>OX393570.1:6476213-6620323 GCA_947652115.1 Blastomussa wellsi | reverse complement strand
CGGTCGTAAAAAAGAACACTATTCATCATACCTAGCTGAGTTCAAATGGCGATATGTCCACAGTGGAGAAGATTTGTGGAAGGGGTTTTTAAATGGCATTAATTTACAAATTTGAATAATTAGAAGAACGCAAGAATGTTATCGAATCGGCTCAAGCAGTGTAAGAGCAAATATGAACACGTTTAACTTTGAGTTGTGTTAGTTAAAATTATTGTAGATTATATGAGACAGTTTTGCTGTATGATGCTTCGTGTTGCAAGAAAGTTTATCTGCAGAAAGACTTTGAAATCGAAGTAAAGGAGTTTGGATATACTGTAGGAAAATTTATCATGTTCAATAAAGTTTTTTGGTTGAATTGAAAATAATCTTGCGGTTATTGGTTGCTTAGGCGGCGAAATAATTTGATGTCATGGATTATAGAACGAGATACATTCATGTTTAGCGCGCTTGTTTCGGGTCATGGATTAAAGAACGAGAAATATTCTTGTTCAGCGCGCTTGTTTCGGGTCATGGATTATAGAACGAGAAATATTCGTGTTAAGCGCGCTTGTTTCGGGTCATGGATTATAGAACGAGATATATTCATGATTAGCGCGCTTGTTTCGGGTCATGGATTAAAGAACGAGAAATATTCGTGTTTAGCGCGCTTGTTTCGGGTCATGGATTATAGAACGAGAAATATTCGTGTTAAGCGCGCTTGTTTCGGGTCATGGATTACAGAACGAGATATATGCATGATTAGCGCGCTTGTTTCGGGTCATGGATTAAAGAACGAGATATATTCGTGTTTAGCGCGCTTGTTTCGGGTCATGGATTAAAGAACGTGAAATGTTTGTGTTTCGCGCGCTTGTTTCGGGTCATGGATTATAGAACGAGAAATATTCTTGTTTAGCGCGCTTGTTTCGGGTCATGGATTATAGAACGAGAAATATTCGTGTTAAGCGCGCTTGTTTCGGGTCATGGATTATAGAACGAGAAATATTCGTGTTAAGCGCGCTTGTTTCGGGTCATGGATTATAGAACGAGATATATTCATGATTAGCGCGCTTGTTTCGGGTCATGGATTAAAGAACGTGAAATATTTGTGTTTCGCGCGCTTGTTTCGGGTCATGGATTATAGAACGAGATATATTCATGTTTAGCGGGCATGTTATGTTTAGCCCAGGTGGTCAGGCCGTCGCCAGGCTACTGAGCTGCGTAGCTGTGTAGCTCCGTAGCCACGTAGCCACTTAGCCACTTAACCACTTAGAATCCTAGCCGTGTAGCTCCGTAGCCGCGTAGCCACAGAATCTAGATGTCTTTTGGAGTGGCAGGGTATTCTGTAGTTAAGCCAGTGCAATAACAGCTATTCAATTTTGTTACCCACGACTGTTACCCACGACCCACGACCCACGACCATCAGTCAAACTCTGAAAATTTATGCTAAACGTTTCCAGAAGTATCACTTACCACGAGGTTTCCATACCGATATGACGGCTACAAGCAGAGTTAAATAAATCCAGCTGTACATTGCTAACAAATTCCTTTCTGGCTGTACTGCAAGACAGATATCTATAATTAACAATTAGATTATGAACTGAGATTTCCGATGATCGTGCAGTAGTTACGTTGATGGGCTAAGGGCGAATGTTTTACTATTTATTGTACACTCAACAATATTACTTCATTCTGATTGGGCGAGAGCAGTATTCTCGGTTTTCACTCACGTGACTTTTGCCTTGACGACGGTTGCTATCCGCCATGTTGGTGCCCAAACAAACCCGCTCAATAGAGAGATTACAGTGAGAAAGTAAGCGTGACAATGGTTCTTTGCGTTGTTTTTGGATGTTCAAGTAGAAGTGACCGAGAAAAAGGGCTTGGATTTTATCGAATACCTTCTGTGGTAACCGATAAAGGTGAATTTGAAGAAGAACTGACTAGAGAGCGAAGAGAAAAATGGATAAATGCGATCAGTCGCGGAGACTTGAAATCGAAAGACGTCCTCAAAAGTGAACGTGTCTGTGGCAAGCATTTTGTTTCTGGAAAGCCAGCTGCTAAATGGGATAAGCACGAAATAGATTGGGTTCCTACATTGGAACTTGGCAAGAAAAGTTATGGTTCGAAATTAGACCATGAAACTAAGGCGCAGAGAGCTGAAAGGGCAAAGAAGCGAGAACAACTTGCACTCGAACGACAAGAACGCGAAGTGGCAGAGGAACGTCGAAAGCTTCTGGAAGGAGTTCAGTCGTTTCGATACACGGTCGTTTCGATACACGTCGTTTCGATACACGTCTAAGTTGTTTCGATGCAAATAGGAAGTCGATTCGATACAACCGGTATCAAATGCTGAAAGAGCTATTTTGGACTTGGAATAATTTCAAGATACTGCTTTATTGAAAATCATCGTTCTAAAACTCGACTTTAGTCAGCCAAGTACTTCGACTGAAGTAGAGGAAAGTCTAACCGAAGGGAATGAGGAAATAATTTCTTCTGATCTGGCGGCCACAGCAGTAAGCGAAGTTGAAAAAATCGAACCGGAAACCCATATAAAGGACGCCGAGTGTCAAACAACCGAGTTCGACTACATGTTTCAGAGAAGCCAATATCAAGCCCCAGACAAGGATTTCTTTGATACTGATGATAAAATTCGCTTTTACACTGGATTACCGTCTATGGAAGTACTCATGGTTGTTTATGAGCTCGTCTCCCCACTTGTAACACGGCAAACACAGTCACACGACAGATTTCAAGAGCTCATCATTGTACTTATGAAACTAAGACTTAATGCACCATTGCAGGATCTTGCATACCGCTTTGTTGTTTCTGTGTCAACATTTTCCCGAATTTTTTCCCACTGGATTGTTTTAATGGACAAAAGGCTATTTCCCTTTGTGTACTGGCCTGACAGGGACCAGCTGTGGAGGACAATGCCCCAGTGCTTCCAGTATGCATTTGGCAAGAAAATAACTGTTGTCATTGACTGTTTTGAAGTGTTTATCGAAAGACCTTCAAACTTGCTAGCTAGGGCACAGACATTTTCAAGTTATAAACACCATAACACAATCAAAATTCTGGTAGGGATAACACCACAACTGACAAGGGACAATTTCATTTGTGTCTGAAGCCTGGGGAGGTCGTGTGTCAGATAAATATTTAACTGAGAACTGTGGCTTCCTGGACAAACTGATTCCTGGAGACATGGTCATGGCAGACCGAGGATTCACCATCACAGAGAGTGTCGGACTGAGAAATGCTAAACTTGTGATACCAGCTTTCACAAAGGGCAAGTCTCAGCTTGACCCTGTGGACGTGGAGGAAACAAGAGGTATTGCGAATGTCAGAATTCATGTTGAACGTGTGATTGGACTGCTAAGAAGGAAGTATACTATACTAGAAGGTACCTTGCCAACTGACTTTTTGATTAGTAACCATGAGAATTCTGACAGGTGTACTCCATTAGTAGATCATATGATCAGAGTGTGCTCAGCTCTTGTTAATTTCTGCCCCCCAATTGTTCCATTTGATTAGTTCACCCTCTCATTAATTTTTGCACACTGTAAATACCTCTAGGCTTCTCATTTAATTATCCACCTTTGCAGGGTGCTTTTTTAGAGCAAATAGGTAAAAAAATAGTGAATGCCGCATGATCTTAAGACTCACATGTTGGTCCTGATGTAAAGTTACATGACTTGTATGAGTTAAAGGCTGTAAAGTGTTCATTTCAATTTGCATAGTTAACAAGTTTCCAAGACATTACCTTGTTAAAAAAAGCAAAGCTGGGCTGCTAAAAATGTGTAACATTTTAAAAATCTGTAAGGACTGATGTGAAAATATTTTCTCATAACAGCTGGCTTAATAAAGAATTTGTATGATTTGAATGCTTGTTTATATCATGCTTTCAGTCCCTGAATATTCACTTCCCCTACGGAATAAGGTAATAATCTCTGCTCCAATTTAAATGCCCTTTCCCCTTTCAGGTGTAGCATTCCTTTGAATTCTGCCTTTGCAACCAAAACGAACAGATCTCTGTTAGTTTCATTCAACTGTTATAAGTTATGCAAAGAGCACATTAGTCAAGTTGTCATTAAGAAACTAACCAATTTTATTGCCCAATGATGCACATATATTATATATGTATATATGACGTGATGCCTAGCCATACATTTCCATTTTTGATATGTATTGACAGGTGTCATTAATTATCCTCGAGTAGGATAGGACTAGTACTAAATTGAAAATTTATTTTCACTGTAAAGACATTAGTGTAGAGTACATACAACTCATGGTTAGGGGCATATACTTAGGATTTTTTTGAAACTTGGATGTAGTTACAGTAGTAATTCAAATTTGGCAGGCACAGTTAAGCAGTTTTTAACAGTTTCATTGCTTGAAGATGACAAAGCATTGCTCTTGTGGAAAAAAAGAGAGCTGATTGAATTCTCTGGTACCTCGCGTAGTTCCTCTGTGTGTAAATTCAATGATTCCGTAGAAGTAACGGTGACTCGCCCATTATCGTCACATGTGTCATTTTGCATTTGTCTGGCTTGTGTTACCTTTTCAATTAGATTTGCTTTACTCTCACTTGATTTGAAAGACACGCCCATCTCCATCAGTACTTCGCGTAGTAGTATCACAGTCATATCTTTAGGATCCCCAGCCTTAATTTTTGCAATTTTCTCGTGCTTTTCTTTCTCCTCCTGCTTAGCACGTTTCGACTCTGCAGCTATTAGTCCAGGCAATCTTTCTGAAATGAACCTGTGATCGTCTTCCGTCATAACGAATCGACTATTATCTGCCTCTCCATTCAGGACAAGAATACATTCTCTCCTATTACACCAAATATATCTGCCAGTTTCCTTGTAGATTCTAGGAGGATAGTCAGACTTTTTGTTGTCCCCATTAAAAACCAATATACCAACTTCGGTTATACCTGGCAACTTTAAACTGTCTTTGTCTACATGTAGTACGGGAAACGAAGTCGATGCCTTCAGCGTTCTGATAATACGGGTAACTTTGCCTACAGTTAGTCCAATGCTTGGGAAATTGACATATGAACGCACGTGAACTTGTTGCTTCCCTGTGGCCTGTAAATGCTTCGATAACTTGGTAAGTGAAGATGTTTGTAAGGGATTCGCGAATATATGAATTTCTTTTTTTATAGAAAACAGCAATTATTTATTTATTTCCTTATGGAAAAGTCCTGATATAGACTATTTTCTTTAAAACCCTGAAAACTTCGCCATCCTTTGTTGATATGTTAGTAAGATTACGAGTACGCCTGCATTGCGTGCCTATGTGTATGTAATTTAACCATGACACCTTGTGGCCTTAGTTCTACCATGTGCTCGGTGTAACATGGCGGCCGTTGCTTATTAAACCGTTTGTTTGAGTTCATTGCTCGCCTCTTAAGTCTCCACCTTCGAAGCAATCAACATGGTGGCAGTGGTGGGATGCAGCTAAGAGAATGGCGACATCCGAATCCGGACTGTTCAGAATTCCAACCCCCGCTAGAGGTGAATTCGGGAAACATATCCGAGAATTACAAGAGATGGAGACGGTAAATGGAAGTCTATTTGGCCGCTTCCGGTGCATCCGCGAAAGACGAGAAGGTACAAACTGCAATTATTTTGAATTGTGCAGGCCCTCAAGTGTTAGAAGTGTATGATAATTTTGCGTGGGAAAATCCCGAGGATAAACACAAGCCAGATAAAGTGCTGGAAGCCTTACAGAATTACTGTAATCCGAGAGACAATGAAGTCCTCGAGTCGCATAGGTTTTGGAACACTCCATACCAAGAGCCGTTTGACACATTCCTCACGGAGCTCAAAACGAGAGCAGCATCCTGTAACTTCCAGGAGAAAGATAGGATGATGAGAGATAAAATCGTGTTTACTGTAGGTGGAAAACTTCAAGAGTTACTTCTTAGAGTGGATGGTTTGACTCTCGAGAAAGCTGTAAAAGTCTGTAGAGCTTATGAACATTATAATTTGGTTTTATCAACTGGGTTGATAATGTCAATTGGCCACCGTAAAGAGATTCAAGTGCTGACGTTTCGAGCGTTAGCCCTTCGTCGGAGCGAATCAGTCTACCAAGCATGTTAAGGAGTTTAGAGACAACTCAAACCCCTCCAGTTCAGTAACAAAAGTGAACAAGGTAGCTCACAAACCCAGCCAAAGAGTCCCTCGCAGTAAGAAACCCGAAGGTGGAAACAGACATGCGAAGAAAGACAGTGAAGGTACGAAAGTTAATTGTAATTTCTGTGGTTATGAACATGAAAGAATCAAAGAAAAATGTCCTGCATGGGGGAAGACATGCGACAAGTGTAAAGGTCGAAATCACTTTAAGTCCAAATGCAAGAAAGTACATGCAGTGTCTCAGTCCCAAGATGGAAATGACGATTGTGATGACCAGTGGCTCATGGCTGTAAGCCATAAGCAAGAGAGTATTAATGCTACTTTAACTGTGAATGAACATGATGCCAGTTTTCAACTTGACAGTGCAGCTGACGTCAACACCATTTGTCAGAAACATGTAAGGAAACACCAAGTGTCCCCAACAACAGTACGTCTGAATATGTGGAACAATACTAACATGAAACCTCTGGGGGAAACAGTCCTGAAGGTTGTGAATCCCCGCACTAGTGCTGAGTCAAATGTAAAGTTTGTTGTGGTACCAAATGGTTTCACCAACCTGCTAGGCCTCAAAACCATTCAGGAACTTGGTTTTATAACCATAAATGAGGAATGTTTCATTTCTCAGATTAAGGCCCCTCAACTTGGTGATCTGGGAGAAGCCACTCTCAGGATCAATGAAGATGCCCAACCAAAAGTGCTCCCAAGTAGAAAAATTCCTCTTGCGATCGAAGATGCTGTGAAGGACGAATTAGATCGACTGGTAGAAAAGGGTGTGCTTGTACCCGTGACGGAGCCGACTGAGTGGGTCAGTCAAATGGCTGTCGTACACAAGCCTAGTGGTAAATTACGCATATACATTGTGTAATGAACACTATACTGAGGTCTTTGTTTTTAAGTAATTAATATTTACTCTTTCTGATTCGCCAACTCGTTGCTTAGCAATTACGTCATTAGCCTTTACACGTGGACAGTATATAGGTAGTTTTAGCGGCATATTCCCGCCAGTTCAAGTTTAAGTTCATCATACACAGTACGTGTGTCAAGTAAGGTTAAGTTTAAGCTACCCTTGGCTATTAAGAGTGCAAGCGGGAACCGATGTGTAAGTACAAAACTATTTCCCATGCTCGTTTCTTAGTATAAGTTTCAGGTTGTCATGTATTTCGTCAAATCCCTTTAATGTCTCATTCAATTCTTGACAATTCTCGGTAATAGGACTGTAAATGCGGGATTCAAAACCGCCCAAAACACTACAACTCAGACAACTAGCTCGAATAGCTTCACATTACATCAGCAAGAAATCATGTGATCCCGTGATCACGTGTTAACGTGACAAAAATGCAAAAAATGTTGCTGTCACACAATAAAATGTCACACTTCGCTTAATGTCCGTGACACGGCAAAAATGTCCATGACACACTCCCCCCTTGACCAGTTTTTACTGGTCAATTAATCTTCTCATGTAATCAGCATTCAGGGCTGCTGCACGTCTAGACTTCTGCCGGTGCTGGTTCCTCAGCTCTGTTACGTACTCCTTACTCCAGCGCTTCCAAAAGTGATCTAGTAACAAACGCAGATATCTTCTTCTTCTTGGGCCATCAGTGGATGACGCTGCTTCACTCAATGAGGCCTCTCTGCCTGGTGCAACTTCGGGCAAGGATAGAATTCCTCTCCCATAGATCAAATGAAAAGGTGTCAATGGCTCCTCAACATCATCCGAGGACACATAAGTTAACGGTCTAGAATTCAATGTCCCTTCAACTTCCACAAGAATGGTATGCAATTCGTCATAGTCAAGTTTTGCATTTCGCAGTGTCTTGCGCAAACTCCGTTTTGCATTCTGAATCATCCGTTCAAAGAAGCCACCCCACCAGGGTGCTCTGTCTACATTAAACCTCCAAGTAATTCTCCTATTGGCAAGAAACTTCTTCACACTTGGGTACGAAAACACCTTTCGTAGAACCTTTGCTGCAGCCTTAAAGGTCTTCGCATTATCCGAAACAACGATTTCTGGCAATCCCCTTCTGGCGGTGAATCTTCGCAAACAACGAATGAACACGTCGGCTGACAAATCTGTAGCAAGTTCCAAATGAACAGCTCTGGTTGAACAACAGGTAAACAACAAGACATACACCTTCCTTGTCTCTGAACAGTTAGGTTCCTTTATGTAGAGTGGCCCGGCATAGTCCACCCCAACATAGGTAAAGGCAGGTTTTGAACTCAATCTGAACTCTGGCAAATCAGCTTGAGGGGGTGCTTTGTAGCCACGCCCTTCATATCTACGGCACACTGTGCATCTGGAGGTAATCTTTTTCACAAACTGCCTTCCCTTGACGATCCAAAACCTCGTTCTCAGCTGAGCTAGGGTAGCTGCAACCTTGCCATGATGCACTCTTTCATGGGCTTGTCTCACCAGCAGCGCCAAAATGTGGTGGTTTCTTGGTAGCAAGGCTGGAAACCTTGTTTCATAAGGCAAGTCGGCATTGGCAATTCGGCCCTTGCATCTTACAACTCCGTTCTCGTCTTCATAAAGACCGAACTCATGTTCCAAATGGCTGTAATTCGCTTGACACTTCAGGTTCTTCTGAACACTTCTCAACCACTGCGTTTCGGCATGTGCAATTTCTTCCCCAGTGACTTCATCTAGACAGACAGTTCCTTCCTTCAAAATTTTGGCCTTAATCTTCGAGTTCCTCACAAAGCGAAACACTAAGGCAGTAACACGGAACAACTTGTCACAGCTGCCAAAGTTAGTGATTGGAATACAAGATTCAAGGTCAGGAATGCTTGCAGCTAAAAGTACTGCTCCACTGATTGTCTCCTCGGCTGCTGTCTTCTTCTGTTCTGCGAGGCACTCTTCTGTAAGGATATGGTGGTGGTCGTCAAGCTTGGGCCAACTGGACATTGGTTCTGATAGCCAAGATGGTCCTCTCCACCACAACGGATTGACCTTCAGTTTGGAAGCAAACTCTCCCCGAGATCCTACATCTGCAGGGTTTTCGATTCCTGGACAATGGTTCCACATTGATTCTTCAGTCAGCGATAAGATTTCGTTCACACGATTCTGGACAAACTGCTTCCACTCCTTCGATCCTTTGATCCAGCAGATTGCTGTCTTGCTGTCTAACCACAGATAGGTCTTGTCAATTTGAACTTGTGACTGCAATGCTTCCTTCACCGAAGATGCAAGTCTTGCAAGAATAACGCCAGATAACAGTTCAAGTCTAGGGATGGATTGCTTTGTCAGTGGTGCTACTCTGGTTTTAGATGTCAACAACACTGGATGGATACCACTGCTTGTCTCTAGCACCAAGTACACAACAGCGCAATAGGCCTTGGCAGAGGCATCTCCAAATCCGTGAAGGGTGTATGAGGTAACAACTTCATCAACACCATCATACAAGCATCGAGGCACCACGATTTGCTGAACCTTTCTCAGATCCTGAAGCCATGACTTCCACTGCCTTCTGACTGGCTCTGGAAGTGGCGCATCCCAGGCAACATTTTCCTGGCACAATAACTGGAACAGCAATTTCATCTGTACTAATACTGGACTGAGTATTCCAAGGGGATCAAAGAAACTTGAAGTGACTTTCAACAGATTTCTTCTCGTCGGCTCTAGACTCTCTGCAAAGTTCAATAATGCTTCAAACTTGAAACAAAACTCATCAGACACACAGTTCCAATTCAGTCCCAGGACCTTGTGTTCATTCTTTGCATCTAGCTCCTCTAAATGACCCATAGTAGTTCTTGCATATGTCTCTGTGTCTTCCAGTACTGGCTGTGATCCAGGGGTTTTCTCCTCGGTTCTGGCTCGATCTTCTCGAATTAGTTCAAGCAGCTTGGGCGAATTGGATATCCACTTCCTTAGATTGAAGCCACCCTCTGATAGACTCTTCTTTGACTTCTTGTAGAGCGACAAACACTTCTCGAGATCACCTTCCCCTGACACTAAATCATCCACATAGAAGGAATTCAACAAGTTCTCCACAAACTCTGGATCTGAACTGTACTGACTGATGTGGTGCTGAAGGGTAGCATTTAACAGGAATGGGCTTGAATTCACACCAAACACAACACGACAAAACCTGTACAACACCAACCCTGGGTCCTCCTTCTCCAAACTGTCAACCCATAAGAACCGCAACACGTCACGATCTTGTTCATTAACTCCAATGTTCAGGAAGGCCTTCTCAATATCCCCCACTAAGGCAATCTTCCTTTCTCTAAACCTGAGGAGAATCTTGAAAATGGTTGGAGTTAAGGCTGGGCCTGAGTAAAGACAATCGTTCAAACTAGGGCTTTCCCTTGCGGCCTTCGACGAAGCATCAAACACGATTCGTAACTTCGTAGTCAAGGCATCTCTGCGCACCACTCCATGGTGTGGCAGGTAATGCACCTTTCCAACATCTGGGCATTCTGATGTGTCAACTCGCTCAATAATACCACTTTGCAACTGATCTTCAATAATCGAATTGTACTCTCTAAAGACATCTGGGTCTCTTCTTAACCGTTTCAATTGTGTGCTCAATCTCGCAACACTGTTCTCATAATTATCTGGCAACAACTTGTGGTGCTCCTTCCAAGGTAAGTGCACAGAATACTTGCCATCCTCAAAGCTTAGATTCTTCTCAAAGGCTTCATGAACAGTATCCCTCTCTCGGATACCAATGGAATCTAAGTCCCATAGTTTCTCAAAATCTTTGTACAGGGAGCCTTCATTGTTACTTGTATCTACTCTCAACACATGCGTTGATGAGAACTGTATGCTCGACAGTCTTTCATTGGGAAGATTCTTCACAGGGCCCGACAGTACCCAACCCACTGTTGTCGAGACAGCCACAGGACCACCCTGACCTGACTCCTCCTCCCCCCGTATTGTCTTGCCATCAAAGAAATTCCAGATGTAATCTGAACCAATCAGCAAATCAATCTGCATCAGGCCTTGATCACCAGGAGAGGTGTCAGCAAATTCAATGTCTCGTAAGCGGGGATAGTTCTCCTTTACCCAGTTCAAATCTTGACCTTGTAAATCACTGCAAATGTAAGGTACTGAAAATGCATTCAATGTCAGGCTAAAGCCGGTTTCTGGCTTGCTTAAGCCTAGTTCAACAAGATTAATGGCTTGCAGTTCTTGTTTTTGGTTTCCAAATGTAGCAATCTTTAGCTTCTCTGTGCTGATGGTTTCCAGGTTTAATGCATTCACCACTCTTTGCGAAACATACGATCTCTGTGCTCCTGTGTCAAAAATAGCACGAACATTCAAACTTTGAGTTCCTTCTGCTCCTGGTTGTGATACCATGACTTGCGCTGTTTGAAGAAAAACATGTGTGCCTGAACACACATTCAATACAGGAGTGGCCACTTCAGACTGAGGGTTACATGCAGCACCTTCTACCACAGAGCTGTCACTGTGCTGTGCACTTCCTACCTCACAAACAGCCAAATGGTGGCGGCCTCCACACCCTGAACACCGAATCTTAGAGTCGCAATTGCGAGCCAAGTGACTTCCACGCTTTAAACAAATAAAGCAGTGTCCTTGCTTCATCAAAATGGCCCTCCTTTCTTGCATACTCGTGACGACAGTGCATCCTGATGCCCGATGAGTTCCCTTGCAGAATAAACAACTGAAACCCTTGCTTTCTCCAGTCAGCAAATGCACTGGCAGTTCCATTTCCAATTTCTGGGAGGATGGGCTTCCTTGGGGCTGGTTTTTCGGTTGTTGATCGCATTCCAGAACGCTCGCGTGCCTCTACTTCGGATTTCACGGCCATAAGAACAGAGTCTAGTTGCCAGTCTTCTTTGTGCTTTCTACTCACTATCAGCTTCAACTCATCTGGCAGTTTTTCCATAAATATCGGTATCAACAAGGCACCATATTGGGCTGAATCCACTCCGAGTGACTGCAAACCTCTGACCTGAATTTCTACTTTATCTAGAACCGCTCGAATACCTCTGACATCTGACATCACATTCACCGGTTTCAACTTAATCAATGATTCCATGTGCGAGTTGATAATAATTTGCTTTTGAGCGAACCTTTCTTTCAGAATCTCCAACGCTGCATCATAGTTGGCCGACGTAAGCTGTAATCCTGAAATAGCCATTGCTGCGCTTCCTTCCACCAAACTTCTCAAATAGGTGAATTTCTCTACAGTTGAAATGGCGCCATTGTTGTGCACAGCCACATAAAATGAATCCCACCATTCCAGCCAACGCTTTGGATCCCCGTTGAATTTATTCAAGTTCAGTTTTGGCAGCTTGGATTTGCATGTATTTCCGCTTGTTGACTGTTGGGCAGTTCCTTGACTTGGCGGGTTTTCTTGCCGTTCGTGTTCGACTTCGCAGCTCTGTAATCGCACCAGCGCCTCGTGAATTTTCGCGCGGAAATTTTCTGATTCTTCAATTTCGTTTTCGATCTCTCCTTCGTCGACAGCAGTGAGAATAGATTCATCGAGTGCTTTCAAGGTCACCAGCTTTTCGTTTAGACTGATTTTAAGTCGAGTAATCTTGTCCTTTGCGTTTCTGGACCCATCGTATTCTGTCAAAACTTCGTCCACGCTTGCGACAACCTTCCTTGCATGTGTACGTTGTCCTTCGCGAATCTTCTTATTCTTCGCTAATTTCCCCGGCATTTTCTCCAAATCCCGGCTCGGTTGGACCACTTGTCATGTATTTCGTCAAATCCCTTTAATGTCTCATTCAATTCTTGACAATTCTCGGTAATAGGACTGTAAATGCGGGATTCAAAACCGCCCAAAACACTACAACTCAGACAACTAGCTCGAATAGCTTCACATTACATCAGCAAGAAATCATGTGATCCCGTGATCACGTGTTAACGTGACAAAAATGCAAAAAATGTTGCTGTCACACAATAAAATGTCACACTTCGCTTAATGTCCGTGACACGGCAAAAATGTCCATGACACAGGTTTAACGTTTTACATCTAGTACCTTTAGCCTCGGTTCTTTGTACAACAGACTATTGTTCTAGTCCAAAGAAACTCGTGGCAGCGCCCCAGTTTCCAAAGTTTTATTCGTCTTGATTTAGTCTTATAAAACTGCATCATTATACTCCCCTAGGTTAGGTTTCTATTTAGTGGCTTCCTTCATAGAATCTCTCGTAATTTAGTTAGTCCCTTTCGTGCTCGTTCATTCCCACGTCGCTTGCAATGACGCTCACGCAAGCACGTTTTATAGCTTCGCGCAATTTTATTACTTTCAAGGTTTTAGTGCTATTATTTATTGTAATTAGGACTGTTGGCAGTATGTATATCTGCCTGGGATCATTCGTGATTTTTAGTTGTATTTCTCTCAAGAGCCTGTCCGCAAAACTGTTGCCACAGCGCAAGTATGATCGGAATGTTTGCAAATTGATTCGTGACTCTTGCCATCTTGTAATCTATTATCATCAAGTAATTAGTTTGGTGCATTGTATGGGTCCGGACGCACTGGACTGACAAAAATTGTTTGGCTCTTCCAAAAATCTCGACAAAATTTGTCTCTGCCAAATTTTCAATTTGTCAAGTGTAGGCGCACTATAAGACATCGCAAAATATTTGTTGACCACAAGTGTCAATCACACGGAAATAAACACCACCGCTTGCGCTCTGTTCGCGGGAAAGGTTACATGTGATTTCAGGAGTCATGTTGCCTCGGCACATTATTGCTTGTATTCTAGCTTTTTTGTTCCTTGAATTCGTTCAACTCCAGCAGAGGCAGTTGCTACTTCTACTGTGCCAGTGGAGGCTTCACCTTGTTCGACTGCAATTGGTTCTAGAGCACCACAACAGGTTTTTCCGTAGAAGGCGGCGAAGGCCTCATCCTTATTATTGGAACCTACCTAGGCCTTGCAATTCCTGGTTTGAAATTCATTTTCATAGGCGTAATATCCCCGAATAATTCTTTTATCGCCAAATGAGAATGTCGCGCGATACGTTTGACACTCTGTTGGCCACTCTTCGTCATAAGCTACAAAGGGAAGACACGCGGTTAAGGAACTGCATCCCACCAGAAAAGGTCTTAGCCATCGGGCTATATCGCTTAGCACATGGCGGGTCATTCGAAAATGCAGGTATTGCAATGAATGTCGGCAAAGCAACTGCTCGTGAAGCATTCACTGATGTCGTCAATGCAATCTATGATTTTAGAAACGACTTCATCAAATTTCCAACTAACGAAGCAGAGACAAGAGCCTCCATCGCAACGTTCGAAGAATTATCGGATCTACCAAACATAGCAGGCGCCATCGACGGAACACATATAAAAATAAAGGCTCCAAAAGAAAGCGCCGTCGACTACTTTAGCCGCTATCAACAGCACGATGTGGCGGTCCAAGGCATCGTCGACGGAAAAAAAATATTTCTGGATATCGCCGCTGGCTTTCCGGGTAGCTTGCATGATGCGCGAGTTCTTCGAAACTCGTCGATTTACGAAAGAGCAGAACAGGGGAACGTTCTCGCAGCGCCAATTCATGTAACCGGAGGTCACGAAATACAGCCCTATTTAGTGGGGGATAGCGCTTACCCGCTTTCGCGCTGGCTTCAGAAACCTTACCCTGAGGGAACAAGAGATCCGAGTGAGATTCAATTTAACAAGCAGTTGTCTGCCGCAAGAGTTAAAGTGGAGTGTGCGTTTGGAATATTAAAAGGTCGATGGCGTATATTGTCTTTTGTCGAAGAAGCAAGTGTAGCACGAGTTTCCAGGATTATTGTCGCATGTGCTGTGCTTCACAATTTTTGCATTCTGCACAGAGATGAATGGGACTTTGATGATGGAGATGATGGAGACGATGGACAAAACCCTAATGGCGATGTGATCGGTGATGGAGAGGCTATCAGAGAAATTCTTAAAAATAATCTGTAGATGTCAGACACTGAACGTGATCATAGGAAACAAATTCATCAACATGTTTTATTTTACTCGAAACTGGGCCACGAACTTGCGTTACAAGATGTGACTCAAAATATAAGCATCAACATTTTCCCTCTAAATGGTAATTTTACGGACTCTCAAATACATTTATAAACTGATACTACAAAACTGTGTGATTCAAAACTTGAGTAATGTTTAAATCCATTTAAATATCTAAAAAAATTCACAAATTGAACATTTCACTGATTCAAAAAAATAATCATTAGTTAAACTTGTAATTGAAACGTTGGGTTACACATGTACAATCATTATTGTCAACTGAGTCAGAAAGTGTTCCAGTGTTCATATTAATTGTCTTTCTTTACAATTTCAAGCATGGCCCCCATAAATTTGGTCATCATGTCCACTTGTTTTGTCTGATCCTCTTGCATTTTTTCCATTAAGCCGGCAATTCTTTCTCCCTGGTCTATCACGGTCTTCATGACCTTTCCTGTTTCGTTTTCTGCATCAGGGGTCTGTGGGGTCTTCCTTTTCTTTCTCATGCGCCTGCTCTCCTTTTCACTGTCTGCAGAACTGCTTGAAGTGTCGGCAGGAGCAGGAGAAGGAGTGCCTGATGAAGATCCTTCTTGGCTTGTTGTGTTTGACGTGTTTTGGCTCTCCGAACCGGCTCCCGCTACATTACTGAACGTTACGACGTCACGAACTCCGAGCACTTCATCTATCTCGTCGTAGTGCGGAGACTTCCAAATGGAACCACCGCTCTGTTTTCGGTTCCAATCTTTACGCTCCTTGTATTTGTCCACTAAATACTTCATTTTTCTTTTACATTTTTCCACGGTTCGGCTGTGGTTGTACTTGGCGTTCAATTCGTCAACGATCTTTAACCAGAACTTTCGCGCATCTTTACTCTCCAGCCTTTCGTGATATGAGACCCATAAATTAACTAAATACCGCTCCTCCTCTGGCTCAAACGAGTCGTACTTTGCCGCTTGTTTCTTTGGACCTTTGCCCTTTTTTCTGCTCTCGTCTGCTCTTGATTCCTCAACTTGGCTGCTTTCAATTTGATTAGTCGTGATGTAACTTGTACTTGTACTCGGCTGAATCGGGTGGTTTACATACGGATGGCATAGGCTCGCATAGGGACGTGGCCCTGGAGATGCAGCTGAAACGTAAACTTGCGAACCGTAATAGTTGTATTCTGAGTAGGGATCGTCATCATTCAGCATACCGAGGTACGAATCTTCCATCTTCGCCGTTTGGTTCCCGCGCAAATATGAAATAATTTTGGCGGGCTTCGGACTGAAATATTCCGACTAAAAAGGAGATCAAATTTCTTGATCGACATTTTCCTTCAAATCATGGCGATAAAATCGACAAATCTGTCAGATTTCGTGCCTAACAAAAATTTGTCCTGCTCCGAGGCAGGACGACGGCGTCTTTGAAGTTTGGTAAGCCTTGACAAAATTTGGTAGATATAAAAATCTCCGGGCGCACTTGTCTCAGCGAACTGATGACAGATTTTTTTGCAAAATAAACAAAAATTTGTCCAGTGCGCCCGGGCCCTATTTCAGTTTACGTTCGTTTATCGCCAATTAAATCACCGTCAATCATAGCTGGTTTTCCGTGGTCTCTGGCTTTATTCGATTAGTAAAGCATCTCCCACACACGCTATCCTCATCGCGACAGGTTGTCTCGCAAGTTTTCAGCCTTTCAACGGTCGCCGTGAACCTGGCGTTACACATTGATCCGCAACCGCTGAATGCTGCACTTAAGCGTGAACACTACAGACTGCCAGTACTTGATGATGTACTTCCCAAGCTCAAGGATGCCAAAGTTTTCAGCAAGCTTGATGTGCGAGAAGCTTATTGGCATGTCAGACTGGACGAAGAGTCCAGCAAACTGACCACGATGATTACCCCTTTTGGTCGATACAGGTGGAAGAGACTCCCTTTCGGACTCAAGGTATCAAGCGAGATCTTCCAGCGCAAGCTTGATGAGGCTTTGGGAGGTCTGGAAGGTGTATTCAGTGTTGTTGATGATGTAGTCATAGCAGGGTGTGGCCAGACGGTGGAGGAAGCTCAAATTGACAACCAGCGGAAACTGACTGAAACCTTGAAAAGGTGTGCTGAGAAGAACATTGTTCTGAATGAGGACAAGCAGCAGACTGGTTTAACTGAGATTACTTTCCATGGTCACAGAATCACAAAGGATGGTGTGAAAGTTGACGAGGCTAAAGTGCAAGCTATCGGTAATATGCCGGCGCCGACTGACGTAGCAGGTGTAAAACGTCTCTGTGGCATGGCACAGTACATGTCAAGATTCCTGCCTGACCTTGCTCAAACGCTTAAACCAATCCGTGCTCTAACAAGGAAGGACACTCCATTTGTGTGGTCCACAGAATGCGAGAATGCTTTTGACACGCTAAAGAGAATTCTTTCTGAATCACCATGCCTGGCCTATTTTGATGCTTCAAAAGAAGTTGTGATTCAAGTGGATAGTAGCAATCATGGGATCGGTGCTGTTCTGCTTCAAGAAGGGCGTCCCATAGAGTATGCATCCCGAGCGCTTACACCGTCGGAGAGAAACTGGGCACAGATTGAAAAGGAAGCCCTATCAGTTCTGTATGGCCTTGAGAGATTTGACCAGTACACTTATGGCAGACCTGTGAAAGTCGAAAATGATCACAAACCTCTTGCTGCCATATTGCAAAAGCCTTTGAGCCAAGCTCCCAAGCGTCTTCAGGACATTATGATGCGGTATCACAGATACGATGTCCATTTTGTGTTTGTTAAAGGTACTGACTTACTCATTGCTGACACGCTGAGTAGAGCCCACCAAGACGATAGTGGAAATGATCAGGGTGACCGTGCTCGAATCATGAATGTCAATGTGTTTGGTGACATCCCAGACAAGCGACTTGATGAGATACGAGAAGCAACTTTGTGTGATGCTAGTCTGCAGATTGTGATGAAGTTAGCGTTGGAAGGGTGGCCAGCAGACAAGCGTGGAACTCCGGTGTGTGCATTGCCGTATTTTGATGTACGTGACTGTTTAAGTGTTGTGGATGGAATTTTGGTTAAAGGAGAAGCAGTTGTGATTCCCACGGCGTTGAGGCCATCAATCAAGAAAAGACTGCACAGTGCCCATCTAGGCCGTGACAGTATGTTGCGTCGAGCCAGAGGAACAGTGTATTGGCCTAACATGGCCAGTGACATCAAGCAAATAGCCGACATGTGTGAAACTTGCCAGGAAATGAAACCACGGAACTCACCAGAACCGCTGAAGCAGCACAGTGATGGTAATGAACCATGGCAGAAGATTGGCGTGGATCTATTTGAGATTGCTGGAAAGCACTACTTGGCAGTGGTAGACTACTATTCCAATTTCATCGAGATAGATTTGCTGACAACAATCACAAGTGCACGTGTTGTAACACTGCTTAAAAAACATTGTGCGCGTTATGGCATACCGAGGATGATCGTGTCGGATGGAGGTCCGCAATTTACCAGCCAAGAGTTTAATTCATTTGTGCAAGACTGGGGCATAACTCATGTTACCTCATCACCAGTGCACCAGAGAGCTAACGGGAGAGCTGAATCTGCTGTAAAAATCATGAAACACCTTCTTATCAAAACTTACAAGGAAGGAGGTGATCCTTATGAAGCGATGTTAGAGCAAAGAAACACCCCTCGTCACGATACAGGTTGTAGTCCGACAGAAATGATGTTCAACAGAAGAACGCGCAGTTTCCTTCCTAGAATGAGCAGTAGCCCAAAGAACACTCTTGTTAAAGAGAAGCGTGATGCACGCAAACGCAGTGTTAAGAAAGCTCATGACCGCAAGTCCCGAAAACTTTCAGAAATAAATGTTGGAGAATCAGTATTCTTTCAGCATACTGAAGGACGGAACTGGCAATTAGGCAAAATTACTGACATTCTCGGACCTAACACTTATCAAGTCAGTGGTCCTAATGGAGGAACGTACAGGAGAAATCGTGTGCACATGAGACCGACCAAGGTGACACCAAAGGCTCGCGATCTGTCCCCTGTTCTCCCGCCTCGCACTCCTGATCTGACACCATTGGCATTGCTGGAGGAGGCTCCACAAGTATGCAACCCACCCACAGACCCTCCAGTAGAAACCAGCCAACCATGTAGCGTAAAAGAGGAGATTGCACCTTTGGACAGTCCTGGACAGTCACTAAGTACAAACCGACCAAGGCGTGAAATCAGACCGCCAGTCCGCTTCAAAGATTACGTAACTAAGTAGAGACCACAAATCATTGAGACTGTTAATTTCGACATTGTCTATTGTATGGTGGACATAGCCATTTTGATTAGACATTTGAGCGTGTGACTTTGTTGTTTTAGGAAAGTTTTTCCAGACATGTGATTTTTCTTAGTTGTTAGTTTTTCGTGAGTTTTCTTTCCTAAAGAAGGAGGGATGTTGATATGTTAGTAAGATTACGAGTACGCCTGCATTGCGTGCCTATGTGTATGTAATTTAACCATGACACCTTGTGGCCTTAGTTCTACCATGTGCTCGGTGTAACATGGCGGCCGTTGCTTATTAAACCGTTTGTTTGAATTCATTGCTCGCCTCTTAAGTCTCCACCTTCGAAGGAATCAACATCCTTGACGTCAAAGCGGCATTCCTGGTAGCCTTTGACTATACATTTGAAGCTTACGATCCACAACGCATCTGAAGCCATTTCTGCGGAATTTCTTCGTTTACGAAAAACACGTGCGCTACACTCAGGGCTGAAGTAACTCGAGCTTCTAAGATCTGGTAATGGATTTTCAACGTATGTTTTACATAAATCAAGAGTTCGAAAATCGAACGTTCGATTGGGTTCGATTGATTTTTTTACTTTTCGGCGAGTTCGATTTCATTCGATTGTCGAACTCAATCGAACGCAATCCACCGATTGAGTTCGATTGAGTTCGATTGAGTTCGATTGACATTAAGTTCGATTCGGTTCGATTTACTACGCCGGGATTATACATGTCAGGTATAATGCAAGTACCCTCATTTCTATGTGTTGTATTGCAAAAATATGGGTGTCCTATAATAACAGGCAGAGCATGTATATTATTATTTGTGTTGTGTTATTTAAATGCTACATCTTAGGGAGGTGGGAGTGAATGGTTCAACTTAGGAAATATCCATACCCAAAAATGGAGAGTTGTTGGAAATTCTGACGAGGGAGATGGGTCTCAGGAGCCAAAATTTATAAGGAAAGGAATATAGAAATTCAAGGGAAAATTGAGTGTTCAAAATATAAAATGAATAAACACTCCAAGATGGAGGTATGGATATTTTCCAAAACCACACAAAAATTTATGTTAACTAGGCTTTGTCTGAATTGCTTACGATCAAAGCCAGAGACTAGAAAAACATGACTAAAAATGATCTTTAACAAAGTTACTGAAGATTTTGCATGTTCCTTTGAGTTCTAAAATGTGCCTCTGTTTCAAAACGAAGGAAACAAGCTGAACCTGCCATCCCTTAGACATTTGGCCAAATGAGGTCTCATACCTCGTACATCAAAATTTATAAATGTGGGGTCTTCGCCAAACACCAGGCAGGTAGCAAACGCAATTGCGAAAACACCACAGTCACTTCCATTTGTCTGTTGCTGGACTGGCTTTGGATCCAGGGCAATCAAACGTCCACCTAATAAATCATTTGTTTGTTCTTCAACCTCTTGAATGATGATTGAGTCATGATAGAGGCTGTCAAAAACATTGACATAGCCAGGCACACATCCAATTGAGCTAGTACATACCCAGTGATTGTTCCCAGTGTGTAAAAGTTGAATAAATTCACCACCAACAACATCAAAATTTCGAACTGGGCCAAGTGTTGGTCGCTGAAAACCTGC
Organism: Blastomussa wellsi; assembly: GCA_947652115.1. Taxonomy (NCBI): domain Eukaryota; kingdom Metazoa; phylum Cnidaria; class Anthozoa; order Scleractinia; family Plerogyridae; genus Blastomussa; species Blastomussa wellsi. Next base: position 6,599,452 of record OX393570.1, on the reverse strand, counting down.
GATAACTTGATTCTTGCGCTGTAACAAGACATGGGCTTGTTGGATGATGTCACAGTCTAGCCACCCAATAGGACTATTAATTAAATCAAAATGGTAGTCTGTTAGATTTGCTAGTGCACTGTACTTATCAGTTTCACCTTGTGTGACCTTGGTGACAAGAACATCACTTTCATCCTCACTGCTGGAGGAATCCAACCAAGAAGAACAAGTGGTGGGGGTGGTGGCAGCTTGGGCAGGTGTAATCTTTTTGCATGCTGAGCATTTCCATGTTGTTTTGTGGTTGTTTGGCATTCGCCTCAAATCAAGACACTTGAGGTGAAAGTACTTTCCATTTTTGCAGTTTTCTGCATGGCACTCAACTAACTTGTCTGTAGGACTCGGCTTAGCCTTGCAAATGCAAATGCTCTCGCATTTCATGGCTGCATGGTCTGACTGGACAGTAGGTCCTAGCGATCTTCTAGTGTTCCTTTTCCTTTTGAACTCTGGAAGTCTGGAACAGTGAGGGCAGTACCAGGTCTTTGGCATTGCAACAGATGTGAGCGAGAGACAAGATGGATGAAACCTTTGGTAGGGGCAGTTGTTGTTGCTACATGAAATGCTGTCCTCGCTTTTCTCTGTTCGACAGAAGCAGATGGCATCCTTGCTTGGCAATGTTGGTGGTATTGTGCACCTTCGGGTATACCACCGTCCTAAGACCTCTGGGAGAAGGCATATCCTCCAGAATAATTCAAGTTTGGGCAAAACTAAGTTCCAGTGCTGTACATCTGGATATATACGCTGGACGAACAGGTGGATGTTGTTTGCCTCATCAAAGGCACACACCACAAAGTCATCATAGTGGAGATTCGGGACTGTGAAAAGTTTTTTTTTTTCTCTCTTTTTTTTTTAATTTTATTATTATTAACAACACAAATACAACTTACACTACTTACACTACTTGTTACTTTACACTACTTACAAGCACCGTACTCATTACTTTACAATTTTAAACATACAAATACAAAGAAAAAAAAAAACAAACAAAAAAAATTATAATAATATTACAGATATAATGTCTAAAAGTAATAACGAAAAGTAAATTACAATACTGACACGAGCAATACAGAGGCAACGGAGGTCATTAATAACTACGCGTATTACAAAAACATAAATAGATATATTATAATAGTATATATATATATATATAGGAAAAAAAAAACATAAGTTAACACATTATCGACCATTTTTTATAAAATTCAATTAAGGTTCTATTTTTAGTACAAATATATTTGTCTGTTTCGAACTTGATATTTATCTTCAATTTAAACCCAGCAATAATAGGACGGGTTTGTGATCTTCTGCAATCCCATATATATTGTTTTGCTATTATTAAAAAGTAGTTCAGTAAAGGGCATTGTACGGCTATGATTCCTAATAGAACATCCTGTAGACTAAGACTAATCAATTCATTCGACAACAAGTAATAATAAAATTCAAAGTCCTTCCAGAAAAGTTTAGTATATACACAATCAAAAAGAAGGTGAATAAGTGTTTCGGGTATCGACTTACAAAAAGAACATTTATCATCAGGTATATATCCTATTTTGTATAGCTTAGTGTTAGTATATAATATGGAGTTAAGGACCTTGTACTGAAAAGCCTTAACATAGGATTCTGAGCATACGATGTGTGGTAAAATAAATGCTTTTTCCAGTTGATCTTCCGTCAGATTAAAATCTCGTTTTAAAGCCGAGGTGTTTTTTGAAAGTTGTGCCTTTTCAATTATGAGCAATGAATAGTAATCCTTTGATTTCTTCTTTAAAATATCAAAATCATTATTCTTAATTATCACAGAGTGTGGCAATGTCAAAAAGGTGTGATCATTTGTTCTAGGGTTTTCTCTAAAGCTGGAAGGTACAGCAAGTCTAAGACCTGCCCATGTTAAAAAATTAGTTTTTTTCGATCTTTCTTATAATGATGCTATACGACTCTGCAATACACAAATCAAATCGAAGATCGGAAACCATTATCAACAAATGATTTGTAAAAAATTGACTTCTTGTTTATCCGAATGTCTTTATTATTCCAAATAATATTATACCGTATTTTATCTGTACAATAATTCTCACGAAAAGCGACCCACCATTGAAGCAGTTCGGAGTGAAAACGTGATGTTATGACAACGTCTTTTGCATCATAATTACAATGAAATAGAAAAAGGCCCCCGTAACTTTTAAGTTGGTAACACAAGTAATTCTTCCACGTGCCGTCGTTTTCACTGAAGATTCTCTTTAGCCAGGCAAGTCTTAAGGATTTGACCATTGTTTCTATGTCAATCATTTTCAAGCCACTTTTTTGGTAGTCATTTATTGTTGACAAACGTGTAACCTTGTCAACACCTTTCCAAAGAAATTTAAATATCAGTTTGTTCAATTCCTGAACCACCCACTCTGGAGTGTTTAACAATGATGCCACGTAAACAAATTTTGGGATAATTAAAGATTTGATAACAGTGGTCTTTCCGTAAAGGGAAAGTCCTCGTGCAGACCATATGTTTACTAGTTTTTTAACGCTGTCTAGCCTTTCTATAAAATTTTTCTCATGCAGTAATTTTTGATCATAAGTGTAATAGACTCCTAGAGCTTTAATTGGTTCATTTGGCCATTTAATACCAAAGGGTTTCGATTTGTTTTCCTTTGAAGAACCGATCCACATTGCTTCAGTTTTTGTGGGGTTGACAGCTAAACCTGACATCTTCTTAAAATCGTCTGATAGTCTAAAAAGGGTTTGTACTGAGTCGGTGTCTGAAAGGACCGCAGTTGTGTCATCTGCATATTGAAGTAATTTTGTTTCCTTCTTGTCGATTGTAATACCTTTTATCATTGGGTTTTCTCTTATCGCGATGGCTAAGATTTCAACAGCTGCTACAAAAAGATAAGGAGAGAGAGGATCCCCTTGCCTAACTCCTCGTTCGATTGTGAAGAATTCAGAGGTTGTGCCATTGTTGATGATACAGCTTTGTATATTTTTGTAGAATGAAGATACCCATCTAATAAAGTTCTGGCCGAAATTAAAAGAGTCTAGACAACTTTCTAAATAGTTACGTTCTAAACTATCGAACGCCTTCTGAAAATCGATGAATATCAACAAACCAGGGATGTTTTCTTCAACAGTGAAGTCCATTATGTCAAAAATCGATCGTACTGTTTCGCCGATGTAGCGGTCTTTTATAAACCCAGTTTGATTGTAATGGATTATGTTTGGGAGAAAATTTTTTATTCTAGCAGCTATCACCTTTGTCATCATTTTCGCATCCACATTTACCAAAGAAATCGGCCGCCAGTTTTCCAAAAAGCCTCGATCTTTTCCTTTCTTTTCAATGAGCGTAATTACTGCTTGTTTCTGAGAGAGCGACATTTCACCTTTTTCGAAGCATTCATTAGCGCAGCGAATAAAAGGCTCCCTAAGTAAAGGCCAAATTTTTTTATAGAATTCAATAGGAATTCCGTCGTTTCCCGGAGTTTTATTATTCTGGAAACTTTCCAAGACAGCTGCACATTCTTCTATAGTGATTTCACCTTCGCAAGACATTTTTGATCTTCTGACAGTTTAGGAATGTTTAAATTGTTTAGAAATGATTTAATTTCGTGCGAATTTTTATTATTCATGTTCCTACTCGAGTACAATTCCTGATAGAAACGCCGTTGTTCGGACAAAATCTTTAGAGGGTCCGTTGTAGACGAGCCATTGATATTTAATTTTCTCATATGTTTTTTAACATGATTTCTTTTTTCTAGGTTCAGAAAGTATTTGGTGCTTTTCTCGCCATACTCGTGCCAGCGGGCTCTCGCTCGTATAATTATTCCTTTCACTTTTTCCTCATAAAACAATTCAAGCATCTCTTTAGCAGAATTAAGAAGATTTGCATTCAAAATACTAGGTTCTGTTTCAAATGCACCCTAGGGGACTGTGAAAAGTTGCTGCTGCACTTGAAAGTAGTAGTTGTGGCTCTTTTTAAGCTGCAAATTTCCATCCACTTTCTCCAGGCAGGAACCTTTATGTTTAACATACTCATCAAAGTTTCCATCAATAATAACAATCGGGCATTTAACCTCCCCGCATCCACTTCCACAGCAGTCACATGACACGAGAAAATCAGGGGTGGCATGAAGAAATGAATGTTCTCTGTTGATAAACAAACCACACTTTTTGACTTGAAAATTCACATGACGTCCTTTCATGGATGCTTCATATGCCTTTATGGCAGCACTTTCATGTTTCTGGCCATGCCTTGTAGCCTTGGTGTTGACTTTATAGAGGCTTGGATAACAAATTGTCTTTATTAAAGACTGGGAGGGCTGAGCAAGGTTTGTGTGAAAGGCTGAAGAGCACTGAGAGGCTCCAATTCTGCCAGCACGATGTCTGTAAAAACCAGATCCACTTGCTTGATCTCGTGTGCTCACTTCTACTTTGTTGATGTGTTCGTCAGAAACACCCAGTGTCACTTGAACACACATTTTAAGTAACTCCGGGTACTCTAGCTCCAGGTTTTTCGTTTCAAACAAGTCAGGGATAATTGGCAGTGTGCGGCTTTCGTCAATAAACTGGTCGGCATAGGGTTCGATGAGGCTTAGTGCTACAGCTTTGATCTTACAAGCGTTTAGTTTGGCATAGACTTCCTGAATTTCTGCATCGGACGGAATCGCATTCGCATATTTATCGCACCGTTGTTCTAAACTTTTATCGCTTGCTTCCCCAGTAATTTCAATTTTCTGTTCCAGAGTGCTTTTAAGTTTTTTTGCTGATGAAAAGTCGATATCACGTACCTTTGCGTATGGCACTTCATTCACGTAGGTCGGAAGAATCCACGTGCATTTGGCTTGCGTGCAGGCGAGCTTTCCTTGAATTCGTGTCACAGCTTCGATGTAAAACATCACGCTCGCTACATGTGAACACGATTCGGCCAGTCCTGCCTTGCAGCCTAAACAGTGTGCGGAGATAATTGTGCCGTCCTTGTCTACAATCATCCAAATGTTGACAAGGGGATCATTCATTCGCTGTGAATGTCTCACCTTTCCCACGACAACAAACTTGCTCGCAATTTCTTTCCCTTGAACTGACGCGACGAAACCAGAAACCATTTGGTTGTACGCCTCCAAACTTTTAAAAGCCTTGAATTGCTGATTAGTGTAGTAGCTTGTCTCCAAAACTAAATAAGTAAGCAAGTCAGAGACTTCTATAGGAGGCAAACATTCGGCGCTGAATTGCTCACTGGGCATGGCCGCTGGATCGACACCAACCACAGAAATTTTCTTTAAATATCGCTCTCGGACGTGGCTTTCGAGGTTTTTCGCGTAAGAAGAAAGCACTGGTACCTCATCTTGCGATTTTGGGTCACTTTCGGGCAAAACATCCATTGTGAAGGCGAATTTTCGAAGACTTTGTGAGTGAAAGCTTAGAAATGGCATAGATTTGCATACAAATTCTCACCTAACCTGGGCACCAACATGGCGGATACCTAATTTGCATAATATTGTGACGTCAGCTGAAAACCGGTCATTATGTTTCTATAGCAACGCGGGCAAGCGAGGCATGCAAATTTGAAGGGGAGAGACAAAATGGCCGACAGTGGTTTTGTTTTCTCTAATGAGGACGAGCTTCAAAACTTAAAGAAACAGTAAATTTAACCCTCACATTTCACCCTCACAACCACCATTCTCAAAAACTTTAAATTACTTCAAAATGATCTGAGACTGGTAGAATCTTTTCACAACCTCCATTAATTTCATTCAAACGCGACAAAAACATAGGTAACTTTTTAGTCAGAATTGCATTCCAAACTAGTGATCAACCCGGAACTTTTAAATGCGCTTGCGCACGATTCAAAACATGTCCTTTCATTCACAACGTTGACAAAATATCGGGACCCAAGCGATCTATCAAAATCACTGATCATTTCACCTGTACCTCAGCCAATGCCATCTACTGCATAACTTGCACTCTTTGCAAAAAGTTATACATCGGCGAAACAGGGAGGCGACTTGGCGACCGATTCCGAGAACACCTTCGTGACGTAGAGAAAGACGAAAAAATGCATCGAAGCCGGTCGCGAGACACTTCAATCTCCCAAATCATTCTAAGCAACATATGGCAGTCTGCGGCCTTTCCCTTCCCAATCACCAGGGAGACACGGAAAGCCGTAAAACTCTAGAACAAAAATTTATTTTTCAAATCGGCACTCTTAATCCTCACGGTATCAACGAAAGCTTTTCATTCAACTAATTTAATCCGTTGTTTTCACGTTACCAGGCACCAGCCAATAGCGAAGCTCCATCTTTCTGTATATAAAAAACACATGACGCACAATTCCTTGATTCGCTCCGAAGAAGGGCTAACGCTCGAAACGTTGAATCTCTTTACGGTGACCAATTGACATTATCAACCCAGTAGATTATCCCAACAAACGCTTCAAACGCCGTACTTCACATGAGCCGAACCTAATGACAGTTTTGGTCGACCCAACTAATCAAACATCTAACTTATTCAGTCGTACCGAACTGCTACCAGGCTACCCCAAACAAACAACAAAAGCGGGCTAATGTTGATCAGTGGTTTTTCAAGGTAAAGTCAAAATGGCACCTTTGGACTTTGATTATCCGCTTGGTTCGGTTCATGTGAAGATCGGCGTTTGACCCAAAGTCGGTCTTCAGGCGTTATTCACGGCTGGCCAGGCATGAAGAACGACTCAGCCGCTCCAAATAAAATCAGTCGAACTTAATTGGGTCAAACGCCGAAATTCAGGAATTGAGGCGTTTGACCCGGGCCTAAGGGTCAATGGACTTGAAGAGGCAACGGTTTTTACGAATCAGTACGGAATTCTTAGATGTGGTTGTTCAGCAGGTGTCGTCATTTTTATCAAAAATATAAAGAAATCTTGTGTTGTCGGAAACGTATCGGAAATGTATTTGGGATGAGCCAGTCCCTATAACTTCTTCCTCGCCGTATCGTTGAAAGACTCTTGAAACAAGTTATTCTTTTACACTTCACGCAGGCATGCAAGCATCGTCATCAAACAACACAAATAGCACCGAAAAGCTGCATTTCAAAGATAGCCTGAATAGTCACGTAACTCGGGGAATGCTTGTTCATGTTTCCAATCGCTGTTTTATGTGCGAGTAAAATTTACCGGATATCAAGGAAATGTCCTCACACTAATGTTAGGCGGAGGCGAAGTGGCCTAATGGACTCCGGATTGGACGGTCCGGGCACTGCGTTGTGTTCTTGGGCAAGACACTTTCATCTCACAGTGCCTCTCTTCACCCAGGTGTATAAATGGGTACCGGCGAATTTACTGCTGGGGGGTTTACCCTGCGATGGACTAGCATCCCATCCAGGGGGGAGTAGAAATACTCTCTGTCGCTTCATGCTACACAAACCGGGATAAGCTCCGGCCTGATGGGCCACTAGGCCCGAATGCAGACTTTATCTTTTTTAAATGTTATTCAGTTTTTTGTCCTCTCAAAAATGGTGCTGGCAGCATTTAAGCGCTAGTATGACGTCATCGTTTCCTTAGAAACCGGTTTGTTTCTAATAAAATTCGCATGAAACACCATCATGTAATACTAAAATTCAAGATGGCAGATTAAATATGTAACTAGAACCTTTCTGTATTGCCTTAAAGTTTTTCTTGCTTGGAACATTCTTGTATAAGGTGCGCTCTTTAATTGTTTTCTTTAATCGACCTCTTCAACCTCGTTTGTTTGTTGTCCAAATTCAGAGCACGTGATGTTACCGTAGATAATTATTTCTTTCAAATTCCAAAAAAATCCACCTTAAAATGAATGAATAATTTGCAGATATAAACAATGGAAAATTTCTCTAGAGAGCTAGAAAATATAACAAGGACACCGTTAACATTCATATTACGTACATTATTGAGAATAAAGCATAAAGGTGACTTAATTGATATTTACTCACAAAAATTACGGAATCGTGCAGCCAGTGTTAGTACCAATCACCCTTTGATACGAGCTTAAACCACCTCCTGTCCACCCTCTGGGAGAGGCTATTTCTTCGACAAAAGAAACAGAAAGCCTTAATGATGTTTAAATCCATGAATAGACTTGCCCCGGAATATCTTCAAAGTCTTCTGTCAGCGTCATTCTGTTTATAACTTCTAGAGACGCTGAGGGAAAGCTGGCTCTACCCAAACCAAGCACCAATTATTTGAAACGAAGCTTAATTATATGCTGCATCTGTTAAAAATTTTAAGCAAATTATTAAGAAGCTAGCTGATAAATCGAATTCCCACACGGCAATCACGTAAGGCAGGTGTAATTAGTTTTAGTTCTTTACTTAAGCTTAACTGATGATTTTCCGTGTTTAAATAAAGTTTTACATACATACATTACATACATACATTTTAAGTATTTTTTTAGCTTGCAGGTGTTCATCTAATCCTCTCATTTTCTATTTCCCCAACAGCTGAGAAATGAACCTTTCTCCATCTCTTTTCCAAAAGTTCCAGTGTAAAGGTGGATTTCCACTGCCGCGTAATTTTTTACGTGCGTTTACGTGCTTAAAAAAAATTAGAGACAATGTGTAAACGGCTTGCGTAAACGTGTACGCAAGTTTTCCATACATCGTCTCTAATTTTATTTACGCACGTAAAAAATTACGCGACAGTGGAAATCCACCATAACATGTAATTACACCGTCGACTGCTTTCAGGAAACTGTTTTAGTTTTGCAGTTGTTAAGGATGCCAAAAGCTTCATAGAATTTTCAGAATATTAATATTAATTGCAAAACGTGCGTTATCGTAAACGGTCTTATGCAAATATACAATACATCGTTAAAAAAATAGATCTTGTTTTTCCCCTCCGTAAAATGACCGTATCATACCTATTATGAGCAGTTTTGTTTCGACTTAGTAACAACTGCATGGAAACGAAACTTCTCTCTCCTTTTGAACGTTTACCTGCAGTAGTTATAGTTTCACTTCTTGAAGTGTGGATAATAATAATTTGAACTTAACTGGCGTTGTACGTTAAACGTTTGAAAGAAACAAGCGTATGTATATTAACCAGTTAAACGCCGCATGATAACGCAGAGACACAATTGCAAGCCTGAACAGTAAACATACTTCATTTTCGATTCGATTGCACAGAAACAGTTTTAACCAGTAGCTGTCTATTTAATGACGCTTGTTTTTGTTTTAAAGTTGGGTATGTTTAAGACCTCATATATAGATCAAATCAATTAACACACGGTTACCTTAAATTCACTTTGTCTTTGAGTGTTAACTCACCGCAATGAGCTTCAATCGCAAAGCGAAATATTACACACTTGGCTTGACAGCTGCTGTTTTTAATTTCAGGAAAGTTAACTGATGAGCTGCTTAACTGATGTCTTCCGAGCAGGTGGTCTGCGGCCTACGACCGCGATGCACGCTGGTATTTGTTTCGGCCAATGGAAATCCTGCCTTTTGTGTATTTGTGCTCCTAGGAATTACGAATTTCATCAGACTTTCTTTTTCAGAACTTGTCTTCGTCGTTGATTTACTTCTGTTTCTAATTTGGAGATCCATCATTTCTTTTGATAAAGGGCTGTCATACAAGTTATTTCTCAGAAGTCATAATCAGAATAAATATCTAACGCCAGTAAAATCGAAGAATAGTGTATTTCTCAGTGCTTTCGCACTAAAATTGGATTTATAAATACAGTCGTGTTATTATTCAAAGCTGTTGTGTTCTTGAAAAATAATTTCATTGGATTTGACTAAAAATTGCTGATGTATAAGTCAGTGGTTAACAGCAAATCGATCGGTGGATTTTCAATAATTTATTTAGCACCTTTGCAAGAAATTAAAACAAGAAGTTTTATCCTTATATGTATAGTTCCATGCATGTAGCATCAGTTCATTAACATGACGCCTAGATACCAGGCTACAAGGCAGTCAGATGTGGGAAATAGGTAAAAGGTAAAGTCTGCATTCGAGCCTAAGTTGCTCAGCATGAAGCGACTAGGAGTATTTCTACTCCCCCCTGGATGGGATGCTAGTCCATCGAAGGGTTACCCCCAGCAGTAAATTCGCCGCTACTCTCTTATACACCTGGGTGGAGAGAGGCACTGTGAGAGTAAAGTGTCTTTCCCAAGAACACAATACAATGTCCCCGGCCGGACCGCTCGATCCGGAGACGAGCGCACTAACCATTAGGCCACCGTGCCTCTCACCAGTCGTGGGAAATGCAGTGGCGTGTTTATTTTGCACACTGGACGCTGTACCAGGGTTTAAATGTTAACTGGGATTTTTTAACAAGACACTTTACTCTCACAGTGCCTCTCTTCACAAAGCTGTATCGGGGCAACCTGTCACAGTATTAAACCCATCATGGACTAACATCCTGTCCAGGGATGCATAGCTCCAAAAATATGGCATAGGCAATTTGGAGAGAGTGCAATAATTTTTAAATGATTCTGGGATGGTAAAGCTTTCGAAGGTATTACAATGTAACTTCCATACTACCTCAGCCATTGTTTATGTACAATGCTTGTGTAATAAAAAATTAAAATTATCATAAAACAGCTCATATTTATGTGTACATATACCATGTTAGTTAACTTTCTTATTGCGTCTTCTTCTGGCGGGGTAATCTGCAGAACGCCAAATGCAATGTTTGCGGTTAGTTTCACTCATGTTTTCTTACGGTTAATTTTCAAGTGATGAAAAGGGACAAATACAATGTAATGCTGGAAGGGAAACCTTGCATTCAGCGTTCTGCAAATTACCCCCACTCTGCTTTTTCACTGATTACAGAACTGGTTTGTAATCAAGCCATTTGTTGTCTTTTTATTCAGATACAAACATAACTTGAATTCTGCACAGATTTGTTGGATGACAGCTTTGGAGAAAAAAATTTGGAAAAGCCTCAGCACCAAGATATAGCAACATTTGTTATACATGTATTTCCAGATGAAGCAGTCATTGGTTTTATTAAGGTCAATAAAACAATACAGAATATCATGAGAGAAACAAAAACATTGTGTCGTTTATAGTTATCATTTGCTATGGGCATCTTCGACATCAATAGCTAATAGACAGGACGTATTTTATTGGTGAAACACCCGCTCAACAAGTGAAACAAAAATTTTTGTAAAACCACTTGCATAGTAATGAATGAAACCCATTAGAACCTTTTTTTTTTCAAAATATTTAATGAACTTCCTGCAGGCTTTAATTGTATGAACAATTAGCATTTGCTTCTGTGTTATTTAAAACATAAAGGCTGCTCATGGCAGCTTTGAGGTCATTTACTCATTTCTTGTAACCTAAAGTCAGGTGAAACACCTTTCAGTCAAAACTTGTTCACCCATCACTTGGAACGGTGAGGCAACGCCACAGACTCCGCACAAGTAAACATAACCAGGACAAATCTTCACGACGTCAAAAAACGGTCAATTTCAAAAGCATATATTTTTCGGGCACACAGAGAGGGATGCGCTGAGGTGCGAACCCTCAGTGAACGTTGATATTTATTAGGAATATCTTGGTGTAGTTTTCTGCGAGTTGCATTAAAGAAATACTCGAAAAAAAAGCAAAATAATTCATTGTTGTTTACAGTAATTTAATTCCGCGAAAATAAATGATATTGTTCAAACTGCAAAATATGGGAACATTGACATTGAACCCAAACTTGAGTGCGTTCTAATAGAAGTGTATCTTCCACTAGAAGAAAAACCAAATTTTAGCAGCCTTAAACATGACTTAATCTTATCTTAAACTCGTGTTTAATAAATTTAAGTGAACGTTTAAAAAAATTATATCCATAACATGGATGCCCTATAACAAAGATGTAAGCTTATAAGGCTGACAAGGTGTTGACAAGGCATGGCTATTTATGGCCGCCATGTTGCGCGACTCCGTCGCCGTCGTCGCCATCGGCGTGCGTACGCGCCCACGAGAAATACCGCTAGCCATGATAACCATGACAAAATCAACTCATGTGTTTCGTTTTCTTTCCCATATGAGTATGGGGCTCCGCTTGGCGGCCCTTTGGGCCGCCAGAGCTCCGGTATTAAAAGGAGTTTCAGTTTGAGTTTCATCATAATCAGTTGTAATTTTGCGAAACAGGCGTAAACGGGGCAGTCAATTTTTAATAGGTGAATAGTTGAGTAGCTTTATTCTCCTTGGAATCCAGAACGAATTATTTCAGCTGTTTCGTTAAGCAATTTTCGAGCAATTTACGACAGTCTGGTTCACTACGAATCAGTTTTTCAATTGACACTGACAATGTTTTCTTGCCTTCGCTCGCCGACAAACAATGATACTTCAGTTTAATTGTTTGTGCTTTGTTCAGCTCTAGTGATATTGCCTTAATTTTTGACCATAGTTTACACAGGCATCTGTACTGCATGAGTTGAAGGGGAAACACGTAGTTCCGCATTTTCGCATTTTTTTACTCACAATACATCTCTTCTGTAAAAACATATATCGCGTCGGCGGTACGTATTATTTTCGTTTGTTTTGCAAACATCTATATACACTGTGCGTTCACAAATATTGCATTCAACGGTTAACAGGTTTCTGCTGTGATTGTAAGAAGTTTCTCACCGAAAATGAAAGAAGTATGAAGTAAATTTTGCCGCTACGCAGAAAGGCTCCGTAAACACCGGAAATGAAATTGCACTTCAGTGGCAACCCGCGTAACCTAGCAACGAGAAACTGTTCAGGGCCCTCAATAGACCTTTACAACCTCGTTTGTTTGTTGTCCAAATTCAGAGCACGTAATGTTACGTTGAGAATTATTTGATTCTTTCAAATTCAAAAACATCCACGTGAAAATGAATGAATAATTTGCAGATAAACAAAGGAAAAATTCTCTACAGAACTGAAAAATATAACAAGGATACTGTTAAAATTCATATTTCGCGCATTTCAGAGAATATAGCATAAAAGGTGTATGACTTAATTAATATTTACTCAAATTTTAAGTATTTTTTTATCTTGCTGGTGTTCATCTAGTCCTTTCATTTTCTATTTCCCCAGTAGCTGAGAAATGAACCACTCTCCATCTCTTTTCCAAAAGTTCAAGCGAAACATATAATTACACCGTAGACTGCTTTCAGGAAACTGCTTTAGTTTTGCGGTTGTTAAGGATGCCAAAAGCTTCATAGAATTTTAAGAATATTAATATTCATTGCAAAATGTGCGTTTTCGCAAACGGTCTTATGCAAATATACAAAACATCATTAAAAAATAGATCTTTCACGAAATGGACGAACAGCACAATTCAAGACCTTTCCATTGATATATAGTTTGTGGTAGTTCCCTTGAAAACAACGGAGACAGGAATTTTTTTCTGAAGGACACCCGCGAAGGTATTGTGTAACCTTTATGACGCTTGTTTTTGTTTTAAAGTTGGGTATGCTTAAGACCTCATATATTGATCAAATCAGTTAACACACGATTACCTTAAATTCACTTTGTCTTTGAGTGTTAAGTCACCGCAATGAGCTTCAATCGCAAAGCGAAATATTTCACGTCAAGAAAGTACAATGCCAGGCCTGGCAGCTGCTGTTTTTATTTTAGGAAAGTTAACTGATGTGTTCCTAGTTTTTAAATATGAATAAACTTGTCAGTCAATGCTCCTGACGTCTTAATTGTTGGAAATGTCATTGCGAAAATATTTGACCGCTGTTATAATTATTTGAATTGTAATCTGTTTCACAGGAATTGTTAATTAAACTTATAATAGCCCAATTTCGAACACAAAAAGGGTGATACTAAACCAAAAAGGAACAAGGATGGCTGAGGATGAAGAAGTCCATAACGGGTTGAAAATGAAGATTTTGAACGATAACGTAGCTCCTTTTAAACTCTTTTCCTAAATTTAGTAAACTAGAATTTACTACACATGAACTTGTAAATTGCAGCAGATGCGAGAAAGGCTAGCCTTGCCGGCTGTGACTTGGAAAGGGCATGTCAAACATAGCAAAATGACTAAAATTGACATTTGGGGTTAAATAATGAAATTTTATGCCCTCCAGCAACATTTTCCATGGAAATCCTATACATTTTCTGTCATACAATTGTCATTCTTTAATGCAAGGGGCCTCAAACGTGGCCAAATCGTTTTTTTGACATGCTCTTTCCATTTTTGGCATTCTTTAAGTTAAAGCCCATATCATGTAATTGTATATAAAAGAAGTTGATCAATTAGCGGCACTTATGAGCATGTACTTTTCTTCTTCTTAAGTAACCGGTTAATCAACTATTTTTTTCTTATTCCCGGTCGGGTGAACATCATATAATTGTCTTATACGGATTGTGCGAGCTGGCTTAAAAACCTGAGTGCTCGGACTAAATTTATACACTCGGCTAAGGTCAACCTAAGGTGGCCGAACACAGCTTACACAGTCATGTACAATTTTTGAAACCTATGTTTCATTTGCCTTTTATTCTAAAAGTGTTGAACTCTAGGTTCCCAAAATTGGTAAAAGGTAAGTCTGCAGTCGGGCCAAGTGGCCCATCAGGCCGGAGCTTATCCCGGTTTCTGTAGCATGAAGCGACAGGGAGTATTTCTACTCCCCCTGGATGGGATGCTAGTCCATCGCAGGGTTACCCCCAGCAGTAAATTCGCCGGTACCCATTTATACACCTGGGTGAAGAGGGGCACTGTGTCTTGCCCAAGAACACAACGCAGCGAGTGCCCCGGCTAGAGGGTCGACCGCGGACCGTCCGATCCGGAGTCGAGCGCACTAACCATTATTCCACCGCGCCTCCCACTCCACAAAATTGGCAAAAATTGTCTTCGCGAAGGTGGTCCCGAATTCAACTCCTCCACGCTTTGTAAATAGCCAACTGGTCTGCCTCCTGCCAGTTGGGATTTTTAAGAACTTTCTGTTTCATTTACAATATTTGTTTACGTATTTACAGTGTCCCCAATTAGAACAGTAGTGCTAAATATATTGACACTTAAATAAAGTTATTATTATTATTATTATTATTATTATTATTATTATTAAAAACAATTTTTTGACTAACTACGCGTGCGCTGCATTTAACTGAGTTCTCACGGTTTCCACGGTAAATTTGACTTTTTCTGACATACCATTCAAACAAGACTTAAGTTTACAACACACTATCAAAAAATGAAAAATGTCTTATATTAAACCGTGCCAGAACAAAAACTTATCACTTTTACGGTTCCATGTTTTCTGTTGTCCTATCCTTCAAAATGTCAATTGAATGATTATAGTGGTCATGCACTTAGCTATACCAAGCTAATTCTCAGACATGCCACTCAAACTGAGGGAAACAAATATTTCAAATAAACATAACAAGCTTAAGAATCCCAACTGGCGGGAGGCGGACCAGTTGGCTATATACAAGCATGACCGAGGAGTTGAACTAGGATCCACCAAGAAACAACTCCAGCTAAGTGGTCAGAGCGGGACTTGAACCCGTGACCTCCGGATTTCAAGTCCGGCGCCCTAATCACTCGGCCACGCTGCCTCCGATCCTTACACGCTTTCTCGCATCAGATAGGTCACCGTACTGGTTTGTGAGAAAATACCGATTTACTTCTCTAGGGCGCTCTTCACATAAGAAGAAGCCACCATTTTCACTGAACGCGCGCGCTGATCACGCGTGAAATTATTATGCTCAGTAAGAACGCGATAATGTGTGTGACAAATTGTACAATATAACTTCACAAATGAATCATCACGTCATCTGAATTAGGTAGCAACAAGGAAGAAACATATTAGCCAAATTCGAGTATCAAAGAACTCGAAGACAACATTTTTTTAGAAAATGGAGTAACTGAATTAAAAAAAACGAACTTTATTATTGGTGTAGTACGCTATGCTGCTCGTCCAAATCGTATCTTTAGTAAAGTGAAAATGATGTCACAAAATTCCAACACGGTCAAAAGACTGGCACCAATGCAGAGGCCGAGCTGCCCACCTATTTCTCCTGAAGAACAAAAGAAATAAAAAAGACAGTGAACACTGGAAGAAATTGGACGAATTATTAAAATACTTACTAGTGTAAAACGAAAACAAACGGTGGTTATAGACATTATCAATAGACAACGCATGGTAAAAACGTTTATAAACTTTACTGTACCTCGCTTTACTTTTTGTATTTTTTAATGTTTTGTAATTGTTATAACCGTCACTTCTGAAGATGTATATTGCAGCATACGAAACGTCAAGTTTATAAAAGTTTTTACCATGCGCTGTCTATTGATAATGTTTATAACCGCCGTTTGTTTTCTTTTTCTTCTAAAGTTGAAATGGCCGAAGAACAGAATAGTTATGATGATACTTAGTGTACTTCTTGGATTCATTGCAGCTACGACAATAATGAAGCTCAACAGGTAAATCAGAAAACAAAAGTTATGCGTGTTCTAAATAACCTGTTTGGTCACATACGAAACAAGTAATTGGCTTAGCGCACCAAGAGTTCAAGGGCTCAAGTCCTCTTTGGGACTCAGAAATTGTCCCTTTGTCTCACCCCTGTGCCGTAATTGCTAATTCGTCTGGATCGTGGCCGTGATTTAAAGCTCATATATCACAACTCACAAAGGTTTCCCATCATTGTAAATATCATTATCATTATGTGAATGCTACCGCATTATATTAGGTTTTGGCAGCGGTATCTGTGCACTAGGTCCCAGTTTTCGCGCGAAATAGTAGTCACTTGTTAAGGAGAAAGCAATAGGCCACTTCGGAAAATACCATAATACTCTTTGTTTGTCCCCAAAATTTTGCATACGCATCGTTTCTAGTTAACTCATGGGACTTAAAATGGTCCCAAGAGAAAACAAAAAATTCTTATGCAAAATTTAGGGGTGGGATATATGTTTTCTGTTCCACACATGGTCGAACCTCAGTTTATATAGTCCCGGTACATAGATATATTTTTCTGTGGTTTCTTAAGAGTTTGTGTAAGTTCAACGATCGTCACACTACAGTTTCGTAAGGTTCACGGAGGCCGTTGTACGCTAGTGGTTGTGCGATTAAAGGTACGATTAATTTACCGAGGTTAGTGATCATTCTTAGTTAACAGTCTTTTCATCGACGATTAATTCAACCTTTTTGTTGTGCAGAAATCGAGATTCGTCTTATTGCCTCCTATAATTGTGTGGTATAGCCGTCGATCATTTCCCTTTCTTATGAAAGGGATGCCGTTTTTAACGAAAACGGTGCCATTTTTAACGGTCGATGCCATAATTGGTAACCAAACTTTTCGGAATGGACGATGCTATATCTGCTCTAGTTTATAGGCCTGGACTAGGTAGAAACTGGTTATAATTTGGTGATAGACTAATAAACACTCTTAAATTGCTTAATTGCTCACTTTATAACTGGCTTGCTTGCGGTTAGCTTTTATTTGTTGGCTGGGGCAATAGTAAAATAAAATAGATTAAGAAAGTCAGTTTTCATAATTAAATTGTGCGAGAATTTGGCGGATTGGCCTCGTTGTGTGGTGGTGAGATAAAAATGTAGGCACGTCAGAGGTTCAGGGTTCGAATGCGGTAATTGACGTATATATTTTCTTTCTTTTCTGTGGGAAAAAATTCGATGATAGCCAAATATATTCTAAGTGTCGCTAAAATGGCATCGCTTGTTTACGAAAGGGAAATGTGCATAACCACCACGCTACTAACATATACATTCAGATTTTAATCTTAATTATTATTGTTTCCAATACTCACCGAGTAGACTTTCTTTACTGCAGGCAGGTTGCTGCTCTAGGTAGTACATACAGGTCTTGGAAATACACGTTTAGCTCTAAGAAGTTCCGGCTGTCGTTAAAAAATATAACAAATCCATTAGAAAAAATTCGAAGAAAGATACTGGATACTAATCAGCGGTGCAACAGGAACACTGAGACGAAATTGGTGGTCATCATTTTTTTAAAAATTTCGTGTACAATGGGACTTTCTTAATCATCTTGCCAAATTTCAATCCATTCTGGACATGAGAAGTCATAATTTTTAAACTTTTATTTCCGAAAATTTACGGCCGCCATTAATTTGCTCTGTTCCAAGGCTTGGTTGCGATTTGGAGAAAGTGACGTCAAAGGCTCAAAAATACCTCACGGGTTGTAATTATAATAACAATAACTATTGAAAATCTATTGAAGATCAACAGAAACTTTTGGAATCGTTCTTCGTGCAATTTCCTATGCTGATTGTTATTATAATTTCAACCCGTGAGGAATTTTGGAACCTTTGACGTCACTTTCTCATAATCGCAACCAAGCCTTGGAAAACAGCAAATTAATGGCGGCCGTAAATTTTCGGAAATTGAAGTTTAAAAATTATGATTTCTCACGTCCAGAATAGATTGAAATTTGGCAAAATGATTAATAAAGTCGCATTGTACACGAAAATAAAACAAAAAATAAAAGCACCAACTTCGTCTCACGGGCACTTTAAAGAAGCCACGCCACGGTTTGTGCATTTTGAAAAATTTAGCCTAAATTTTTCAAAATTCGTCAATTGAAATCCGTCTCAATCTTCTCCATCCTGAACCATCCTTGTTCCTTTTTGGTCTAGCATAACCTCTCTGTTACTTTTTATATACTTTTTATATTTTTATATGACCCAAAATATTGTGACGTACCTCCTTTAAACTGTGGTGATAGAGTCTAATTTGGTGAGTCTAGTAATGGGAAGTAAAACTTCGAAGATTGCGTGGCACTTGGTTCTGATAAAAAGTTAAAATGTTAACTAGTATAGGTAAAATATTCTATACTTTACAGGATTTGCTCTTCATTAGTGGATATTTTCATGGATATGGTGGCACTTTTCGAACCAGCCTTATCCACACATGAAAGGTAGAGCCCGAAACGTGTGGATTAGTTCTGAAAGAATTTTTGCTACAAGGTTCTCCCTATATAAAGAAAATCGTTGAAATCATAATGAAGATTACGATGTTACTGAGAGAAATATAGAAGAATGTGCCATTATAAAAAAAACTATTCATATTTTTTTTTAATTTAAGCTATTTGTTATATAATCTGCGGTGCTTTATAAGGCTTTCCACTATCGCACATAATTATACAAAGGAATAGAGACCTTCAGATCGATCGGAGTACGAGAACGTACGAGATCCAGTACGACTACCACGTTAGAATTTCAACCCAGTTACAAGCCCTGACCCCTCACTTCTCCATGTTGCTGATCATGAACTGTTCAAAAGGAGGCTACCATTTTATTGTAATATGATCAGACAAGACATATACAACCGACGTTGGAACATGATCTTTTACAAAGTCCCAGAAACCCAGGATGAAGACTGCACTGGCCTCGTCCGGGAGGTAATCACCAGAGACCTCAAGCTAAAACGTGAAGATGTAAACCAATTCCAGTTTTGTGGAGTGCACCGTCTCGGTAAGCAAAGCCGTGGGCGACCAAGACCTATTATCGCTCGGTTCACTTGTCGAAGCGATCGCGACAAGGTGTGGAAAATGCGACGCAACCTCAAGGATTCAAACATAAGTATCGGGGATGATCTGCCAAGACGAGTACAGGAGATCAAAAGGAAAATCTTGATACCTGCGATGAAAAAAGCCAGAAGCTTAGACCCGAGAAATAAGGCTGCTGTAATTGGTGACAAGCTGGTCGTTAATGGAAGGCAATATCTACACTTCAACATCCCAAAGCGTTGGCTCGATAACCAGCCGCCCGTCGAGTCAAACGAAGAGCCAATTAATCATGATGGAGATTTGTCCCTGAACGCGGCACCGGAACCAGATCCAACCGCTACGTAATGTAAGTCAATAAATCACAAACTCTTGCTGATAGAACAGTGGTCTAACCTAGTTCATATTAAGACATTTACACATATTAAGGAGCTCCAGAACAGAAAAAATTAGTGTTAAGCATGTCTAATACGCACCAAAATTTAGTAAATTGCGTTAAGGCCAAAAGAGCCTGTTTTATTTTGCTTTCCTGTATTTTTCTTTTTTTAGGTAGGTTTCCTACTTTAGTATTTGTTTTCTATTTTCTCCTATCGTATGCAAATTCTTCTAATGATTTCACCAAAAGTGCTTTTTTGCCAAATTTTACTTCTAAATTTATGAACCCCATTGGGAGAAAGTTGTCAAATTTACATTCGCCGTGTTCTGTAATTGCCTTACATCTAGTTAATCAACGCCTTCAACTTGAAATGTCTCACTGTTAACGTAAGAGGTCTTAACAAATCGATAAAACGGCGTGCACTCTTTAGATGGCTGCATAAGCAGAACAAAGACTTTATTTTCCTCCAGGAGACGTACAGTTCAAAAGAAACAGCAAATTTGTGGGAGGCGGAATGGGGAGGAAAGGTGTTGTTCAACCATGGAACAACTCACAGCAAAGGTGTTATGATTCTCATAAATCCCAAACTTGACCTCAAAATTGAGAAAATTACCCAAGACAAAAACGGCAGGTTCATCATAGCCAACTTGATAATCGAAGACACGCATTTCATTTTAGTTAACGTATACTCCCCGAACGATGTTAATCAACAAGTACTATTTTTTAATGATCTACAAAATGAACTTCAACAATTTCCCCACGAAAATATAATTATTGGTGGAGACTTTAACTGCGCTCTAACACACCGCGATAAAAACGGAGGAAACCCTGTTACGCGAAAACTCCCGGTAATAAATGAAATTAAGAAGCTCTGCGACTTCTATGATCTTTGCGACATATGGCGCTCTTTAAATTCCGAAGCGTGTCAATTCACTTGGAGGGACAAGTCTTTTAAGGTGCAATGTCGGCTAGATTACTTTCTAATTTCCAACGAACTGAAAAATCTCGTTTCGGATTGTCGAATTGTTTTTACACCTAACACTGATCATTCTGCGGTGCAACTTAACCTCGCTTCTGAAGAATCTAATCAAAAGAAAGGACCGGGTTTTTGGAAATTCAACTATTCCCTTCTCGAAGATAAACAATACGTTTCGCGTCTACGCGAAAACCTCCCACAATTTAAAAGCAAGTACCAAAATGTTGAAGATCTAGGGCTACGTTGGGACCTTATCAAAATGGAAATTAGAGGCTTCACGGTTAAATATACCAAAATTAAAGCACGAGAAAGACGTGACGAGGAAAAGTTCCTTCAAAATAGAATTAATGATCTAATCGTGAAGGCAGAAAAAAGCAAAAACAATAAAAAAATCATATATGAGCTCAACTCGACCAAAGTACAACTAAATAAGATAATAGCTTATAAAACGCGAGGAACGATTCTCAGAAGCCGAGCCAGATGGCATGAACAGGGTGAACGTAATAGTAAGTACTTCTACGGTCTTGAGAAAAGAAACTACTCAAAAAAAGTTGTCACTAAATTAAAATTGAGTGACGGCTCATACACAACTAACCAATTTGAAATTTTAACAGAACAAAAAAATTTCTACGAAAACCTCTACAAATCGCAAGTATCCTCCGTACAAAGCGCCCATGACAACGACGTTTTCTTCAATCCAAATGCCATCCCCACCTTGAACGAGGATGATCAAGCTTTATGCGAGGGACTTATCACAGAAACAGAAGCCCTAAATGCGCTCAAAGATTTCTCCGCAAACAAAACTCCTGGCACAGACGGACTGTCTGTTGAATTCCTTAAATATTTCTGGCCTGAACTAAAAAACTCAATTGTTGACAGTTTTAACCATGCTTTCCATAAAGGCTCCCTTTCAATTTCGCAAAGACGCGGAATCATATCTCTCATCCCGAAAAAGAATAAGGATAAAACAATTCTAGAAAATCTCAGACCAATCTCTCTGCTAAATGTAGATTATAAAGTTCTCACCAAAGTTTTAGCCAAACGTCTAGAAAAAGTTCTTCCCAAATTAATAAACGCTGATCAAACAGGATACGTAAAGGGACGTTATATTGGTGAAAACATCAGACTAATACAAGACTTAATGTTCTACTCCGACAAAGAAAACCTTCCAGGAATGGCTATCTTCCTTGACTTTCGTAAAGCTTTCGACACCATTGAATGGCACTACCTAGAAAAGGTCCTTGCCCAATTCAATTTTGGTCCTAATTTCTTACAATGGTTTAAAACTCTTCATGCTGACATTTCCAGCTGTGTTTTATCATGCTTTCATGCTTTTTTCCTATTAAACGTGGCGTGAGACAGGGCTGCCCGCTATCAGGTTTACTGTTTGTCGTTGGCCTTGAACTTCTGGCTAGAGCCATCAAACATGACAACTTTATAAAAGGATTCACAATTGGAGGAAAAGAAATAAAAACGTCTATGTATGCAGACGACACCACTGTTTTTGTGCGCGACCTCGACTCAATAACGCATTTACTAAATTTGCTAGACAAATTTGCTTCGATTTCCGGTCTACAAGTCAACACGTCAAAAACTGAAGCTTTGTGGCTTGGCCCGTGGAAAGACCGACAAGACACCCCGTTTAATTTTAATTACCGAAAAAATCCTATTTGCGCACTAGGCGTTTTTTTCTCTTACAATACGCCCGAAGCGGACAAACTAAACTTCGGTGATAAGTTACGTAACATGGAAAAAGTTTTGAATGCTTGGAAATGCAGAAAACTTACGTTAATCGGAAGGATTAACATCGTGAAAACTTTAGCGCTGTCGAAACTGATCTTTAATGCCTCTAACATCTACGTACCACCTCATGTCATTGACGAAGCCAACAAACTGATTTTTGACTTTATCTGGGAAGGAAAGCCCCCAAAAATAAAAAAAAGCACAATTATAGGGGAGAAAGCCAGCGGCGGTCTTAAAATGATGGATTTTGGCATAATGGAAATTGCCCTTAAACTCGCATGGATTCAAAGGATACAACAAATTTCTGATGCAGGCTGGAAAGCTATACCAGAACACTTGCTTGGCCACCTTGGGGGCTTCGCCTTCGTATTACTCTGCCGCTATGATATAAATTTAATTCAGTTGCACAACCTACCGCCTTTTTATCGCTCTGTGCTGAAATACTGGCAAGACTACAGGGCTGTTTTCAATGACAACATTACACCGATTAAGAATGAAATAATTTGGAATAATAGTAACCTATTAATAAACAAAAATACAATTTTCTTCAAACAGTGGTACCAAAACGGAATCATACGCTTGCAAGACTTGCTTGATGTTGACTGCACCTTTCTATCCCTCCAAAAATTCCAACAAAAACTGGGGCTACATGTTCCCTTTACCACGTATTATGGACTGATAAATTCTATCCCTGCTTGTTGGAGGCGAGAACTCAAATCCACAGTTCCACCAAATCATAATCAGATCAGTTCTTTAGACTCCCCGAACACGAACATTACTACTCGTTCAGCTTATGCGGCCATCCTCGACCATTTCTTTCAACCACCCACGTCTGAAACAAAAATCTTAAGTTATGGCTTTACTAAAGAAAGCTTGACCCTTGTTTATATGATGCCTTTCCTCGTAACGCAGGAGGTTAGATTACAAATGTTTCAGTACAAAATCATACAAAACATACTTCCAACAAGACGCTCCTTGTTTCGAGCAAGGTTGTCAGATTCTGATAATTGTCGGGCATGTCAGACCGAACCAGAAACTCTTCCACACATGCTCTTCCACTGTAATATAACCTATGCTTTTTGGATCGCTTTTCAAAAGTGGTGGTGTGAGAAGACCCATCAAACATTCGAACTAAGTGAACGGAATGTAATATATGGTTGGTACAATTATACTCAGTTCAAAGACATTCTAAATTACGTCACCCTCGTCGCCAAATACTTAATCTTTTGCTGTTTCCAAGACAATAGCCCCGTAAAATTCGACAGCTTCCCCCCCTTCTTAAGAAATAAGATTGATACCCTTACGCAAATTGCTGTCAAAAACAAACAGCTAGAAGAGTTTAATAAGAAGTGGAAGAATTTTATCTAAGCTGCTTTCTTCTCTTTTTTTATTTAGTTATTTGTTTCCCTTTTTTTCACTCTTTTGTTAAATTTGCTTTTTTCTTTTTTCCTTTTCGTCCTCTTTTAATTGATACATTGTAAATCCAACACTTATAAACCATGTAATTGTCACACACTTTTGTATCATAACCTTATAGTTTTTGGGGAAACCTTTGTAACTTTGTAACTCTGTAACTATCTTGTGTGTTAATAAAGCATTAAAAAAAAAAAAAAAAAAAAAAAAAAAAGCATTCTAATAAACAGCGCATTAGATCATATACCCATGCATTTTGCGCTACATAAATAATAAAGTTAAAGTTATGTTATGTTACTGCTCCGAGATTGGTGCGAGATGTAGTAATTAAAAGACGGAGGGTGACAGTTCTAAAAGCGCTGTTAGAGCAGTACTTTGTGTAAACGAATGCCATACCGAAAATTTGGAATCGTCCCGAATCCTTAGAAGTAATTCTCGAAAAATTGTAAAGTTCCCGAAATTTAATCGAATTTAAATATTCCCGGAAGAATTTTGCTTTTGTCCCGAAACAGGCCTTCTTAGAGTTGAACAGCATACATCTTATTCCAAAATGGCTACCATCTTAATATTCTTTTGTTGGTATTCAAATTAGCCCTTCTTGCCTTGTTTTTAAGCTCAAAAATCAAAAGAATATTTTATCTGAACGAGGCAACAAGGGCCAATTTCTATGTGCATAAGTTAGCGGCCATTTTGGAATAAGGTGTATAAGCACTAGGTTTTGACCCTTACAGTAAATGCGTTTATGGTGTGCCATGGCGCTAAAGATCTGTCCTAGTTTCATGAGATTCCGTTAACAGGCAAATTGATGACATCACAAGCGGTACATGGAATATGATCTAAGGGTTAATTTAAGTCGTACTCGCACTCGGTCTCCCCGTCCTGAAGGTCCCCAATTGCATCGTTTATATGTTTAAAACAATGTATTCTTGTCGGCGCAGGAACACAACACAGTGAGCTACCTGCTTCCAACGCGCTAGCCGTAAAGCCACCGTGTTAACGCTTACCTGGCCAACGTAATGTATTCATCTGTTTCTTTTTCTGCAGCATTTTCCAGATTATCATTGATCAATCTTTTAAGAAAGACGTCACTTGGAAAATTTGCGTAAGATAGGACAGGTTTGAAAGAAATGATTTCGCACGGTACTGTGCACTTGCAGCGATCGCCAACGACCTTGTAGAAATTTTCTGCAAATAAAAAATAACATTATTTTCTACAAGTTGAGCTGGGCTAGAACTTGTTAACCCTGTTGTGATATATTTTCTCGCGACAATTTAAATATGGGTCGCTGAATTAATCGAAAGATACCATTATGAGCGCAACTCACGCGCGAGCATACGACAAGAGCAAGCCAGGACCCACTCCTAAAGACGTCCGTCCGAGCTGTAAATATATCAATTCTTTTAAACATGTAAAAGTGCATTAAACTGATTAAAATCAGACTCCATTTGTATTCTGTCAATTTTCTGTTGCTGGAACTGTGAAAATTAGAAATCAGTCAAGCTAGATTGAATCGAAGGCTTTGAATTTCGATGATTCATATGCATTGAAGAAAAGAGTTGAAATTTTGGCACGTGCAAAAGAACGAAAAACCAAGCTCGGCATTGCGCTGGAATTACAGAGTTTTACAAATACACAGATATAATACATACCATTTATCTATCGCATTAACCAAACGTTTAAACGTACAACAGTTAACAACGTAACATGAATAGCATGAAACCAACTGGCTAACTCTGTTTTAGGCTTGCCTCAAAGGGGCCTAGTCAGCCACACCCTTGTTATTGTTTACGTGCGAGAGTTTTACGCATAGCATGTCGAAACGAAAGAGCTTCCTAAAAACTTAAACTTAAGGTAATTTAAACACTCTCAATAACATAACTTACAGCAATGAAATAAGATTACGCTTCACAGTACAATTTCAATAATTTCGATGGCATCAAAAATGGCAGTGGCTACAGACTAGGGCTCTTTAATCTGTTTATCATAAAGGTAATTATTCAAGTTAATTATTATAATGATGCGAATAATAATTATTACCTAGTCAGTCTGGCCAACCGAGGTCAGCAATGTCATAGCTATAGAGGCACGCACACTTATTTACTCATTTTAACATTTGGATCAGATTAGTGGATACTTATTAGACAATTAGACTTGAGGGTGTTTCCTATAACATTAAACGAACTTAAAGGAGCTTCATCATAACATTTTGAGTCATTTCTTCTACGACCTAAATTACACTTAATATTAATATTTTATAAATAATAGTTTCTTAAGAAAGTAAAAACACCAAAAAAGTGTTACTAAACCAAAGAGGAACAAGGAGGGTTGAGGATGGAGAAGATTGAAACGGATTGGAAATGATAATTTTGTTATTAACATTTTTCATATCTAGATGATCTATCTAACCACATTCATTGTCGTCACGTACCATTTTCACTAAAAACGCAGGTTGCCATTTTCCGTATACCACATGCTTTTGCAATGTTTTCTGCTAAAAGAGGAAAACGTTCGTGATGAGGATAAAATTGTTGTTGACATAGCAGTAACATTACTTTTCGGTGCATATTTTTTCGAATACGTTGTTTATCTGTAAAACAGACAAATAACAATTTATTTGAAAGCAGCTATTGTAACAAATTAAGGGGTATAAACAAAGTCATCGTGCTTCTGAACGAATAATGGGAACTGATCTATATTTTAGAATTAAAGTTCATTTAAAATAACCAACATAGAAAAATCAACAAATAGTAAAACTATGAATAAAAATCTGTGACAAGTTCAATACTTGAACGTTGTTATTGTTATCACATTCACGGTCCACACCCTGTGGGCATTCTAATGGTCGCTTTGCCTTTAACCCTTGGACGTACAAGAGGGGGGAGGGGGGATTTTGTCAAGGGGATTTTAAGACATCATTTCAGAAAATTTGGCGAAAATAGATCAGTAGATTCACGAGATATTAAAAGGCAAGTGAGGTGTTGTTCGGGATTATTCCTTGAAATATTGTCCTGGGACCAAAGCAGTTATAAAGCAACATTAATTAAGTTCCATTAAATCATATTTTTCATGTTTTGCTGTTTCAGCTATTCAAAACTGTGATTTGTGAGTAAAACTTTTAATTTTGTCAAGAAAAACCAACGTTAGACTGAAAAAAGTAAAAGCGGCAAAAAAATGTGCCATACTGGATGACGTCATAGGCCCTGCAATTTACATATGCAACCCATAATATTAACGTAGTCGTGCAGACGACATTACAGGCTATCTATCTTGTGCCACGGTGGGGATATGAGTTTGCTTGTACGTCGGAGGGTTAAGCTTGTCGCTGTTTTCACTATAACCAGCACTTACAAGGAATTTTCGAGTCTCGGCAGCCACATTGTTCAACTAGGTATCTTGAGTGACACGCCAGCATACAAGCAGAAGTTGTATATTTAGTGTAACCAGGAATATCTTTAATTGCAGAGTCTGTGCAATTCGTCTCGTAGGGATCCTTTAAGTTAATGACCTAGAAAATTGAATGGTAAGGTAATGGACTGAACTGCACACACCAGGAAGTTCATTCTCGTCCCCATAGCCCTTTTCGTTTCTCTTAGCCGGCAGGGCCTTGGCACGAAAACGAAGGGCTCTTTGTTGGCTGTTGAGAACAAAGGAATCTTAAACGGAAGTGAAAATGTTCGCCGGCCGCCTTATTGCAACACACAACATGTAGAACCATCAATGCTATATACATGAAGTCCGGACGTCCTAGAATCTCGGACTTGAAATCGTATGTCTCCAGAGCCCTTCGCTTTTCGTGCCAAGGCCCTGCCGGCTAAGAGAAACGAAAAGGGCTATGGGGACGAGAATGTCTCCAGAGCCCTTCGTTTTTCGTGCCAAGGCCCTGCCGGCTAAGAGAAATGAAAAGGGCTATGGGGACGAGAATGCAGGAAGTTCAGATAGCTAGTCCTCTTTGCATGCATCGACCAGGAAACTGAACTAGTAAGGAAGGAATGAAGAAGGGAGGAAAGTGAGGAAGGGGGGAAAGATAAATAGGATGTAGAGTAGGAAGGAAAGAACGACGGAAGAAAGAAAGACAACAACAACAAAGGAGCTACGTCATCGTTCATACACTTTGAAAAATTTAGCCTAAATTTTTCAAAATCATCATTTATGACCCGTGTCAATCTCCTCAATCCCTAACCATCCTCGTTCCTTTTTACTTAAAGTTACTTCTTTAATTACAATTGCTGTTTTTCTTCCTTACATTTTAAGAGTAATTTGTTTCGTCACAAAAAAACATGACTCAGAATATCGTGTCGTAGCTCCTTTAAACATGGGAAAGATACAAATTAATAAATAAATAAATAACCGGACATTTTTTTTTTGGTATCCGGCAATCAAACCAAAGATTTAAGTAGGGTGTTAGAGATTCGTCCCTAAACGAAAAATTCTTAGAATTGCAGTGACTTTAGTGAACGCAAATACCTGTTGTCTTCGAGATCATAAACATTTCATTATCTTTACACAACCAATTTCTCGATTACGCGAACTACAAACAGACGATACTGCTATAAACAGCGGTAAACTAGAAACGACGATTTCTTAACTGCGACCTTGTCCGAAATGTTCGATTACGATATATGGAACCCTTTCCGCGCGAACCGAAGCCAACAGGCTAACACTTGGCTTGAATAGAGGGGGTAAGTTTCTAAAGAAACTGTGGTGCTGCGTCGGTGGGAAGTATAACAATATAATTTGGTTTTATCAACTGGGTTGATAATGTTAATTGGCCACCGTAAAGAGATTCAAGAGCTGACGTTTCCAGCGTTAGCCCTTCGTCCTTTATTCCTGTTTGTTATGATTCGCTCCGACGAAGGGCTAACGCTCGAAACGTCAGCTCTTGAATCTCTTTACGGTGGCCAATTGACATTATCAACCCAGTTGATAAAACCAAATTATATTGTAACACTTGAACTGATACACGTCAGGTGAAAACTTACATAACTGAAACAAAAGAATTACGTAACGACGAAGACTTCGTAACGATCTAATGCCCGTGTCCATGGAAAAACGTAAAAAATAAATTGTCTTGTGACCACCCGTTAAGAAAGCTATTGCCTATTGCTGTTTTGCCATGCTTAAACCGAGCAGTATGTACTCGGTCGAAATTTATTTTTATTATGATTTATTATTATTATTATTATTACTATTATTATTATTATTATTATTATTATTATTATTATTTATTATTTTTATTATTGTTATTATTTATAATTTACTAGATTCATACCTTTTCTTTTCGTATTGCTGCAAGGATACTTATGCCAGGTCCCAGCGAAAAACCGAGCTCCTCAACCATTGGGGGGGTCTCGTGGTGATGAATAAGGACCTTAAGGCCCGCCAGTGACGTCAGTTCTCCATAGTAGTCATATTGTTCTATGTTTAACTTCACACTCAAGCCAAACTTTGCCCCGGCGTGATTTACAGTTAAGACTTCTCGGCCGTCTTTACCTGATCAACGGAAAGATTGGTTGATGTCAAAATTTACCGTTAATGTGAAGATTGAATTGAAGTTCAATTTAAGGTGGCCCACTTCAGTTTTGGGAGGTTAATTCCGCCAACTTTTGACTCTTTTCTAGAAACATTCAGAAATATTTTTCTTTCCTTTATTCCTGTTTTTTAAAGCGTAAACCATCGCATAGTAAAACCCCGCGTAAACCAACCTAGAATTTTAAAGTACTTGTTAGGCTAAAATTTTAGACCCATTTTACGTAAGAACCTGTTTGGGCAAGTATTTCAAAGCAGGTTCAAATAGAGTCAAAACTAAAAATTCATAAATCAAACAAAATAAGCTCTTAACAAAGCAATGTCAAAGAAACCTAGGCCATTCACATGAATAACTATAAAAACGAACTAAGAAATAACTGTATTACTTCAGTGAAAACGCTACGTTCTTGGCAATCTTAGGGTTTGCGTATGTGCATTTTGGCTGTCATTTGGTGCATGTTGAAAAGATATTGCGTTACACTCACGTGCAATGTATTTTCTTGTCTCGTTACGTCATCGCTACGCGAGATATTTGATTGACATCTGATCTCGGAAAATTACTTCGCACATGTCTATCTGGAGAAGAGTCTTGCGAAGTCTAGGAAAATCTTGTTCGTCGGAAAGTCTAAGAATTGAGTCTGTATATCAAGTGAATCATCGAGATTAAAGGATATTCTGGAAGAGTTAAGGATTCTTTCTCATCCCCAACAGTGCATAACCTATCTTTAAGCAATAGAGAACATTTCCCGTGTTTACATAGCTTCATCATAACACGTGGGGGCTTGGGAGAGAGTTATGCAAACCCGAGACGAAGTCGAGGACTTAGATAACTATCGATAATTCTCCCAAAACCCCGAGTGTTTAGACGAAGCTATTGCGTTTATAAAATATTTCTTTAAAATACGCACCAAACTAGAGCATTTACATATTCTCATCTAAACACACCTATCAACCAATGAGAGCGCGCGTAGTATCTCAGTTATTTTATAATTAACAATTATTCCACGAGCGCGCGTTGGATATGAGATGGTAGATAGCCAACGAGGCGCGTAGTTTTATGAAAAACGCCCAAAAAATATACACCCACCATATTTGTAGGTCAATGGTATTTGAGCTCATATACCATTGCCTCTAAACCAATCAAAGGAAGGAAAGGCAATATACCATAGCTAGTTTTCAATAATCTTATAATCACTTCATATCCAACAAGGGTGAATGGAATAATTGTTTTAGTAAATTCTCAAACCGGGTTTTGCCGCCGATTTTTATTTCCACAATTTAACAAAGCGTACGGAAAGAGCATAACCCTTCCTATTTTCCATATGACGTAAAACTCCGACTATTGGCTCATAGTCGGAGTTTTTTCGCCAATCAAAAAGCTAGAAATGCAATAGTCGGAGCTGAGAATATACTAATAAATGATATACCACAGTCCTGCCGAAAAGTAGTCGCTTTTTTGTTAAGAAAATAAGAACCTATCTAAGCTGAGCAATAATACACATAAATAGCCAAAATGAACGACCGAGTGTTTCACAGTGGACCGACACTAATAGTTTCATGTCGTTTTTCTCAAAATCTTCACTACTGATCCTAACGATTAACGCAAAATTTCAGAAATGAGAAATTGGCTCTGATTAAACATTCGCGAAAAATAAAACAAAAATCTGCATTGTTATTATTATTATTATTATTATTAAAAACTATTTCTTTCCTGTCCAGTAAAATTTGTAAGTTAGGCATTATTTCAAACAGTTCATCGGCAATGCAACTTGCCTAAGAGAAGGGGTTTCTTTTAAATGCTCGGCCATGAAAAAGCTTGAAGGCCCTGTAAAAGGTTTACAGGTTAGAAATGCACTCTACTATTATTTTGTTGGGCCTCCCCCCTGCAGTGTTTGGCAAATTTTGAAATTACATGTTTTAATTTATTTACCTGCCTCCGAACGGATAAGAAAACAAAATTCTTAAGTTTGTTGGATATGACGCCTAAATTATAAATTATCCCTAAAAAGACATGAATTGATTCTTATTGTTCTAGAACAAAATTTCAGCCATAGTGCTGCAGTAATTTGTGAGTAAATAATTGATACCGTTTTTATGTAACGGCACATTTCACTGAATATTAGTTTACTTGTATCTACACATGTATACATATCTTTTAACCAAAAAGCCGGGTTTTTGAACGGTTTTCGTTATCATACTTGGGATTAACAGTTTTTATTTCTTTTCTACTTTTAAAAGAATAGCGTACAACAAATCAAAATAAATTATATATGTGATTTTGACATCTTAAACGCCTGGAAAACAAGTGAAGGCGAAAGCTGTCTTACCTGAATTAAAAGTGTGACAAAGCCCCATGGATGTCAAAACAGATGTGAAATTTTGATGGCTACATTTTTGGCCTTTCCAGTGACAATCCATTACCATGTCACTGATCTGATGGCCTGCGATTCGGTAAATGTCTGAGATGTTATCATTTGATAACGGCTCCAATCAATTTCAGTGTCGTTAATTATTGTCGCTTCAGATTTGCTCAGAAACGCATGATCTATAACCTCTTCAAAGTTATTTCTCTCGACGGCGGACTTCCTAAACATGTTAAAATTGCAAATGGTGACTGCCGGAAACTCGGGCTGTTTTTCGTAGACCAGTGTTGATTTCGTAGTCACGGGGTAACTGAAGTATTTCGTCAATAGCACAGAGGATTGATAAGAAAAGTATCCCACTCCAGACAAAAGGAAAAAAGTCCAAATAACTCGACGAAAGGTTGTTTGGCTTGAAAATATGTTGTGCATGCCGTGAAGAGTCGAACGTTCGACGAAGTTGTTCCATTTTTGCTTTATTTCTGCAGATTTGGAGGGTTGTTGGGTCCAACCAGTGTCTTCTTTTGGAACGACTTTGCTCATGTCGACGGTTTGGATCTATGATGATGGGCGCTCTTTGAGAATAACTTCGACATCTAGCTAGTTTGCGCTCACTTTCTGAAATCCCGTTGCCTGATAAACATTAAAATTTCAGTTCGATTCTGCCATAAAATCAACATAACAATGGAGAATACCAAATAGTTTTTTAAATTTTAATAACTCATGCTCATTTTTGGATCTGCCTTAAAGGGCATTATATGGAAGTGTTTCGAATAAGATTTCAGTCGGCTTGCGGGGGATTCAATAATCGTTGGCAATTAGCCTTATTTTTTCGCAATACATTTACTGCAGAAACCTCAATACTTAATTACTGTATTTCTTAATGAATGAAGGTCACATCCGGTCCCAATTTCATTTAAATAGTGGCATGGTTTTAGGTTTGACGCCTTCCAGCAACTTATTGCGACTAAACCGTCAACGGTGCGTTCGATTAATTCTCAATGGATGTTTTGGTGTTTATAGATGCCAAGTTTATTAACGTTTGAAATTGGCTTGTCTTAATTCCAAGATCATGGGAACTAGTATGCCATCTAGAAACTTTAATGAATTGGTGGTTTTTAATGTACAAGTTAAATTTCATGCAAAGAATGTTGGAGTCACTTCTGCTGTCATGATGGGGTGAGATTTTAAGGATTACACGAACACATTCAGAGCACATGAGTCAGTTACGTTAGACCCGAAGGAAGAAGATCCGGGAACTTTTTATTACAATCACTTTGTACTCCATATATGAGGTCACATTCTGTAACACCCCCACTTGATCTCATATTAACTAGGACATTACCATGTTAACATAATTATCTTATTAAATGTAAACCATAACAACATTATGCACGATTATGAACAGGAACAAAAGTTTTGTAAACTAAAACCATGCATTCTATCCAAAAATGTAACGCCTGAATTTCTGCAACTTGAACTTTGTTGCTGCCTTAGTCATCAAGTCAGCCGCCATATCTGCTGTGGGACAATATTTGACAACAACCTGACCATTGTTTTGCACTGTTCGAATGAAATGATAACGGACGTCAATATGCTTTGATCTCTGCCGATTTACAGGGTTTTTAGATAGAGCGATTGCACCCTGGTTATCTTCAAAAATCACAACGGGTCCACACACCTCATCAAAGTCTCTCAACAGCTGAGTGAGGTAAAGGCCCTCCTGCACAGCAGCCGACAGTGCAATGTACTCTGCCTCGCAAGATGAGAGAGCTACCGTTGGCTGTTTCCTGGACTTCCAGGAAATAAGAGGACCAGCTTTGTTTAGACTGAAACAGTACCCGCTGGTACTTCGCCTATCATCTGTCGATGATGCCCAGTCAGCGTCACAATAACCAACCAAAGTAAGGCCATCATCACATTTCCGGTAACATAGCTCATAGTGTAGAGTACCCTTCAAATACCTTAAAACATGTTTCACTGCAGTCCAGTGTTCCTGAAGTGGGCAAGAAAGAAACTGTGACAACCTACTTACCACCCAACATATGTCTGGTCTAGTACATGTCATAGCATAAACCAAGCTACCAACAGCTTCACGATACTTTCTGGGATCACAAGGTGTCTCACCACCAAACTCAAGTTTCTGCTCAGAAGGTGTGGCCCTTGGCTTGCAATCAGACATTTCAAATCTCTCAAGGACTTTGCTTAGTATCTTCTCTGGTTCATCTTCACAAAGCCATCACCCTGTTCAAAATCAATACCTAAGAAATATGAAAGTCTACCCAGGTCCTTCATGCGAAATCTCTCCTGCAGCATTTGTTTAGCCTCAGACATCAGAACCATGTCACTTGCTGCAATAATGATGTCATCGACCCAAACAAGTATTATAACCATTTTACTCCCAAACTGTTTAGTATACATACAGTTGTCAACTGGACTCTGAACAAACTGGTTATCCAGTAAGAAAGAATGCAACACATTGTTCCAATTTCTACCCGATTGCTTCAATCCATACAGGGATTTGTTTAACTTATACACAAGTCTCCCATGGGAACTACTAGGGGCTTCAAAACCTTCAGCTTGGTCCATATATATCTCACAATCAATGGGTGCATTTAGGTATGCCGTTTTGACATCCATCTGGTGTAGAATCAAATCATGTTGTGCTGCTATTTGCAACAGAGCACGTACTGATGTGAGATCTGCTGTAGGGGCAAATGTTTCCTGATAATCTACACCCCTCACCTGGCTATAGCCTTTAGCAACATACCTTGCCTTGTAGGTTTTAGCACCATCAGAACCTTCTTTAATAGTGTACACCCAACGACCCCCCACTGAATTTCTACCCTCTGGTAGAGCAGTTAGAGTAAATGTCTCATTCTCGATAAGAGAATCCATCTCTTCTCTCATTGCTGCCTTCCAATTTTCTGACTCAGGAGATTCAATTGCTTCTTGGTATGTCTGGGGAAAAGCTGAAACCTTATAACAATAATCAACACTGGATAATACCTGGTCACCCTCAGCAATAATCTCATCCAGTTTAGTAACATAGTCATTAAGGTATGCTGGGCGTCTCCTCTCCCTGGTGGGGTATCTCGCACCCTCAGTCACTGATTGAGGGTTCCCATCAGTTTTGTCTTCAGTCACAAGCTTCTCAGCCTGTTCACCTGAGACTTTCTCTGACATATTAAAATCAGATGCACTACACATATCAGGGTTAGTGTTCTCACCCTGTTCGCCTAAGATTTCCTCAGACTTGTTAACACCAGATGCACTACACATATCAGGGTTAGTGTTCTCACCCTGTTCGCCTAAGATTTCCTCAGACTTGTTAACACCAGATGCACTACACATATCAGGGTTGGTGTTGCGCCGTAACAACATGAAATCATCTTCATCACCTGATAGACTTCCTGTTTGAGTGTGTTTCTTATTAACACTCTTCGAAGGGAATTTTAGCACCCTGTGCTTCATCACCTTACCAATCTCTGGGAAATACACAAGGTAAGCGGGACTTAGCTTATCGTACCCCAGAAAAATCCCTTTAGTGCACCTAGGGTCTAGCTTCTTTTTTTCCTGCTTGTAGGCATAACATTCAGATCCAAAAACTCTCATTTTAGACAAGTTAGGTCTACGACCTGTGACAGCAAAGAATGGTGTTTGCTTTAAGCGGTTGTTATAGCACCTATTGCGCGTGTAAGCTGCTGCCATAACAGCATATGGCCAGAACTCTTTAGCCAAACTGGATTGTATGAGCAGGCATCTCCCCATTTCAAATAGGGTTCTCCAGTGCCGCTCAGCTGTGCCATTCTGTTGTGGGGAATAGGGGGCAGAGGTATCGTGCCTTATGCGATTCCTCCTCAGAAGAGCCTCAAAATCCCCAGAAATAAACTCACCACCATTGTCAGATCTCATACATTTCACCTTACCATAAGGGGCTGAATCTGCCAAAAATCTCTCTGAAGCAGCCACTGTGTCACTCTTCTTTCTCAGAAGGTAGACAAAAACAGCACCTGAAAAATCATCTGTAAAGGCCAAACAATATCGAAAACCTTCCTTAGAGGCTGGATCAACAGGTCCAGCGAGGTCAGTATGAACTAGCTCTAGTGGGGCAGTTGCACGTGCATCAGGCTTTCTATTCCTATTCTGTGTAAGTTTTCCTAGTAAACATACATTACAATCGCTAGGTTTAAAAGAACTCTTATGGCTAACCTTCATACCATCAACAACATGCTCTAGTTTCATAATGTCATAATAATTACAGTGTCCCAGGATTTGGTGCCACTCATTAACAGAGCGTACACAGTTCACAGAATCAGAGTCAGTGAAGTTATCGTAGGTGTTCAGATAATACAAGCTGCCATGCTTCTCAATAATGAACTTTGTGCCATCCTTGTACATCAGCTCAGCAGAATCTGGTTGGAAAGTCACACTGGCACCCCTCTCTGTAGCAGCTTGGACTGAGAAAATGTCCTGAGGGTAAGACGGAATGAAGAGAGCATTTCGCAAAGTTGCCTTGACAGGTGTTCCAGACGAATCAACGATAGTAATATCAACATCTCCTCTTTTTAGGGCAACATTATTTGCTCGAGTTCCATTTGCTAATTCAATGAAGTGCTTGTCTGGTTTAAATGTGTCATCAAACTTTGTGAACTTAGACACATCAGTAATAATATGGGCAGTTGCACCACAATCAACTAATAGTGTGTTTGGCTTACCAGATGCGGGCTTACCAGAGACATTATTCTCATCCTCATAGGCATTAGTCTCAAAAACAAATGAGTGTTCAATGTCCTGGTCGGTTTTCTCAGATACTTGATTAACCTTGTCACCTTTCTTTCTTTTATGACGACATGCTTGGTCACTGTGCGACCTTGAGCGACAAGTATTGCACCATTTTCCTCCTTTGGGCTTGTTGGGACAGAAACGAGCTATATGACCTTGTTGGGAGCAGTTGAAGCAGGTAGGATTTCCTTTTCCTCTCACTGGTGGTTTTGGCCGTTGGAAATTGTCTTCTGCTTTCAAAATGGAGTCGGTATCATCTGCTGTTCTTGCTTTCTCAGTGTCTTCAAAGCTTCTTAGAGAGGCTTTGAATTCGCTAAATGTTTGTTGCTTCTCGCTCTGTGTGACAACCACAACAAACGGTTTGTAACTTTGAGGTAATCCTTTAAGTACCATTGCTATCAGAAGACTGTCAGTTACAGTTTCTCCCGCATTTTTCAAAGCTGTTGCCGCCGTTTCCGCTCTGATTACATAGTCAGTGACAGACTCATTCGCCGATTTAACTAAGGATGTTAGTTCGGTGTAAAGCGAAATCACACGTGGTTTCCCAGTCCCAGCGTAATGGGCTCGTAGAATCTGCAGCGCCTTTCTTCCATCGTCAGTTGCATCTCTCATTACCAGCGCTAGGCTTTTGTCATCTAGGAACTGGATTAGCTCGGCAAACGCCTCCTCGTTTTTGCTAGCATCATTTTCTTCATCCCAGCTCTCGGACACGAGAACGTCTTTCAACTTTTGCAATCTCATGTATCCAAGGAATTTGATCTCCCACTGTTCGTATTTACGCTCATCCCCATCGAAAATTAATCTTCCAAATCTTCCAGGAACATCTCGTCTGGGCCCATAACCTGTTGGAGTCACTTCTGCTGTCATGATGGGGTGAGATTTTAAGGATTACACGAACACATTCAAAGCACATGAGTCAGTTACGTTAGACCCGAAGGAAGAAGATCCGGGAACTTTTTATTACAATCACTTTGTACTACATATATGAGGTCACATTCTGTAACAAAGAACTCAATAACTCTGGTAGAGCTTCTCAATTACTCGAGAATGCGATAAGCAACGCAGATATATAAGCAACTGTAGATAAAGTGATGGTAGAAATGCTTTTTAATAACCAAGGTAAAACAATGTTCTTCGAGAAAATTTAACGGAATTCCAAATTGTTTTCTATGTGTTTTTAGTAGAAACTCAGCTGTGTTCTATTGGAAATCCTTGAATCTGATTGGTTCTCCGGCTGTTTTCTATTCGCCGATAGAAAACGATCGCGCGCGCGTTGCTTTTTGAAGGCAAGATTTTTCTTGATTTTCGGCTTAAAAATCCATAAACTGTTAGCTTTTGGGATGCAATCCTTTAGAGTTTCTACTAAAACAATTAGACTACTCGGGCTCGTAGTCTAATTGTTAAATAGACGTCTGAATAAGTTGTTAAATTGTTGATACGTTCAAGCCTCGAGCCTCGAGCCTAGTGGCCCATACTGCCGGTGCTTATCCCGGTTTCAGTAACATTAAGCGGTTAGGAATATTTCTACTCCCCCTGGATGGGATGCTAGTCCATCGCAGCAGTATAGACCCTTTGCATAAATGGCGCCCAAATTTGAATAACATACTTGATACATCCTTAGCCTCAAATTCACGTAAAAATCCTTTGTCATACACACGAGTCTAAGGATGTATCAAGTATCGTTATTCAAATTTGGGCGCCATTTATACAAAGAATCTATTAAAGTTTGAAATTGGCGCATAGCCGGTACCCATTTTTTCACCTGGGTGGAGAGAGGCAGTTTGGGAGTAAAGGGCCTTTCCCAAAAATAGAACGCAGCGCCCCGTCCGATCCGGAGTCCAGTGCACTATCCATTAGGCCACCACGCCTCTCCCTCCCACATTGTTGATATGCGTTAATTTATTCCAATCTACAAGGCCACGGGGAATGGATTTCCATGAATAGGTCCATGAGCGAATTGGTTGGACGCCAGTAACGTGTATTTGGTTTCGCGTTATCCTCACTACGAATTTAAGTACTTGAAAATCGTCATGGATAAAGTCAATCCTGAGATAGCTGCTGCCTGGAGCCAACAGTCATCAAAGTCTGAAGCTGTAAAGAAGAAATGGAACAGCTTTGTGGAAAGTTCAACTCTTCATGGTATGCACTACGTATTTTCAAGTCCAACGACATTTCGACGACTTCTTTGGGCTTTCTTCCTATTATCGGGAATCGTGTACCTTTCGTTTCACTCCTCAAAGCTGTTGAAAAAATATTTCTGTTACCCAGTCGCAACAAAAGTAACCCTGGTGTACGAGAAAGAACCCGAGTTTCCATCCATCACCATCTGCAATTTCAACATGTTGAGAAAGTCCGTTATAACGGCTTATAACTACGAGGACGTTGTTAGGTATACCGCCAGGGATGAATTTGGCAAATTCGCTGGGGTAGAGATAAATGATTCTAACATTGACTGGAGTGTTTACAAAGGAGCTGATTTGTCTCTCGCCTATCACTTGGCTGGTCACCAAATCGAGGATATGTTGAAGGGTTGTACTTGGAGTGGAGAAAGTTGCAGCTATCAAAATTTCACGCCTGTTTTAACATCCATGGGACTTTGCCACACATTTAATTCAGGTTGGCATTTTAAGAAATATGATTTATACTATTTTAGACAGTTGTTGTAGATCTTTCTGTTGTGCGAAACTGTATCCTCTTGGCACACTTAGTGTCTTTGAACACTAGTTGTATGACTGTTTGAAAGAAAACGTTCAGTTTGTCGGTTTTATTTTTAAATTTCCCAGTAGCCTAAGGAAATTAATTATTGACAATCTAATTATCTGAGTTTTACTTAAATATTTCAGCATTTTTCTGCAAATGAAGGGAAACATAAAGACTGATTGCATGGACCGGGCTGGCCCGGTTAGCAGGGCTTGTTTCAGTTTGCCGAGATCTCGGTACCTCTGTTAAACGCGATTACATGCCAGCCCGGTTAGCCGACAAAGAAACCCATCCCGGCAAACCGGGCCAGCCCCGGCTCATGTAATCAGTCCCTAAAATGATGATGTGATTCCGACCATGCCAAATTAAAGCATTTCCATTGAATTTCAAGATTTGATACAGTTTTTTTCTTTGATTTATTTTTTGATTAAGCAAAACATGCGTAACCACAATATTTTATCTACCTATTGTAAATTTAAATAATTAAAATGTTTGACCAAATAATTGCTGTAAACACCTAGAACTTCGTTAATTCTTTGAGGCATTAGGATTCAAAACAGCGACCAAATATAAACACCCACTTTCCGTATTCAAAAGTTTTTTTTTTCATCTAACGTGCAAAGTTTCAAATTTTAGGCCGGATTCAAATTTTTTGGCATTGCTTGGCCAGATATATACTGTTGATTGCATAGAAAATTAATTTTTACAAAGATTATTACAAGTTATGCGACTTAATTAGTATTAAGGAATATGAATATGAGTCGGAACATGTGTAAATTTCGCGATAAACAAGCCAAGTTAAAGAAAAATGAAAGTACTCACTTTGTCTCGCATAATAATATCCACATGTTGCTGACATTTCTGGTAAACAGTTATGAAGCCCAGAAAATTTTTTTGTTATATGTTTGTTTGTCCTTTACCGTGCCCAAACCATAACTGGTTTTGCCATTGGTGCCCGAACAATTAGCTTGCACATAGAAACATCTTTCCACAATTGAACCAAGTATGAGAGTATAAAGCTAAAAATTGTCTAACTCCACTATGAAAAAAATACAAGCAACCACAATCAGCTAAATAGCAACAATAGCATCCGATTTCAAATCAGTAACTATGCCAATTCAAGCTGATTCTTGATTATATAAGTGTTTGAATAGCTCATCAACCTAGTCCAAGGTGTTCGTGCTTTTCTAATTAGTTCATCTTCATAACCGTTTTATATGATCTAAGAAATTAAGTTGACATCTGTATATCATTCATTCACCGAGCTGAAAATTTACTATCTATCACATCTGCTACACTCATGTTGCTTTCGAGATTGCTGATAACCTAACAGCATACGGGACGCGAGAAATGTATGAAATGTATGAATGTATGAATATAATGGCCTAGCTCACCAACAATTCACAGTAGTTTACTTGGCTAGAAGGCCAACCGGTATCTGGTAGGTCATGCGGTCCCGAATCCTATCAGCGACGCATATTTCTTTGCAGCCACACAATGAACAACAAGTAGTCTTCTTTTCTTTCTTTGTTAGGGAAAGGTGGTCAAAAAATCTTGCGAGTCAAAAATCCTGGAGCTAAGTTTTGTTTGAGCCTAATTCTTAGCATTGAACAACCTGAACATTTTGGTTTGATGAGTTTATTGGCAGGACTTAAGGTGCTCATTCATCACCATCAGACACCCCCTTTGGTCGCTCAACTTGGGTTTTCAGTAAGTCCCGGAACTAGCACCTTCGCTGCGATTCGAAAGGAAGAGGTACGTAAAACATAATGTAAGTAGTTGCACAGCAGGAAGAGTAAGTAATTATACCGCATTAAATGGGAGGCGCAGTAGCCTAATGATTAGCGCACTGGACTCCGGATCGGACAATTCGGGTTGGAGCCTCTGGTCGGGACACTTTGTTGTGTTCTTGGGCAAGACACTTTACTCTCACAGTGCCTCTCTCCACCCAGGTGTATAAATGGGTACCGGCGAATTTACTGCTGGGGGTAACCCTGCAATGGGCTAGCATCGAATCCAGGGGGGAGTAGAAATACTCTCTGGAGTGTCGCTTCATGCTACAGAGGCCGGGATAAGCTCCGGCCTGATGGGCCTCTAGGCCAGAATGCAGACTTTACCTTTACCTATAAATAAAAAACAATAAAAATAATAAAAAAATCTAGGTTGTTCTATTACAATCGATGTTACCGACTCGTTCTAAGAAAATGATGTCTTCGTTTTTAACCGATCGCTCCAATCTGGATGATGTCTGGCCGCAGTTTGGTACAAGTGGCGACGGCATCTGCGCTGTTGGCCGTATCGTGGAGTGTAAAAACAAAGTAGACACCATTCCATGCAGCTTCTTTCCAAAGTTCCAAATTCGATTATTGAGGCGGTTTGGACACAGAAGCCCCGTTTGGCATGGTGGCATCAAGATTGCCGACGACGTAGTCGAGGTACTCGCGACACTTTCTACAGGTCTTAAAGCCGTGAATGTCTGCGTTTGGGCTCCCAAAGGATGCGAAGAGCGTTGTTATTCTTCTATGACGTTCATCGAAGGCTTAAGGGACGGCCTTCTTAACGAGGTTGCTTCAGGAGTCGAGCTTGTACACAAGGCCTTAAGCATTAGGATGCTGCACCAAAAGAAATTTGAGGGCTACCCATTGAAAGACGTGGATGACAAGTTACAAGAAGTCGGCCCAAATGCCAGAGTCATCCTTGAAAGCTGCGGGATGAACGAAAAGGCGATCGATGTGAGATACTGCGGAATCAGGAGACATTTACTTCCACCTGATCACATAAGCCACTTGAGTCTGAGAGAAAGAAAAGAGCTAGCTCGGTTACTTGACACTGGCGGCGATTCTAACCCTTTAAAGTCGTTTTCAGAGGAGCTGGAGGTCAGATCTGTACCAGTGGAACATGAAGACAGTGAAGACATGGAAGCATCCGGTAATTTTTTCAGTCAGTCAGTCAGTCATAATTTGGTTTTATCAACTGGGTTGATAATGTCAATTGGCCACCGTAAAGAGATTCAAGAGCTGACGTTTCGAGCGTTAGCCTCTCAGTCAGTCAGTCAGTCAGTCAGTCGGTAATTCAGCCAATCAGTCAATCAGTCAGTCAGTCTGTCAGTCACAATTGTTCAAGGCTGACTTTCCCTTGCTCTTGTTTCTTGTTTCAGGTTTTACCGATGTTATTTCAGGAAGTGAAACAGATCGCTACCTATCACGATGTGCTCTCCATGGTCACCTGAGTACAAAACGCCTGATTGATGCCCTGGAAAGCATCAGCCGATTTGACGCTGCTACGGTTGTTAGCAGATGGCTTTCCAGTGTTAACGAGGCTCAACAGTCCCCGATCATGTACAAAACAAGAGGTGAAAGCAGCGCCTCCGAAAGAAGCTGCTCCGTCAACTCACGAAGACGCGGAACAAGCGGAGCGTCTGAACATTCTGACGCACGAACGTGGAGTATGGGAGGAAGCAATGCCTCCGAAGGAAGTCCTTTGTTGACAACAAGGGATATCATGGATAGTGGAAGAGGACCATGTTCATGTGTCTGTCCACGGCACAGTTTTGATACAGGCAGCAGGAAAGAAAGTGGCGCATCGGAGAACAGCCTTCCGTGTGAGGACATGAATGGGGTTCACTCCAGAGGTGGAAGTGTTGCATCCCGTGGTAGTTTTGGTGGTGTTTCGTCTAAGCATCGGGATATCGATTTACTACACAGATTCAGGAGTGCAAGCTCAACACCTTCGCACAGCTACCCAACTGAAGAGTCTTACTCTGGATCTCACGAGAGACTGTCTTGTGAAGAATCTCGAATTTATGGAACGGAGCAAATTGTACCCGAACTTCGCTTCGCATTCATCCGTGCAGGAATTGTGAACACTGTGCGCCAAAACTTCCTGTGCAAGAGACTGCGGATACCAAAGTACGCGTTAGCGTAGAAGAAACATCTAAAAATACTCATGCGAAGAGTAGAGTTGCAGAACTTGACCTTGTTCCTACTCCTGTCCAGGTGTCAAGTGGCGACACTAAGAAAGACCTCTCTGGTCCGTCGACCGAAGAATTGCTTCGGGAGACGGGCGGGGGGGACGATGCCTCCCCTTTAACTATGAGTAGTTTGATTCCCGAGCTTTCGTCGAGGTTGAGCCTCAGCTGGAGACCGGTAGCAGTTGATCTTGGCTTCAGAAGGTCTGAACTTGGATGTTTTGAACAGGCCAGCTTGCTTCGTGTACAGGCAAGTCATATGCTGCACTCCTGGTTGTCCAGCAACAAATGCTCCCTTGAGTGCGAACACTGCCAAGCGTTGATCTTGGAAAGACTTGGAGACGCGCTTGAAAACGCACATCGAGCGGATCCAAAAGATTTCCTGCAGCATTCCAGGGCAGTTTAGAAAGCTAGTAAATGCAATTAAACGAAATTTGCTTAAGGACTCAGTGCGTTTTATTTATCGAGATGACAAAACATATAACTTGTTAAAACTTGTTTGTATTTAATCAGACCAGAGCGTGATATTGCCTTTGGAATAAATATTGTTTTTGTGTAAAAGAAACAAATCTGTTTTGCAGAGTTTAGTGTGTGGCTTATCTGTTTCCGTTTCCTCTGCCCCAACACCACCACCTACCGCCGAAAAAGGACTTTGCTCGAGTTACCAGGAGATTTGAGAAATTTGGGGTTAAAGAAAAAAGCCGGGATTCCGCTGAAGACAGATTTTATGTGATGCTCAAAGAATTGTGCGACCTGTGCATATTGCCTACAATTCTTGCCTTCTGTGATAAGCAGTAAAATGCGCGGCCACTACTTCATATAGAACAAGATTTAGGATTTACTTTGAATCTCTCACTGGGGATTGCATACGTGACATAATACATGGAGTATTTTCGTTCCTCAGGGAATAAGAAATAGGTCATGACAAACGACTAAATTCCGAATATTTATAGTATACAATATCACAAGTTATTGACTTTATTCACTGAATGGTGTTTGATGTTATTTTTTGCTGCGTGGCAATGAACACACCATTGGATAAAGACATTTTGCAAGAATATCCAGAGTTGTGTGATCAATAACGGTTTGTCATCAGATTACTTTAACCTTACGCGTGAAGTCAGGCGAGGGGACCCTTTGTCTCCTGATCTTTTTCTGCTCGCGGTAGAAGCCGTAGAATTACTGGCAATTGCTGATATAACAAGAATCGTAGTTGAAGGAGGACAAGAAACTAAACTGCGCCAATATGCCGATGACATAACTGCAGTTCTGTCTGGTATAGAGTTACTAAACGAATTCAAAAGAATTTCAGGTTTGTATATGTAACATACGGTGGCCCACAAGTGCACTCCGATTTCCAAATGACACTCCGAATTCCAAACCTCACTCCTAATACTGAATACTCACTCCGAATTCTAAAACCTCACTCCGAATTCTAAAACCTCACTCCGAATTCTAAAACCTCACTCCCAATTCAAAAACCTCACTCCGAATTCAAAAACCTCACTCCCAATTCAAAAACCTCGCTCCGAATTCTAAAACCTATTCTAAAAAGTCAAGTTCAAAATCAAGTCTACAGCTTAAGCAAATTATGAAGCAATAATTTTCAGCCACAGCAAAAATCCCGCCAAAACTCAACAACTGA
Organism: Blastomussa wellsi; assembly: GCA_947652115.1. Taxonomy (NCBI): domain Eukaryota; kingdom Metazoa; phylum Cnidaria; class Anthozoa; order Scleractinia; family Plerogyridae; genus Blastomussa; species Blastomussa wellsi. The sequence continues at coordinate 6,554,541 of OX393570.1, read as the reverse complement.
TATCGAATAGATCTGTTGTGTCCGATGAGTTGTTCGCTACGAAAGTACGAAAAATAAGACCTACATACCTTTGTCGCAATCTTTGACGATATATATGCCCACAATGCTTGCAAAACTCGTCAGGGTCTTCACATTTTCCCCCTCAGTTTGTGCAAAACATACTTGTTGATTCGTCCGAACGAGATGGCGGAAGTCATTAACTACACCCATGATGCATGATAGCTGATAGATCGATCCAGTCCCTTGTCACTTTTAGAATTCGGAGCGAGGTTTTTGAATTGGGAGTGAGGTTTTTTATTTCGAAGTGAGGTTTTTGAATTGGGAGTGAGGTTTTAGAATTCGGAGTGAGGTTTTTGAATTCGGAGTGAGGTTTTAGAATTCGGAGTGAGGTTTTTGAATTCGGAGTGAGGTTTTAGAATTCGAAGTGAGTATTCAGAATTAGGAGTGAGGTTTGGAATTCGGAGTGTCGTTTGGAAATCGGAGTGCACTTGTGGGCCACCGTAGTAACAGGACTACATGCTGTCCAATTTGAAAATAATTGGACGAGAAAACATTCCGAGGACTGTACCTATTAATTATTTAGCCTCCAAAAATATATGAACATGGCAAATGTTTCGCCCTCCAAACCTGCTTTTCTTGACAATTGATTGGTTTATGGAAGGTATCCAGATTTTTCTTAAATGGGACAGTTTGAGCAAAAACTGTCCAATTTATTTTAAATTTGGACAGTTCGCAAAACTTAATAAACAATCATATGATGTAGCTATATAATTAAAAGGTAAACAGCTAAAAAACAGAGGGATTGTGGATAGGGACGCTGAAAGAAAGTGAAATGAAACCACTTGGAATCAAATGGCCCATGGAATTTTATTCTCATACGACAAAAAATACTCTTTCAAAAGAATTTTATGGAAAAACTGATCATACATTTTGGTCGTCCAGGGATCCATCTGTTTACGGGAAGGTTACTATTATAAAAACTTTGCTCCTACCAACGATTGTGTACACGTCATCTTTGTTGTCCAGCCCAAAGCATATCATCAAAGAACTGAAACATTTACAGTCGAACCAAGTGAAGCGTACCCACTCCCCCCACCCCCCCCCCCCCCCACCCGCAGAGTACATTAATGACTTCATTATTGGAAAATTGAACCCGTTATTCGTTTCAATGTTGCATTCGGTTTGAAAAGGAGCGGATCAATGCTCAACTCAAAAGATGATGTTTGATTGGACTAGGCGAGAGCTTTTCTTGGCCATTTTCATCTCGTAGAACTTGCATAAATTATTTTTGTTTTCTTTTTTTTATTCAGTGTAATTCTCACAATTACACATATACAATGATTGAAAAAAGAATACAGAAAGTGCAAAAGAAAATAAAAGAAAACGGAGAAGTAAGTTACAAGTATAAGTACTAGCATACTAAGATAAAAAAAAGTACAACCCATTTTCAAAACAATGTTGTTCCTGGCGCTATAACACCCTCGATACACTCTTTTTTGGTAATTCGCTTCAACTACACTTAAAAATTTTCGAAGTTAGCTTTAAATTTAACATTGCCTAAAAATTCATTAAATGATAACTCACCATTCAATAATTTCTGATTGTATAGATAATGAAATTTTTGCATATATAAAAAGGTGAAGTTTAACTTTCTAATAATGCTTAGATCTTTGTTTAGAAATTCTTAATTATTCGTGTAAATGGTGGGAAGAAAAGAGTTTTCTGGCACACTTCGGCCATGGGAAAAAATAGTAGAGGTTCCGTACATGCCCTCTTTTAATCCGCAAAAAAGCTTTCCTTCCCAATCGCGCCCAAAAATAAAAGTGAGTTTGATCTATCCGATGAAGAATTGCAGAAAGATTTTCTCCTTCCCCATTCTGTTGCTTTTGAACCATATGTTAAAGCCTTTCAGTTCAAGTGTTGAATTCTATACTCTACACAAATTGAAAATTACATAAAACTGGTTTTATTGCAAATAATCTGTCTCTTTCTATAAACACCAATCCGAAACAATGCGACATTTCTTTTATGATTGCCCAAATCTTTCTGGAAAGAATTCGAATTATATTACTTGTATTTGACAAACAACAAGTACATTTCAATTTGAAGGAAATTTTAATCGGTGAACGTAGCGCCCTGTACTTTTTATATTTCATCGATTGGTAAAATACACCTATTGGGGTGTAGAAGAAATAAAGAACTTCCGAACATACGGGCTGCAGCCCCGCTCCCCGGCCCGTACGCCTATGCTGCCGTGATGTGCAATGTTTGCAGAAAGGAGGAAGACTGCAATAATAGAGGGTCTCAATGGGGTAGTGGCTTTTACGGTTAACGGTTAATTTTTTGGCTTCTTTGCGGCTAACGGTTAATTTTGTTCTATTGCGGTTAACAGGAGAAGTTAAAAAATAATTGCTATTGTTTTAAGAAGTTAAATATTAATTTCCATTTTTGTAAAACATACTGAAAGTCTTTGGACCATTTCGAGATAAAAAAGTATTTTTTTTGTGTGTGTACACTCGTAAAATACAAGAGCTGTCAAAACGTCTGTCAACTCGCGCAACGACGCGACATATGCGACAATTATGCAGACACTTACGACACTTCCGGTTTCAATCGGATTTCCTGGCTACCAGAACACATAAAAGCACAACACATCAGACTCTCGAGGCCTTTACTTTTGTATTTACATTTTTACGGTTAACATTTTTTACGGCTAACGGTTAAAATTATTTCATTTTTCGCTTAACGGCTAAATTTTTGGCCATTTTACGGCTAACGGTTAACACCATTGAGACCCTCATCATATCACGGGTGGACACATGATGTAGTTCAGCCGTCACGTCATCTTTTCTCCCTGTGAAGCTCACAAATTGTAAAGAATCACTGCCTTTCTTTTCGGATTTGCTTTCTTTTTCATTTCTGCTTTCCATTTTCTGTCTGAGTGTTTGGAGGCAGGTTCTGCTCGTCCAAAGCGTATCTTCAGTACAGTGATTATGACGTCGCAAAATTCCAGCAAGGTCATAAGACTAGCACCGATGCATAGCCCCAGCTGCCCACCTATCTCTCCTGCAACAAAAATGCATGAAAACTTTTTTCTAAATTAAAATGCTTTTTTTTCTACTCAGATTTCTGATGTCTTTATTTAGTAGTGCAAAAATATGATAACACCCCTCTGTAACAGACCAAGTGGAATCTTTATCTTCACTGGGTTTTCGAGAAAAAAAGTCACCGGGTTGGCTAATTCCCAACTGGGTCCGTTTTTTTTTTTTTTGTTTCATTTTGCAAACAAAATACACTGGGTCACACCGCACAGTCACTGGGTAAAATCAAAATATTCACTGGGTACCGGGGAGACTAAATTGCCGCTGGGTAGGGGGAAATAATCCACTGGGTAGGATTTCAGTGGGTCTGTTACAGAGGGATGTATGATAAGGAGATGGCAAGTTAATTTGTTTTGTGGCTTTTAAACAGTTTCCGTAAGGACGTTAAAATTTCTAATTCTAATGATTGTCCCCAAAACCCCACCTACCCCACCCTCCCTCCAAGGAAGAAGAGCTCAGCCTTGAGAATTCGAATAGAGCAATAAGTAAGGATTGTTCTAATTACTAAGGCCTGAAAAGTAAGATAACTCCATTAACTCCGGTTTTAGTAGCATTTCTATGTACAGATTACCACAGAAGGGTATGTGCTAAAAACAAGAACACCATTTCGATTGTTGGTCACGGCAGCGATCGTGATCGTAGATAACGCGTGTCTACTTTTGCGCAGTCTGGTGTTAACAGTTTGTCTCACATTACTGATGATGCAATGCTTCAATAGACCAATTTCGATATTTTAATATTCAGCCTAAAACAACGGACATCAAAGCGAGGCTCCGGGGAATAAATCCCACGAACTCTATAGTTAATACCCCGGAGCCTCGTGCTGAGGTCTATTGTTTTAGGCTGAATTCTAAAATATCGAAATTGGTCTATTACTTTCGTTAGCGCTCTATTGTTTATGGAGGCGGAGTTATGAATTCATTAAAACGCTCGCGGGTAGTTTAAAAGCAGTCAAATCAACTCCCGTGAGGGGCTCAGTGGGCCATATTTTAAGTTTTACGGGAGTAGAATCAAACAAGTTGAAAATGATAATACTTCCAACCGTCGGATTTGCACAAAAAACTCGGCAAGTGATTCTTGAAATGCCATTCATAAAAAGCCATATGAATGCTTTCTAGCTAAGTTCCTTTTTCTCAAGATTTTCAATCTCGAAGTGTCGATCCCATACCCTGCAGAGCTACAAAATAGCCGCATTTGAGTCCGAAAAAGATAATACTTCCCAAACAGCAACAGACGTAAAAGTAGTAAAATTGTCTTTATTAATCCATGTTTTACAAAAGCCATGTGAATGGAAACAAGCAAACTGAACCGTTTTGTTGTAAAAGTAGAATTTCCGAGCGGTGGTGACCGTTTAGGGCCGGCTTTCTTTGTTAATTGCTCTAATGACTTTAATTCAAATACCAGAACACCGGAAGACCACGAAACACGGAACACCCCGGAACACCAGAGTTTTATTTTTTTATATATTTTTTAGAAATTTATTGGCATTTGACGATATTTCTGGTACTCAGGATTGTTCCGGTGTTCCATTTTCCCGTGTTCCTGATTTTAGTACATGCCCCGCGATGCCCCGCGTAAGTAATGGTAATAGCGACTACAACCCGACCGAGTAGGGAAAACCCGGCAACGGGAAGGTCGTCAAACAAACGGTTTAACGAGCAGAAAAATGGAGTTGCACGTGCGTTATAGTTCTTGGTACATTTCTTTGCCGCTGAAAATCAACAAAATGACCAAACTCTGCGTTGTCTGCACAACGTGAACCACGAAGGCTAATTGTTTAGATTTCTATTTCGAATTTATCCCTGTGTTCCAGATTCAGTTTTGCGATAGTTTTGACAATAAACAGACGAAATGAATTTAGAGTATCGAGAGATTCGTAGGTAAAATATATATGTGATTAGTTTTACGAATTTTAATTTTATATTAGGATTTAAAGTTTTAAAGCACTGTTGATCAGCAAATGTAAATAGCGCAAAAAAAGCTATTAAATTATTATTTATTATTATTATCTTCCAATCGATCCGGAAAGGTCAAAGCGCTTTAATGAACAGCAGCTAAAGTACAGGGGTTAAATTAAATACTTACCCATGAGACTTCCCTTATCGTAATCGGCTAGCTGTTCGATTAATTCATAGTTCAGTTCTTGGAAATACACGTTAAGTTCTAGCACGTTCTCACTGTCAAAAAATAAAACAAAAAAACCAATATTCAGACCGGTAGCGGTGTGCGTATTAAAGTACCTGTGAAAGCCCTTTCAAAATGAGGTGGAATAGTGTTTTCCTTTTTTAATATCTTCTTTCGTTAGAGAGACATTCATGCAAATTAGACAACTAATGACGTCATAACTGGTTACAGTATCGGGTCAAAACACAAAATTGAGAATATCTCGGAAAATCGTACAGCAATGCAGTTGAAATTTGGCATGACTATTGCACCCTAAGAGACCTAAAATGGGTCAAACCCTTCCCAGTGGATTAGTTTCCCCTACCCAGCGGAAATCTAGTCTCCCCAGTACCCAGTGAATATTTTGATTTTACCCAGTGACTGTGCGGTTTGACCCAGAGTATTTTGTTTGCAAATTAAAACAGAAAACGAGCGGACCCGGTGGGGAATTAGCCAACCCGGTGACCTTTTTCCCGAACACCCAGTGAGGATAAAGATTCCACTGGGTCTGTTACAGAGGGGTGTAACAAGGTAAAGGCCCAAGGCGTGTGGTTTTCTACTGACCCTAAAGTAGCCCTTGAAGCAAACTACTCCGACAAATTCAAAAACAAAGTAAATCAATGTTTAGCTAGCTGTGAAGACTACCGACGACTCCGTCTACAATTTAAAAAAAGCTTGATTTCTTTCTAACTGGCCTTCATTTTGTCGCCATTGCTAACAAACCTCCGTGTGGTGGATGAATTGAACAACTATTTTTTTTTCCGTTTCTTATGGAGCGGAAAGGGTGACAATAAGCAAAACGTAATTATCGGTGACTAGTCAGATGGCGACCTAAGGATGATCGAACTGAAATGCGCCTGGATTAAAAAAAATTACCTTGACTCAGGAAATAAAGGTAAATGAAAATTTTTCTTTGACTTCAATTACTTTCCAATTCAAAGTTTTACATAGGCGCTTGTTGCTCGGTCGCCGAATATGCTTAAAAGTGCTGTAACAGTCCACTAAAATCAAAATAAACTTGAACACTTTCGACCATGTGCTTTCTTCGTTTATTCTCTCTAATACCGCAAGGGTTCATGGGAGTTTACATCTAACTCGCGGGGACTCATGGGTCACGGACCCCACACTCTCCCCCCCTAAAAAAAATATCTTCCATAAACAAAACTGCATACATGTACACTGTATCTCTGACTAAAATCTCTGGTAAACAGAAGTCACGTTCGTACTTGTGGGTTGCGCAGGCCCACAAACAACAAATAACCTGCAAGTGATCACTCTTTTAAAACTAATGATTAAAGTTTCTGTCTTTGATTAGAGGCTTTGATCCTTCATGGCACATGATGCCTGGTATGTTATTGCTAACAAGTTCACTTGGCCATACGTTTAAAATAACAACAATAACAATAATACTAAAATGTTCGCATGCATAGTCTCTGGTAGTGTTTTTTAATTGTTCCTGGACTGGTCTAGTGATTACCAGCAAACTGTATACGGGGACATGACTGGAAATCCATACTGTGGGAAGTACCAAAGTGGTGGGTACTGGGGTGGTGTGCTTAGCCACCGTGGGGGCAGGTTTGCTGCAGCTGAAACCATATTCATATCAGTGTTTACTCCTGGATAGAATGTAGGTTGACCAGGTACATCATAAGTCATACGGACAGGTGGTCTTCTAATTCGTGGTTGCCGGTTTTCTATGATAGGGTGGGATGTAGGAGATTGGGGCTGTTCAGTTTCCGTACAAGTATTGGGTGTGAACTCATTCTGCCGGTCACCAAGACGTGGCTCAGGTTCTCCATCCTCTGAATTGTCTGCAGTATCACTGGTAGCTACAGACTCCTGTGTATCCTTTGTATCTTGCTCTGTCCTTGGATGTTCCACAGTGTTCTTTGGATGTGGGGCCTGCAGTTGGTTAGGGGTAAAGGACGGGATATCTTCATCTTCGTCGTCTTGACTGACTGGACATGAGGTTTGAGTCAAAGGTTTGTTGTTCCTCGACTGAGGCTTCCGCTGTCGCTGCTTAGGATTATCTTTAGTCTTGGGTCTTACATCAGCCTCCTCCACTGGTAAGTACGTGCAAGGTAAGAGTAAGTTGCGGTGTAACACTCTCGTCTTTGTCGCAGACTCAGATTGAACTTCGTAAACTGGGGAACCGTCACCTTTCTGTTCTACGACAACATACACTTCATTTTCCCAGTATGATCTCAGCTTTCCTGGCCCTCCTCGTGCACTCATGTTCCGGACCAGCACCCTGTCACCTGGTTCCAACACTATGCTGCCCACCTTCTTGTCGTACTGCTTCTTACCACGCTGGGCATTTCGCTGGGCGGTTTCAGAGGCAAGTTTATAAGCTTCTGACATAGCATTCCTCCACTTCTTAACATACTCTGGATAGGAGCTGAACCCACTAGGAGGTTTGAGATTAAACATCAGATCAATAGGAAGACGTGGAGCTCTACCAAACAATAAGAAAAATGGTGCATAACCGGTGGCATCGTTCTTTGTACAGTTGTACGCATGAACCAGTTTGTTTAAATGGTCACGCCATCTTGATTTATGCTTCTCAGGCAAAGTCCGTAGCATCGACAGAAGAGTCCTATTGAATCTTTCTACTTGTCCATTGCCCTCAGGGTGGTATGGTGTTGTTCTGGAATGGCGGGCTCCAATGGTAGCACTGGTAGCTACAGACTCCTGTGTATCCTGTGTATCTTGCTCTGTCCTTGGATGTTCCACAGTGTTCTTTGGATGTGGGGCCTGCAGTTGGTTAGGGGTAAAGGACGGGATATCTTCATCTTCGTCGTCTTGACTGACTGGACATGAGGTTTGAGTCAAAGGTTTGTTGTTCCTCGACTGAGGCTTCCGCTGTCGCTGCTTAGGATTATCTTTAGTCTTGGGTCTTACATCAGCCTCCTCCACTGGTAAGTACGTGCAAGGTAAGAGTAAGTTGCGGTGTAACACTCTCGTCTTTGTCGCAGACTCAGATTGAACTTCGTAAACTGGGGAACCGTCACCTTTCTGTTCTACGACAACATACACTTCATTTTCCCAGTATGATCTCAGCTTTCCTGGCCCTCCTCGTGCACTCATGTTCCGGACCAGCACCCTGTCACCTGGTTCCAACACTATGCTGCCCACCTTCTTGTCGTACTGCTTCTTACCACGCTGGGCATTTCGCTGGGCGGTTTCAGAGGCAAGTTTATAAGCTTCTGACATAGCATTCCTCCACTTCTTAACATACTCTGGATAGGAGCTGAACCCACTAGGAGGTTTGAGATTAAACATCAGATCAATAGGAAGACGTGGAGCTCTACCAAACAATAAGAAAAATGGTGCATAACCGGTGGCATCGTTCTTTGCACAGTTGTACGCATGAACCAGTTTGTTTAAATGGTCACGCCATCTTGATTTATGCTTCTCAGGCAAAGTCCGTAGCATCGACAGAAGAGTCCTATTGAATCTTTCTACTTGTCCATTGCCCTCAGGGTGGTATGGTGTTGTTCTGGAATGGCGGGCTCCAATGAGTCTATCCAAGTTGTAAAACAGTTTGTTCTCAAATTCACCGCCCTGATCATGGTGGATCGTTTCAGGGACTCCAAACCGTAAGATAAAGTCACTGTAGATCTTTTCCGCAGCTGTTTTTGCAGATTTGTCTTTGGTTGCATAAGCTTGAGCATATCGCGTGAAATGGTCCATTACAACCAAAATATATTCATAGCCTCCAGAACTTGCTTCAAGGTGAAGAAAATCAACTGATATCATCTGAAAGGGTGCCGTGGTGATTATGGGCTGCAACGGTGCCTTTTGTTTCACTGCAGGTGGTTTTTGTTTCAGACACCGACAAACTTTTGTAACATAATGTGAAATGTCCTCCTTCATGTTGGGCCAGTAAAACCTTGACTTAGCCAAGTCGAATACTCTTTCTACACCTAAATGACCCATGTCTTCATGGAGTTCTTTGAAGATTGTCATACGAAGTTGTCGGGGTAACACGACTTGTTGATTTGAGCTGGTCTTACGGTACAAGATATTATCACTGCCTAGGACTAGTTTGTTCCATTCAAGTAACAACCGCTGGACATCTCTTGATTCTCCTTTTACTGTGGGACGTTTTCCAGTCCTTACAAGATAAATGACTCTACTTATCACAGGATCCAATACTTGCGCTTGCCCAACATCAACTTGCTGCTCTATACTGGGGCTGCCACAGTTATCATCTAATGCTGTTACTGAATCGGTCAAGGAAGTTAGCCATGGAAGATGACCTTCACCTTGGAGTTGAGAGGAACAGATGGTGGCTTGTACAACTTCTGGACTACTTTGATGACAGCAGCTTCTTATGAAGTCCTCGATGTTTAATGGCTGTCGTGACAGTGTGTCAGCATCATTATTAGACTTCCCTGGGCGGTTCTTCACTTCAAATCTGAAATCTGCTAGTTCTCCAACCCAGCGCAAACTTGTTGCATTCAACTTAGCAGAAGTAAGGACATATGTCACTGGGTTGTTGTCGGTATAGACGGTGAATGCCGGTGCATAATAGAGGTAATCACGGAACTGCTCAACAACGGCCCACTTCAGTGCAAGGAATTCTAATTTGCCAGCATGGAGATGATAATTCTTTTCAGCTGGTGTGAGAGCACGCGATGCATATGCGATGACTCGAGTTGTTCCATCTTGGCGCTGATATAGAACTGCTCCCAGGCCATCCTGACAGGCGTCTGTATGGACTATAAATGGTTTTTCATAATCAGGATATGCCATAATCGGTGGGTTGGTGAGGTGCTCAATAAGTAGTAGATAAAATATGAGCGGGAGATCTGTATGGGCATTTACAATTGCGAGCCGATAGGCGAGCAATTGTAAAGCCCATACAGATCGGACGCGAATATTTTATCGTACTTGTGAAATGAAAACAATAAATTGAATGCAAAGTATTGTTATTCGATTCCATTGTGCTTTGCATTTTAATCAGTAAAGATCTGTATCAAAAGTTAATAAATACTAATTAGATGAGCAGGAGTTTTTATCAAAAGTTAATTCTACTCTTGATTTGTATTGGGGTTTACAGAGCATTCATGTGACCTAAATAGTACCTTTGCATTGGATCTACTCCTTATGAATTATTAATGAATTTTACAAGTTCATTTAACGATTTCTGGTGTGTTTGAGTCCACCTTATCGGTGTTCCAGATGGTAGTTGGCCCCTCTTTTTGTCAGCAGTCCTTCTGGTAGTACTCTTGGGTGTGGCTCCCTCTTTGGGTGTGTTCAACAGTTCATACATCGGCTTGGCAATTTTGGCAAAATTTGGGATGTAACGACGATAATAACCCAGGAATCCAACTAACTGCCTGACTGCGAGACTGATGACGGCGGCTATTCCACTTGGATCAACTCTATAACCGTCCTTTGACACAATGCGCCCCAGAAAGCAAGCTTCTCTTTGGAACAGTTTACACTTGCGTGGCTTCAGTTTAATTCCCTGTTGTCGAAGGCGACGAAGTACTTTTCGCACATGCTCTACATGCTCTTCAAAAGACTTGCTGAATACGATAACATCGTCCAAGTACGGGATTGCTATTTCATCTCTTAACTCGCCCAGACAATGTTCCATATACCTTTGAAAATTTGCAGGAGTGTTTGTTAAACCAAAAGGTATACGCACCCACTCATACAGACCCCACGGCGTGATAAAGGCGGTGTATGGGCGGCTCTTTTGTGAAATGAACCCCTGGTGGTAGGCCTTCCCTTGGTCTAATACAGAAAACCATGAATTGCCACCTAAACTATCCAAAGTTTCTTGAACTCGGGGGATTGGGTGTCGGTCAGGAGCGGTGCGACGGTTCAATTCTCGATAGTCCACATGCAGACGTAAAGTCCCATCTTTTTTTCTGACGCAAACAACTGGGGATGAATATGATGATCGAGATTTTGTGATGAACTGTTTGTTAAGTAGGTCTTCAATGTAGTGCTTTACCTCTTGATAAAGTGGTCTTGGGATTGAGACATAATTTTTTTGGACGGGTGTACTATCTGACAAGTCAATATCCATCTCTAGTCCTGCTATGCAACCAATATCATCATCACTTTTTGCAAAAGATGCAGCCTCCTCTTTCAACATCTTTCGGACTACTTTCTGCTGCTGCATAGTTAAACCGTTCATATCAACGTCCGGGGTGGTAGCGTCTGACTTGCTATCATCTTCTCCAGTAACCATACCACTGTCACCTCCTCCAGTAGCCAAACTTAAACCATCTACACACTGAGACTCTCTACAACCAGATGCATCAGTCAGTTTAACTTCCATAGGTGTAACCGTTTTAACTAGTTGCAATCTACCTAGTGAGGTACGGCGCGGCAGGACAATGTCATGGTTACTTGTGTTCTGAACTTCAACGTCAATCCGAGATACTGATCCTTTCTTAACAGTTGTCAGTGTTTCATATACTTCAAGTCCTGCTGGCCACTGTGATAACTCGTCGGTCTCAAACAACACTGGCATGTTACTGACTACCGGACCGGTGTTTGCTCTACATGACACCTTTACTGCTTGACCACGTGGAATAACAGTGTCTCTTTTTGAAGTTCTCACATTGCACAGAAAATCGTCATCTGGAGTTTGAATAAGACTGATCAGTGCTTCCAACTGACTTTCACCACTATCTACAAATCCTGCTTTGAGGGAATTTAGGATGCAAGATCCTGTAGGAGTTTCTCCTTCTTGGCTAGCCACTTTCACTAACTCTTCGATAACATTATAGCCAAGTATTGGCATTTCTAAACGATCAACAGTAATAAGGAATGGAACATGTACTTCTTGTCCTTCTCGGGTAGAAGGGAGTTGCACTCTCACGTCGGTCCAACCAATATAGGGAATCTTGGTTCCATTAGCAGCAGTGAGATCGAGTCCAACGTTGATCAGTTCCGAGATGTCTTTAACTTCTGTTCCTGGGATCTTTTCCTCTAGCATGGCCCTTGTCATTATCGACACCTGGGCCCCAGTGTCCCACAGAGCTAATACTTCCATATCATTCAGGAGACACTTAACAGTACACTTTCTTCCAACCAAATTAACAATCTTAGCATGCTGTGCAGGTTTCAGGTGGCTAACAAATGCTGTCTCGGTGGATTCGGAGTTCTCCCTTTGTGATAGCTTCTTTATAGCCTGACAAATATCTTTGTGGTTTAGCCATTGTTCCTTTTGACATTTCCGAGAACAGTACCACACAACCTGGCATTGGGAACAGCGCCGATACGAGACTCGGGTTTCTACTCTGCCGCAATAATTACATCGGTGGGACACATGTGAGGTGTCGGCTACTTGTGGTCCCGCTGAAGCAGCCGGTTTCCATTTAAAGGTCGCTGTCCAGACGATTCACCACGACGGCAACCAATGGCATAATGGCTGCCACTTCCACATTTAAAACAATGATTACACCACTGTTCGCCGTTAGTGAGGCAGGTTGAGAACTTCGGTGGGCGATTCCTTACATGTACATTACAGCTTCCGTTCCCCCTTCCACTACTCCATCTGCTTCCTCTCCCTTGGCCTGATTGAGGGGTTGTGCCGGATTTTGCTTTAACTTCAGCCTTAAGTGCTTCAACCTCAGCCTTAAGTTCTTGAATTTCTGTTTTCGTACCCCCAGGTGACTTAGGTTCCTTTTTGGAAGCAGGTAATTAACCAGCAGGTAGTTCGGGTGATTGGGATGATAGCTCACCAATCTGGGTCACCACAGGTGATTTGACCTTGGACTGGCCCTTCAGTTTCTTGACTCTTTCTTCCTCAGCAGAGACTGCCACATTCAACTGATGGATTAATTCCTCATCCTCAACCAAAGGATTACTTAAGAGTGGGCGAAGCTTAGTTCTAATGCTCTCATCCTGGAGCCCTGTCTCAACAGTTCTGCGAAAAAGCTGTTGGATGTGGTCAGCGTCATACTTCAATGGGTCTTCCCCTTCCTGACTCGCAAATAGTATTTTCTGTCTCAAGTCAAGGGCTCGCATTAGGAATGCCTGGGGTGTTTCTTTCCCATGTTGGCAGATGGATGCTAAGCTCTGATACAGTTCTGTTGTGTTCTTTACTCCATAATGACTGCAAAGGATCTTCTTTAGACGATCAAGAGAGAGCTTCTCAAAGGATTCTAAATAACTTCTTAAAGTTAATCCAGGACTGATCGCACGGATCACTCCATCCACAATCTCATGCTCTTTGTATTTTTGTGCAACCCCTGTGTCAATTTGTTTCCGTAATGAACTGTAATTCAATTTATCCCTTTGATCTGGGTCTCCAATCTGGCCTGTTATCTTAAATTGACGCCTAAGTACACTTGTGGATTCAACGAGAGCATTCAAGGAGGATGGCATGTCATCACCTGACTGTGAGCTTAACTCTTGCTTGACCTTACTACCCGATTCCGAGGTGTTCTGTTTTTGCAGTAGCTTAAGCTCTTCGATCTCTTTCTTTAAAGCCTTAAATAACTCACTCTTATCTTCATCAACATTTTCGAGTGGCGGTGGAATGTCAATAAACATCTCAACAATAGCTTGAAGGAAAGTCACTTTGTCTTCTTCCTCTAAACTTGTTAACTCTTTCTCAATAACATTCGTGATAATATTAATAACTAAGACTTTCGTTTTATCCTTCACGTCTTCTTCCTTTATTTTCAGATGTTTTGCAACAAGCTTAATCTTCTCTACGGTCGCCTTGCAAAGTTCCGTGTGAATTCTCAATTCAAGCTCCTCCGCCATTTCTTACTTGAATTTTAATTGTGATACTTTACACGAAAATTATACTGGCTGTTAAGTTCTCTCTTACCTCGTCCATCATTTGACAATTAGATCAGTTCGCTCAGTCGAGTGGCCATCGCTCGATGCTGCTCGATGTCATCGGGTTGCTTTTGGAGTTTTCCACATGAAACGGCGACCGGTTGTCCCTCTGTTGGCTGAATAGCCCGGCCGGAAACACCAATTTTGTTGCTCGGTCGCCGAATATGCTTAAAAGTGCTGTAACAGTCCACTAAAATCAAAATAAACTTGAACACTTTCGACCATGTGCTTTCTTCGTTTATTCTCTCTAATACCGCAAGGGTTCATGGGAGTTTACATACTAACTCGCGGGGACTCATGGGTCACGGACCCCACACGCTTGGCTATAAATGATTTCCTTAAGAAAGTAGATATTAAAGACTAATGACAATGGCAAGTGTACTTTTAATTCTGCGGAGACTGAGAGCTTAGCTCATTTAGTTTGGTTTTGTAACACGACCAAGTCTTTGTGGGGAAATGTTAAACAATGGTTGATAACGACAATACAGGAAATCAACCTTACGCAGGCTTTTAGTAATAAACAGATCCACTTCATGATCGCAAGATATTTCATTTAGATTTGCCAATTGAGATAAAAGAAACCCATATTAGAACATTTCCCTTCTTTTTTAGCTTCCTTTTACTGACTAAGATCACTTCTGCAATTTATCTCCTATGCCTCTACAACTCTCGCTCTAGTCCCATCAAAACAGCTTATCATCAGTGTATTTCTTATTCAAACCAAACGAATAGCCTAGCACAAACTATGTGGTTGTATGTACAAATAGATACTGATTTAGATTTATTTTTTATTGTTAACGCCTCTATTTTAAATACTTTATTGTAATTAGGTGCTTATCTTTCCTTTTTGTCTGTATTCGCAATGTACTGCAAAAGGTAGCAATCTGATGTAATGTAATTAATATGGAATGTATCGTAATGTACGTAATATACTGTATTATTAAAAACTAGCTATGGTATGTTTCATTTCCTTTCCTAGCTGAAGCTAGGCAAAGCTATGGGTTGGGACCTAATCCCCCAAAAGCACTAAAATCTGGGGCTAGTGAATTGGCTCCACCACTTGCCAATCTGTTTAACATCTGCATTAAGCAGGGGTATTGGCCAACTGACTGGAAGAAAGGAGAATGGACCCCAGTTCACAAGAAAGATGATCAACTGCAAAAAGAAAACTATCGTCCTGTGACTGTGCAAATTGTTATCAATAAAATCTTTGAGCAACCCCCCTTTCTTCCCAAATCACTGGTCATTATAATGATCGCTTGTGTGACCATTTGACTACATATAGAAAGAGGCACAGTTGCGAGACTGCCCTGTTGTACCTGACTGAGAGCTGGAGACATTCATTGGACAATGGGGAGTGTGTTAGTGTGTTGTCAACTGACATGAGTAAGGCCTTTGACTGTCTGTTCCCTCCACTCATGCTGGCTAAACTGAAAGCATACAGTTTTGATGATGTCAGCCTCAAACTCATGGCATCATATTTTGAAAATCGCCAAGCAAGAGTGAAGCTAGGGAATACAACGAGCGGATGGAGGAAGGTGGAAAGAGGGTGCCCTCAAGGCTCTTCCTTTGGGCCTTTGTTGTGGAATCTTTATCAAAATGATCTGACTTATGTAATGAAGTCGAATATCTCCATGTATGCAGATGATCACCAGTTTTTCGAAGCAAGTAAAGATGTCCAGTTAATCCAAACAAGATTACAGGAGAGTGCAGTTGCAGCAACAAGTTGGTGCAAAGAGAACTGTTTACAGGGGAACTTTACTAAATACGGTAGCATGCTCATTAGCAAGCAAAAAGATGCCAATATTAATATTGACATAGACGGTAATAAATTTTCCCACTATGAGAACATTAAATTATTAGGTGTAAACATTGATTCTCAATTGACTTTTAATGATCATATAAGTGAGATTTGCAAAAAAGCTAGCCAGAGAGTGGGAGTAATGACAAGGTTGCGCAACTTGATTCCGACCACTGCTAAGCTGCAACTGTATAAGGCCGCAATCTTTCCCTATTTGACATACTGCAGTACAGTATGGCATTTTTGTAGGGGCAGTGATGCAAGAAAAGTGGAGCGTGTCCAGGAGAGGGGTCTTAGGGCAGTTTTCTGTGACTGGAATGCTAACTATAAGCAGTTGTTAGAATGGGCTAATTTGCCCACCTTAATGAACCGTAGATTGCAACATATAGCGACCATCATGTATAAAGTAAAATTTAAGCTAGCAACAAGTTATATACAAGATTTATTTTCAACAAATCATATAGTGTATAACTTAAGAGTTAAAGAATTTGCTATTCAAAGATTTAACTCTATTCATTATGGCAAGCATTCTCTTAGGTATTTAGGACCTGTGCTATGGGCTAAGCTACCTTCCCGTATTAGGACTTTGCATTCACTAGCGGGTTTTAAGAGGGCAGTTAGGGGACTGGATTTGGAAATGCTAATGGACGATGGTGGCTGTGTGGACTGCTTGGTTTGCAGCGCATGATTCTTAGTTATTTGTTAGGCTTTTATCGTCTGGGAATCAAGGTGCCCTGGCCTAATTCTGCTGACCGCAAATTTCAGTTTCATTTAATTATATATATAATTTAATTTATTATATATATAGCGAATGGATGAATTATAATTTTGGGTGTGTAGGAAGAGAGAGTGAGCTGGTTTTAGAGAGAGAATCTGTACATATTTTAGATGTAAATTATCCGTATATTAATATTTTGGTTATTTATCATTTTATTTAAATTATTTTGTTGTGTCCTTACTTAGTGGTTTTATTACTGCTATTTTTACTATTGACACATGAATAAAGTTATTATTATTATTATTATTATTATTATTATTATTATTATTATTATTATTATTATTATTATTATTACAAGTGAAACCGGAAATAACAATATATAATTATATATCCCATAAAAAGGTAGATATAAGGCAAAGAAACAAAATGATGGCCGAAAAGGGTAACTTTTAATGCCATATATTACGGCGAGACATGACTAACCTTCTACAGGGGCGACACTGAAGCAAAGTAAAAATGGAGAAAATGGTTACAATACAGAAATATAAATAATAGATGTGTACTGAAGCGGCTACCAAAAAAAAAAAAGAAATATAAATAGTTTTTAGTTTTTAGTTTTTGCATATTAATTCATTCATACCAAAAAATCACAAGTGTTAGTTGAGAGAGAGAGAGAGAGATGCTCTGAAAACACGCCTATCCGCTCTTTTTCTGACAGTTTTTTAGTTCACGATAAACCAAAAATTAAATGTTTTGCAATTTTTTTCTTTGGTTAAAATTACAAAGGAAGACATTGCCCGCTATGTTTTTCATCGAATCGTAGATTCTCCACACCTCGCGATTCACACGTCATTTTGTTTAACCAATCACAGAAAGCGAATCGACCTTCTGAAACGAAGCGACGGTTTTCTTGCGACAGCACTAAAGTGGTATTTGCGGTCAAGTTTAACAAAGTAATGGGAAATTTCTAGTCCGAAATTTGACTACATTCAAAACGGTGAAATGATTTTGAAATTTTGGTTGATCCTGTGTCATAAACCCTTAGACCAAGTCAGTGGATTAAAGACCACATGAAGGCTGTGCGATTCCTCGTTCGACTCTCTCGTTCCGCCACTTCGACTAGGTCACCTGAAGATGTGTTAGACTGTGAAAGATTTGTGTGGTGAAAGAGCTGTGGTGAAAAGCTGAAATGGTCGCCAAAATGGGAGATTTGCCGTCAAATTCAACTAAGTACTGGAAAATTTCTAGTCCGAAGCATAAAACTTGAGATCAAGTCAGTGGATTAACGACGTCCACGTCAACGCTGTGCTATACCTCGTTCGACTCGACTCTCGTTCCGCCACTTCGACTAGGTCACCGAAAGATGTGTTAGAGTGTGAAATTATTTTTAACTGGCCACTCTGGGAAGAATTATATCAAGGCTTGATGGACGGCTTTTTTGGATGTATCTAAAGCGTTATGAAAGGGATTGTATTCGCGCCGCGACTGCATTCGACAACATAAATTTTCCCGCCGTGCTTGAGCTTGAGCATGACTAAAGACGAAGTATGTGCCATTTGCGCAGTGGCCCGATGTAGCCTTTTCGACGATTGGAGAAGGTATTTACCGTTGACTTTTTATTTAGTCGTTTTCTTCAAAAAAGTTATGGTCAACCGATGAGCCAGATAAGCGTTGTCTTTGTTTATGTGCCCAACTTTTGTATGGCTCGGCAAGAAGTTAAGCCTATACTCAAGTTTATCGTCAGTTTGTTTGTGAAGAAGGTTTTCAGGATTTCTGTGTTGGACCCATTCTTATAGTAAATTACATTTTAATTTCCCCTCAATTTCAAAAATAGATTCAAATGAAATTTACCCGAAAGCTAGGCTTACAATTTAAACGTTGTAAAAAGGTTTTTTCTCAGACTACCATTGTAAACAGGGGCCACAAACCAGAAGCGTATAACACGTTGTAAAACTGCCAAATCTATTAAAACAGTTATTTGCTAATCTTTCTTTGTTTTTTTTTCCGACTGTTCTTCGGTCGGTTTTGACATAAACTTAAGTACTTCACGTCTTCAGAGTTATTAAGTTTAGGTACTTTCCGCGTTTAGCGCGCACGTACACGAACTCGCACAAACAGCCGTGATTTTAAAACTTTTCTCCGTTTCTGCCTAATCTTTGACATAAAATTGTTAGCTCTATAAAAATTGAATTAAATTATGTGAACCCCCATGCATTACAACCACTGTGAAAACGTTTTTTGTAGTACAGTAATTTTTCAGATACAACAAAATGTTTCGCCACTCAAATTAAACTTATGTGTCGGAATCGTGTAATTTCTAAGGGTAATCCATTTGAAAGCACGAACTGTTCCAGTATTTGTTTATGCGCAACTATTTTTCTTAGGCCAATACTTTGAATAATGGCTTTATTGTACACTTTGTTATGATTGTAATAGGGAATTTAGTTCATGGACAGTATAAAATAAAGTTTTGATGTCTGTGCGAATGAAGGTAACGTGTTAAGTTTTAAGTTCCGGTTGAAAATAAAGTAATCATTTATTCAGTCACTCTTTACGATACGTTTTTAACCTTCAAATATCGTATTTAGTAAAATTTCTGAGCTTGCATCGGTTGCCTTAAGCAACTTAAACTGATTCATTTAATGTTAGCATTAATTTGATTTCATTCGCATTGCTGCAACTTCTAGTTTAAGTTTTATAATTTCAAGAGTATTAAACAACACTTTTTAGGTGGGAGGGTGGGAAGTGCATTTAAGTGTACCACAAACGCGCTTATTTTTTTGTTTTGTTTTTTAACAAACAGCAATAACTATCTGTATCAACTTACCTCTCAAGTAAACATTGTCCCTGAGCAGACAGCAGCCATAAAAAAAACAATAATAATTAAAAAATCTCGTCAAAAGTTCCGTTTGAAGAAAATGCAAGTCCAGTCCGTTGTCCAGTCCTTGGATTTTTTTTTCTGGCTAATCTTTGTGGCGCGGCGTCGCAGTGAACAAAAAGCGCGCGAAATTATAGCCTCGTTTTCGTTCTCTCCTCCAGGCCCTCTCCTCTGAAAAAAATCTTAAGAATCGATCACCTCCTAAACCAATCAAAATTTTAAAAAACTGACAACGCCTTCATTAAGAGCATACATTCAGGCCTTTGGCAAAATTTTCTTTCGTTGCTAGCTCAAATGGTCGTTGACCAGGAAGCTGACAAACTTTTCAGCTAGATTTTCTACTGCCGCACTTTTTTAGGAAAAAGTAATAATGGCCATTTTTTAAAACACTATTTATTAAACTCTAACTTCGCTTAAAAATATTCTTGGAGAAAGGTTCTAGTAAACTTTAAAAGCAAATATTAAACTTCGATCCGTTCTGGTCACGTGACCGATGACGTCACAGCATTAGAAAGGACAAAAATGTATATTTCATAAAAATATCTACCAATACCCAAATTTTTGTTTCCTCGCGTTTAACGCAACGCGAGATAGCACTTGTACCCAGACTCCCACTTTTTGAAAAATTGTGCATAGCCCCCTTAATATTTATATTTTGTTCGGTACCCGGGCAGTCCGAAATGGCTCACACCATTGTGCTTCAAACCACGTTGACTGCTTTTTCAATAACAAAATAATTTTGTCACAGTGAGCAAAAACGCACTTGTGAGCAAAGTCACGTGACCAATGGCGTCATCGCCCTTAGTCTTGTACAATAATTAGTTTATGGTAAGACTTATTTCTAGACAACGTGGGGGTCTTGCTGCCCTCAAACTGACCAAGTTATTTGGGATTGACGATTTTCTAGCTGCAAAGGATTCTGGGAAGGTTCTTATTATAATTATATATTGTTATTTAATTATTATTATTATTATTATTACCCGCCCTTGTTGGATATGAGATGGTTATAGCCAGGCTATCTACCATCTCATGTCCAATGCGCGCTCGTGGATTAATTGTTAAATGTAATATAGTGTAATGATTGAATTAATAAAGAAAATGAGATAAACCACACGATACCTATTTTGATGTTATTATGGCAACGGTTTTAGTTCCAGATCTCTTTTATACGGCAGTGACAATTACCCTTTTTTGATGTTTACCAAATGTTTTCCATAATGAGGAGACGTAATGCAATGTGGACATTACCTGTGTTTCGAATAGGTACGGTCCAAGTACTCCTTATTTCAGAGCCATAAATGGCAATAATACATTCAAAGAGGAAAGGGACTGAAGCCAAGAGTAGTGTTGCCATAGCAGCATCAAAATAGGCACCATGTGGTATATTTCGTAGGGTGTAATAATATTGCTAAGTGTCAACTGCATTGCCTTATTATTTGCAGAGATATTCATCATTTTGTGTTTTGACCCCATGCAGTAACCACTTATGACGTCATCAGTTATCTAATTTGCATAATACAAAAGTGAATATCTCTGGAACGAACGAAACTACTACAAAAAGGAAAATACCACTCTTCCTCGTGATCTTTTCGAAAGGGTTTTCAAATAAGCTCAAGTTGATTTTTACTTCATAGGCACTTCAACGCGAGATGCCCGTTTTGTGTCCATGGGATCGAGGTACGGTGCATGGTAGTTCATATAAGACCCTTGCTAAACCGCTGGGTGAATTCCTTGTCCGTTTTCAATCTCTCTTGAAGATCACCATTTCCCGCTCTTAAACCTTGGAGATGGGATTGGCCTAACATGGTTTGCGTGCTGGATTCCTGATCATCGCGCGGTCCACATTTGATGCTAGGCCGGGATCATTGCGTTATGTCCATATACAGTGACAGGGTATCGCCCCACTAGCTCAGTTATGCCTGGGTTGTAACCCTGCAATGGCCCATCATCCCCTCCCGGGAGGATGAGACATACCCCTAGTCCCCTAGAATTTTACACGCGTGAGTAACAAAGAGAACACATACAAAAAAGGGAATAGCAGCAGCACTGACCACAAACATTGTTCATAAGACAACGAAAGTAGTCCAATCTTCTCCGTGTGGCCACCTTTCGCAGTAAGCGGGCCCGGTACTCGATCGTTTATAGCGACCTCTTTTGGCTAGACTCCTGCGACCTCTTCCTTAGGGCTTCTTCAAGCTTGGGAAGCTACTCTTTGGCCAGCTGGCTCAATGTATATTCTATTAACTTTCGGTAAGCGAGCAGCTGCTGGTATATATAGAAATTTGGAAAACGCATGCACCGAGTCGTTGGGCTACTTTGCGTTCTAGAACAAATGTTTCTGCATTTACGGATGTATTTTGGCATGGGCGACTACAGGCTGTGTAAGTGCCCGACCTTTCATTCACGACAGATGGAGAAAGCCACACGAAGGACAACGCACGTTTACTAAAAAAACATACCTCATGTTTTCATGTAAAGCATCAGCCAATTCGTAACGCCTTGTTGTACTGTTTTCCGTCGATCTTTCTTGTACAAGGTCAAAAGCGACGCTTTTACTAGGGAAAGCACCGTAAGACAGGCTGGGTCTATAAGAAATTGTTTCGCAGGGCACTTGGCAATTACAGTCACCACCTCCGACCTTGTGAAAATTTGCTGAAAACAGGAAATAAATAACAGCTGAACGGCAGCTCTATGCGTGAGTCACCACATCAAGTTGGATGTACATCCTAACTCGCATTCCCTTATCGTGCAAAATGGGGCACATAGACAAAGATTATTTTCTTGTTTTCAAATTCGATAGGGGTGCGAAAGGTATCAGGTTGAGCTTATGTTGAGATAACAGACTGACCTTTTTTATTTCTCAGATTCTTGTATAAAATACGTATAGTTTTGAATGAACTGTTCCCTTGTATATATTGTTTTGGTGTCTTTACTGTTAACTTACCCAGTTCCTGAAATGAACACATCACCGTTTCTCTCAGGCCACAAACATGTATGCCAGGCTCATCTACAGGGGCTAAAAAGCACGAAAGTACAAAATATTGATTATTTTTTTTATTATGAATGATTTAAGTTGATTTTTTAAGTGAATCAATTGAAATTGAATGCTGTTAACGAAGTTTACTACTTACCTGGCAGTCTGATGTCTCTGCAGCCACAATTTCTCGCAATATGCTTGGAATGACACGTCAGCATACAAGAGGAAGTCGTGTACTGAGAGTAACCAGGAATATTGCTGATAGTAGACGCAGAGCAATTTGTTTCGTACGGTAGCGGTAGATTGACAACCTGAGAACACCACAAGATGAAGGCAATGCTAGATGATGTCGGCTGAATTCATAGCACGATGAGCTAGGGCTAATCTGGAGTTAGCTTGCATGCAACCGTTTACTATTTCCTAAAGAGGAAAAGTAACGTCTGCGAAACGGCGTTGCTAATCGTGTTCCAGTATCCTGTTGTTTCTCCAGAATCTGGGAACCGCGTTCTCATTGGTTGATTGGACGTACGTGCAATTGTATTTGCTAACAGAATAATAATAAAAATGTAGATAATTAAGTAATAATAGAACGATTTCAGTCGTTCGTAGATACCTGCATTTGTTTGTTTTATCTTCTTGGTTGTTGTACATATATCTTTTTTTTGTTATAATTTCTTTATATTGGTTGATTGGACTGTAGGCATTGCTAGAATCAAGGTTAGAATCAACACTCATTGGCTGACGTCACGAACAACTCAACATAATTTCGGTTAAATTTGAACAGATTTAATTCGCTTTCGGCCAGTTTCGCTTTTTTTTACGAATGCTTGCTTCATTTTGTATAATAAAGAGAAATTTTAACTCGAATAGTCCCATCCGACTGTAATTTAGCGAATGTTTAGCTGAGGTTAAGGTCTTTGCCGTTTCTCTCCACTGAGCGCTTTTCACCCTCTAGAGTTTTATCTGACACACGGCAAAATATGCTTTAAGCTCTCTAAACTGATTCGATCTGATTGAGCGAACGTCTTGTCTCTAATTAACGATTTACAATGAAGACCATTGTGCTTTGTATTTTTCATTTTTGAAACATTCTTTCAGAAGGCATTTATGTTTTACAGTCCAATAACTAAAACGTTTAGGATATTAATGAAATAAACGATTTTAAATAAATTCAAAATGGCGGATCCAAGATGGCGGCTATTTAGATGTTAAAGACGTCATAGTGACGTCATTATTGTTGCTAATGACAACTAACCTATTGTCATGCACAAGAATCTCATCATACATGTTGCTGCTAAGACTTTGTGGTTATACATCGAATCATGAAGAAATATCGATTAAATAGAATGACGCCATTATTACGTCACCATGCCAACAAAGCATCTAAAATGACTGCAATAATTGTCTACACCATCCTGTGTTTAAAATTTGGTGACCATAGCGTTAACTCTTTTGAAGTTACATGGGGGGGGGGGCTTCCGAAGGGCCCCCCCCAGGCCCCAGAAGGTTCGTAATTGGTGTTATGTCGGACGACTTTACCGATGTAGTTAAATGAAGATGTACATGAAGATGTAGATTGTTCCGCAATAATCTCAGATAAATTAATGACTTGAAGTGTTAAATTAAGACTACCCAAACAATTGCGACTTTCAGTGTTTATGTGTATTTAAATGCGATTTTATTCATTTTCCTTAGGTGAAATTTTCCAAACTTTTTACAGTACACAGATGCTTCCCAGACACGAGTTCTGAGCTTAAAAACATGGGGTTGCAAGGGTAGTCTCTTTGTCATTTACAAGTTTGTTGTTTTTGCCTCCTCTTTGCCTCATCCTCTCCTCTTTGCACCATGTGAAGCAAAACAGCTATATCCCCTCTGCCAATTTTCACCGAATTTCACCGAATGAAACTCGCGAAAAGGTGGAGGAAATTTGCCACTTTTGCCACCCACATTGTAACAAGTACGTCATCAGAATAGCTCACTTTCAAAATCACGTGACATGTTTGGTTGCCGCGGACTAAAAGTAGTGAAGGCTCGCATTGGAAGGACACAATTAAAAATTGCGGCTTTCGTGGTGAATGAATAAGTAGGTATGCCTTCTCATTATAACTGCTGTGTTCCGCTGCGCACTAACTATTCCAGGAAAAATTCGAACCTATCGTTTTATCGAATTCCTAAAGATAAATCTCGACTTCAAAAGGGATAAATACGATTAACCCGCAACAAAACATTGAAACTGTAATCGTCTCATACACGAATTTAAAAAAGGAAAGAAAAAGCATCTCAGGGAATTGCCGACAATATTTCCGTGTAGTAAACCAGATTATAAAGCTAGAAAACTACCTACAAGGAAAGAATTGTACTTCCAATATGGGCCCGCGATACAATTGGTCGTGATAAAATTAAAAAAAAACACGTGATTTTGAAAGTGAGCTATAGAAACTAGGCAATATCGTAGTTTGACACACGAACTTTGCTGATACTGGGCGTTTGGTGAAACTCCATGAAAAAAATCTGCAAACTCATAATGTTTGAAGGTTTAAACAGCATTATCTGACTTTGAAAATCAGTTATGGATTAAGTATTGGTTTGAAGTGTGTAACATAATTTCGTGGTTGATCAGTTTTGCCTGAGCTTTCGTCAGCTCGCGCGCGTATATCTAAAATTCTTGCATCAACAGTGTGCGCGCGCGGTAGTGAAACTATCCACGGTATCCAGCCGCCAACTGAGCTATGAAGCCACACATCGGGAGCGAGGTCTATTTATTGAGTTCATGTTTTCCTGTGAGGAGTGAAGTGAACAACAACAACAACAACAACAACAACAACAATTTATTTTACCCCATAACTTACTTACATGTAGATAAATTATTCAAATAGATAAAAATAAATATAGGGGGTCTGGCTGCCTGAAATAACTAAAAAGTTAAAAGGGGCAGGCAGCCAGTATTACAATTTGTTTAGGATAATTTAGGTCGGACACACATGCCCACACATATACATCACAGTAGAAAATAGAAAATAAAAGTAATAATAAACTAAGACATTGAAATATAAAAGGTAAAGTATAATAGGAGGAATATAAATACAATAATGAATTAGAAGATAGAGCAAAACAGCCTTAAATATATTAAATTGTGACGTAAAGTGTATGAGATAATTCAAATATGAATTAATTTAATTTCAATTGCTTAAATTGGAAATTCACTTAGATGATCATCTCTCAGTTTCAAAACAAATAAAATTTTACAGATTTTATTATAATGTCACCTTTCTCTTCGTGATTGCTGCAAATGTGGTCGTGCCTGGACCAATCGAGAAACCGAGTTCTTCAACCATAGGTGGTGTCTCTTGGTCATGTACAAGGACCTTGAATCCTGCCTGATCTGCCAATAAACTAATGTGCTCTTGTTGCTGTACGTTTAAAACAA
This sequence comes from Blastomussa wellsi, assembly GCA_947652115.1. Lineage (NCBI taxonomy): Eukaryota > Metazoa > Cnidaria > Anthozoa > Scleractinia > Plerogyridae > Blastomussa > Blastomussa wellsi. The sequence continues at coordinate 6,528,656 of OX393570.1, read as the reverse complement.
GGTTTAGTCCAAAATTGGATCCAGCATTTTTCACTTTTAACATCTCCCGACCATCATTTCCTGGAAATAAGTTTGATCACTCACGGTTTCACCTATAGGTTTGTTACTTTAACTTTTAAGAAAAAGAAAAGACAATATTAACTAAAATCCCAGCAGAAATCGCCACTTGGATGCAAAAATCTTCCTGTGGGATCAAAAGTGCTAATTACTCATTTGAATAAAATTCCACCCATTTCATTGGCTGTCGTAAATAAGAGCGCGAAATTTTAATTTATACGCATCACTGCGACGCCGAAAACGCGTTTTAGTCAATGGTAACTAATCGTGCTTTACTGCATTGAGTAAAACAACCCATAAATACGGTAGTGTAGCAGCTCTCGTAAGCTTACCATGGTAACGTCAAAGTTGGTGATCACGTGATACAAGTGTCAAAATATTTCCAGAGATTTTTAGGAAAGTCGCCAAGTTTGGTGGTGATAGCTTTAACTGCCATGAAGTTATACATCTTCAAAGTTGGCCCAGGCCTCAAAAGACCCCCCCCCCCTCCCGGTCAGAATAGGGTTAACACCTGCAATTCTGAGCATATGTCTGTGCAAAGAAAATATTGATATATTCCTTTCATTGATACTATTTAGCAATTATTCCACGAGCGCGCGTTGGATATGAACCCAATTAACGGAAGATTTTAAAACCAAAAGTTGACAGTGGAGGCGTTTTTAGCAAGTAAAACTTCGCAGCTGAAGTAGAATAATATTTTATTTTTAGCTTTGCAAATTAAAATTGAGCTAAAGTTGACTGATCATTTGTTATTTACCAAAACGCCGTGTTTCTTTTCATCTCTTTATAATTCCTCGAATTCCCAATATTAAGTAAGGAAATGAACAACAATGACAATAAAGGTGATTCACAAAATACTTCTCTGCATTTTTATCTCTGCTATATATATATATGCGCTGCGACATGCCGCCGCACCATGTGACGTTTGATGCGCCACTATTCTAACAAGAAGAGAAGGACTTACCGGAGTTAAATGTATGACAAAGGCCCATAGATGTTAAAGTTTGGGTGAAATTTTTATAATCACATTTTTGTCCGCTCCACGAACATCTTGCCATCATTTCCCGAATTTGATGGCCTCCGAAACTGTATATTTCCTCCATGACGGCGCCTTTAAAATAATCCCAATTTATGGCGGTGATATTCACTTTGGTTCCACTTTGCTCTTGTAGTGTATCCCTGAAGGTGTACCTTAGCACTTCTTCAGCCTGGTGTTTTTTCACAAAGGACTTCTTCAGCATGTTAAAATTGCATATGGTGACTGCAGGAAAATTGGGCTTTTCTTCATACTTCAGCGTCATCTTCGTATTAATTGGATAACTTTTAAATCTTTTCAAAAGCAGGTAGGATTGATACAAAAAGAACCCTATACCCATCATGAGGAATAAAGCCCATATAATACTCCGAACCTTTGTTTGGCCGTTAAATATGTATTGCATGCCATGAAGAGTTGAGTTGTCGATGAAGTGTCTCCATTTCCTTCCTAAAGCAGCGGCCTTGGTATCCGTGCTATCGTCAGGGTTTTCGCTTTCCATGTGGTACGTCAGTATCCAGCCTCATATGATTTCGATAAGGCTCTGATAATTTTTGATCGACCCTTTCCTCTAGTATTGAATGTGAGGACCACGAATTTTTCTAACGATGTAATTTGAATTGCAAACAATAATTTGATATGCATGTTTGTAAAAATTGAAAGCAATTATGGTAAAAGCCAACTGTTTAACAACGGAATAATTTTTGAGTTGCATCGTATCACCAGACCAAAAATTGACAGAAAGAGCTTTGTGACTGGGAATATCGTTTACAAGCATGCTAAGCGTCTTTGTAATAACTTCAGAGACTAAAGTACAACATCGTCGTTTCTTCAATTTGCTTGCTGATGAAAACAAATTTGTTAGCATAGGCTATTGTTATATGGACAATAAAGTTGTCATATTTTAATAAATTCTTTATTTTATTTTCAGGTTTTCACCTGATGTGAAGTAGTATTCGTTGTAAACTCAATCGCATCTAAAATGTTGCAAGAGCATCTGAACAGAGCTGACATGCCATGTCAGCTTGGCCTCGAAATTCTCTTCAGGGAGCGCATAAGGAGAATTCTCCTCAGGGAGCGTATTTAACAATTAGAATACGTGCCCGAGTTTTCCACTAGCGAATAGTCGACGAGGCGCAGCCGAGTTGACTATCGCTCGTAGAAAACGAGGGGCGAGTCGTCTAATTGTTTTAGTAGAAACTCTAAAGGATTACAGCCCAAAACCTACAATACTGTGCACTTTTGAGCCAAAATTCAAGAAAACTGCCGCTAAAAGAGCTGCGCTCGCGCGGTTGTTTTCTATCGGTGAATAGAAAACAGTGGGAGAACCAATCAGATTCAAGGATTTCCAACAGAACGCCACTGAGTTTCTACTAAAAGGAGATAGAAGATGCCGTTATCTAAAGTGTTGAATGTGTCAAGAGTGTGCTGCCTCACTGATGTTACATGGATCGTTTTTCATTTCTGTGGACAGGTAATTTATAATTTATTTTATAATTTGGCGGTGAACTATAATTTGGCGGCGAAATCGGCTTCGCGGAAAGAAATTCATTGAATGTGCGTTTTCGATTCGCTTCATTGCACTGATTAGCAAGCAGGGATCGACGGATACAATGAATGTGTTTTATCTGTGAACGGTGCGTTGGAGCGATCTCACATTGGAAAAAGTCCACGAACGTGTCAATCTTAAAACTGGTCACCCGTAATTGCAGGTAAAACCCAGCCCAGATGATCATCTCTGCCAGTGACATGACAATGGCCTTTGTTATCCGGCATTTCGACCAATCATGGTTTAGTTAAGAAAATGGCCAAAATAAATCCAAAATGGCGGACGAAGTTCACAATGTAGCAGGGTTGTGCTGATTTGGAAGCGTTCACAGCCTGGTTTCGTTTGATATGGATGTACATTACAGAAAGGGTACGAGAAGACAAGGCCTTTGAAGAGGAGAGACAATTCAGCAGAGCCATTAATGTTTCTATAGTCCTATCTGACCATTTTCATCAGTATTTGGCAATTAAGGGATCGCGAAAATCGCCTCACACAGCAAGTACATATCGCCTGGAATAACATGGATTCGAATTTTTCCAACACTTATTTTTGGTCTCCATCTTGCTGCATTGTAAGTACTCAATGGCTACACTGTCTTCACAGAACTTCTGCGAAGCTTCTTTCCGTTCAGAGATCGTCTTGTCGATCTGGCCATTGCAGTATTTCGCTTCTGTTCAATGCGACGTTCCTGTGTTCAGTTGGAGTGTGCATAAAAACTTTTATTTAACAATATCTATCAATACTGGGATACCATTGTTTTGAGTTTAGGAGATACAGTAACCTACTGAATAGTTTAATTGTTCATAACGATTGTCGTTCACCTACCACCTTAATGTGCATTGTGACTTTGCAAACATATGGTTCGTAGCTAATGTCAAGATCTTTCAGATGTGTAACTTAGATGCAGATTTACTGAGCCATTTGTGGACTGCACACCAAGACAAATTCAAATCCCAAAATAAGCCCAGAAATTCATTATTTGTCTAATTCTATTTGTCTGACTTTAATATGTAACGCTACATGATCATCTTATCTGAGACTTACTCACAAGGAAAGCGCAGGTTCTCAGATTTTATATTATTGTAATCTGTGGGGACCCCCCTACGGATTAAGAGTCCCTGACTTCAATGGGCCGCCAAACACATCGAGCGGCTATTTGAGATTACAAACAACATGTCGAACATGGTGCCAGAACGAACTTGTCGTGGTTTTTCCCAAACAAATGCTGCGTCTTTGTGTTTAAATTGTGATATGTGTTCTTGTATGTCAGCCTTGTGTTCAATAAACTTGTCCAGGTAATTGAAAATTCCTAGTATGCGAAGGACACCTTCTTCGTCTACTGAGGGTGACATTTCATTAATGGCTTTGATCTTCTCAGGATCCGGTTTTAAACCTTCAGATGAGAATAGGTGTCCCACATAGCTTACTTCTGGAACTCTGAGTTTCACTTTCTTGGGGTTAAACTTTAATCCTACTTCTCTGCTCCTGTCTAGCTCTTCTCAACTTCTCATCAACTTCAGTTTGGTCTTTACCATGTATCAGGAAATCACTCACTATGATTTCAACAGGGAACCATTCATACAAGTGTCTGTCCATCTCCCTTTGGTACAATTCAGGGGCTGGTGAGATACCAAAAGGGAGTCTGATAAATCGGTATCGCCCCAAGGGGTGTTAAAGGTTAAGAGCTTGGAACTCTCGTCATCTACAAGGAGCTACCAGTATCCACTGCATGCATGAATTGCGTTTTGCTGAAGTTTCGGACGAGTATTTGAGCTCATTATTAGATATGTATATACTTTCTAGTTGGATTTTACTAAAACAATTATTCCTCTCGCCCTCATGGCCTCTGAGTCAATAGCGCATTCGGCCTTTGGGCTATCGACTCAGAGCCCAATCGGGCTCGAGGAATAATTGTTAATGAGCCTTCTGAATGGTCAGGTCAGGTTTCTTTAGCAGTTCTGCTCTCAGCTGGTCAGATAGTACACCTCCCACGATTCGAACCCCTTACGAATCTCGCAGATCGCCAAAGGCACATGTTAGCGACAACCGTTTCAGTTCGCTGACAAAATTATCGACCCTCTCTCCAGCTTTCTGGTTACACTGATTAAACACTAACACTAACCTCTCATAGATGACATTCGTTGTTCCCTCGCAGAGTTCCTTAAATTTTTTGCAATACCAAGGAAAGACTGACTACCTAGGCCTGCTTGAGAAGATATGCGAACATCGAGGGAGAGCTGCTTAAAATCGTCTGGGCAGCACAGGCGTTTCACAAGTACGTGTATGTGCACAGGGTAATTGTAGAAAAAGATCAAAAACCGTTGGAATCAATCTTCCGAAAGCCTCTGAATGATGCCTATCCCAGGCTACAAAGGATGCTATTGAAACTGTCCAGGTACGAGCTTGATGACCCCTTACGGATTGGGACTCTTGACTTCAATGGGTCGCCTCACACATTTATCGGTCATGTGAGTTGACAAAGAATGGCAAATTAAACATTTTAATAGTTTGTTAACCTATAGTCATAAAACATCATCTTACAACATCACCTAATCACTTTTAAGCCCATTCTGGTAGGGTTAGGACTTGGATGGATGACCAGCCCAAGATTACCCTTGTAAATGACCCTTAGGATAGATTAATAATTCAAGGTTACACGGAAGTAAAATTGGAGTTGACATCCAAAGTGACATTGTACGAAAACACAAGGTAGATATTTTATGAAAGTGAATTGAATGCAGATTCTGTCTTAGAATTTTGTTTTGAGAAGACAGACCATAATAAGCAACGTAAGCTTATTGTTTGCGATCATGATGTAGCGTAACATTAGTTTTTTCGGAGAACAGTTTACATGAACTTAGGTTTCTTATGTGGAATTTCGTCTATATTGGTCCAAAACCTTGGTGCGATAACAGAGAAAGATCTGTCGACTTAGGAAGTAGTTTTAGTCTTTGGAATTGACAACAAATTTAACCGAAGTGACCGTAGCGGACGCTGTGGCGTGTAATTATATAGGAGTTCGTTTAAATAAGCTGGAGCAAGGCCGTGGAGAACTTTATACGTGGCGAGAAGAATTTTAAACGTTATTCTTTCCAATGAAGGTTCTTTGATATCGATCAAGGTGATGTGGACCAACTTTTTTGCTCTGATTGTTAGCCTTGCAGCCGTGCTTTGCAACCTTTGTAGTTTCTCTAACTCAAGTCTTTGACGGGTTTCGAAGACAATTGGAATGCATTTTCCGCGAGAATGGTGCGTTTGACTACTTGTTTTTCTGTTGCTTTATTTAGAAGATGCTTAGGAATCGCGGATACAACTTGCAGATAATTTAGAAAATTCCATCTCGTTCTTTTGGAGGAACTCCAGAAACGTCAGAAATTGGCCATTTTCCTTTTTAAAAAAGATCTTATACAAGGAAGACTCATTTCTGGAACCACCAGAATGCATGGTTTGATTTTCAATTAGGATTTCTTTATTATTAAATAAGACAAATTCTTGGCCAAATTGTAGGCTACCCTTTGTGTTGCGTTAAGTTAGTTTGCTTTTGAAATTTTTCATTGCAATTACATTTTAGTAAAAATTTAGACCGCCACAAGGGAATAACTATTGTATTCGTTCAGGATTCATTGGTTAGCTGTGTTGTATTGTTTGGTCTTTGTATCGGCTCTTGTGTACGGTACACGAGGATAGAACCGGATCCTCTTCCAGGATCCCCCCCGTCCCCCCGTTGCGATCCAAGAAAGCTTTGATGGCTTGGACATTAACTCGCAAACGCAAACCTTCATTACCATATAAATCGAGAGACATCAGTTTTCGTTTAATTTTGTCTTGCTTTTTTCTCCAAATAAACATAAAAAGTAGGGAATTAGTGACTTTGATATATTCGGGAGGTGTATCAAAATTGAGTAAACATTGAGGTGTATCGACATTGAGTAAACCAGCTGTGAAATTTCAAGACATTTAGAATAATTTTTAATAAGAAATCTTCCAAACAGAGTAAAGCTACCGGATTGCCAAATGTCAAAAGAGCAGTGCCACTTTTAGTTTGAAGTTTTTTCCTTCGTTTGGTTTTTGGTGGTAAGATATGAATATTCCCAAAACATGCAGTAGTTGGCTCCTTTGGCCACTGGAATTCAAATGACTTGAGTAGGTTGTGCCTCCAAGGACCGAGCCACAAGGCTTTAGTTTTGGATGGGTTTAATCTCAGACCAGAGCCAGCACCAAAGTCGTTTAAAACTTGGATTGTGCCTTTAACAGATTGACAGCTGCTATATAGCAGTTTGGTGTCGTCGGCGAATTAGCTTATTTTAAACTATTTTTTTAAAATCTGAATTCTTGTATTTCTTTGTTTTGCCTAATCTTACAATTTTTCAGAATTTTCACAGCCAAAAGAAATAAATAAGTAGTCAAAGGGCATCATATCGTTGTCTCACACCCCTTGACAATTTGAGTTGATTGGTACAGTCGTAATAGCTTTTTGGCTGTCTTGATACGTTTTCGGCCTGGGCAAGCACTCTCTGAAAACTCTGGAAAAATTAACTGGCTGCGGGAAGGCCGAGATCTGTTACAGGAACGTTATCTTCAGAGACATCAATAACAGGAAGTACTTGGGTCCAACAGTAGCGTTTTAATCCAAGAACACAACCAAAGAATACTTTACAAGTCACGTCGTCTATTTGAGCCGAAAATTAAACACGATTCTAAGCAGTTATGTAAAATTATTAATTGAAAAGTGTTAGACATTATCTCATAAACTTCAAAAGCTCGATTGGCTATAACGGAATATAGCTTTTACAAGACTGAGTAATCACTTTCAAAACAATGCAGGTCGAAATTACCGTTCAACCTACATTGTATAAAACTTTGAGTGGATTTCCCCGGATTACCTTCAACGCCTTTTCACTCCTTTTATAACCTGGGAAAACTTAGCCTGTGTGCAGCCGTCTATTATTCCTAAAGCGGAAAAATGACGTCTGCGAAACGGCGTCGCTAATCTTGTTCCAGTATCCTGCTGTGCGGATAAATTATGTCGATGAACCCCGCTGACCAACCGAGTTACGGGTGGTTCAGGCGGGAGTTGATGAAAGTGGCGACTCGGCGAAGAAAACGTTTCATCCAAGAAATTTCGCTTCTGAGGAGAGGCTGGTTCTCCTTCACTGGCCTCTAAAAGCGTCGAAGCCTTCTTGTTTACGGTTAATCCTGCCTTGAAAGCATTAAAGTGCTCGTCGTTTCCGAAGCTTTCCAACGCACGATTTTAATACAAATGTACGATGATGTGTCGCGAGTTACAAACTACACGGAATTGATTTCGTCTTGGACTTTGAACTGCCCTCGACTTCGAACGAGAATTTTGTCGTTATGGTTCACAATTTGTGTAAAACAAAGCACACAAGTACACATGTTTAGTCGACATGTTTAGGCGAGCATAAATTATGTTGAGCGTTTTCGAGGTGAGAGCAAATCGTAGTTGATGATTAACAATGCTTACTGTCAAGCAACCAATCAGAGCGCGGTCCCCAAATTCTGGAGAAGCAGAACACGATTAGCGACGCCGTTTCACAGACATCATTTTTCCGCTTTAGGAATAATAAACGGCTACATGCAGGCTAGGGAAAACTGTCTTTGTCAAAACCGAACTAATTATTTAATATATACGAAGCTTCTCCTATAGTGGGGCCACGTTATGGAATAACTTGCTAATTAGCGTAAAGGATGTCGAATCTATTGACCAATTTAAGCGTAATCTGAAGAAGGTATCCAGTCTGTCGGATTCCCTAGCGGCGTTCATGTGAAACAGTTGTAAATAGTTTTAGTTTTTAACTTGTAAGCTTAACTGATGATTTCAAGTTTTACTACTACTACTACTACCACTACTTCTACTAGCTACTGCCACTGTCACTTGAAACTCTCCTGAGCCAAGCAATCAAAACCAAGTAAAAATCCAAATATTAGGGATGCGAATAGCGGTGCTTTTTCGTTGGTTTATATATTGACTTTTAAAATTTTGTATTTGATTTTCGTGCCTGGACCGCGGCATAAACCGAGCTACCTAATATAGCGGTCTCGGGGGTCCAACAAAAATAGCGAAGCAGTAAATAATGTGATTCCTAAGTCAAGGCCTGAACAAGAAAGACAAAAACCTTTTCGTGTTTGGAAGCGTTGATCAGGTCTTATACGTGCGTTGAAATTGGCTGTAATTCGTTGACGGAATTATCATTAGTGAGAACTGCGATAGCAGAGCTTTCTGGGGTCGTTTCTCCGGACATTCTCAATCTCATTAATAATTCATTGCATGAGTTATAAAAACAATTGCAAATCAAATCATAAGTGTTATAACGTGTTACCACGACTTTTTGGCATACTAGGTGGTGTCAGAACTTGCTTACTAATTTAGCTTGTCCTAACTTGAGATGAGATGAGATGACATGAGAGTCCTATTTCGTTTTTGTTAGAACCTCGGCCTAGGGCTTATCACTTACAACACTGCTCAAAGGGAGGTCTCACATGCGTCCTTTGGTGATTTATGTATTTCGATGTCTGTGATATTTGCGTCATTCTCAGGGTAGACTGTGTTACCTCCGACCATTGATCGCTTGATTTTTACTTCACTGCCGGAGTTTGTTTCTTTGCCGCAAGTCTGTGTTTCCTTCACGTTGGGTTCCTCTGTTTCTTCAAGGCTAAATTCAATTGATCCAGTGTCTTTCAAAGTGCTTGAAATCGAAGGCATGTTCATTTTACCAGTTTGTAGTTGCTGCTTAAGAATATTCCTTCCAGTCAATCCACGTAACTCGCCCTGCAATTCATTCAGCGGCAGTAGCATGGCCAAGCAACAGGAAACGGACCATCGTGGATTTTTGCGCCATTCTTTTAGGAACTGGTAAATGAATGCAAGGTACTGAACTACAAGGGAGAAAGAAGCCCGGGATTAGTAATCAATAAATGATAGTTTCATGATAAATTAAAATCATAAACTGTTTGAACTGTTCAAGGATAAGATTTTTTCTCAGAACGGATGCGGGTCAATGACGTAAACGAACCTAGAGGACACGAACAAAAGGAATTTATTTCATTTTATTTTTTTTTTCTTTTTATTTTATTGTTTATTTTATTTCATTTTATCGTTTATTTTATTTTATTTTATTTTTATCTTTTAGTTTATTTTATTTTATCTTATTTTAATTTATATTTTATTTTTTTTTAATATCTTATTTTGTGTTATTTTATTTTTTATTTTGTTTTATTTTTTCCTTTTTTATTTTATTTTTATTTTTTCTAGGCCTCTATCTCGCTGAATTATAATATATTGAAAGTGGCCTATTGACGGATGTTTGGTACACTTTGTAACTTTTAACCACGTTTGTTGAATAAATAAATAAACGAAACAACTTTACAGAAACAAAAGGAAAACAATGGCAAATAAAATTTGAACCAAGGATAATTAAAATCAAACCACGGCAAAGACTAAAGAAAGGACGTCATAAAATGTTCACAACTCAAGTGGTATAACGAGCCGTTAGGCGAGTGGTTACACTGCAAACTTTTAAACATTTTATGGCGTCATTTCTATGGTCTATAGGATTATAGACCTTGGAAAACGTGGTCGATTCGTTTAATACAATAACACGGAAAATTTCCCAGTGAAGACGCAGAATGTGTCGGAAAGTTCGACCAAAACAATTTCAGCCCACTTTTCACCACTCACCTTATGCTGTTTCACAGAAAAGTTAGACCAATTTCATTTCTTTCAAAATATTTGTTATGCTGCGTTCCCTGTTCTATGTTCCCATGCACCATAAAAGGCTCTCAACCAATGAATGCTCGGGTGCTCGGGAATTCTCTCGTTAGTAGTATAATAAATGGGGGTACGGGCCTGAACCACTCCACGAGCCTACCTTCCCACCAGCCCGAGAATTGACTAGATGAACTGTGAGTCAGAAGGCAGCCAGAAGTGGGAAGAAGTAATTGAGTACGATTAGGCTATAGAAAGAAAAGTAACTTATTTGATTTGACAAATATGAGTAAAAATAAATTATTCAAAAAGAATAAGAAATGAATAACATATTTGAAATGAGCGGGGAATAGCAACTTTTTTTGGAGTACCCCCATTTATTATACTACTTCTTCTTTTTATGAATAATTATATTATTCTGTGAAATTATTCATAAAATGAATAATTATATTATTCTGTGAAATTATTCTGTTAGAAAAGAAAGTGAAATTATTCTGTTAGAAAAGAGCCTGGATAAAAATTAAGATCAAAATTCCTCCTTTTTAAGATCGAAATTCCTCCTATGAAAAAGAAAGGGTAGAAATGAAGGAATTATGGCAGCAGACTGTTCTTCCATTACAAAAGGAGGAATTTAGGTCTTAGACTTTTTATCCTCTACTTTTAGAAAATTTGGGATATTCTATTTATTCTTATAATATATATTTTTTTGTTATATTTCTGACATAAAATAATATTATTACAAGTGAAGGATAGAAACTAAAAGTCTTTAAGACCTAAATTCCTCCTTTTTTAATAGAGGAGTCAACGGAGGCGTAAATGTAGTGATATTGGGGCATTCTATTGCATAGGAGGAATTTTGATCTTAATGGATAAAAAGGGATATTAAGTCCTAAATTCCTCCTAAGATCAAAATTCCTCCATGGATAAAAAGTCAAAATTAATTCCTCCTATATGCCAACGTGTGGATCCCATCTTCCCTAATCCATCTTTTGTCATCAAATGAGTTCAGGGATTTTTTGTGGAGCTGAATTGAAAAGAGTTCATGATTTTCAACTTTTAACATATTAATCTGGTGAACCATCTCTTTTTCTTCTAATAATACATCTCTAAATATTTCATTTTTTATTTCCTTTTCTAGTACACCCTTGGTTATCCCCTTTGCCCTTTTTACTTCTGTTTTATCAGAAAGAAGAACAGAATACATTTTTGACTTGAGACCAATAAATTCCCTAATTGGAATTCCTGCAGTTTCATCTTTGAATTTACCAATGACATATTTATTGGATTCATCATACAATTTTGAATTGGGAGAATATTTCCTCATAAATATCCTCACTTTCTATTTCATACATTAAAGAATCAGTATCAGTAAACAGCAACTCCAAATTATAATTTTCCTTGAATTTGTAATGAGATTCATACATGAATAATTTGGCCAATTCCAGAATGGCCATCCCAACGTAATATGGCTTGTTGATAAAAAGTTTCTTCCTCTTTCTATGAATAGAAACTAAATCATCAGATATAATTTTTGTTGAAATGAAATCGGGCTTACTAACCCATTTCATTAATTTATTCTCATCTCTAACAAGTTTAACGCTCATTCTCTTTCTCAAGTTCTCTATTGTCTTTCCATAAATAGAATTATTCATCAACTTAAACATTTCCTTGCCCAACTTATTTTTACTCTCCTTTCTTTTTTCAGTGTTAAACAAAATATAATTTTTCAAAAATTCAGATTCTTCAAATTCCAAAATTCTATGAATCTTTTTCAATTTCATTCCTAATTTCAAATATAACTCTAAATTTCTATAATGAATCACATAATTCTTATTATTATCTAAAGAAGTAATCAATTTTGCAGATGAATAATATTTCTCATTGAATTTATTGAGTAATGAACAATTATAGGGAGATAACATTTCCTGTGTTATTTTCTTTTTCTCTGGAGCAAGCGGAAATTCATTGTGCAATTCATGCAATGATTTTGGATATTCTAAATCCACTTCTAAAATGTAACCTTTTCCCTCTCTTTTTATAAAATCAATTTTTGGATTTATCCATTTGAATTTACCAACTGGTAATTTCTGAGACATTGCCCAGCCATATAAATTATTGGCATCCAAATAAAGAATGAAAGTATTCTTTTCATTAGGCTTATAATCACTCGTGTATTTATTATTGGCCTTAGAATATCTTTTTGGAATATGATTAATGCCGCCTCTTATCCCTCTTTCTATAAATTCATACATCACTGGCGAACACATTAATTCTAACTTGACATTTGTCATTCTTAACATAGCCGACCAAGAAAGAGCTGGCAAAGAGAGGAAGTGACATGGATCTAAAGAATAATACTCTAATGACATTCTCCGGAAATTCTCAAACACATCTGCCAAAAAGATAACATCACTTTCTAAATACAGATCATGGAATTCTCCCATGTCTTTCACATTGAATTCATTCCACAAAGATTGGGCAAATTCATAATCCTCATTTGAAATTTCCTTATTCTTTAAAGATCTAAAGAATTTATCTTTCCCTGGTAAACACCCATCTTTAAATTTATCAAATGAATCCATGTATTCATAAGGAATAAATTCCTTTTCTTTTCATCCAATCTAATTTATACCCATATCTTTTCTGAGCAAACTGGAATTGTTCATTAATTGAAATTAAATTTTCCAATGACATTTTTAAAAAATTGTATGAGTCTAAAAATATTAAATTTTCATCAAATGTAAAAGAAATGTATTTCTCAATGGATTGCGGAATAATTTTTATTTCTTTTTTAAACTTGCCAATTTCTTTTATAATAAAATGTGAATCATAATTTTTCAAGTCGTGAAATATTACAGGAATCTTATTTGAAATCCTGTAATTCAAATTACATCTTCTGTGAGCTGATCCTCTATATTTCCCTGTGATGTGATCATGATCTCTTACCCTGATTTCATTTTCTTTATATTTCACACCACAAAGATGGCACCTTTTCGCCTTTAAAAAAGCAACACTATCTTCAACCTCCATATGCATCTCCTTACAGAAATATTTCTTGGTCATTTCCCTGATCCATTCCTTTTCTCTGAGAATTGATTCCAAAAATTTCTCCACAGCATTTTCTCCTCTAAATATTTCTACATCTTTTGTTAATGAATCATCATAGAAACATACAACTTTGTATCCATAAGAACAGCACTCATGTTTGCCGCTCCACAAAGTGGAGCGATAATCACCCTTTGGGTGATTGCCATCTTTTATGAGAGTTTCAAAATCAGCATATATACAGAATGGAATGGGTAATTCTTTTTCTTTTTCTTTGAACTGAATAAACGTGCCTTTTTTAGGCATGATAATACGGCTTTCTTCATTCTTGATAAAGCAATCATGTTCATCTAATTTCTTCTCAGAGTAAAAGCAGTCTAAACAATAATTGCAAAATAACTTCTTGCTCTTGTGTAATGTTGAGAATAGAAAGGAGAATTTAAATTCTTGATGTAAACATAATGTGACTTTTCACCATCAGAAATTAAAAGCAAATTCATCTTGTCATCAAATGTTTCATGCCTATTAATATACAGTGGGTAAAATTCTTCATCTTCATAGCCATATATAAACACATTGATGTTGTTTCTTCTTTCTATTTTAGGTACATCAGCTAATTTAACAGGAAATGTAATTCCTTCATAATTCAGTGATTCCAAATTTTTGTACCTTGAAACATCCTGAGGATTCTTCTCAATTTTATGAACATGGAGCAAGTGACAATACAAAAAACATTTCTCATCAAAATTCTTAATATTGATCAACCCCTTTTTTGAATTCCTCAGTTTTTCTGGCAGAGGAATGAAAGAATATGCCCTAATAGGTTGACTTTTAACAACAGTGAGTAATTGCTCTTTTATCTCTTTAACAATCCAGTTACTTCCATCAGAAATCCAATTGGCTATTTTGTCATCTAAATTTTTAATAACTTCCATCTATTTCTTTAGAATTCATAATAGAATAAGTTTTTGAATTGAAATAAACATTTTTCTCTTCCTTCTCAAATGTATTATTCAAAAACTTACCTTTTTCAAACAAAATATGAAGTGTGATTGAGAATTTAACATTTTTAAAAAGTTCTAAATCTTTTTCTAATCTGTCTTTTATAAGAGGCAAAGTTTGATTCAATCTTTCTAAAAGAAAATTCTTATTCCTGCCACTGTATTCAATGACATATGTTCTCACAAATCCTTTCAAAGCTTTCTGCCGCAGAGTAATGAAATTGCCTCTTGGCCTTTCTTTCTTCTCCATCCTTCCTTCATATTCCTGAACTAAATCTTTTACACTTCTCTTAGAGAGAGTAAGAAGAAATCTATCCCTTCTCTCTAATTCCCTTCTACATTCTTGAATTTGTTTTATCAAATCTGCTTTTGATAATTTATCCATAAAATTTGATTAGATAATTTTTTCAATATCTCTGACAGGAATCCAAGATATCCAGACCATGATACTAAAGCTTTCTTCTTCTTCTTGTCTCTTCTAATGACCTTATCAATTCTAAAGACATCTTGACTAGTTTTCTGTAACTCTTCTTCATAAAAGGATCCTTTAATTTCTTCAGAATTCAAATCTCTTAATTTATAAGTTAGAGGATTAGTTGGATTGATATCAGAAATTGTAAATATTTCTTCACTCCAATTTGGAGTATATCCTTTGTCAAACAATTTCCTCTTGTATTTACTAATTCTAACTTTATCACCCAATTTGAATTTGGGGTAATTATCTCCGGTGTTCATACCTCTAAAAAGATTGAAATAAACAATCCCTTCATTTTCTTTCTTAGAAGCTTCTACAGGTTTCATTCTAGTTGATGAATGTATTGTGTTATTATACTCTTTCAATATCTCTGGCAGAATTTCCAGATATTTTGTATGATTCTGTGCAGAGAATTGTTTCCACATCTTCTCTTTGATAGTTCTATTCCATCTTTCAACAACACTACTCTTTTCTTCATTCTCTGTAGAATACAAATGGATATTCTCTTGGGTGAGTAATTTCTTCATATCCCGATTATAGAATTCCTTTCCTTTGTCAGTCCACAGGAATTTCGGCTTTCTTCCCTCAGAGAATATATCTTTGAATGCTTTTGCAACACTTTCCCCTCTCTTATCTTTGAGATATTTAATCCAACCATATTTACTAAAGATGTCTATAACCATTAACAGATACCTAATTCCTTTATTCCACTTAGAAAATTGCTGCATCTCAACTAAATCTGCAGCCCATATCTCATCAATTGAATTGACTATCACACGCCGCCGAGTAAATTTCTTCTTGACAGGCTCATGTAATTCTTCAGCTAATTGTTTCTCCCAACTCGGCGGCTTCTTTGGTTTTTTGTTCCAAGACCTAACTTCTTCTTTGTATTAATTAGAAATCTGGCAGTACTCCCCCATTTTGGCCATATTCTCCATAGGGAATAGCATCTAAAGAATCTACCATCTTCTGATCACATTCATTCTTACTCTTACCCATGTCATAACAAATGTCATGATGAGCTGCAATTTCATCCACTTTATTATATGGTTGAACATGCCATTTTAGTACCTCACCGGTATTGGGGTCATATTCTAATTGTTTATCAAGAGGATTGTAAGGACCCATGTATTTATACTTACCTGGCGTCCATCCACTTTTTGGCTTTGGCAATTTACTAATTGCACTGTGAATATCAAATAAGCCTTCACCTCTAATTTTCTTAGAAGCATAATCAAGAGCAGAATCTAAATTTTCATCAATTTTCTGTCTTATGCCTTTTCTGGTAGATTTGGAATCAATAAAGTCAGCAACTTTTGTTCTTGCAGATTTGATTAATCCAGCTCCTTCTGTTCCTGCACCAACAGAAGGAGAGGTTAGTTTCCCTTCACAAATCTTGTCTTTTTAATTCCACATTCTGCACAAGTACACCAATGCATCAATCTGCCATTTTTGGCTGTTTTTGTACCCGAAGGTTCAACACATTCTGTCATCTTCTTCTGTTTAACGCAATAAGATTTGACCATGTATATTAATAGAGTAGATTAAATATTCTCATCAAAGTTCTTCTTGACACTCTTCTTCTCTTTATCAACAAAGAGGAAATCATAAGGACCTAATTTTTTGAATAATTTAGGATCAAAGAAATTCTCTCTAGAGATTAAATTTAAATGTGTCATGGAATGAGGTTCAAACAGAATCATGTGAGAACAATTATTCCTTATTTTAGGATCCAAGCTATGGTAATTCTGAGAAAGGTAACAAGTGGAAATCTTCTGATGCCTTCCATCAGAGAAATGATTAGCAATCTTATCCTGCTATTTTCAGTAATTTATGAGATCATCAAAAATAACAATCTTCCTATTATTCTTGGGATAATCTGAGGTATTCATAATTTTATCTGATGGTAATATTTCCAGGACTGGGTATTTCACTTTCTCTGAGATTTGATCCATCTTCTTTTTTAATTCTTTATATTTATGCTGTTCCTGGTTGTTTGTATAAAGATCTAGATCTTGTCATAATAGAGAAACCTCAAGAGCATATTCATCAATGTATTTGTTTTGCCACAATTACTCTTCCCAACAATAATCATTCTAAAATCTTCTGGAAGGAAATCAACTCTTCTTCTGTCTTTTTCTTCTCCTTTCTTGTCGTAATTGATCAACTTCATAATATATGAATAGATGAATAATTTAAGTTTATTTTGCCATTTATCCCATTAAATATGTGTTTATCTGAACTTATTTTATGGATTTAGCAACAATAAAGAAGAATGCAGCAATAAGAGCTCAAGCACAGAAAATGAAGAATGAAGTTGCTGCCACAATTTCTAATGTTAGAAATGAAAGGTCGCAATTCAAAGAAGAATCAAAAAGATTATTCAAGCCAATCATTGAATCCCAGAAAGCCAGTGACTCCACAATTCAAAAGAATCAAGGAAATGTTCTTAAGAGTATCAGAGAGAATAGAGACGCTAACAGACAAATACTTGCGCAATTGGTTGATCAGAATAAATTAATGATTGAAATGGCCAAAACTCCAGTTTTGAAAGAAAAAGCAGAAAGTGAATTGGTAGAGACGCAGAAAATGCTCACGGAACTTTCTTCAGAAGAGAAAGAAAGTTCTGCATCAGCTCTTTCCAAAGAACAACAAGAATATGAAAAATTAAAGAAAGAATTAAGAAAGAAAGAGAAAATTCCAACATTCAATCCTGATACCCCCTTCAGTGAAGAGGAAATAAAAGAATTAGGAAAATTAGGATTCCATGAACCTTCCTTTTATTTGGAAGACCCTTTGATTTCTCAAATCCAAATTATCGATAATATAAAAGAAAAGAAAAAAGAAATTGGATTTGGGAAAACAGCCATTACAAGAAAACACAAAAAAAGGCTGAAAAAATGGATGAATATATATAATTGAAATATAAAAAGGATCTTTTGGACAAATTTGAAGATACAATGATGAATATTTTAAAATTGGATAAATATAAGGAGAAAAAGACAGGGGAAGGTGTGAGAAAATACAATCAACCCAGAAGGAATGCTTATAAAATCTCAGGAGGACAATACGGCGGTCTTATGATTGATGTGCCTAAATTATTGGGTGAGAGAATTCTCAATGTCATTAAAGAAGGAAAAAATGTTTACACAAGTCCAGCTGATAATTCTTTAGTTGATCTCTTGACAAAAAGATTTAATCCAAAAAATAAATATTCTTCTTTAGCTCAAAGAGAGTTTAATGATTTGAATTTACTGGCAAATATGCCAATGCATAGATCTTCTGGAAAAAGTAAATTACTTGGTGGAAATATTACTCTCTATAATTCCCCAGAAGATTTAATTAAAAGATTAAGAATTATTACAGGATCAAGAAGAGCTGGAAATACCAATTTTGATCTTAAAAATGAAGCTTGGCAGATAATTGATGAACTTTTGAGTAAGGATGTAATTACAAGGAGCCAACATGATTCTTATGTTCAAAGACATTTAGTCTGATCCAATTTTATGGAAATTCCAATAATTCTAAATTCAACTAATGGAATTAAAAATTATAAAAGTCATGACTTTACAATTCAATTTGACACAGCATTAAATCTTGATCCCAATAAAGAGTACTATCTTGCTCTGAATACATTGAATATGTCTTATTCATGGTACAATATCTCACCAGCTTATGGGAATAATAAAATCAAGTATTCAAAAGATGGAGGTACAAATTGGAAGAACATTAATTTCCCTGCTGGCAATTATTCTTATAGAGATATCAATGAATTTATTCAAAGAACTTTGAAGACCAATAAGGATATGGTATCAGAAAAAGTTGTAGGAAAGACTGATGATGTTTATGGCATTAATATTTCCTTCACTTCTTCTGTCTTTAAAGTTTATATTGAATTACCACCCAATTATCAACTTGGTATATCTAATTCTAATTTCGGCAACTTAATTGGATTCAATGCTGGGAAAATAGAAAAGACAGCATATTCTTCTAAGATGCCTGATATAACCAACTCAGTTGACAGTCTGATGTTGCGATGTTCTCTTCTTTCTGATTCATTGGTATCAGGAAGAAGTTCTGATGTTTTTTACCAATTCTCTGTGGATAATCTCCCTCTCTCTTACCCATTCCATATAGAACCTAAAAGAGCTGTTTATTCTAAGATCAATTCTAATGTCATTAAATATATCAGAATGTATATAACTGATGTTCTAGACAGGCCTGTAGATTTGAATGGCCTAACTGTTTCCATGAATCTTCTTCTTAAAGAAAGATAATATTGTGTTATATTATAATGAGTGAATTTAGAAGAAGAAGAAATGAAGATGGGGAAATTGAATATTACAGCATTGAAGGTGAAGGTATATTCTCTTCTCTTACAGGAACACTTTCAGGAACACTTTCAGGTGCTGCCAAAAATGTTGGCTCTAAAATTGCAAGTAAATTTACCATGAAAGCTGCAAAAAAAGGAGCAGAAGCTACTCTTAAAAAAGGAGCAGAAAAGTTAGGAGAAAAAGCTGTTAGAACAATTGATCAAAAATACTTCCAGAATTCTAAAGATGATAAAATTATTCATCCAGTTAATGCCAAAGAAGATGGAGGAGATGATATAATGAAAATGCTATCTTCTTCTCAACCAAAAAAAGAAGAAACATCTCTTTCTAAAGAATTTGATGAAATCACAAATATGTAATAATCTCATCTAATAATATAATGGAAAATTTTAGATCTTCTGCTTTTGTTGAAAGATATGAATATGTATCTTTTGATCTTCAGAATCCAATTGTAGAACCTGGAAATAATGCTGATCAAAGAAAAACTGGATATAGATTTGTTGTTGACTCCTCTAATGAAGCCTCTCCTATGGATTGGTACAATGCATATTTAGAAATTAACATCAAAATCAATAAAAGAGATGGAACAGGAGGGTATGCGGATGCAGATCAAGTTGCAACTGTCAATGGACTCCATTCTATTATCTCTCAATTGAAAGGAGATTTTAATGGAGTCAATGTCAATGACAGCCCAAATATAAATTTAGCTGTTCATGTTAAAAATCTGATAGATTTTACCAAAGAGTATGCTGACAAAGTTGGACCATCCTTTCTTTATTATCTTGATGAGAATACAGGAGCAGCAGAGGCTAGACCAGCTCAAGGTGAATATAATGCTGGATTTCATAAAAGGAAGAAAGCTCTTGTGGGTAATGTAGGAAAGAATTTCATATTACCTCTGAACAGATATGGCTTCTTTGGTGCATTTGAGAATAGATTATGTCCCAATGGAAAAGTGACATTGGATATTACTCTAGAAAATGATAACACTATCATCTACAGAGCTGGCAGTGTTGTTGGTAGATATGTCATTGATAAGATGAGACTTTGGGTTCCCAGGATCAAATTCAATTGAACTGGTGAACAATTATATCTCTCTAAATTCCTCCAGCCCCAAAAATGGACCTATCTCAAAGAAAGAATTGAAATTCAAACATCAACCCAAGTCAGAAGTGGGGTATTCAAAATAACATCAGCTATAAGAAAGCCCAGACATGTTTTTATTTGGGCTCTGAGATCCAATAAATTGAATCAACAAGTAAGTAACATATTCCATTTTGACACTTACGGTCTGAAGAATAATGGGGTGATGGAGGATCTATTGATATAAACAATTTTAAGAGTATGTTTGGCTTACTCTATTTTGATCTCAGGAATCAAGAAACAGAATTGAAAAGTGGGGTAACAAAATTGGCATTGCGATATACTTTGTCAGGTGATACTGGAAGAGACTATCATTTATATGCTCTAGTTCTGCATGAAGAGGAGTTGGAGATTAATACATCTTCTGGTAAAGTTATGCTACGTGCATAATTTCATAAATCATATCTAAGTTATGTTAATGTCTCTGTAAAAAATTAATTTTTTATGTAAAAATATATCTATTTTAAATACAACTTAATAAATGCTTATAATATAATGTCATATCATAAGCATGGAATAAACTTAAGTTCTGGTCAACAAGAAAGATTGGCAAGAGCTTTGAGACAAAGAGCAGCTGTAACAATTAGATTATCCAGAAGTGACCTCACAGGTCCTCATGAGGTATTTCTAACAAAATCTCAAATCAATAAAATTCAAAAAGCTGCAAGAGAAGGAAAAGGAGTAGATTTGAAAATATCCAAAGCACAAATTGGAAAAGTTGTGCAGAAAGGTGGAGCATTATGGACTTCTCTTTTGTCCAAGGGATTACCTCTTGTAGCAGGAGTTGCAAGAAGTGTATTGCCTGGATTAGGTAAAGCATTGGGAACTGGAGCCGCAACAGCACTTGGATCTTTAGGAGTTAACAAATTACTTGGTTCGGTAGGTCAAGTTGGAGGATTTCTAATTCCATTTGAACAAATTTCTAAATTGATTCCACATAAACAATATTTGACCAAGAAACAAAAAGAAGATATTTTAAGAGCATTACAATTTGGAGAACAATTAATCATTAGAGCAACTCAAAGTCAAAGAGGCGGAGTTTTAGGAACTCTTCTAGCTTCTGTTTGAATTCCTCTCCTTCTAAATGCATTAACTGGGAAAGGATTACAGAATAGAGGAAGAGGATTACAGAAGAGACCAACTGGAGGGAAAGGATTAAGAAATAGACCTCCGCCAGGATATTATCCTCCACCTTTTATTGGTAATTGGGGTTCCGGAATGTTTACCCCAGGAGATCCTGGACCACAACTTCCTTTTTGGTATCACCAAAAAGGTACAGGAAAAAAAAGGCTCAGGTCTAATTTTGGGTCCCAACTCTCCTCTCAAAAACGTTCCTCTTCTAGGAGCAATCTTTTAAAATTTGAAAATAAAGCTTTATCCAATTTTGACCTAATGGAATGGATTAGAGAGATGAAAATTAAGAACTCTATGGGCACATTCTCAAGAAACAACATCAAATATGAAGGGCATGGGTATTACATTATAAATTTAAATGACAATGTTGGACCAGGAACCCATTGGGTTGTTTTTAACTCTCTAAAAGACCCAATTGAATATTTTGATTTTTTTGGTATGCGTCCACCAGAAGAATTCAAAGAATTGTGTCATAGATTGAAAAAGAAATATATCTACAATTCATCTAAGTATCAACACATATACTCTCTTCTTTGTGGCTATTTCTGTCTCTATTACATAAAAGAGAGTAGTGAAGGGAATTCATTCTATGAAATACTCAGGCCTCTATCAAAGAAGAATTCAATTTTTAATGAAAATTTTATAATTAATTATTTCTAGTAGGATAAAAATTAAGATCAAAATTAAGATAAAAATTCCTCCTATGAAAACGAAAGGGTTAAAAATGAGGAAATAATGGCAGCAGATAGTTGTATAATGAAAAAGGAGGAATTTCGGTCTTAGACTTTTTATCCTCTACTTTTAGAAAATTTGGGATATTTTATGTTTCTTTATAATATAATATTTTTTGTTATATTTCTGACATAAAATAATATTACTTCCAGTGAAGGATAAAAATAAAAAGTCTTTAAGATCAAGATTCCTCCTTTTATAATACAAGAGCAAATGGAGGCGGAAATGTGGTGATATTGGCCCCTTTTATTGCATGGGAGGAATAAAAGTCTTAATGGATAAAAAGGGATATTAAGTCCTAAATTCCTCCTAAGATCAAAATTTATCCTATTATTTCTCTAATTAAATGGTATGGGTATAATCAATGATGAACCTCAAGAAGAAGGAAAATGTTGTGACCAAGGAGGTCTGAGAGGACCTCCTGGATTTGGTTTTGAATTAGACGCGAATGGAAATTATAACATTAAAGGGAAAAAATTAACTCATTTAAAAGAAGGAAGTGACAATGATGATGCTGTTACAAAACCCCAATTGGATTCTATGTGAGATTCCATGTCAAATGATTTCTTTAAGAGAGGAGAAGATATTAATATGCAAGGCAAGAAAATTTCTGGAGTTAATTTAGACTTTGACTCTAAAGATAATGTTGGAGCTAAAGATTTAATTACAAAAGAGTATCTCAATGACAGAGCTGTGAATTTTTTCAGAGTAGATGGAACTAAAATTGCTTTGGCAGATTTCAATATGGGTGATAATAGAATAATGATTTATCTGACCCATTGGATCCTGAAGATGCTACATCAAAGAAATATGTTGATGATAATTTTGCCAAGTTGACTAATGGCAATTTGAATATGAGACAAGGTAGAATAATTAATTTACCTATTCCAACAGAACCAGCTCAGCCAGCTACTAATTAGGGATTTGTTGAATCTACTTTTTTAGAGAAAGGGAAAGATTTAGATTTAGGGAATTTCAGAATTACCAATTTGAAAGATCCAATCAATATTTCTGATGCTGTCTCTAAGAAATATCTCAATGAGGTTGTTGATGATATTGCAAATTCTAATGACAAGGATAATGTTCTTTCTTTTTTGATGACTCAATCAAATCCTCTCCTTTTTTCTAATGTTGTAGGGACTAGAAATTTTGCTTTGGTAGAACAAGATTTAGGAATTCATAGAATTAATCATAAGGTTATTGAATGGAAATCCAGGTAGATATAAAGGAGAAATTGAAGTGGATGTTAAAACATTAGATATGGGCAAATACACAGCCATTGCTGAATTTATTCCTAAATATTATTAAAATACAGACACAGATGTAATTGCAAATCCTAGAATTATAAATATTGCTCATCAAGAAGGAAACACATATGGCAAGATGAGAAGATTACTTTTCAGATTTGAGAAGTTGAGAAGTAATGAGGGAAAAATAGAATTACATGTCAAATTTGGTACATCTCTTTCAGCTAATTGGCTAGATGACAACTTTCTCATCATTTATGGAGTTAAAGGATACACTTCTGTGGTAAATCCAGTGATTTATGACCATTTATTTCACTTCCGTACTAATAATGGGAATATACTCTTGGAGAGACTTGGATATGGGTCAGAGAAGAATAGTGAATTTAAAAGATCCCAAAGATCAGAATGATTCTGCAACAAAAGAATATGTTGATTCTAAATTCCAAAATGATTATCTCAAGAAAGATGTGTCAGAGAAGATGGAAGGGAATTTGGACATGAATCAGAAGGATATGTTAAATTCGCCACAAATTAAAAATTTGGATGTAGTATTGAATGGTATGATAGCAACTGTTGTTAGTGATGTCATTCAGACTGATGGAAGGAATGGGATGAAAGCTGACTTAGATATGGGTCAGAATAAAATCATTAATTTGAAAGAACCAACTTCTGATTCTGATGTTGCTAATAAGAAATATGTTGATTCTAAAGTCGGATCTTCTTTGCCAGAGAAGATGGCTGGAGATTTAGACATGGGTCAGAACAAAATTCTGAATTTAAAAGAACCAACTTCTGATCCTGATTCTGCAACAAAAAAATATGTCGATTCTTCTCTAATTAATCCATCAACTGATAAGGTTAACATCTTCAAGGATTTAATGAATGACTTGAATTTTTTGAATTCAGAAGAGAAAACTAGAAATTTAATATTTCATGAGATGGATTTGAAAATTCATAGGTATAATTTGAAAGTTTTAGAATTTGAAATAAAGAGTGAAAAGAAGAGTGCTGATGATGATGGATTGTATTTGTACACAGGGAGATTAAGTCTTGATTTAGGGTCATTTGATAAGAATGAATACACACTTTGTTTAGAATTTTTCCCAAAGTTCTGGTACAGAATTATCTGTTGTTTCAGATTCCATCAATGTTGGCAAACAATCATCAAAAAGATTTGGAGATTACATTAAATACATTGTTCATATTCATAAATACTCTATTCATGGTACTTTGTACATTGATATAAATTTCAACATTCCATAAGATAAGTACAATGAATGGGAGAAATGTTATTTGATTGTTTATGGAGTTGTTGGATATTCAGGAGATGATGACTCAAAGATTTATGACTATTGGATCCATTTTAAGAACAATGAGATATATTTCAATGAATCTATCAATATGAACAAGAAAAAGATAAAAGGATTAGAAATTGCACAAGATAATGATGAAGCTGTCAATTTCTCTCAATTGAAATTATTCTTTAATCAGTTGCGGAAAAAAAATGAGATTTTTATCATGAGAAATTTGAATATTTCTTTGATCTATTAGATCCTGGACAATTTGATATGAAGGATTCTTATGGTGGGGTCATAGAAAGTATTGGCGGTAAGTTAATTGTGAAGGATAATAGGATGCTAAAGGATTTTGACACTCTTTTTGGATTGAAAATTAAAGGGTCTCATATATTGTTAGATGAGATTTATGATAAAGACAGCAATTTTACAATGTTTGTTACATTCAGACATGATACTTCTTTTACTGGTAATGATTATTATATGGGATTCGGCAATAATATTAATCCTAATTCAGTTGTCTTATTTGCTCCACACATTATAATAGGGGATAGCAAATTTGAACTGGTAAAGGGGATATCACCACAGGGTAAATTTTTATATCAGGATGAACACATATCTGTTGATTATGAGGATAAACAATTATTTTTCTGGTTCTGCAAGAATGGGAGTACGGTCAAAGTTGCTATGGGGAATGGAACTGAGCATAATACAGAGACAAATGTCAAATTGCCCAATTTTCAAACCAATAGAATAATTATCAATTTGCCTTATAAAATTCAAAGGGTAGGATTTTCCAAGAAATTTTATGACACTAATGACGAGGTATTTCATAAGATTATGTTTTATGAGAAAAGGTTAGTTACCTACTTTATCAATGCTGGTGGGAAAAAGAGGAGATTTGATTCTTCTTATATTGATCAAGTGTAGGACTGGTACCGAGTCCACGGATAGGTTACCAAGCCTGGCGCGGTTGCCCGGGATGAGAGCAAGAATCGTGTGTAAAACGTTTTCGTGTGTATTAAAAGTTCTTCTTCTGGGTTTTTAGCCGTTCGTCCAAGATTCTTTTACACTGGTGGCAGCGATATGGAACTCACCGAGTCGTCTTACCGGAGACGAAATTTTCAGGCGAAGAAGATGTGCGGGAATTTCTTCGGGACTTCCAAATTTATGTAGCGGTAAACGAGTGGACGGACGAGAAAGCAGGCCAGTATTTAGCTGTGTATTTGAAAGACGACGCGAAAGCATTTTATCATCAACAGCCGGAGACTGTGAGGAAAAGTTTCAGCGAGTTATCAAAGGCTCTAAAGCAGAGATACGAGGGAGGTTTGGCTTTGTTAAAATACAAGAGAGATTTCAATTCTAGAAGCCGAAAGGAAGGTGAACCTTTACATTCGTATCTGGCGGATCTCAGAATGGCGTACGATAGAGCCTACGCTCCGCCTGTGGTTGATGAACTACCGGAGGGCGCGAGCGCTGAACTGAAGACGACGAACAAGAAGCTTATTATGAGGCTAGAAAGGCTGAGGATGTTTTGTGCCAGTTTGTAAATGGGCTCAAGAAGGAGCTAAGAGAAATATTGATTCGTCAGGATGATTTGCTTAAAACTCCAGTTGAGACTGTTGTCAAGAGAATTGCCACTCTGGAGGAGGAGAGTGGTGGAATGCTGAAGGTGGCTTCTGTCAGTGAATCAAGCCAGGTAGACAGCCCAACACGTGCAAACAAACAGGCCAGTGAAATCGAAGAAATTGTGAATAGAACAGTGGAAGAGAAGCTAGAGCAGATGAGCAGAAGCTCCCATGGCCCCGGGGCTGCGCCGGTTCGGAGGGGAGGAAAACGGTCGGGTAGACAGAGACCTGGTCCGAAGTCCACGGATGTTTGCAGAGCTTGCAATGGCCTGGGTCACTGGGCCCGTAGCTGCCCGACTTTAAACGAGCGCGGGGCTGGCCGAGGACCCCGATACCAGCCTTGAAAACTAAAGAAGGGGTCCAAGCAGTTAACTATCCGTACCGTCCCCAGAAGGAAGTTAAGGCTGCAAGGAGAATGGGCTATTATGTTGAGGGTACTGTGAATAAAGAAGGTTAGTCTTCCTGGTTGATACTGGGGCGGAAGTGAGCCTGATTTCTTCAAGTACTCCAGGTTTGGTGGTCAATGATTCAGATGTGTCTCCTGTATCAGTTACTTGCCAGCCTATTGCGATTCGTGGGGAAGCCGAAGTAGCATTGGAGCTGGGAGGCCTCCAGTGTCAGTGGAAGTTTCTTGTGGTTGATGACCTCAGGGAGTCTGTTTTAGGAGCAGACTTTATTGAAAGCCACCACAAGAGTTCATGGGGAATCCGTGATGGTTCTCTGTGGCTGGATGATTGGAAAGTACCCCTAGCAGACCGTCCCAAATGCAGGAATGTGCTGGTTGAAAATTATTCTCCTGTGGTTGCCAGGTGCACATTGGAATTGCCTGCGAGACACCAGATTCTAATCCCTATGAAAACTAAAGATGGAGACAGTAGAACTGGGCTGTTCGAGTCCACGAGGGCCCCGGGAGGGGTGCTGATGTCTAAAACTGTTGTCGACGGTGACAAGGAGGGAGGATTTTGGGTGAAGGCTGTTAACCTTTCTGATGAAAATGTGATGCTGTTCAAGAACCAGAAAGTTGGAATCCTTAGTGACATTGATGGCTGTTCAGAACCTTTGGACATTGGGTCAAAAACTGATTGCCCAACTGTGTCGTGCATTTCGGATGATTTACAAAAAGTAAGCCTCGAAGAGCTTGGCATTGACCTGTCGGATAGTGATTTGAGTGACATTCAAAAGAAACAGTCTGAAAACCTTCTACTCTCTTATGCTGATATATTTTCAAAGGGGAAACGTGACATTGGCAAATGTTCGGCAGGGGTGCAGCACCATATCCCCTTGAAAGCTGAGGCTACTCCAATTAAACAGCAGTTACGCAGAGTCCCTTTTGCCTATCAAGAAGGAGTCAAGTCTGACTTAAAAGCTATGCTGGAGGATGGGATTATTGAGAAATCCAACTCCGAATGGGCTAGTCCTTTAGTCATTGTAAGGAAGCCGTCTGGAGATCTGAGAATATGCGTTGATTACAGAAAGTTAAATGAAGCCACAAGGGTAACAAGCTACCCTCTTCCTAACATGACTGAGACTCTGGACCGACTATCGACATGGTATCTGGTTACCACCAGATTGACTGTTGGACTGTTTCAGTACTGCCGTTTACCATTTGGACTGGCTGGGGCACCTGGAACTTTCCAAGCAGTGATTGAAGACATGCTGCAGGTTTTAGATGCTGAAGATGTTATGGCTTACCTGGATGATGTGATCTGTTTCCACTCTAGTTTTGAGGAACATCTAAAGGGCGTTGAGAGATTATTGCTGGCAATAAGGAAGTCAGGATTTAAGTTATCAGGCAAGAAATGCCAGTTTGCCAAAAGGTCAGTCAAGTTTCTCGGTCACGTGATTGATGAAGATGGTGTAAGGCCACAACCAGAGAAGTTGGACATAATTCGGGATTGGAAGCCCCTCAAGATGAAGCTGACCTCCGTCGATTTCTGGGTGTTTGCACATTTTGGAGGAGGTTTGTGAAGGATTTTGCACGTATAGCTGTTCCACTCCATGACCTTCTTAACAAATCAGAGTTTGTTTGGACGCCTCAATGTGACAGTGCTTTCAGACACCTTAAAGAAATCCTGTGCTCCTCAGTGACACTGAAGCTTCCAGATAGACATCAACGTTTTATCGTGTCTTGTGATGCTTCTGACAGGGCAGTTGGTTTTGTTCTTGAGCAGAAAGATGCTAGCGGGGGTAGGCGGCCGGTGGCGTTTGGGGGCCGGAAACTAAATAAGGCTGAATGCAATTATTCAACTACAGAAAAGGAATGCCTTGCGGTCATCGACGCCCTGAAAGCCTATCGGCCATATTTGCTGGGACGCGAGTTTGATTTGTTCACGGACCATGAATCCTTAAAGTGGCTACTTACTCGAACCAAGGAACACAGTGGACGGTTGACAAATTCAGAGAATTTCAATGTATAGTTCACCACATTGCAGGCAGTACGAACACAGTTGCAGATGCCCTTAGTAGAGTTCAGGGAGTGAAAACTGATGAACAAGAAGCATGGTCCCTTGATTTTGTCAGAAGACAACAGGATAGCTGCCCAACACTGAGCCAAGTCAAGTCCTTGCTGGTGACTAAAGAAGTCTGTCCAGAGGATGTGAAGGACCCGGAGCTCAGATTTTATATCAAGGAGATGCCAAACCTAAGTGTTGGGGAGGATGGCATCCTTAGGCACAGGAGTACTGAGAACCCTGGTGCGTGGCAAATAGTCATCCCTCGAAATCTTACATCGAGAGTTCTTCAGATGATGCATGATGACTTAGGCCATTTTGGGACAGTTAAGACTACTGCAAGGGTCAAAGAGAAGTTCTTCTGGCAGACCATGTCGCTGGAAATTGAGGAATGGTGCAAAAACTGTTTGCCGTGCCAGGGGAGGAGGAACCCAGTCCCTACTAGAAGAGCGCCACTTCAACCAATTGCCACTTGCCGCCCAGGGGAACTGGTGACAATGGATATTGTAGAATATCCTCTTACTTCCCAAGGATTTCGGTACTGTTTGGTCATGGTTGACCATTTCACCAAATGGCTCGAACTGTACCCGCTTAGAAACCAGAAGTCCGAGACCCTTGCCAAGAAGGTATTCGATTGTTGGATTCCCCGTCATGGTGCTCCGGAACAAATACATCATGACCAAGGAAGGAACTTAACAGCTAAAATGATCCAGGAGATTTGTTCCTTTTTCGAGATATGGAATACGCAAACGACACCATTTCACCCACAGTCTGATGGAGCATCGGAACGCAGTATAAGAACAGTGAGCGGGATGCTCGCAAAGATTGTCCAGGAGGACCAGAGAAACTGGGATTTGTACATCCCATCCACGTGTCTGGCATACAACACATCGGTTCACAGTAGTACGGGCTTCACTCCTTGTTTCTTAGAGTTTGGCAGGGAATTTCGCCTGCCAAGTGATTTACATGAGCCGCACACCTGCAGTACCCAGTCAGATCTTCACTCTGATTATGCTGTCCAGCTTAAGACTAGTCTAACTCAAGCTTTCAAGACTGCTAGAGATACGCTAAAGGTTGCCCACAGCACTCAGAAGGCTTACTATGACCGCTGGGCTAGAGCCAATACATACCGAGTGGGGGACCGAGTTATGTGGTTGGACAAGAAGACCAGAAGGGGAAGGTGTATGAAACTAAACAGACCTTGGACGGGCCCTTGGACAGTCGTGAAGCGTTTGAGTGAAGTAGTCTACAGGATCAAGTACTGTGGGACAGCGGGGCGTTACCCCGGAGTCAAAAGGCGAGTTGTTCACTTCAATCAGTTGAAACCGTACCATGGAACCAATGACCAGGATCAGGGCAACGTTGGAAGGGAACAAGAATCTTCCTTAATAAGGATGGGCGATGGCTCTGGTGTCTTCGTCTTGGAAGATGACGTTTTCCCGACGGTGGATGCGGTGTCGTCATCTGAGGATCCTGTTACTGTTGTGCGCCCTTTGCAAGTAGAAGGACAGCTAAGGAGGTCTCAAAGGGAAAGACGTCCACCTGCCTGGACACGGGACTTTCAAATGGACACTTAAGCTGTTATTTCTGACATTTTAGGACACTTGGACACTTGAGCTGTTATTTCTGATATTCTAGGCGGAAACCTTTTTGTCATCCTAATTTAAGGACTTAGTTCCATCTAAGAAGGGGATAGTGTAGGACTGGTACCGAGTCCACGGATAGGTTACCAAGCCTGGCGCGGTTGCCCGGGATGAGAGCAAGAATCGTGTGTAAAACGTTTTCGTGTGTATTAAAAGTTCTTCTTCTGGGTTTTCAGCCGTTCGTCCAAGATTCTTTGACACAAGAAATTACTAAGGCTAAAACAGATATAATTTGGTTTTATCAACTGGGTTGATAATGTCAATTGGCCACCGTAAAGAGATTCAAGAGCTGACGTTTCGAGCGTTAGCACTTCTTCGGAGCGAATAAAGGAATTGTGCGTCGTGTGTTGTTTATATACAGAAAGATGGAGCTTCGCTATAGGCTGGTGACTGGTAACGTGAAAACTTCGGAATAAATTAGTTGAACGAAAAGCGTTCGTTGATACCGTGAGGATTAAGAGTGCCGATTTGAAAAATAAATTTTTGTTCTAGAGTTTTACGGCTTTCCGTGTTTCCTTGGTGAAGGGAAAGGCCGCAGACTGCCATATGTTGCTTAGGATGATTTTGGAGATTGAAGTGTCTCGCGACCGGTTTCAATGCATTATTGTCGTCTTTCTCTACGTCACGAAGGTGTTCTCGGAATCGGTCGCCAAGTCGTCTCCCTGTTTCGCCGATGTATAACTTTTTGCAAAGAGTGCAAGTTATACAGTAGATGGCATTGGCTGAGGTACAGGTGAAATGATCAGTGATTTTGATAGATCGCTTGGGTCCAGATATTTTGTCAACGTTGTGAATGAAAGGGCATGTTTTGCATCGTGCGCGAGCGCATTTAAAAGTTCCGGGTTGATCACTAGTTTGGAATGCACTTTTGACTAAAAAGTTACCTATGTTTTTGTCGCGTTTAAATGAAATTAATGGAGGTTGCGAAAAGATTCTACCAGTGTCGGGATCATTTTGAAGTAATTTAAAGTTTTTGATAATGATGGATTTAACTGCGTGGTTGTGAGGGTGAAATGTGCGGGTGAATGGAATTCTATCGTTGTTTTCTCTCTGTGACGTTTGTAGTGCTGACTGTCGATCAATTTGCTGGGCGCGATGATGGCCCCCTTGAACAACAGAAGCAGGATAGCCGCGTTTGTCGAAGAAATTGCACATTTCCTCTGATTTTAAGGAAAAATCAGAGTCGTCACTACAACTAATTTATTCCGAAGTTTTCACGTTACCAGGCACCAGCCAATAGCGAAGCTCCATCTTTCTGTATATAAACAACACACGACCCACAATTCCTTGATTCGCTCCGACGAAGGGCTAACGCTCGAAACGTCAGCTCTTGAATCTCTTTACGGTGGCCAATTGGCATTATCAACCCAGTTGATAAAACCAAATTATATTGTTATACTTCCCACCGACGCAGCACCACAGTTTCTTTAGAAACTTACCCCCTCTAAAACAGATAATTTCTAGATTTCCTCAAAAAATCTATTACATTGCCAATTTAAAGCATGACAACAATCATCCAGTTAAGTTTTTTAAACATTTTCTGGCTCTTCCATAAAATAGCCAGGATATTTCTGTTTTACTTCATCAACTAAATTTTTTATTGTATTTCTAAATACAATTCTATACTCCTTAAAAGGAATGAGACCATTATCAAGTTTCTTTTCTAAATTACCTCTACCATATTGTGCAAATGAATCTCTTAATTGTTCAAATTCATTACTAATTCGATCTACTCTCTTTTCATACTTTTCAAAAGGTATATCTCTTTTTATTGAATTAATTAAAGTCCTTGATTTCATTTTCTCTTTCACTTCTCTAATACATTGCATGTGATTCTTTTTATTGTGATCTAATCTGAATTTATCTAGACAAATCTTATGGATACAAAAATCACCACAATGTCTGAAGATTTCTTTGATGAGGAGATGCCTCAGGAGAGGGATGAGGATAATTTGATGATTCTAGATGAAAAATATTCTCATGAACCTATCTTTGTGTTTCTGTTTGAGAAATTCAATTTGACATCAAGAAAAGCAAAGTATTTACTAAGGATCCAGTATAATTTAATGAATGGAATTCATAAATGTGAGAATTATAAAAAATTATTACTTTTTATGGAGAAAAAGATTGAATCACATATGGATTAAAGAATATTTTACAAATTGAATATGGAGGCAAAATTATAATTGATAATTTAATTATCAATTTTAAAATCAAATTCATTAGAAATGTAATTATTCCTTGAATTTAGTAAGGGAATATTTTTTCCCAAATGGAATTGTATTGTTTTTTCATTTTTCTTCTTCTTCAATACTTCTTCTCTCTTCTGTTGAGATGTTTAAGGATTTTATAAAAGACAAAATTAATTTTTAGGAATCTTCTTCTCTCTGGGAAAAGAATTTTAAAATTCAATTCTACTTCTTTTAAAAGTCTAATGAATTCCTGAAATACATTCTGGGGTAAATACAAATGATTTTGTTGCAGGACATCAATGAATTGAGAGCGGAGGTATTGACGCCGGTGATATTTTGATTTTTTCTTCAGATTTTGTTTCATACGCACTTCATCTTCATATTCTAGTATTTGGTCATAGAGAATAGTTCTGCCACAGTTTTGGCAGATAATGGTGTTTTCATCGTTGCAGATGTCTGGGGAATCGCAACATTTTGTGTTTTCTTTTGGCAAATTAGTTTGCCTGAGTTGATTTTCTAAGATATCATACAAATCATCAAATTTTCCCATAATCATAGAATTCTATCATTATGGAATTTTAGAGAAAAAATTGATTTTTATAAAAATGAGGGGAGATTAATCAAGTCTGAATTTTCTGTAATGTTTAAAAAGGAATAATTCTTTGTCAAACTTCTTATGTAATGGGTAGCGAGCTTTTACTTCATCAGGGAATTTTTCATACTGTTTCTGTGTTACCCATTTATTATTCATCATTAATGCATCAAAGAAAAAAGGCTTATCAAATACATAGCTAATATTATTTTGATGCATAAATAGTTGGATTTGCCTGTCCTTACGTTGTGTTTCTCTCATTCTGTCTGCATAGAGATAAATATGAAGATTATTCCAATCTGGATTTGGATCAAGAATCTTTTTGCTTCTCGTTAATAGAAGAGGAGATTATTAATTTTAAATTGGAACATTTCTCTGTCGAAGGGCTTATGGAGAGGGTGGCGTGCTTTAACAATTTCAGGGAATTTTTCCCACTCTTTTTTGGATAACCAGCGATTACCTTTTTTAGGGCTTCAAAACAAAAGATATGATCCCAGCCATACCAAATGTCGTTCTCATCCATAAATTTTTGGATTTTATAATTCTCTTTGGCTTTTTTCTTTAATCTTTCAGAGTTATCTGTAAATTTGTTGGTAATCTGGGTAACTACCCAAAAATTTATCCATTGCCTTCTTTCTTGCTTCTTGCGAATCAATAGAATTAATCCTTTTTCTGTTGGGAGAAAAAATTGCAAATCTTGAAATGAAATTTTTTCTTGAGTTAGGATGTCAGCTATTTCTTGAATTAGTTTAATTCTTTCTTCAATTTCCATATTATTATAAGTCAAGATATTTTTAAACATTTTCTGGCTCTTCCATAAAATAGCCAGGATATTTCTGTTTTACTTCATCAACTAAATTTTTTATTGTATTTCTAAATACAATTCTATACTCCTTAAAAGGAATGAGACCATTATCAAGTTTCTTTTCTAAATTACCTCTACCATATTGTGCAAATGAATCTCTTAATTGTTCAAATTCATTACTAATTCGATCTACTCTCTTTTCATACTTTTCAAAAGGTATATCTCTTTTTATTGAATTAATTAAAGTCCTTGATTTCATTTTCTCTTTCACTTCTCTAATACATTGCATGTGATTCTTTTTATTGTGATCTAATCTGAATTCACCTTCAATTTGTTTGTCACAGAGATCACAAAAGAATGAGGATTGACCTATCAGGAATTTGTCTTTTGATTCCTTCACTTCTTTTTCATGAATTATGGCATATTTCTTTCTGGCCAATTTCTTAGCCTCATTTCTTTCTTCATCAGATGCATATTTAGAAGGCCTGCCAATTTTTGCATTTAATTTCTCTGATTCAATAGAAGGTGAGGGAATAGAAGGAGAAGATTTTTTGGGTTTTTCAGAAATTTGTTTCTCATAATAATTTTTATTACTTGCTTGTTTACTAATTTTTTTTTGTTCTGGACTTAATTTAGGTCTTCCAACTTTATTTCCAATATCTTGTTCTTTAGAAAGAGAGAGAGCGGAAATGTGTTTTTTTGTCCTTAAATGTCTGGCCCTATTTTTGCGGTTCAAAATACTGTGACAGACAGTGCATATAACGTCCAAATCCATAAAAAGAAGGGGTGCGTATCCTTTAAATGGTATAGCCCAAAATCTAAAATGTCATTTTTTGGTTTTAAGGGACCTCTAAAAACCAAAAATGTGATAAAAGATCGCAAATACTCAATTTTTGCCATTTTTTGAAATGTAACTTTTTGCATTTTTTTTTTTGAAATGACCATATAGCTGATTGTTTTTTTCCAATTTACCAGAAATATTCCACAAAAAATCCCTGAACTCATTTGATGACAAAAGATGGATTAGGGAAGATGGGATCCACACGTTGGCATATTGG
Organism: Blastomussa wellsi; assembly: GCA_947652115.1. Taxonomy (NCBI): domain Eukaryota; kingdom Metazoa; phylum Cnidaria; class Anthozoa; order Scleractinia; family Plerogyridae; genus Blastomussa; species Blastomussa wellsi. The sequence continues at coordinate 6,493,517 of OX393570.1, read as the reverse complement.
ATGAATTAATTTTCATCTTAGGAGGAATTTAGGACTTAATATCCCTTTTTATCCATTAAGATCAAAATTCCTCCTATGCAATAGAATGCCCCAATATCACTACATTTCCGCCTCCATTGGCTCCTCTATTAAAAAAGGAGGAATTTAGGTCTTAAAGACTTTTAGTTTCTATCCTTCACTTGTAATAATATTATTTTATGTCAGAAATATAACAAAAACTATATTATGAGAATAAATAGAATACCCCAAATTTTCTAAAAGTAGAGGATAAAAAGTCTAAGACCTAAATTCCTCCTTTTGTAATGGAAGAACAATCTGCTGCCATAATTCCTTCATTTCTACCCTTTCTTTTTCATAGGAGGAATTTCGATCTTAAAAAGGAGGAATTTTGATCTTAATTTTTATCCAGGCTCTTTTCTAACAGAATAATTTCACTTTCTTTTCTAACAGAATAATTTCACAGAATAATTTCACAGAATAATTTCACAGAATAATATAATTATTCATTTTATGAATAATTTCACAGAATAATATAATTATTCATTTTATGAATAATTTCACAGAATAATTTCACAGAATAATTTCACAGAATAATTATATTATTCATAAAAAGAAGAAGTAGTATAATAAATGGGGGTACTCCAAAAAAAGTTGCAAATTTCACAGTTCACTAATTCCCCGCTCATTTCAAATATGTTATTAATTTCTTATTCTTTTTGAATAATTTATTTTTACTCATATTTGTCAAATCAAATAAGTTACTTTTCTTTCTATGGCCTAATCGTACTCAATTACTTCTTTCAACTTCTGGCTGCCTTCTGACTCACAGTTCATCTAGTCAATTATCGGGCTGGTAAGAAGGTAGGCTCGTGGAGTGGGTCAGGCCCGTACCCCCATTTATTATACTACTCTCGTTTATTGTTGAAATTGATATTAATTTTAATGCTGTCAGCAGTTAGCAATTTAAGCTTCGTATAGTGAGCCCAATACTTACCCAGCAAAAGTCCAATCACTAAAGAGTTAGCTCCAAACACTAATATCTTAAACACGATGTTGTCCACGTATGGGTCGACTGATGCCGGTATGTTTTCTTTGGGAATCTTACTCACAGCCCCTATTCCCAAGTTAACGAAGGTAACAGCGAGAGATGTCAGCATTAACTTGTTTTCGAATGGATCCACTATCGGGCGGACATAGGCAAAGAACATCCCATAGAGACCTGACATGACACACGCCAGTCCAATGTAGGCCCTGCTTTCTCCTCCCACAAGGATGAAACCGGATGTCAATACAACTTTCCGAACCGTCTCGACAAATTCCCAATACCAGGAATGAGAACTATAATTCTCAAACAGGAATCGTAATCCTGTGACAAGTTCCGTGCTTTTTTCTTGTGCGTCAGATGTTTCATTCTCAGCTTGGCTTTCAGCAAGCACTTTTCGCTGTTTCCAAAGAACTCCCATTGAGGCAGTTGGTAGAAGGATTATATAGATAACAGCACAGTATGCGACGACAACCAAACTCTTGTACTCTGGACCTTTACATATTATTTTATAGTCCGCTTTTAGGAACTTTTGACAATCTTGAACGTTTTCGTCTTCGCAAAGTTCACGACAAGCAAGGGGAAGCACGTTTGCTATCTTGGAAGAGGTACTGAGGTATGTCACGTAAAGGATGAAAAACAAGTTTCTGTAGATTAGTTCTTTCGCTTTTGAAGTTTTCATCACTTTATCTCTCACGTCTAAATTGCTCCGCAGCAGAAAGAGCTTTCTTAGTCCGTAGATAACTAGAGATATTAAAATGACAGCAGCGTTTATTGCGAGAATGGCAAACAAGCTTCCAAACGCATCAAGTTTAAATCCTGGAAATAAACAGTGAATAGGGGCAATCTGGAGAACATTTAGCTGGAAAATTTCAGAATATTTTCCAATAAGCTCGAGTGATTCTGGCCACTTAATGTATGCAAATGCTTCCAGAAGTCCAAACGTTACTTGATAAAATCCAATCACGATCTTTAGCCTTACAAGAATGATGTCCACTGTTGAGCGTCCAGTAATTTTACTAGTTTTCTTTTTGCTCGTCCACACCACAAGAGCAACAATTATTACAATTACTGCCGCTGTAATGGACAACTGCCAAGCCATCCAGTTCTTTGATGGACATGTTTTGCATGTTTGGAATTGTTTGTAGTACCCATCACTGCACACTGCACACAATGGACCTTCATATCCCGCATCACATTTAGAATCTAGGCCTCCCACACACGATTCCTTTCTTGGGCACTGATATGGCTTAGGTAAGACATAAGGGTACTCAATGAGTGTATCGGCACCCGGAGAATTCGTGCGTATCACAGGAGTGATATCAACGAGACTTATGGTGTAATTTTTATACAAAAGTTTATGTGTTTCGTTTCTCCAGTGCCACCAGTAACCCGGCTCTAGAGTTGCATAGTCATCTAAGCATTTAATCCCAGCTTTATCACATTGCTCGCAGCCTTCAAAATGATGCATACGGTAGAATCCTTTCAAGCATTTGCAGCCTCGAAATCCAGCAAAAGCGCTGGTATTTGTTCCTACAAATAATTAAAATAAAGTATGTTTCAAACAATATATGATATTAGCACCAGGCGCCAGAAGGCGCTGATAACAAGTTGATGCCTCCAAAACCATCAAAACCATCAAAACCAAGGCAGGCCCGTTACTAAATATGTTTTGAATATGTTTATCTGACTGGAATTTTCCTATTTTTATTTAAAGAGAGTACCTTTTTTATCTGTTTCGTGTTAAAACTGAATAATTATAGTTTCAAAGTGGTCTCAAATGGTTAATAAGCAGTAGGCGAAATCTCGCGCGCCCAGCTTCACTAATGGACGAAACTGGTTATAGCCGATGATAGGACAGACCATGACAATGAGCTAACCTGTAAGGCTTTGAGGCAAATTTCTGAGAATTTAAGAAATTTCGGTGATTACGCTTCTAAACAACAAAATCAAGGCACGTTGTAAAAAGTCAAAACATTTGTCGCCTTTGAGTGGAAAAATGTTATCTTAGAAGCAGTAACACGTGCGCACGATTTTGCAAATTAACTACATTTTTCCATGGCTGCAATAGAAATCATAAAATATTGAAAACTTTTTAGTGAAACAACTCGCCAAAGGGTCGTGGTTCTTGTTGTGTTTTGAACATTTTATGACGTCATGGCCTTTAAGTACGTAGACCATGCAATTCTAAGAACAAATAGAATGGGTTCGGCGTCTCTCTCATTAAAAGAACTATTAATGGCATCCGCACGTAAATTCAGCGTATCAAGAAACGAGGATCAGATTCGATAACAATAGGCTTTGTTATGCGATCAAAAGTGGCGACTATATGGCGGGACTTTTAAAGGACATTAAAGGCCATTTCCAGTCCGTACTGCGCAGTCTTGGGATTTGTTTACATTTCTGTTTTGAATTCGTTTAGACGTTACACTTCGTTAACTGTGTACATGAAATTTTTGAGTCCGGCATTACCGGTCGTTTCGTTTGGGAGTTCTCGAGCTGAAACGTCGATTTGGAATATCGTCGAGGTTCGTCTACTCTTTATTACTGTTTTGCAAGGATATCGGACCTTAATAATGAAGGAAAAGGTAAGTTTTTACCCGTAATTTCCATATTGGCTTATTTACATTTCATCATGTGAGGCTTGATAAACATTAATTGCAGGCGGAGATTGCGCAGTACGGACTGGAAATGGCCTTTAAAACTAACTGCACAAATAAGTATCTTGGCCTGGCTAAATTTATATATCATATCTCATAATATATGTCGTATATTATATATTATATCTCGTATAATTTTCTTTTATTGCTGCCGCAGCGAGTGAGCATGAAGCGAACGAGCGAGGCAGCTCTCTAATCGGCATAAGATAGGGGCTTGCAATCACTTTTTTTACGAAACGCAAGGAATTCTGGTCGGCGGTAAGATCAAAGGCGCAAGGAATTGTGGTTATGCGCAAATGGAAGATTTAGGATGCGCAGTGGTATATGCGTGAGAAGATGACTTTGTGTGTGCAGTCGATTACACCAAGTAGGTTATGCAAATATATACCTTTCTCTGGTCATATCCAAATTTTACGTTTCGTTCTTGATCGATCGGCTGATGGCCGGAGGGAAAGAAGATAACACGTCCATTCCGGGCTCGGCATCCCAGACATGTGTTATGCTTGAAAACAACTCGGTGATTTTAACTTATTTTGTTTTGGATTTTTGGCAACTGAAAGAAACAAAAACTATCCAGATATTCGCTGGGTAAAAATGCCTTTTAAATATAAATGAAGAGGAGATTCTTGGATTCAGAGGAAAGCATGAGCAAAGGTCACGAAAGCACGACAAAAACGCTGCTGTCGAAAGTTGTCCGTAAAACCTTAGGTTTTTACAACCTGTTGTGGATCCAGAAAATCTGACCACGTTACTCCGCTTCTGAAAGAACTGCATTGGCTACCTATTGAATCTCAGCTATACTTCCGTGACGCCGTGCTTGCTTTTAAATGAATGACTGGATCCGCTCCTACTTACCTCTCTTCGAAGTTTCTAACGCGCGGTAATGTTAGTGGTCGCACGACCAGAAGCTCCCAACTGTTGCACATACCATTATACAAAACTAAATCTGGACAAAGAACTTTTTATTATCGTACTGTCAGCCCGTGGAACAGTTTAGACAATGATCTTAAACTTTGTAATTCTTCTTCTAATTTTAAGCGTAAACTTAGGGCCAAATTATTTTCTGCATTTCATTCTCCTCGGTCCTAGTTTTTAATCTCTTTTTATCTCACCCATTTTATCGTACTTTCTTAAAGTTTCTTAGTTGTAACTTTCGTAATTATTTTTAGCTTTATATATTAAACATTTTTATTATTGTAATTATTAATTGTCACTGAAAAGCCCTCTTAGGGAGTGTCAATAAAGTTTGTATTGTATTGTAACCTCGTTTAATCGCTTGTATTTTGGGGTGACTCCTTGTGATCGACCGTTTCAAATCCGGCCCTTCTTGCGATGCGAGTTTCGATTTACTGTAAAAGCTGTCTTGTGATAATTTCTTTCACGCACACAACATGCAAATTTATGTGATCATTGCGCTGTTATTAACGAAAGGAAGAAAGTGTTCACCTTTGCTGGTGTCTTTATTTTAGATTTTTGAAATGCTTTAACTCAAGTTTTGTATTTGTAATGGAAGTAATAAATTTTAGCGGTTTCGATTTAAAAGCAATTTTGAGTTCGCTCGGCCGCTCGCACAGAAGCCTGAAAAACATAACGTGCAAATTCAACGCATTGTCTGTTGTGAAGTCAAAATATCCCGTGAAGCGCTTTGAGCAAGCGCTTTTTCCTGGTGTCTTTATTTTCAATTTTGAAATTGCTTTCATTCACGTTTCGTATTTGTGACGAACGCAATAAAGTCTAATAAGTTTCGATTCATGTTTGCTCGCACGTAAAACGAGCAAATTCAATGCGCTGTCTGTCAGCTCAAATGCAAAATGAAAATTGTATCACAAGTTACTATAAGCAAACCTAACGTTGCGAACAAAACATCAATTGCTCGACTAAATCTTCGAACTTTTGTTGAATAACCAGTGAAAACACTCTCGAGAAATTTTATCTTTTTCACAAGATAATTTTTCTCGTAATTTATGCCAAAATTTCCGTTTCATCGAGTCTCTCATGATCATAGTTTGTAGTTTTTCAACATTGATAGTTACTGTTAAGAGGCATCAGTTATATCAACAGCGAAATGTTGATCTTACAATGTTAATAGCTGACAACAAATGCTTGTTTTATAGTTTTATTAAAGAGTTTTTTTCTGTACTGTCCTTCCAGAATGTTGATACTTGCGTTATGGAAGACGGGTGGTATAAGATGGGGAGCTTGACAGTAAATGTGCCTTACGCTTCAAATGTGACTAGGAATTAGCATAGTTGTAAGAATGAAATCTCACATCTCTTCATTGTTCCATAGTACAGTTCATAAAGTTACTGCTAGCACAGTTATTTCGTCCTCCCCTTTGGCAGCATTTTTACCATTTAGGTATACTAGTTTACGTATTTACCTTGTGGACAAGCAATGCAATCTTGAGCCCTTTTCCCAGGCGATTTATTGTAAGGGACAAAAGCGCCATTGGGACATTTTAGGCAGCTCTCACTAACATACGCTTTAGTGTCCGAGAAAAAGCCACCTATAAAAATATTTAAAAAAGAATATACACACAGCTCGTTACAGTGAAGTGATGAATGGCGTTTGCGTGTGAAGGCCACAAAATCTAGAATTTGATCCAGCAACGACAACAATAACAAAATGTAAGAATGAATTAAACCGTTCTCTTAAGTCTTTAACGAATGATAAAATGGCGAGAATGAATGAATATATACGGTGGAAAAATATCAAAAAATTACAGAATAAAAAATTAATAAATAGAGTGATAACAATAAGCGGGAATTTGGATAATAAGAGGGAAACTATTTTAAACGAATGGAATGCTGTCTGGGTAATGATTTAGAATTATTATCGGCTTCATTTGTCGCGGCGGTGGTGCATGATTCGAGAGTTCCTCGTACCCGATAGTCACCTTTGTCAATTACTTTTGCATTGTTTAAGTCAATTTGGTGTTCATTCATCCGGTGTGGCTTGAGACGTTCGATCCTTTGTTGCAGTATTTGAAATTTCTGACATGTTCGATTCTCAACCAGAGACCGTTTTAATTCTCACAATATGTTTGACCCTGGTTACTCGTCTATTTTAACAACAATAGAATTAGAAACAGCAAGAAGGGGACAAGTAAAGCGTTAAAAAAACAGAATAATATACCTTATTATTCAACAAATTGTCACGTTGCCCATATATGGCCGTGAAGCGATTGTTATCCGTCATCAGTACTTGACAGATATCCTGTGATACACGTTAAGTAACGATAATTCTGCTGAGTCTCGCAAAGCGCCGCACAGCGGCCAATTTTCTGGCTGTGGAATGCGCTTCGTTGACAATTTGGTGAATAGTAAAACAATTATCTTGTTCAACCTTGAGGAATTCCACCTATGGCCTCGTCGGCTAAGTATCAGGCGATATTCCGTGCGATTCGCAGGATGGTAAAGTCCGCATTCGAGCGCAAGTGGCTCATCAGGCCGGCGCTTATCTCTGGATTCCTAAGCATGAAGCGACTAGGAGTATTTCTCCCCCACATGGCAGACAACGTGGCTAATTTGCATTACCGTGATAGCTATCGGCGGCTATCGCGAATATCATCATGGTCTATATAACAATTATTCCATGAGCCCGCGTTGGATATGAAGTGATAAAATAACCAACGAGCGCGTAGCGCGAGTTGGTTATAATCACTTCATATCCAACAAGGGCGAATGGAATAATTGTTTTAGTAAATTCTCAAACCGGGTTTTGCCGCCGATTTTTATTTCCACAATTTTACAAAGCGTCCGGAAAGAGCATACAACTTTAAATTTGGTGCACTATTTTCCATATGACGTAAAACTCCGACTATTGGCTCATAGTCGGAGTTTTTTAGCCAATCAAAAAGCTAGAAATGCAATAGTCGGAGCTGAGAATATACTAATGTTAAATATTCGTATTCTCGGTATTGGACTGGAACTAGCCTGCAATCGAGGCTAATGCGGAAGAACATTATTTTATTTGATTCCCGCATTAATTAGCCTCCATTGCAAGCTAGTTACAGTTCAATACCAAGCATGCGATGGTCTATTACAACCCGGCGAGTCAATTAAGCAAAATGTCAAATACAGAAAAGCGGTCAAAACGAAAAGAGAAAGAAACCAACCAAAACCTATAAAAATATAAATATAAAAAGGCTACAAATTTAAAGGGAGTGAAATTGAAAATGCATGAGAATATGTATTGGCTAAATGATGCTGGTGGTCCACTTCTCTACTGTTTTATAAGTTTCGATAAAAAAATAAATGAAAAAAAAAGAATTAATTGGAGGAATGTTATTCCAGATTACTGTCCTAGTTAGGGAAAAAGAACAACCTAGAATCCTCGATTAGTAGTAGAAATGTCAATGAACAGAAAATACAGTATTCCACCTAGTATTTCATTTGCGTAATTTTAAAACAGCTCTATGATATCAATTTTTAATTAAATATGAGTATCATATAAGGTGAACCATGCCAATCACGAGACTCACCGGCTGGACAAGTCAAGCACTGAAGCATATTAGCATTGGTAACAGAAGCATTGACAAACGTTCCGGTAGGACATGGACCAAGTACGTATTTCGTTTGTTCTCTACTTGCAAAGCCAGCTCGGAGAAAAGACTCAATTAAGATGGAATTTTCCATTTCACTCTGGGGAAAGGTTATCTTCTCCGAGTCACTTACACCACTAAAATGCGAATTAAAAAAGGCTTTAATGAAGGAGTTACAGGACCCTAGTCAACCACACCTTTGACATTGTTTACAGACGAAAGGGGGGGGGGGAGGGTGCTTGATCCATGCTTTGGTATAGGGGTGCCGCTGGAAGTCCGAAACCCTGACCCTGTTTAGGACCAAACTAACATGAAACACACACCCTGTTTAAGACCAAGGAAACGCTTTTTTATACTATAGCGCTAATATCTAGTCCTGAAATTGATCTTATGTTAACTGATGACCGCCTTAATAAATACTGATGAACATGCATAATCATTTCTGATTTCGGACATGCTAAAAACTTGACGAAAGTCTTGAAACCATATCCGGTCTAGGACAACTCCTTAATATCCATACCCTGTCAGGAGGCTAAGTAGCCCTCGGAATATTGCGTGACGAGCTGCGTAGGACAAGCAGCCCTCGCCCGTGAACAGGAATATTGCGTGACGAGCTGCGTAGGAGGCTAAGTAGCCCTCGCCTCTGAACAGGGATATTGCGTGACGAGCAAAGGAACGTCGTCTGCCAAGGAGGCTAAGTAGCCCTGCCTGTGAACAGGCTCTCTTGCGAGGAATGGGCGAAGGGAAGCGGGGATTAATCATCAATCATTGATTAGCCATTAATCTTGGAGCATGCACCTTGTGGGCATGCATCACCGATTTTGTAAAAAAAAGCTGTTAACCTGTACTTCTAAAAGAATAACCTCGCTACCGATCTTCGGCGTTTCTAAAACTAAGGAGCTACTTGTTGTCCCTGGACAGAGCATTATGTTGGCTCAAGCAGGATTTCGAGAGAAGAGAGTTTTTCCAACCTGCATTGTATGCCATGTGTACAGGCTGTTTGTCTTTCGAGTTCAGTTTTTATCCATACAAGTCGCTGCATGAGCCAGCTGACAGTTCATAGTTTGCTTGTGCATCTCTAGACCAGACCAAACACAAAGGTCAGAGGCACTTCGTTCGCCGGCAGGAATTTTACATTCAGCGAAGCGAAATTAAGACGAAAATTTATCCACGGAAATACGAAGCGAGACATCTACGATATTCATCAGCGAAAGGCTCGATGTTCTTAAAACAGATCTGTAAACCGCTAACTGCCAGAAGATACGGGAAATGGAGACGTATCTTGCAACAGAACCTAGTGCATAGCGGGCGCCTTGGAACGGTGGCATAAAACCTTTGTCTACAGGCTCCGACGCCCAACCGTCCCCTACCCACCCCGATCTATCCGGAGCCTGTTTACAGGCTAAGTGGCCCATCAGTCCGGAACTTGCCCCTGTTACCCATTTATACATTTATATTCACCGGTACCCATTTATAGACCTGGTTGAAAAGACATGAAAAGAGGAACAGTGAGAGTGAAGCATCTTGCTAAAAAACACAACACAGTGCCCCAGCCGAGGCTCGGACCTGGCATGAACCGCTCAACCCAGAGTTCAGCGCACTAACCATAAGGCCATCGAACCAAAGGGGTCAGTAGTCCTGTAACTAAAATATAACGTAAATGTCCAATCACTCAGGCAGCCGAAGCTTTGCAGAGCATGAAGCGAGCAGGGGGATTGGTACTTCTTTCAGATGGAATGCTAATCTCAGCTGTCGCCGGTATTCTATCGGGCGGAGAAAAGCACTGAGGGGCTAGAGTGTGTCGCCTAAGGACACAACAAAACGACCCTGGGCAACGGCAGAGTGACGCCGACCTGGGAACTAGCCAGAAACCTCTAAATACTGAGTAAATGTACTAATCGTAAGGAAACTGTGCATTCTTGAGCTATATATAACAACTAGATAATGAAATAACGGAACATATAATAATGACAAGCCACATACAGTTGTACAGTGCAATGTACTACTTGATCAGGGTCCACAAACTTCACGGCGCCGATTTGTCCATCGTCTACGCTTCTACAAGACACAAATGATATTTTGTCAAAAATTGATAATACAGCTGTAATGCCATGAGCCCACCTTAATTTAAAACAGATTTGGGTGTCATACTTACATTTCTGCCGTCAGATTAGAAGAGTCGTAAGTGAAGGATCGAAGACTCACTTTTTTTATCTTTGTTCGTAACATATATCTAATAAAAGTAAAATAGCTGAGTTAGCAGCCTTGCACAGACGATTGGAAAAAGCTTGGTGCCCACCATATTACTCAAAAAATACGACGAATGGATTGAGTTAATGACAAATGGTACTTCACAAGAGAATGGCAGCGAGCAGTTTGCGATAAATTGGTGATTTAGTCTTGGAACTAGACTCAAAACGCAAGAGATCTCAATGGAAGATTCGGGAACGTCATCAGCTCCTGTCTAGGAAATGATGGTTTAGTCAGGAAGGTGTGAAGAAAGATCCAGAGTTTGCGAGTCATTGTATGCAATATTTTTTTAAATAAAATAAAATTCTTGATGATCCTTCGTTTATACCAGACAGCGCTACGCCAAATATTTGACTAATGTGTCACTCGAATTTTCACTTTGCGGCGGCAAAACAAAAATTGATCGTTGCATGGCAAAATCAATGGGACAAAAATAAACCCGAGGCCGACGAAAAAGGAATTGATTTAATTAAAGAAACCCCATAGTAACGTCGAAGGTACACTCGTTGGAATGCCCCGGTATTGTAGTCTCAGCCGGGACGCCAAGACGTTGAACCCGTTGCAATCAGTGAGGAGATATACTTACATAGAAAGCTTCCTGTGTGAAATCCTAAAAGCTCCAGGTGAAATAGACTTGATCGGATTATCTGAAAGCATTCTACGGAAAATATAACAACGTATGGAAAGGACTTAATGCAAGTGTATTCTAGCACATAAATAGTACTTTCACGACCTGCGCTTAGAAACTGCTGATGTCATATATATATATATATGACTGGATTTATGTAAACGGGGTCAAAGGAAATTGTGAGCGAAACACCTGCGAAGCTGTATTTTCTCGCCAAAAGCGGTTGTTTTATCGCCAGAAACTCTCTCCAATGTCGACGCTATAAAATTTAAAAGGATTGGCAGCTTCTATTCTCCTTGGTGACTCACTTATCCGAAAGTTCAGTGCTAGTATTACTGTTATTGTTACTCTGTCTTGATTCAACAGAATTCGGTTAGGCAAAGTTGACATGACACTATAGTTCTGAAGGCATCTTTTCGCAAGGACTCACGGTGTCAATGGGCACTATTCTGAACTCAAATCAACGCAAATTAATCTAACCTATGTCTTTTTTGGAGCAAGGAGATTGTAGTTTGGGCATAACAACAAAATCACGAAGTCTACTAATTCAATTAAATTATTATTTACAACATAAAAATTAATGGCATCACAGACTTCAAAATTTCCAGCGCAAGAGTTGACCCGGCAAGCCATGCATGGTCTCAAATGATCTGAGGAATAGTGTGTAATATCAAGGATTCGCTTGATTTTTAGGCAGCTCCGGATTAAAGCTGAGAAATGTACTTTGATTAGTGACCCGCACATGGTTCATGTCGGTCAGCGACCGGAAACTACGCTTCCGAACTGAACAAATCGCCGTTTAGATCAGCGGAAAACCGATCTGGCACTTCTACCTAGCGGCAAAATCTCCATAAAAAAAGCATGAACATGAATCAATCGTACTCACATTAAATAGGGCTCTGTAATTCCACGCTATTCCTCGGTTTTCCCACACAGCTAGCCATTTTCTAGGAAATTGAATGCAATCGCCCGGATGTAACGAAATTTTTTTGCGCGGGACACAATACTACCAAAATTAGAGCAGAATTTTTCTAAGTCTTTCGCCACAGAATAGTTCCAGCCACATGTCGGCATGGCCGCCTTCGAATCACCCGTCAAGTCCGGTAGGGAGACCTATTTGGTGTGGCGAAGGACTTTTTGCCGTCTAAAGCAAGCACCTCACTATCCCGCCTCGCACAAGTCATAACGAGTTGTTCAAGTTCACCCGTTAGAGCTTTGTTTAAGGAAAGATAATAGCCGACGCTTAGATTGCAAATCGTTGGACTTCCACCTTCATTGGACTTAATGATGTCCTCCGGCAAACTTCCTTTAGACGGCAGGATTGGTAAACCTACAGATCAGCTACCGCGCGGTGTCAAAAATTCAAACCGATGTACTCATCGAGCTGGGGCCTGGGTAAAAATGGCCAAAAATAACGGGTGGGGTGCGGGAGGGAGGGGGGGGGGAGTGGGCTACAGTAAAATGTACCAGACATCACGAATTTGGCATGGGAACATTATGAAGGGTAAGATTTCATGCAAAGAGTGGTCAATAGTCACCGACGGTTACTTAGCAAAACAAACAAAATAGATCGAAATCTCATACATTTCCTCTATTGCCTCAAGCCCCTTTTTTGCTAAATCAAGACAGATTATTAATATTATTATTATCATTATTATTACTATTATTACTAACATTGCTATTATTATTATGGATTTTCTTTTCGCTCCCTTTCTGACCCGATTTCTACGCCTAATTAACATGCCTAACAAGTCTTCATCCATACAACGTGAGAAGGGGGTCATTAATTCTTTGACATCGTTTTCATAAATCCAGTTATATGATGCAGTGTTTCGGACACAAGGCCTAGTTTTGTCAGAATGCATTGAAAAAAACTATTGCAACCGGAGAAGCCTATTTTAGACTTTTTCTAGTCAGCTGGTCTGGAAATATGCAATCTTTAGCCCCTTTACAGTCAGTTGGTCTTGTAATATGGCATTTATTGATGCAGTGTTTCGGACACAAGGCCTAGTTTTGTCAGAATGCATTGAAAAAAACTATTGCAACCGGAGAAGCCTATTTTAGACTTTTTCTAGTCAGCTGGTCTGGAAATATGCAATCTTTAGCCCCTTTACAGTCAGTTGGTCTTGTAATATGGCATTTTATGACTGGATTTATGTAAACGGGGTCAAAGGAAATTGTGAGCGAAACACCTGCGAAGCTGTATTTTCTCGCCAAAAGCGGTTGTTTTATCGCCAGAAACTCTCTCCAATGTCGACGCTATAAAATTTAAAAGGATTGGCAGCTTCTATTCTCCTTGGTGACTCACTTATCCGAAAGTTCAGTGCTAGTATTACTGTTATTGTTACTCTGTCTTGATTCAACAGAATTCGGTTAGGCAAAGTTGACATGACACTATAGTTCTGAAGGCATCTTTTCGCAAGGACTCACGGTGTCAATGGGCACTATTCTGAACTCAAATCAACGCAAATTAATCTAACCTATGTCTTTTTTGGAGCAAGGAGATTGTAGTTTGGGCATAACAACAAAATCACGAAGTCTACTAATTCAATTAAATTATTATTTACAACATAAAAATTAATGGCATCACAGACTTCAAAATTTCCAGCGCAAGAGTTGACCCGGCAAGCCATGCATGGTCTCAAATGATCTGAGGAATAGTGTGTAATATCAAGGATTCGCTTGATTTTTAGGCAGCTCCGGATTAAAGCTGAGAAATGTACTTTGATTAGTGACCCGCACATGGTTCATGTCGGTCAGCGACCGGAAACTACGCTTCCGAACTGAACAAATCGCCGTTTAGATCAGCGGAAAACCGATCTGGCACTTCTACCTAGCGGCAAAATCTCCATAAAAAAAGCATGAACATGAATCAATCGTACTCACATTAAATAGGGCTCTGTAATTCCACGCTATTCCTCGGTTTTCCCACACAGCTAGCCATTTTCTAGGAAATTGAATGCAATCGCCCGGATGTAACGAAATTTTTTTGCGCGGGACACAATACTACCAAAATTAGAGCAGAATTTTTCTAAGTCTTTCGCCACAGAATAGTTCCAGCCACATGTCGGCATGGCCGCCTTCGAATCACCCGTCAAGTCCGGTAGGGAGACCTATTTGGTGTGGCGAAGGACTTTTTGCCGTCTAAAGCAAGCACCTCACTATCCCGCCTCGCACAAGTCATAACGAGTTGTTCAAGTTCACCCGTTAGAGCTTTGTTTAAGGAAAGATAATAGCCGACGCTTAGATTGCAAATCGTTGGACTTCCACCTTCATTGGACTTAATGATGTCCTCCGGCAAACTTCCTTTAGACGGCAGGATTGGTAAACCTACAGATCAGCTACCGCGCGGTGTCAAAAATTCAAACCGATGTACTCATCGACCTGGGGCCTGGGTAAAAATGGCCAAAAATAACGGGTGGGGTGCGGGAGGGAGGGGGGGGGGAGTGGGCTACAGTAAAATGTACCAGACATCACGAATTTGGCATGGGAACATTATGAAGGGTAAGATTTCATGCAAAGAGTGGTCAATAGTCACCGACGGTTACTTAGCAAAACAAACAAAATAGATCGAAATCTCATACATTTCCTCTATTGCCTCAAGCCCCTTTTTTGCTAAATCAAGACAGATTATTAATATTATTATTATCATTATTATTACTATTATTACTAACATTGCTATTATTATTATGGATTTTCTTTTCGCTCCCTTTCTGACCCGATTTCTACGCCTAATTAACATGCCTAACAAGTCTTCATCCATACAACGTGAGAAGGGGGTCATTAATTCTTTGACATCGTTTTCATAAATCCAGTTATATGATGCAGTGTTTCGGACACAAGGCCTAGTTTTGTCAGAATGCATTGAAAAAAACTATTGCAACCGGAGAAGCCTATTTTAGACTTTTTCTAGTCAGCTGGTCTGGAAATATGCAATCTTTAGCCCCTTTACAGTCAGTTGGTCTTGTAATATGGCATTTATTGATGCAGTGTTTCGGACACAAGGCCTAGTTTTGTCAGAATGCATTGAAAAAAACTATTGCAACCGGAGAAGCCTATTTTAGACTTTTTCTAGTCAGCTGGTCTGGAAATATGCAATCTTTAGCCCCTTTACAGTCAGTTGGTCTTGTAATATGGCATTTTATGACTGGATTTATGTAAACGGGGTCAAAGGAAATTGTGAGCGAAACACCTGCGAAGCTGTATTTTCTCGCCAAAAGCGGTTGTTTTATCGCCAGAAACTCTCTCCAATGTCGACGCTATAAAATTTAAAAGGATTGGCAGCTTCTATTCTCCTTGGTGACTCACTTATCCGAAAGTTCAGTGCTAGTATTACTGTTATTGTTACTCTGTCTTGATTCAACAGAATTCGGTTAGGCAAAGTTGACATGACACTATAGTTCTGAAGGCATCTTTTCGCAAGGACTCACGGTGTCAATGGGCACTATTCTGAACTCAAATCAACGCAAATTAATCTAACCTATGTCTTTTTTGGAGCAAGGAGATTGTAGTTTGGGCATAACAACAAAATCACGAAGTCTACTAATTCAATTAAATTATTATTTACAACATAAAAATTAATGGCATCACAGACTTCAAAATTTCCAGCGCAAGAGTTGACCCGGCAAGCCATGCATGGTCTCAAATGATCTGAGGAATAGTGTGTAATATCAAGGATTCGCTTGATTTTTAGGCAGCTCCGGATTAAAGCTGAGAAATGTACTTTGATTAGTGACCCGCACATGGTTCATGTCGGTCAGCGACCGGAAACTACGCTTCCGAACTGAACAAATCGCCGTTTAGATCAGCGGAAAACCGATCTGGCACTTCTACCTAGCGGCAAAATCTCCATAAAAAAAGCATGAACATGAATCAATCGTACTCACATTAAATAGGGCTCTGTAATTCCACGCTATTCCTCGGTTTTCCCACACAGCTAGCCATTTTCTAGGAAATTGAATGCAATCGCCCGGATGTAACGAAATTTTTTTGCGCGGGACACAATACTACCAAAATTAGAGCAGAATTTTTCTAAGTCTTTCGCCACAGAATAGTTCCAGCCACATGTCGGCATGGCCGCCTTCGAATCACCCGTCAAGTCCGGTAGGGAGACCTATTTGGTGTGGCGAAGGACTTTTTGCCGTCTAAAGCAAGCACCTCACTATCCCGCCTCGCACAAGTCATAACGAGTTGTTCAAGTTCACCCGTTAGAGCTTTGTTTAAGGAAAGATAATAGCCGACGCTTAGATTGCAAATCGTTGGACTTCCACCTTCATTGGACTTAATGATGTCCTCCGGCAAACTTCCTTTAGACGGCAGGATTGGTAAACCTACAGATCAGCTACCGCGCGGTGTCAAAAATTCAAACCGATGTACTCATCGACCTGGGGCCTGGGTAAAAATGGCCAAAAATAACGGGTGGGGTGCGGGAGGGAGGGGGGGGGAGTGGGCTACAGTAAAATGTACCAGACATCACGAATTTGGCATGGGAACATTATGAAGGGTAAGATTTCATGCAAAGAGTGGTCAATAGTCACCGACGGTTACTTAGCAAAACAAACAAAATAGATCGAAATCTCATACATTTCCTCTATTGCCTCAAGCCCCTTTTTTGCTAAATCAAGACAGATTATTAATATTATTATTATCATTATTATTACTATTATTACTAACATTGCTATTATTATTATGGATTTTCTTTTCGCTCCCTTTCTGACCCGATTTCTACGCCTAATTAACATGCCTAACAAGTCTTCATCCATACAACGTGAGAAGGGGGTCATTAATTCTTTGACATCGTTTTCATAAATCCAGTTATATGATGCAGTGTTTCGGACACAAGGCCTAGTTTTGTCAGAATGCATTGAAAAAAACTATTGCAACCGGAGAAGCCTATTTTAGACTTTTTCTAGTCAGCTGGTCTGGAAATATGCAATCTTTAGCCCCTTTACAGTCAGTTGGTCTTGTAATATGGCATTTATTGATGCAGTGTTTCGGACACAAGGCCTAGTTTTGTCAGAATGCATTGAAAAAAACTATTGCAACCGGAGAAGCCTATTTTAGACTTTTTCTAGTCAGCTGGTCTGGAAATATGCAATCTTTAGCCCCTTTACAGTCAGTTGGTCTTGTAATATGGCATTTTATGACTGGATTTATGTAAACGGGGTCAAAGGAAATTGTG
>OX393570.1:6420709-6476013 GCA_947652115.1 Blastomussa wellsi | reverse complement strand
CTTCATGAAAATGCAGCCAAACAAGTTAAAGTACTTAATCTTTAGTAAACACGTTCGGTGGGCAAAAGTCAAAGACGAGAAGAAGCGGGATTTGAATTGTTGAAAACGATGTTCACATTGCCGTGTATAGTGCAATTAGTGCCGAAGACGGACTCCAGGAAATTTGCATTCTTGTCGTGGGCCACCAAACTGTTTTTTTGACGGACTGTGGTACCGGTGGAAGAGCACTCGGTTGTTCCGTTGACAAGGCTGTTCGACAGGACCTCACTGCAACTGCGAAGCTGTGAAGTGGATGGGTGCGTGTTGTAATGAGCAAGGCTTTGCTCATTTCTGTGACCGGAGATCGCCATAATGTGCCTGTTTGGGATTCCTGCATTAGACCACAAAGTTATGGCTGTCGCCCTGACGCTATGGTTGGTGTAGAGCTTCGACAAGGATGCTGCTTCGCTGATGTTTTTCATCATGGAGTCGAGCGAGTTCACTCCGACTGGACGCGCTTCATACCAGATGTTGTCGTCGAAACTCCAGTTCTTTCTTGGATATTGGAAAAACGACTCGCTCTTCGGGTTTAATTTTGACAAGTACAATTTCAAGGCCTTGTAGCCGTCGTTCACTTCGTCTGTTTCATACATTCGGGCCAACTTTTCGGTGCTGGAAACGTCGGCAATTCCACCGGGATGGTTTTTGGTAGCTTCATAATGCGCCATCGTCGCGTAGTTGCGACCAGTTGGGTCCACTTCAAACTTGAAGCTGGTCGTTTTCAAGGTCCTCTGACCCTCTCGACCTCTTCTACAAAAGAAGAGGACAATGTGGAACCACACGTTACGGAGAAGAGAAAGTGGGTTGCTCAAGGCGAGAACTTGCGAGGATTTTAGCCGCAGCAAATCTTCGTTTTCAATCGCCGGTTTGTGTTTTACGTTTTCTTTTCCCTGACGCTTCAAGCTGACAACTGTCGCATTCAGCATTTCGTTTGACCTTTTAAATCTTGGGTCAGAAGTGAGCTTCAGGCCTTTGTTTAGTGGCGGTGTATTCAGATATCTTTCAATGCCGTGACAAAATCCAAGGAGCGTAGATTTGCTGTACACATCTCCGGATTTATTTCTGGCCTCTGCGTAGAATCTGCGAAGGTTTGTATCTAGTTGGCCAAGCGACATTTGTTCTAGCGGTGTCTGTATTTTTTTCTCACTACACCAAGCTAAATTCAGAAAGGAAATAATTGTAATACCATTTAGTTTATAGGCAATGCGTGACTGACGCTTTGAATAAACCATGTCTCGGTGCAATTGCGGCTGCAAAGTTTCAGTTTGTAATGAAAGTTGCCTGAAAATGTTTGCGTCTCCGATTGTTTTGTAATTTTGTAATTAACTAGTTTTCTGCTGGTTTAACAAATGTAACAAAAAAGCCCGACATAAACAGTGATGTTTACCTTTAAAAGTTGACACAGACCAATTTGTGGCCTTCTTAGTTCTTGCGGAATGCCTTTCAGCCAAAATTTTCTCTAGCTCCTGTTCCGATAAATTCTGGAAACGGGCCGTTTGTGCTTCCTTTTCATTGCTCTTGTTGGCTTGACTGCTTGCAGGAAGATCGAAAGCCAAAGAAAAATTTGGCAGGTCTTCCATTTACTGCTATCACTTCTCGAAACTCTAAGTTAAGGAGCTAACACCTGAGACTCGACGAAAATTTTGCAGGTAAATTGAAACTGCACACGTCATTTTATGGAGCACGGCCGTGCGTATATAAAGAATTGGTTCATGATTTTTGTCCATGATTAGATAGGACTAGCGCGCGCGCTATGTTATAAATATATATATAATAAACTACTAGGTCATCCCTACAAGCCTGTTTCGTGGTTGCCCACTCATCAGCAACCACGAAACAGGCTTGTAGGGATGACCTAGTAGTTTATTTGATTTTTCTCTCACAACATATACTTCGCTCTGCTTCTATGTATTGAGCACTGTTTTACGAAGATCAAATTTTACACTTTCTATATATATATATTACAGTTTCCCTTTGTCACTAACACTTGCTAATTGGCCCCGTTATATTTAGCAATTATTGAATGAGGCTGAGTAGGATATGAAGAATTCTGCAGGTCTAGGAGGGTGTTGTTCATTCAAAATATTAACTGGTTAATATTTTCTTCGCTCAAACTTGTAAACCTACTCGCAGCCATTTTGCTCTTTGGTTTTCTGTTCACCAAAAATAGCACAACCTTGTCCCCAGGTTTTCTCAATAAAGGGTTCAATAATCTGCAGCGGGCTGCACTTTTGACGTCATCGGTTGAATATGACAAAATTCTTTCCAAATTTGGTCAACCGCAGCTGGTTATGGTGTTTTATGCGTGTGGTTTTAACCAATCAGAAACGGGGACATATTTTGAATGAATAATAATAGAATTTACGGGTGCGTTGTATTGGCAGGGGCGTAGCCAAGATTCTTCCAAAGGGAATAGGATTGTATGTCATTATGTTGATTCTTAGGATTCGCGCGTTTTCGCCACCTTATAAAAGTCTCACAAAGGGGGGTTACGGGCACCCCGGCACCCCCCCCACCCTCCCCTCTCCAGCTACGCCCTTGTTCGGAGTGATCCGGATCACTATCAGTGGTGCAATATTTGAAGGATTATGGTGCATCAAAACCGGGGAATCCTTGAGTGGATTCATCGCTACCTTTGATGCACCTTGATCTGAGTGATCTTGGATCACTGATCATGATCCGGTACATCCCAAAGGAACGCATCCTGGTACTATTTGAACGAGGTGACTGATGACGATCCTTTCATACTTACAAATATTGAAGGTTTGTGAGCTTGCTGAAGGCCTTACTTGGTAGGTAGCTTATCAAGTTATTCTGTAAGAATCTACCAAGATATATCAACACACAGTAAAATTGCCACTGATCTGACGGATTGTACGGATCATGTTATGTCATTCTTGGGTCGTAGCAGGTCGAGCAAGTATTGAACAGATTGAGTTGTCTTACACGATGCGTGGAATCGTTGGAGCCTCGAGGGGTCGGCAGCCACTGAAAGGCCAATGATTCCACACATCATGGAAGACAACTCAATCTTCAGTTTACGTACGGTTAAAAAGGTCCCTCTCGTATATCCCTTTTAGTCATCACCAAAGATTAGTCTCCTTCGCAGCTGTTTGTTTGGGATGTAGAACAACGCTCCCAAAGAAACGGCTGCTGACATTCCTTTCTCGTTATCAGCCAATCACAACTTATAGTTACATTTTCAAGAACTTTTTGGCGCCAAATTTGCCATCGGAAACTCGCCCAATCGGAGACCGTCTTTAATTTTATCTCTGCACACATTTGAATAATGTGGTACAGTAAACAATACCGCAACGAGTAATGCTGGTAAAGCACCAAAGAGACAAAAAGCTTGAAAGGTGATCTAGCTAGCTTTGCGACACTTAGTAACAACAGATAATAGTCTAGGCCAAGGCCAAATGAAACCGCACAGGGAAATAATTTTCATGTAGCGAATTACTTAGGCGACGGCGAAGTCCACGATCCAGATAATCAGACAAACCTCTGACCCCGGTATTGCGATTCTATCCATTAAAATGTTGCATATAGCGCAGAAGGGGACCTTTATCTAAAACCTGCCAATTCTTTGTTTCATGGTGGGCAAATCACTTAAAGGAAACACTTTTCAGAGTGAAACTGTTTGAAAACACAACGGCTAACACATCGCCAAACACCACAAAGATAGACATTAAAAAATGAGAGGAAGGAAGGAAAATGTTAACAAGGGTCGACTACGGAATTGTTTAGTTAAGAATTATATCCTTAGGAGAATAAGTACTTACAGATATTCGAGGTCCTTCGTTTTGGAAAAATGTTCAGCTGAGATATTCTTGATTTTATTGTCTGCCATATTACTAAAAAAAATATTCGCAATTCTTGTATCAAGAAAACAAAGTGATAAGTCCCAACGAAAACGACAGGACTGACTTGAACTGAATTAAAACCTTTTTCATTACATGTACAGCCAACCGTCATTAAGACGGACACCATGGAAAAGACAGCCTCTGTCCGTCTTAGGACGATTTTAGATACAGTAAAATGACTGGAAAATGGCGCGCAGGGCCTAACACAAGTTGTCCGTCTTATTGTAGTTTCCTTCTTACAAAGGTGTCCTTTGGACAGTTGGATGTCGTGACAACTGCATCTCACCGGACGGGTGGGGTCGTTGGGGAAAGAGAAGAGTTTTCAACGGAAATGTGACTGTGCAACCGTCTGGTGAGTCGCAATTGTCACGATTTCCAACCGTCCCGTAGTCGAGAGGATGGTTACAAGTGCGTATATGAGAGCTGAAAGCTCCAGTAGTAGTGAGGCGTAAATCATTCGAACTGGGGCGGAAAGGATGATGAAACCAAGCAATTTGAGTATATTTTCTTTATTTTAACGAGAAGAAGGTAAAATTTAACTTACTTAAAGGCTCGTGCAGTTTTGAGATCACTCGCATCTATTAATCACGAATTATACTCGAGGTCGTATACAAATTGTCTAGCATCAAACGAAATTTCTTCAAAAACTTGTGTTCACGTGTATTTATGTTTGTACTTATTTCACTTGTGTTATCCTTATTTCCCAATTAGTGTGAACCAGGCTTAAGGATGCGCAATGCAATGCAGGGGAATTACCTTAAGAAATGTTATATTAAAGGAATACTAATTAATATTTTTGCAAATTTCATGGAAAACTAAGCTTTGATAAACTGTCAATGATTTGCTTTTCGATATAGTTGTAAAAACAGTTTACTCAATTCTTCAAATTAAGGTCATTTCCCGAAAATAAAATTCAACATACGATTTTTGTGAAACTTTATCTATCGCACAGTACAATGCTTCGAAATATACATTAAAAAGAACAGGTCGCCAGGTCCATTTATGAGATATTGTCCCCTCAAGTTACCCCATAATTCCTTCCAATTTCATATAACAAACCCATGTTAAGGGCTAACCCACATACGGCCTCTCTGATGTGGCTTTGATAGCTCAGTTGGTAGAGCAACGCACCGGTAACGCAGAGGCCGTGAGTTCGAATCCCGTTCAAAGCCTGAAATTTTCTTTTCATTACCATTACCGTTACCATTCAATAAATTGAGTCAAGAAATTGAAATATCGTAGAGTAAGAAATAAACAACGTGCCAAAGTTTCGGGGATGTACGATATTCCTAACTCGAGTTATTCTGCAAAGTGTATCACTGAAAATTATAGTGTTTAGTATGGAGACGCCATGTTGGAGCCCCTCTGAGGGACTCCAACATGGCGGCCGGAAAGCAGTGGAAACATCTGAAGTTTACTTTGGCTTTCTCAAAACGTTTCTTCTCGTTGTTAAACTTGAAAACATTCGCATAGACACTTCCCTCAACATATTGGTTACTCAGAACTCGAAAACATAAGGCGAATCGATATTTTCGCGCATGTAGCATGTTACCCAGAAACAATGCCGATGTCACGCATTGTGAAAAATCTGAAATTCAAACTGTTCTATTTTCAAAACAAAGTAGTCTATCCCTTGTTTCTCTCTAACATATAGAGCGATTTCAGTGTCTAATAATATAAATGAAAAAAATACTCGATTCTGATTGGCTGAGAGCAGTGCAGTTCAAGTGTAACGCCAGTACAAAAAGTGTAACACAGTGCAAAAAGTGTAACACAGTGCAAAAGGTGTAACACCAGTGCAAATTACACATCGAAATTCTGGATTATGGTTGCAAATGTTTTAAACGAACCACTTCGAAGCATTATTAGCTGATCTTCATCAGCCAATCGGTAAATAATGTGTCAAATTCGCATCAAATCCCACAGGGAGCAGAGGAGTTATGCTTGAAACATCAATAAAAGAAACGTCTTACCTTCGTTCTTGTATTTATTCTCTTAGTTAAAACCTCATTTGCGAACCAAACATACGTATTCATTTGCGATCGATCGCTTCGAACCGCCATCATTCTAAATAGTGTCGACCGTTGGACGAACTGTGGGCGCCAAAGACGCCACAGCAGTAAGAATAGATCATTTTTCAGAATGATGGCGGTTCGAAACGATCGATCGCAAATGAATACGTATGTTTGGTTCCCAAATGGAATATGGAAGCCGGAAATGAAACGCGCGTAAAACACTTGCGACCTTCCTTGATTTTTTGCACCGATGCAACCAACATGCCAGGAGGCCGTAGGAACAATGACAGGAAAGAAGTAAAAAACTTATAGGCGGCTAGCCTGCAAATACAGCTTCCCTTCTTCGCTCCCGGCCCGAGAGGCGTTTCGCAAAACGGACGTCTGCGATTTACCTCCGAAAATTCCATACTGATGACGTGAACCACTAATTAGCTTTCCGGAATATAATTACACCACACGCAGTTGATCTCGCATAATTAGCATTTTGCTTTTAGTTTGCTCACTGACATCAGAGGATTGAATGAAAAAACTAGTCCTCTTTGTTGTAGTTCTGAAGACATTTTTTCCAGTGGAATTGCTCGAATTTGAATTCTTGCCAAGATGCATACTCACAGTAAAAATAGTGATGGTAAGTTTTGGAATATTTCTTGAGGCAGCACTTCTATTTTATTGTGGCTAAGATATCTGTAAAAAGTGAGAAGACATGCATCAGGCAACATTAATGAAGAGAGAACGCCTTTTTGCATTTGAAAGGCTAGGCGACAGTTATAAAAAGAATGTGTTCCATCTCCATTCATAACAACATTTATGTATGTCATCTTGAAAATCAATTTTATTTTGCTCGGCGACCTTCCTTGATTTTTTGTATGCAAGTAACATGCAAGTAGAACAGAGATTATTTGAGCCAGAAAAGCCGTAAAAGCAATCACAGCAAAGTCTTATAGGCGGCTTTCGACACACGTCTCTGAAATGAAAGAAGAACTTTGTTTCACGAGCAGGATTCGAACCCGCATCTCCCTGTATACTAGTCGGGCGTGATATCCACTACAACATTGGGGCAACCAGACTCGGGACGTGGCAACTTATTGATGTGAGTAAATCGAACGCGGCCAATCCAAGGGGCATTTTTGATCCGAGAAATTTGTGTTTCATGGCCCTTTCCCGACAATCAGGGTTACTGATGTAACAAATAGAACATAAATTATTTGAGCCAGGAAAGCCGTAGAAACAATGACAGGAAAGACGTAAGTAACCGAGTGGAAATCACACCCGACTAGTACGCGGGGAGACGCGTGCTCGAATCCTGCTCGGGACACGAACTTTCAAGTTTTTCTTTCATTTCATAGACGTTTGTCGAAAGCCGCCTGTAAGCCTGTAGTATGGTGTTTTAAAACAATGTTAATGCAGCAATGGGTTTGGTAGAAAAGCACGGTACATGCACAGCCTCAGTTTGATATCCAGGCGTTTACTCTACAGCAACACTTCTAATGTATCTCTCTTCCTGAAATAATGTTGTTATTTCATTTGGAGTTATCCGCACAGAACTGAAATTAGGAAAACTCTAAAACTACGAAAGAGTGAAATCGCTACACGTCAAAGAGGTAAGTGTTGGGGAACACTGACATGCAAGGGAAAGTAAACGTTGATAAATCATTTACTTTGGCAATTTATAACTTCCTATTTATTGAAGTTCCAAAGACATCTTTCCTGTGGAATTGCTCGAATTTAAATTCTTGCCAGATGCATACTTACAATCTAAATAGTGACGGTAAGTTTTGGAATATTTCTTCAGGCAGCACTTCTATTTTATTGTAGCTAAGATCCCTGTAAAAAGTGAAGTAAAAAACGTGTCCAATTTCCATCATAATAACCATTTATATATGCCATTTACTGCGGTTCTTGTGAACGTAAGTGCAAACATTTGTTTTATCTTGAAAATCAATTTTATTTTGCTCGGCGACCTTCCTTGATTTTTTGTATGCAAGTAACATGCAAGTAGAACAGAGATTATTTGAGCCAGAAAAGCCGTAAAAGCAATGAGAGCAAAGTCTTATAGGCGGCTTTCGACACACGTCTCTGAAATGAAAGAAGAACTTTGTTTCACGAGCAGGATTCGAACCCGCATCTCCCTGTATACTAGTCGGGCGTGATATCCACTACAACATTGGGGCAACCAGACTCGGGACGTGGCAACTTATTGATGTGAGTAAATCGAACGCGGCCAATCCAAGGGGCATTTTTGATTCGAGAAATTTGTGTTTCATGGCCCTTTCCCGACAATCAGGGTTACTGATGTAACAAATAGAACAGAAATTATTTGAGCCAGGAAAGCCGTAGAAACAATGACAGGAAAGACGTAAGTAACCGAGTGGAAATCACACCCGACTAGTACGCGGGGAGACGCGTGCTCGAATCCTGCCTTGGACACGAACTTTCAAGTTTTTCTTTCATTTCATAGACGTTTGTCGAAAGCCGCCTGTAAGCCTGTAGTATGGTGTTTTAAAACAATGTTAATGCAGCAATGGGTTTGGTAGAAAAGCACGGTACATGCACAGCCTCAGTTTGATATCCAGGCGTTTACTCTACAGCAACACTTCTAATGTATCTCTCTTCCTGAAATAATGTTGTTATTTCATTTGGAGTTATCCGCAAAGAACTGAAATCAGGAAAACTCTAAAACTACGAAAGAGTGAAATCGCTACACGTCAAAGAGGTAAGTGTTGGGGAACACTGACATGCAAGGGAAAGTAAACGTTGACAAATCATTTACTTTGGCAATTTATAACTTCCTATTTATTGAAGTTCCAAAGACATTTTTCCTGTGGAATTGCTCGAATTTAAATTCTTGCCAGATGCATACTTACAATCTAAATAGTGACGGTAAGTTTTGGAATATTTCTTCAGGCAGCACTTCTATTTTATTGTAGCTAAGATCCCTGTAAAAAGTGAAGTAAAAAACGTGTCCAATTTCCATCATAATAACCATTCATATATGCCATTTACTACGGTTCTTGTGAACGTAAGTGAAAACATTTCGGTGTTGTATAAGTTTACGAAGAACATGACGTTGAAAGTTGTAAACTTTCACCTGATAGAGGTAACATTTTCGGAGAACATTTGTGTCATAATTAGAATAAGAATCGATGAATTGACCTGCATCTTTGATTAAAAAAAATTAAATTTCTATATTTGGAAGAATAAAGTTTGCTTATGAGATAATATTAGGGGAGCTCATGTAGCCCGAAGTTCCCCATAACCATATAACAGGAAAACCTTGCATGAACAGAAATAAGAGAACCACGTATTTTACTTTTTATGGTCATCGTCGCGCGCCACATATTTCGCAGGAGAATGCGACGACGGGAGGGACTAGGTGGGGCATGCCTTCAGCATAGTCGGGTGACTTTATGCTACGCTTTAAATCCAGACTCTGGATATCCTGTGATGCGCAGCACGCTTTAAAAGACAGGCCTAGGGAAATTCATAAAAATGGGGGGCGGGGCAGAGTAAGCGGCATTTTGATCTGCAAGTTACGCTGCTCTTTAACGCTAATCTGCTCTTTAACGCTAATCAAGGGAAGTCAGTTTCTCTCTTTTGGAAACGTAAAGAAGGAATACAAACAAACATCATGGCATGCTTCTTTTCTATTTTGGTTCACTCAACTCACTTCAGGTGAGGAGGTACCAAACAGAAAAAATGATGCGGTAGCAATTCCTCTGTTTAGTTACATGGAAGACTGAGTGTTAGAAGATATTTTGTGTTCGGTTGGGGTAAATAGCGCGTGCAGGCGACAATAATATTTCAATATTTCGGAAATTGACCTCATCTTAAAAAAGAGTTGGGCTGTTTGTATATAATGAAGAAGTAAACAAAAATGACAATATGTCCACGTAACCGCGTAGAAGCATATATAGGCGTACGGGCGAACCGTTGCCGTGATTTGCTGTGAATATTATCCCTTCTCACAATGGGTGCGCGGGTAATTTGAATCCAAAGTCCGGGTCGCTAATCTAATTTTAAACGGTCAGTACACGGAACACACTGTCAACGCATCTTTGGACGGCTGCTGATCGAAAAGCCTTGAGAGATTTGCTCCCTAAAATTGCTCCTTGGCGGAAGTTTTCATCCTATGAAGAGAAGCAATGTGTAGAGCATCTATTAGCGCTGCTCTAGGCGGAATCTTTAGGCAAGCGGATCCCTTCGGGCGAATTTATGGCTGGATTCCTTCATTCGATCTGCCGGGCTCCGTAACTCGAGTGCCCTACCTTGAGAATTATATATGGAGAGGAATACAGAGAAGCTAAAACCCACTGGAATCGCTCTGAAACGCCTTCCAAGGCCAAAAAAACACAAGTTATAGACACAAAAGGGCAGGTAAGTCGATTTTATTATTTTTCTTCTCATTTTCAAGTATTTTGTGCGATCGTTATATTCCCATACAAACTCTTATAATAACGCCGTTACTGCAAAGTCATGTTGACGGTTCCCAAAGAAGCTTGGGTTACCTGTGCTTTCACGTTCACTTCTGCGTTCGGTAATAAAATTTCAGCTTGTGTTTCCAGACATAACGCTGCATATAATCAATGAAAATGACATAGCAAATGGAACAAGTTTTAATTTATACCTGTTACTTTTTTTCTGAGCTTTGAAACTAGTTTGCGTAGTGGGAAAAATGAACAACTTTTTAACTTGAGTGACTATATTACTGCATTGAAACTATTGACCGTCTTTGTTAAAGATGGCTAGGATAGAAGTGGATTGAAAATCGAAAAGAAATTGCCACTTTTTTTCAAATTTTCACGCCAATACCTGAAAAAATAGGAAACCGACTGTTGTGGTTTGCTCTCCCTGCTAAATTTTCATTTGATATCTTCTTGGCAATTCTGCAGAAGCATTTTTTTTTTGTTTGAATAAAGTTATGAAGCAATGACTTAAGCACAGAATTGATCTGAACACTCCAAAATCATCGTTACAATACCCCTTTAAGGTTTCATTGGATTAAAGTTATAACGTCAATTCAAAGCGTCAAACGCAATGAAAATTCTAGCGAAAAGAATCAGTATTCACGCATACAAACGTGTATATCCTTTATTTAAACACGAAAAGACTTAAAGCTAAAAGCTTGTGGGGTCGTGTAAAATTAACCCTTTCCTGCCCAAGCGTGACTTATAGATTTTACTCTGTCTAACGCCAGACGATTTTACTCGTCAAAGGGAGACCCCTTGGGCAGTAAAGGGTTAATTACAAATAAATTTATATGTGAGAGAGTGTCCATAAATGACAAACTTTTTATTCATTTTTGATGATAATCTCTTGCGCGCAATACAGAACGTGTTGCAAACGTCTTTTAAGAAATTAAATGAAAGAAATGTAACAAACTCACAAGACCAAGAGTTTCGGTAGATTGGAGAATATCCCTTTATGCACAATGCGGATGTCATTCGATCCCAGCTCCCTGCGAGAGAAGAGACACTGTTGGAGTTTTGCCAGGGCGTACAAAAGAGACCTGCTAACACTACCATTTAGGAAATAAGGATATCCTGACTATAGTAACTTCAATTAATCGACGAAATCAATAAAAATAAATACATAAAAACCGCACTTTAGACCCCTTAAAATCACTCGAATATTTTTCGAGCAAATTTTTTACATTTACAGTGCTTTTCCAAACATATTGAGGAAGTGAAAACGACAAAGAAAAAGTCGCCTCAGATGCACTTTAAATATAAAGTGCAAGTTTTGAAAAAAAGCGACCAATAACCCAGTCAGAAGTATTTGTTAAAAAATACCTGCGTTCAATTGGTATGAGTAATATTTCGGTATGAACTATGCCATATCTCGAGAAGGTTTTCCGCTGCGCACATGCCCAACAGTTTGGGATATACATTTAATTAAAGATGCGCACGCTACAAATGAAATATGGAAGCCGGAAATGAAACGCGCGTAAAACACTTGCGACCTTCCTCGATTTTTTGCACCGATGCAACCAACATGCCAGGAAGCCGTAGGAACAATGACAGGAAAGAATTAAAAAACTTATAGGCGGCTAGCCTGCAAATACAGCTTCCCTTCTTCGCTCCCGGCCTGAGAGGCGTTTCGCAAAACGGACGTCTGCGATTTACCTCAGAAAATTCCATACTGATGACGTGATAATTACACCACACGCAGTTGATCTCGCATAATTAGCATTTCGCTTTCAGTTTGCCCACTGACATCAGAGGATTGAATGAAAAAACTAGTCCTCTTTGTGTTAGTTCTAAAGACATTTTTCCTGTGGAATTGCTCGAATTTAAATTCTTGCCAGATGCATACTTACAATCTATATAGTAATGGTAAGTTTTGGAATATTTCTTGAGGCAGCACTTCTATTTTATTGTGGCTAAGATCTCTGTAAAAAGTGAGAAGAAATGTACCAGGCAACATTAATGAAGAGAGAACGCCTTTTTGCATTTGAAAGGCTAGGCGACAGGAAAAAAATGTGTTCCATGTCCATTCATAACAAAATTTATGTATGCCATTTACTACCGTTCTTGTGGAAGTAAGTGCAAACATTTGTTTTTATCTTGAAAATTAATTTTATTTTGCTCGTGGACCTTCCTTGATTTTTTGTATGCAAGTAACATGCAAGTAGAACAGAGATTATTTGAGCCAGAAAAGCCGTAAAAACAATGACAGCAAAGTCTTATAGGCGGCTTTCGACACACGTCTCTGAAATGAAAGAAGAACTTTGTTTCACGAGCAGGATTCGAACCTGCATCTCCCTGTATACTAGTCGGGCGTGATATCCACTACAACATTGGGGCAAGCAGACTCGGGACGTGGCAACTTATTGATGTGAGTAAATCGAACGCGGCCAATCCAAGGGGCATTTTGGATTCGAGAAATTTGTGTTTCATGGCCCTTTCCGACAATCAGGGTTACTGATGTAACAAATAAGACGGAAATTATTTGAGCCGGGAAAGCCGTAGAAACAATGACAGGAAAGACGTAAGTAACCGAGTGGAGATCACACCCGACTAGTACGCGTGAAGACGCGTGCTCGAATCCTGCTCGGGACACCAACTTTCAAGTTTTTCTTTCTTTTTATAGACGTTTGTCGAAAGCCGCCTCTAAGCCATTAGTATGGTGTTTTAAAACAATGTTAATGCAGCAATGGGTTTGGTAGAAAAGCACGGTACATGAACAGCCTCAGTTTGATATCCAGGCGTTTACTCTACAGCAACACTTCTAATGTATCTGTCTTCGTGACATAATGTTGTTATTTCATTTGGAGTTATCCGCACAGAACTGAAATCAGGAAAACTCTAAAACTACGAAAGAGTGAAATCGCTACACTTCAAAGAGGTAAGTGTTGGGGAACACTAACATGCAAGGGAAAGTAAACGTTGATAAATCATTTACTTTGGCAATTTATAACTTCCTATTTATTGAAGTTCCAAAGACATTTTTCCTGTGGAATTGCTCGAATTTGAATTCTTGCCAGATGTATACTTACAATAGAGATAGTGATGGTAAGTTTTGGAATATTTCTTCAGGCAGCACTTCTATTTTATTGTGGCTAAGACCCCTGTAAAAAGTGAAGTAAAAAACGTTTCCAATTTCCATCATAATAACTATTTATATATACCATTTACTACGGTTCTTGTGAACGTAAGTTAAAACATTTCGGTGTTGTATAAGTTTACGAAGACCATGACGTTGAAAGTTGTAAACTTTCACCTGATAGAGGTAACATTTTCGGAGAAAATTTGTGTCATAATTAGAATAACAATCGATGAATTGACCTGTATCTTTGATTAAAAAAATTAAATTTCTATATTTGGAAGAATGAAGTTTGCTTATGAGATAATATTAGGGGAGCTCATGTAGCCCGAAGTTCCCCATAACCATATAACAGGAAAACCTTGCATGCACAGAAATAGGAGAGCCATGTATTTCACTTTTTATGGTCATCGTCGCGCGCCACATATTTCGCAGGAGAATGCGACGACGGGAGGGACTAGGTGGGGCATGCCTTCAGCATAGTCGGGTGACTTTATGCTACGTTTTAAATCCAGACTCTGGATATCCTGTGATGCGCAGCACGCTTTAAAAGACAGGCCTAGGGAAATTGATAAAAATGGGGGGCGGGGCAGTCACGCCTAAGCGGCATTTTGATCTGCAAGTTACGCTGCTCTTTAACGCTAATCTGATTATTTACGATTTCCAAGCAAGGGAAGTCAGTTTCTCTCTTTTGGAAACGTAAAGAAGGAATACAAACAAACATCATGGCATGCTTCTTTTCTATTTTGGTTCACTTAACTCACTTCACGTGAGGAGGTACCAAACAGAAAAAAGGATGCGGTAGCAGTTCCTCTGTTTAGTTACATGGAAGACTGAGTGTTAGAAGATATTTTGTGTTCGGTTGGGGTGAATAGCGCGTGCAGGCGACAATAATATTTCAATATTTCGGAAATTGACCTCATCTTAAAAAAGAGTTGGGCTGTTTGTATATAACGAAGAACTAAACAAAAATGACAATATGTCCACGTGACTGCGTAGAAGCATATATAGGCGTACGGGCGAACCGTTGCCGTGATTTGCTGTGAATATTATCCCTTCTCACAATGGGTGCGCGGGTAATTTGAATCCAAAGTCCGGGTCGCTAATCTAATTTTAAACGGTCAGTACACGGAACACACTGTCAACGCATCTTTGGACGGCTGCTGATCGAAAAGCCTTGAGAGATTTGCTCCCTAAAATTGCTCCTTGGCGGACGTTTTCATCCTATGAAGAGAAGCAATGTGTAGAGCATCTATTAGGGCTGCTCTAGGCGGAATCTTTAGGCGAGCGGATCCCTTCGGGCGAATTTATGGCTGGATTCCTTCAGTCGATCTGCCGGGCTCCGTAACTCGAGTGCCCTACCTTGAGAATTATATATGGAGAGGAATACAGAGAAGCTAAAACCCACTGGAATCGCTCTGAAACGCCTTCAAAGGCCATAAAAAAACAAGTTATAGACACAAAAGGGCAGGTAAGTCGATTTTATTATTTTTCTTCTCATTTTCAAGTATTTTGTGCGATCGTAATATTCCCATACAAACTCTTATAATAACGCCGTTACTGCAAAGTCATTTTGACGGTTCCCAAAGAAGCTTGGGTTACCCGTGCTTTCACGTTCACTTCTGCGTTCGGTAATAAAATTTCAGCTTGTCTTTCCAGACATAACGCTGCATATAATCAATGAAAATGACATAGCAAATGGAACAAGTTTTAATTTATACCTGTTACTTTTTTTCTGAGCTTTGAAACTAGTTTGCGTGGTGGGAAAAATGAACAACTTTTTAACTTGAGTGACTATATTACTGCATTGAAACTATTGACCGTCTTTGTTAAAGATGGCTAGGATAGAAGTGGACATAAAATCAAAAACAAATTGCCACTTTTTTTTCAAATTTCCACGCCAATACCTGAAAAAATAGGAAACCGACTGTTGTGGTTTGCTCTCCTTGCTAAATTTTCATTTGATATGTTCTTGGCAATTCTGCAGAAGCATTTTTTTTTTGTTTGAATAAAGTTATGAAGCAATGACTTAAGCACAGAATTGATCTGAACACTCCAAAATCATCGTGACAATACCCCTTTAAGGTTTCATTGAATTATAGTTATAACGTCAATTCAAAGCGTCAAACGCAATGAAAATTCTAGCGAAAAGAATCAGTATTCACGAATACATACGTGTATATCCTTTATTTAAACACGAAAAGACTTAAAGCTAAAAGCTTGTGGGGTCGTGTAAAATTAATTACAAATAAATTTCTATGTGAGAGAGTGTCCATAAATGACAAAGTTTTTATTCATTTTTGATGACAATCTCTTGCGCGCAATACAGAACGTGTTGCAAACGTCTTTTAAGAAATTAAATGAAAGAAATGTAACAAACTCACAAGGCCCAGAGTTCCGGTAGATTGGAGAATATCCCTTTATGCACAATGCGGATGTCATTCGATCCCAGCCCCCTGCGAGAGAAGAGACACTGTTGGAGTTTTGCCAGGGCGTACAAAAGAGACCTGCTAACACTACCATTTAGGAAATAAGGATATCCTTACTATAGTAACTTCAATTAATCGACGAAATAAATAAAAATAAATACAAAAAACCGCACTTTAGACCCCTTAAAATCACTCGAATATTTTTCCAGCAAATTTTTTACATTTACAGTGCTTTTCCAAACATATTGAGGAAGTGAAAACGACAAAGAAATAGTCGCCTCAGATTCACTTTAAATATAAAGTGCAAGTTTTTAAAAAAAAAGCGACCAATAACCCAGTCAGAAGTATTTGTTAAAAAATACTTGCGTTCAATTGGTATGAGTAATATTTCGGTATGAACTATGCCATATCTCGAGAAGGTTTTCCGCTGCGCACATGCCCAACAGTTTGGGAAATACATTTCATTAAAGATGCGCACGCTACAAATGAAATATGGAAGCCGGAAATGAAACGCGCGTAAAACACTTGCGACCTTCCTTGATTTTTTGCACCGATGCAACCAACATGCCAGGAAGCCGTAGGAACAATGACAGGAAAGAAGTAAAAAACTTATAGGCGGCTAGCCTGCAAATACAGCTTCCCTTCTTCGCTACCGGCCCGAGAGGCAAAACGGACGTCTGCGATTTACCTCCGAAAACTCCATACTGATGGCGTGAATAATTAAACCACACGCAGTTGATCTCGCATAATTAGCATTTTGCTTTTAGTTTGCTCACTGACATCAGAGGATTGAATGAAAAAACTAGTCCTCTTTGTTGTAGTTCTAAAGGCATTTTTTCCTGTTGAATTGCTCGAATTTAAATTCTTACCGAGATGCATACTTACAGTATAAATAGTGTTGGTAAGTTTTGGAATATTTCTTGAGGCAGCACTTCTATTTTATTGTGGCTAAGATATCTGTAAAAAGTGAGAAGAAATGTATCAGGCAACATTAATGAAGAGAACGCCTTTTTGCATTTGAAAGGCTAGGCGACAGGAAAAAAATGTGTTCCATGTCCATTCATAACAACATTTATGTATGCCATTTACTACGGTTCTTGTGGAAGTAGGTGCAAACATTTGTTTTTATCTTGAAAATTAATTTTATTTTGCTCGGTGACCTTCCTTGATTTTTTGTATGCAAGTAACATGCAAGTAGAACAGAGATTATTTGAGCCAGAAAAGCCGTAAAAACAATGACAGCAAAGTCTTATAGGCGGCTTTCGACACACGTTTCTGAAATGAAAGAAGAACTTTGTTTCATGAGCAGGATTCGAACCTGCATCTCCCTGTATACTAGTCGGGCGTGATATCCACTACAACATTGGGGCAACCAGACTCGGGACGTGGCAGCTTATTGATGTGAGTAAATCGAACGCGGCCAATCCAAGGGCCATTTTTGATTCGAGACATTTGTGTTTCATGGCCCTTTCCGACAATCAGGGTTACTGATGTAACAAATAGAACAGAAATTATTTGAGCCAGGAAAGCCGTAGAAACAATGACAGGAAAGACGTAAGTAACCGAGTGGAGATCACACCCGACTAGTACGCGGGAAGACGCGTGCTCGAATCCTGCTCGGGACACGAACTTTCAAGTTTTTCTTTCATTTCATAGACGTTTGTCGAAAGCCGCCTGTAAGCCTGTAGTATGGTGTTTTAAAACAATGTTAATGCAGCAATGGGTTTGGTAGAAAAGCAGGGTACATGCACAGCCTCAGTTTGATATCCAGGCGTTTACTCTACAGCAACACTTCTAATGTATCTGTCTTCGTGACATAATGTTGTTATTTCATTTGGAGTTATCCGCACAGAACTGAAATCAGGAAAACTCTAAAACTACGAAACAGTAAAAACGCTACACTTCAAAGAGGTAAGTGTTGGGGAACACTAACATGCAAGGGAAAGTAAACGTTGATAAATCATTTACTTTGGCAATTTATAACTTCCTATTTATTGAAGTTCCAAAGACATTTTTCCTGTGGAATTGCTCGAATTTGAATTCTTGCCAGATGTATACTTACAATTCAGATAGTGATGGTAAGTTTTGGAATATTTCTTCAGGCAGCACTTCTATTTTATTGTGGCTAAGATCCCTGTAAAAAGTGAAGTAAAAAATGTGCTCCATTTCCATAATAATAACCATTTATATATACCATTTACTAACGGTTCTTGTCAACTCAAGTGAAAACATTTCGGTGTTGTATAGTTTACGAAAACCATGACGTTGAAAGTTGTAAACTTTCACCTGATAGAGGTAACATTTTCGGAGAACATTTGTGTCATAATTAGAATAACAATCGATGAATTGACCTGTATCTTTGATTAAAAAAACTTAAATTTCTATATTTGAAAGAATGAAGTTTGCTTATGAGATAATATTAGGGGAGCTCATGTAGCCCGAAGTTCCCATAACCATATAACAGGAAAACCTTGCATGCACAGAAATAGGAGAACCATGTAATTCACTTTTTATGGTCATCGCCGCGCGCCACATATTTCGCAGGAGAATGCGACGACGGGAGGTACTAGGTGGGGCATGCCTTCAGCATAGTCGGGTGACTTTATGCTACGCTTTAAATCCAGACTCTGGATATCCTGTGATGCGCAGCACGCTTTAAAAGACAGGCCTAGGGAAATTGATAAAAATGGGGGGCGGGGCAGTCACGCCTAAGCGGCATTTTGATCTGCAAGTTACGCTGCTATTAACGCTAATCTGATTATTTACTATTTCCAAGCAAGGGAAGTCAGTTTCTCTCTTTTGGAAACGTAAAGAAGGAATACAAACAAACATCATGGCATGTTTCTTTTCTATTTTGGTTCACTCAACTCACTTCAGGTGAGGAGGTACCAAACAGAAAAAAGGATGCGGTAGCAATTCCTCTGTTTAGTTACATGGAGGACTGAGTGTTAGAAGATATTTTGTGTTCGGTTGGGGTGAATAGCGCGTGCAGGCGACAATAATATTTCAATATTTCGGAAATTGACCTCATCTTAAAAAAGAGTTGGGCTGTTTGTATCTAATGAAGAACTAAACAAAAATGAGAATATGTCCACGTGACTGCGTAGAAGCATATATAGGCGTACGGGCGAACCGTTGCCGTGATTTGCTGTGAATATTATCCCTTCTCACAATGGGTGCGCGGGTAATTTGAATCCAAAGTCCGGGTCGCTAATCTAATTTTAAACGGTCAGTACACGGAACACACTGTCAACGCATCTTTGGACTCCATCTCCTTTCACGTTCACTTCTGCGTTCGGTAATAAAATTTCAGCTTGTGTTTCCAGACATAACGCTGCATATAATCAATGAAAATGACATAGCAAATGGAACAAGTTTTAATTTATACCTGTTACTTTTTTTCTGAGCTTTGAAACTAGTTTGCGTAGTGGGAAAAATGAACAACTTTTTAACTTGAGTGACTATATTACTGCATTGAAACTATTGACCGTCTTTGTTAAAGATGGCTAGGATAGAAGTGGATTGAAAATCGAAAAGAAATTGCCACTTTTTTTCAAATTTTCACGCCAATACCTGAAAAAATAGGAAACCGACTGTTGTGGTTTGCTCTCCCTGCTAAATTTTCATTTGATATCTTCTTGGCAATTCTGCAGAAGCATTTTTTTTTTGTTTGAATAAAGTTATGAAGCAATGACTTAAGCACAGAATTGATCTGAACACTCCAAAATCATCGTGACAATACCCCTTTAAGGTTTCATTGAATTAAAGTTATAACGTCAATTCAAAGCGTCAAACGCAATGAAAATTCTAGCGAAAAGAATCAGTATTCACGCATACATACGTGTATATCCTTTATTTAAACACGAAAAGACTTAAAGCTAAAAGCTTGTGGGGTCGTGTAAAATTAATTACAAATAAATTTCTATGTGAGAGAGTGTCCATAAATGACAAACTTTTTATTCATTTTTGATGATAATCTCTTGCGCGCAATACAGAACGTGTTGCAAACGTCTTTTAAGAAATTAAATGAAAGAAATGTAACAAACACACAAGGCCCCGAGTTCCGGTAGATTGGAGAATATCCCTTTATGCACAATACGGATGTCATTCGATCCCAGCTCCCTGCGAGAGAAGAGACACTGTTGGAGTTTTGCCAGGGCGTACAAAAGAGACCTGCTAACACTACCATTTAGGAAATAAGGATATCCTGACTATAGTAACTTCAATTAATCGACGAAATAAATAAAAATAAATACAAAAAACCGCACTTTAGACCCCTTAAAATCACTCGAATATTTTTCCAGCAAATATTTTACATTTACAGTGCTTTTCCAAACATATTGAGGAAGTGAAAACGACAAAGAAAAAGTCGCCTCAGATGCACTTTAATTATAAAGTGCAAGTTTTGAAAAAAAAGCGACCAATAACCCAGTCAGAAGTATTTGTTGAAAAATACCTGCGTTCAATTGGTATGAGTAATATTTCGGTATGAACTATGCCATATCTCGAGAAGGTTTTCCGCTGCGCACATGCCCAACAGATTGGGAAATACATTTCATTAAAGATGCGAACGCTACAAATGAAATATGGAAGCCGGAAATGAAACGCGCGTAAAACACTTGCGACCTTCCTTGATTTTTTGCACCGATGCAACCAACATGCCAGGAAGCCGTAGGAACAATGACAGGAAAGAAGTAAAAAACTTATAGGCGGCTAGCCTGCAAATACAGCTTCCCTTCTTCGCTCCCGGCCCGAGAGGCAAAACGGACGTCTGCGATTTACCTCCGAAAACTCCATACTGATGACGTGAATAATTACACCACACGCAGTTGATCTCGCATAATTAGCATTTTGCTTTTAGTTTGCTCACTGACATCAGAGGATTGAATGAAAAAACTAGTCCTCTTTGTTGTAGTTCTAAAGGCATTTTTTCCTGTTGAATTGCTCGAATTTAAATTCTTACCGAGATGCATACTTACAGTATAAATAGTGTTGGTAAGTTTTGGAATATTTCTTGAGGCAGCACTTCTATTTTATTGTGGCTAAGATATCTGTAAAAAGTGAGAAGAAATGTATCAGGCAACATTAATGAAGAGAACGCCTTTTTGCATTTGAAAGGCTAGGCGACAGGAAAAAAATGTGTTCCATGTCCATTCATAACAACATTTATGTATGCCATTTACTACGGTTCTTGTGGAAGTAAGTGCAAACATTTGTTTTTATCTTGAAAATTAATTTTATTTTGCTCGGTGACCTTCCTTGATTTTTTGTATGCAAGTAACATGCAAGTAGAACAGAGATTATTTGAGCCAGAAAAGCCGTAAAAACAATGACAGCAAAGTCTTATAGGCGGCTTTCGACACACGTTTCTGAAATGAAAGAAGAACTTTGTTTCATGAGCAGGATTCGAACCTGCATCTCCCTGTATACTAGTCGGGCGTGATATCCACTACAACATTGGGGCAACCAGACTCGGGACGTGGCAGCTTATTGATGTGAGTAAATCGAACGCGGCCAATCCAAGGGCCATTTTTGATTCGAGACATTTGTGTTTCATGGCCCTTTCCCGACAATCAGGGTTACTGATGTAACAAATAGAACAGAAATTATTTGAGCCAGGAAAGCCGTAGAAACAATGACAGGAAAGACGTAAGTAACCGAGTGGAGATCACACCCGACTAGTACGAGGGAAGACGCGTGCTCGAATCCTGCTCGGGACACGAACTTTCAAGTTTTTCTTTCATTTCATAGACGTTTGTCGAAAGCCGCCTGTAAGCCTGTAGTATGGTGTTTTAAAACAATGTTAATGCAGCAATGGGTTTGGTAGAAAAGCACGGTACATGCACAGCCTCAGTTTGATATCCAGGCGTTTACTCTACAGCAACACTTCTAATGTATCTGTCTTCGTGACATAATGTTGTTATTTCATTTGGAGTTATCCGCACAGAACTGAAATCAGGAAAACTCTAAAACTACGAAAGAGTGAAATCGCTACACTTCAAAGAGGTAAGTGTTGGGGAACACTAACATGCAAGGGAAAGTAAACGTTGATAAATCATTTACTTTGGCAATTTATAACTTCCTATTTATTGAAGTTCCAAAGACATTTTTCCTGTGGAATTGCTCGAATTTAAATTCTTGCCAGATGCATACTTAAAAATCTAAATATTTATGGTAGGTTTTGGAATATTTCTTCAGGCAGCACTTCTATTTTATTGTAGCTAAGATCCCTTTAAAAAGTGAAGTAAAAAACGTGTCCAATTTCCATCATAATAACCATTTATATATACGTTTATATATACCATTTACTACGGTTCTTGTGAACGTAAGTGAAAACATTTCGGTGTTGTATAAGTTTACGAAGACCATGACGTTGAATGTTGTAAACTTTCACCTGATAGAGGTAACATTTTCGGAGAACATTTGTGTCATAATTAGAATAACAATCGATGAATTGACCTGTATCTTTGATTAAAAAAAATTAAATTTCTATATTTGGAAGAATGAAGTTTGCTTATGAGATAATATTAGGGGAGCTCATGTAGCCCGAAGTTCCCCATAACCATATAACAGGAAAACCTTGCATGCACAGAAATAGGAGAACCATGTAATTCACTTTTTATGGTCATCGTCGCGCGCCACATATTTCGCAGGAGAATGCGACGACGGGAGGTACTAGGTGGGGCATGCCTTCAGCATAGTCGGGTGACTTTTTGCTACGCTTTAAATCCAGACTCTGGATATCCTGTGATGAGCAGCACGCTTTAAAAGACAGGCCTAGGGAAATTGATAAAAATGGGGGGCGGGGCAGTCACGCCCAAGCGGCATTTTGATCTGCAAGTTACGCTGCTATTAACGCTAATCTGATTATTTACTATTTCCAAGCAAGGGAAGTCAGTTTCTCTCTTTTGGAAACGTAAAGAAGGAATACAAACAAACATCATGGCATGTTTCTTTTCTATTTTGGTTCACTCAACTCACTTCAGGTGAGGAGGTACCAAACAGAAAAAAGGATGCGGTAGCAATTCCTCTGTTTAGTTACATGGAGGACTGAGTGTTAGAAGATATTTTGTGTTCGGTTGGGGTGAATAGCGCGTGCAGGCGACAATAATATTTCAATATTTCGGAAATTGACCTCATCTTAAAAAAGAGTTGGGCTGTTTGTATCTAATGAAGAACTGAACAAAAATGAGAATATGTCCACGTGACTGCGTAGAAGCATATATAGGCGTACGGGCGAACCGTTGCCGTGATTTGCTGTGAATATTATCCCTTCTCACAATGGGTGCGCGGGTAATTTGAATCCAAAGTCCGGGTCGCTAATCTAATTTTAAACGGTCAGTACACGGAACACACTGTCAACGCATCTTTGGACGGCTGCTGATCGAAAAGCCTTGAGAGATTTGCTCCCTAAAATTGCTCCTTGGCGGACGTTTTAATCCTATGAAGAGAAGCAATGTGTAGAGTATCTATTAGCGCTGCCCTAGGCGGAATCTTTAGGCGAGCGGATCCCTTCGGGCGAATTTATGGCTGGATTCCTTCAGTCGATCTGCCGGGCTCCGTAACTCGAGTGCTCTACGTTGAGAATTATATATGGAGAGGAATACAGAGAAGCTAAAACCCACTGGAATCGCTCTGAAACGCCTTCAAAGGCCATAAAAACACAAGTTATAGACACAAAAGGGCAGGTAAGTCGATTTTATTATTTTTCTTCTCATTTTCAAGTATTTTGTGCGATCGTTATAT
Organism: Blastomussa wellsi; assembly: GCA_947652115.1. Taxonomy (NCBI): domain Eukaryota; kingdom Metazoa; phylum Cnidaria; class Anthozoa; order Scleractinia; family Plerogyridae; genus Blastomussa; species Blastomussa wellsi. The sequence goes on along the minus strand of OX393570.1, from coordinate 6,452,379 downwards.
TCCCATACAAACTCTTATAATAACGCCGTTACTGCAAAGTCATGTTGACGGTTCCCAAAGAAGCTTGGGTTACCTGTGCTTTCACGTTCACTTCTGCGTTCGGTAATAAAATTGTTTCCAGACATAACGCTGCATATAATCAATGAAAATGACATAGCAAATGGAACAAGTTTTAATTTATACCTGTTACTTTTTTTCTGAGCTTTGAAACTAGTTTGCGTAGTGGGAAAAATGAACAACTTTTTAACATGAGTGACTATATTACTGTATTGAAACTATTGACCGTCTTTGTTAAAGATGGCTAGGATAGAAGTGGATTGAAAATCGAAAAGAAATTGCCACTTTTTTTTTCAAATTTTCACGCCAATACCTGAAAAAATAGGAAACCGACTGTTGTGGTTTGCTCTCCCTGCTAAATTTTCATTTGATATGTTCTTGGCAATTCTGCAGAAGCATTTTTTTTGTTTGAATAAAGTTATGAAGCAATGACTTAAGCACAGAATTGATCTGAACACTCCAAAATCATCGTTACAATACCCCTTTAAGGTTTCATTGAATTAAAGTTATAACGTCAATTCAAAGCGTCAAACGCAATGAAAATTCTAGCGAAAAGAATCAGTATTCACGCATACATACGTGTATATCCTTTATTTAAACACGAAAAGACTTAAAGCTAAAAGCTTGTGGGGTCGTGTAAAATTAATTACAAATAAATTTCTATGTGAGAGAGTGACAATAAATGACAATCTTTTTATTCATTTTTGATGATAATCTCTTGCGCGCAATACAGAACGTGTTGCAAACGTCTTTTAAGAAATTAAATGAAAGAAATGTAACAAACTCACAAGGCCCAGAGTTCCGGTAGCTTGGAGAATATCCCTTTATGCACAATGCGGATGTCATTCGATGACAGCTCCCTGCGAGAGAAGAGACACTGTTGGAGTTTTGCCAGGGCGTACAAAAGAGACCTGCTAACACTACCATTTAGGAAATAAGTATATCCTGACTATAGTAACTTCAATTAATCGACGAAATAAATAAAAATAAATACAAAAAACCGCACTTTAGACCCCTTAAAATCACTCGAATATTTTTCCAGCAAATATTTTACATTTACAGTGCTTTTCCAAACATATTGAGGAAGTGAAAACGACAAAGAAAAAGTCGCCTCAGATGCACTTTAATTATAAAGTGCAAGTTTTGAAAAAAAAAGCGACCAATAACCCAGTCAGAAGTATTTGTTGAAAAATACCTGCGTTCAATTGGTATGAGTAATATTTCGGTATGAACTATGCCATATCTCGAGAAGGTTTTCCGCTGCGCACATGCCCAACAGTTTGGGATATACATTTCATTAAAGATGCGCACCCTACCAAATGAAATATGGAAGCCGGAAATGAAACGCGCGTAAAACACTTGCGACGTTCCTTGATTTTTTGCACCGATGCAACCAACATGCCAGGAAGCCGTAGGAACAATGACAGGAAAGAAGTAAAAAACTTATAGGCGGCTAGCCTGCAAATACAGCTTCCCTTCTTCGCTCCCGGCCCGAGAGGCGTTTCGCAAAACGGACGTCTGCGATTTACCTCCGAAAATTCCATACTGATGACGTGAATAATTACACCACACGCAGTTGATCTCGCATAATTAGCATTTTGCTTTCAGTTTGCCCACTGACATCAGAGGATTAAATGAAAAAACTAGTCCTCTTTGTGTTAGTTCTAAAGACATTTTTCTGTGGAATTGCTCGAATTTAAATTCTTGCCAGATGCATACTTACAATCTATATAGCAATGGTAAGTTTTGGAATATTTCTTGAGGCAGCACTTCTATTTTATTGTGGCTAAGATCTCTGTAAAAAGTGAGAAGAAATGTATCAGGCAACATTAATAAAGAGAGAACGTTTTTTTGCACTTGAAAGGCTAGGCGATAGGAAAAAGATGTGTTCCATGTCCATTCATAACAACATTTATGTATGCCATTTACTACGGTTCTTGTGGAAGTAAGTGCAAACATTTGTTTTTATCTTGAAAATTAATTTTATTTTGCTCGGGGACCTTCCTTGATTTTTTGTATGCAAGTAGCATGCAAGTAGAACAGAGATTATTTGAGCCAGAAAAGCCGTAAAAACAATGACAGCAAAGTCTTATAGGCGGCTTTCGACACACGTCTCTGAAATGAAAGAAGAACTTTGTTTCACGAGCAAGATTTGAACCCGCATCTCCCTGTATACTAGTCGGGCGTGATATCCACTACAACATTGGGGCAACCAGACTCGGGACGTGGCAACTTATTGAAGTGAGTAAATCGAACGCGGCCAATCCAAGGGGCATTTTGGATTCGAGACATTTGTGTTTCATGGCCCTTTCCCGACAATCAGGGTTACTGATGTAACCGTGAAATAGAACAGAGATTATTTGAGCCAGAAAAGCCGTAAAAACAATGACAGCAAAGTCTTATAGGCGGCTTTCGACACACGTCTCTGAAATGAAAGAAGAACTTTGTTTCACGAGCAGGATTTGAACCCGCATCTCCCTGTATACTAGTCGGGCGTGATATCCACTACAACATTGGGGCAACCAGACTCGGGACGTGGCAACTTATTGATGTGAGTAAATCGAACGCGGCCAATCCAAGGGGCATTTTGGATTCGAGACATTTGTGTTTTATGGCCCTTTCCTGACAATCAGGGTTACTGATGTAACAAATAGAACAGAAATTATTTGAGCCAGGAAAGCCGTAGAAACAATGACAGGAAAGACGTAAGTAACCGAGTGGAAATCACACCCGACTAGTACGCGGGGAGACGCGTGTTCGAATCCTGCTTGGGACACGAACTTTCAAGTTTTTCTTTCATTTCATAGACGTTTGTCGAAAGCCGCCTGTAAGCCTGTAGTATGGTGTTTTAAAACAATGTTAATGCAGCAATGGGTTTGGTAGAAAAGCACGGTACATGAACAGCCTCAGTTTGATATCCAGGCGTTTACTCTACAGCAACACTTCTAATGTATCTGTCTTCGTGACATAATGTTGTTATTTCATTTGGAGTTATCCGCACAGAACTGAAATGAGGAAAACTCTAAAACCACGAAAGAGAGAAATCGCTACACTTCAAAGAGGTAAGTGTTGGGGAACACTAACATGCAAGGGAAAGTAAACGTTGATAAATCATTTACTTTGGCAATTTATAACTTCCTATTTATTGAAGTTCCAAAGGCATTTTTCCTGTGGAATTTCTCGAATTTGAATTCTTGCCAGATGTATACTTACAATAGAGATAAAGATGGTAAGTTTTGGAATATTTCTTCAGGCAGCACTTCTATTTTATTGTAGCTAAGACCCCTGTAAAAAGTGAAGTAAAAAACGTGTCCAATTTCCATCATAATAACCATTTATATATGCCATTTACTACGGTTCTTGTGAACGTAAGTGAAAACATTTCGGTGTTGTATAAGTTTACGAAGACCATGACGTTCAAAGTTGTAAACTTTCACCTGATAGAGGTAACATTTTCGGAGAACATTTGTGTCATAATTAGAATAAGAATCGATGAATTGACCTGTATCTTTGATTAAAAAAAAATAAATTTCTATATTTGGAAGAATGAAGTTTGCTTATGAGATAATATTAGGGGAGCTCATGTAGCCCGAATTTCCCCATAACCATATAACAGGAAAACCTTGCATGCACAGAAATAGGAGAACCATGTAATTCACTTTTTATGGTCATCGTCATAGTACGCGGGGAGACGCGTGCTCGAATCCTGCTCGGGACACGAACTTTCAAGTTTTTCTTTCATTTCATAGACGTTTGTCGAAAGCCGCCTGTAAGCCTGTATTGTGGTGTTTTAACACAATGTTAATGCAGCATTGGGTTTGGTAGAAAAGCACGGTATATGCACAGCCTCAGTTTGATATCCAGGCGTTTACTCTACAGCAACACTTCTAATGTATCTGTCTTCGTGACATAATGTTGTTATTTCATTTGGAGTTATCCGCACAGAACTGAAATCAGGAAAACTCTAAAACTACGAAAGAGTGAAATCGCTACACTTCAAAGAGGTAAGTGTTGGGGAACACTAACATGCAAGGGAAAGTAAACGTTGATAAATCATTTACTTTGGCAATTTATAACTTCCTATTTATTGAAGTTCCAAAGACATTTTTCCTGTGGAATTGCTCGAATTTGAATTCTTGCCAGATGTATACTTACAATAGAGATAGTGATGGTAAGTTTTGGAATATTTCTTCAGGCATCACTTCTTTTTTATTGTGGCTAAGACCCCTGTAAAAAGTGAAGTAAAAAACGTTTCCAATTGCCATCATAATAACCATTTATATATACCATTTACTACGGTTCTTGTGAACGTAAGTGAAAACATTTCGGTGATGTATAAGTTTACGAAAACCATGACGTTGAAAGTTGTAAACTTTCACCTGATAGAGGTAACATTTTCGGAGAACATTTGTGTCATAATTAGAATAAGAATCGATGAATTGACCTGTATCTTTGATTAAAAAAATTAAATTTCTATATTTGGAAGAATGAAGTTTGCTTATGAGATAATATTAGGGGAGCTCATGTAGCCCGAAGTTTCCCATAACCATATAACAGGAAAACCTTGCATGCACAGAAATAGGAGAACCATGTAATTCACTTTTTATGGTCATCGTCGCGCGCCACATATTTCGCAGGAGAATGCGACGACGGGAGGGACTAGGTGGGGCATGCCTTCAGCATAGTCGGGTGACTTTATGCTACGCTTTAAATCCAGACTCTGGATATCCTGTGATGCGCAGCACGCTTTAAAAGACAGGCCTAGGGAAATTGATAAAAATGGGGGGCGGGGCAGTCACGCCTAAGCGGCATTTTGATCTGCAAGTTACGCTGCTATTAACGCTAATCTGATTATTTACTATTTCCAAGCAAGGGAAGTCAGTTTCTCTCTTTTGGAAACGTAAAGAAGGAATACAAACAAACATCATGGCATGTTTCTTTTCTATTTTGGTTCACTCAACTCACTTCAGGTGAGGAGGAACCAAACAGAAAAAAGGATGCGGTAGCAATTCCTCTGTTTAGTTACATGGAGGACTGAGTGTTAGAAGATATTTTGTGTTCGGTTGGGGTGAATAGCGCGTGCAGGCGACAATAATATTTCAATATTTCGGAAATTGACCTCATCTTAAAAAAGAGTTAGGCTGTTTGTATCTAATGAAGAACTAAACAAAAATGAGAATATGTCCACGTGACTGCGTAGAAGCATATATAGGCGTACGGGCGAACCGTTGCCGTGATTTGCTGTGAATATTATCCCTTCTCACAATGGGTGCGCGGGTAATTTGAATCCAAAGTCCGGGTCGCTAATCTAATTTTAAACGGTCAGTACACGGAACACACTGTCAACGCATCTTTGGACTCCATCTCCTTTCACGTTCACTTCTGCGTTCGGTAATAAAATTTCAGCTTGTGTTTCCAGACATAACGCTGCATATAATCAATGAAAATGACATAGCAAATGGAACAAGTTTTAATTTATACCGTTACTTTTTTTCTGAGCTTTGAAACTAGTTTGCGTAGTGGGAAAAATGAACAACTTTTTAACTTGAGTGACTATATTACTGCATTGAAACTATTGACCGTCTTTGTTAAAGATGGCTAGGATAGAAGTGGATTGAAAATCGAAAAGAAAGTGCCACTTTTTTTCAAATTTTCACGCCAATACCTGAAAAAATAAAAAACCGACTGTTGTGGTTTGCTCTCCCTGCTAAATTTTCATTTGATATCTTCTTGGCAATTCTGCAGAAGCATTTTTTTTTGTTTGAATAAAGTTATGAAGCAATGACTTAAGCACAGAATTGATCTGAACACTCCAAAATCATCGTGACAATACCCCTTTAAGGTTTCATTGAATTAAAGTTATAACGTCAATTCAAAGCGTCAAACGCAATGAAAATTCTAGCGAAAAGAATCATTATTCACGCATACATACGTGTATATCCTTTATTTAAACACGAAAAGACTTAAAGCTAAAAGCTTGTAGGGTCGTGTAAAATTAATTACAAATAAATTTCTATGTGAGAGAGTTTCCATAAATGACAAACTTTTTATTCATTTTTGATGATAATCTCTTGCGCGCAATACAGAACGTGTTGCAAACGTCTTTTAAGAAATTAAATGAAAGAAATGTAACAAACTCACAAGTCCGAGAGTTCCGGTAGATTGGAGAATATCCCTTTATGCACAATGCGGATGTCATTCGATCCCAGCTCCCTGCGAGAGAAGAGACACTGTTGGAGTTTTGCCAGGGCGTACAAAAGAGACCTGCTAACACTACCATTTAGGAAATAAGGATATCCTGACTATAGTAACTTCAATTAATCGACGAAATCAATAAAAATAAATACAAAAAACCGCACTTTAGACCCCTTAAAATCACTCGAATATTTTTCAAGCAAATTTTTTACATTTACAGTGCTTTTCCAAACATATTGAGGAAGTGAAAACGACAAAGAAATAGTCGCCTCAGATTCACATTAAATATAAAGTGCAAGTTTTGAAAAAAAAAGCGACCAATAACCCAGTCAGAAGTATTTGTTGAAAAATACCTGCGTTCAATTGGTATGAGTAATATTTCGGTATGAACTATGCCATATCTCGAGAAGGTTTTCCGCTGCGCACATGCCCAACAGTTGTTTGGGAAATACATTTCATTAAAGATGCGCACGCTACAAATGAAATATGGAAGCCGGAAATGAAACGCACGTAAAACACTTGCGACCTTCCTTGATTTTTTGTACCGATGCAACCAACATGCCAGGAAGCCGTAGGAACAATGACAGGAAAGAAGTAAAAAACTTATAGGCGGCTAGCCTGCAAATACAGCTTCCCTTCTTCGCTCCCGGCCCGAGAGGCAAAACGGACGTCTGCGATTTACCTCCGAAAACTCCATACTGATGACGTGAATAATTACACCACACGCAGTTGATCTCGCATAATTAGCATTTTGCTTTTAGTTTGCTCACTGACATCAGAGGATTGAATGAAAAAACTAGTCCTCTTTGTTGTAGTTCTAAAGGCATTTTTTCCTGTTGAATTGCTCGAATTTAAATTCTTACCGAGATGCATACTTACAGTATAAATAGTGTTGGTAAGTTTTGGAATATTTCTTGAGGCAGCACTTCTATTTTATTGTGGCTAAGATATCTGTAAAAAGTGAGAAGAAATGTATCAGGCAACATTAATGAAGAGAACGCCTTTTTGCATTTGAAAGGCTAGGCGACAGGAAAAAAATGTGTTCCATGTCCATTCATAACAACATTTATGTATGCCATTTACTACGGTTCTTGTGGAAGTAAGTGCAAACATTTGTTTTTATCTTGAAAATTAATTTTATTTTGCTCGGTGACCTTCCTTGATTTTTTGTATGCAAGTAACATGCAAGTAGAACAGAGATTATTTGAGCCAGAAAAGCCGTAAAAACAATGACAGCAAAGTCTTATAGGCGGCTTTCGACACACGTTTCTGAAATGAAAGAAGAACTTTGTTTCATGAGCAGGATTCGAACCTGCATCTCCCTGTATACTAGTCGGGCGTGATATCCACTACAACATTGGGGCAACCAGACTCGGGACGTGGCAGCTTATTGATGTGAGTAAATCGAACGCGGCCAATCCAAGGGCCATTTTTGATTCGAGACATTTGTGTTTCATGGCCCTTTCCCGACAATCAGGGTTACTGATGTAACAAATAGAACAGAAATTATTTGAGCCAGGAAAGCCGTAGAAACAATGACAGGAAAGACGTAAGTAACCGAGTGGAGATCACACCCGACTAGTACGCGGGAAGACGCGTGCTCGAATCCTGCTCGGGACACGAACTTTCATGTTTTTCTTTCATTTCATAGACGTTTGTCGAAAGCCGCCTGTAAGCCTGTAGTATGGTGTTTTAAAACAATGTTAATGCAGCAATGGGTTTGGTAGAAAAGCACGGTACATGCACAGCCTCAGTTTGATATCCAGGCGTTTACTCTACAGCAACACTTCTAATGTATCTGTCTTCCTGACATAATGTTGTTATTTCATTTGGAGTTATCCGCACAGAACTGAAATCAGGAAAACTCTAAAACTACGAAACAGTGAAAACGCTACACTTCAAAGAGGTAAGTGTTGGGGAACACTAACATGCAAGGGAAAGTAAACGTTGATAAATCATTTACTTTGGCAATTTATAACTTCCTATTTATTGAAGTTCCAAAGACATTTTTCCTGTGGAATTGCTCGAATTTAAATTCTTGCCAGATGCATACTTAAAAATCTAAATATTTATGGTAGGTTTTGGAATATTTCTTCAGGCAGCACTTCTATTTTGTTGTAGCTAAGATCCCTTTAAAAAGTGAATTAAAAAACGTGTCCAATTTCCATCATAATAACCATTTATATAACCATTTATATATACCATTTACTACGGTTCTTGTGAACGTAAGTGAAAACATTTCGGTGTTGTATAAGTTTACGAAGACCATGACGTTGAAAGTTGTAAACTTTCACCTGATAGAGGTAACATTTTCGGAGAACATTTGTGTCATAATTAGAATAACAATCGATGAATTGACCTGTATCTTTGATTAAAAAAATTAAATTTCTATATTTGGAAGAATGAAGTTTGCTTATGAGATAATATTAGGGGAGCTCATGTAGCCCGAAGTTCCCCATAACCATATAACAGGAAAACCTTGCATGCACAGAAATAGGAGAACCATGTAATTCACTTTTTATGGTCATCGTCGCGCGCCACATATTTCGCAGGAGAATGCGACGACGGGAGGGACTAGGTGGGGCATGCCTTCAGCATAGTCGGGTGACTTTATGCTACGCTTTAAATCCAGACTCTGGATATCCTGTGATGCGCAGCACGCTTTAAAAGACAGGCCTAGGGAAATTGATAAAAATGGGGGGCGGGGCAGTCACGCCGAAGCGGCATTTTGATCTGCAAGTTACGCTGCTATTAACGCTAATCTGATTATTTACTATTTCCAAGCAAGGGAAGTCAGTTTCTCTCTTTTGGAAACGTAAAGAAGGAATACAAACAAACATCATGGCATGTTTCTTTTCTATTTTGGTTCACTCAACTCACTTCAGGTGAGGAGGTACCAAACAGAAAAAAGGATGCGGTAGCAATTCCTCTGTTTAGTTTCATGGAGGTCTGAGTGTTAGAAGATATTTTGTGTTCGGTTGGGGTGAATAGCGCGTGCAGGCGACAATAATATTTCAATATTTCGGAAATTGACCTCATCTTAAAAAAGAGTTGGGCTGTTTGTATCTAATGAAGAACTGAACAAAAATGAGAATATGTCCACGTGACTGCGTAGAAGCATATATAGGCGTACGGGCGAACCGTTGCCGTGATTTGCTGTGAATATTATCCCTTCTCACAATGGGTGCGCGGGTAATTTGAATCCAAAGTCCGGGTCGCTAATCTAATTTTAAACGGTCAGTACACGGAACACACTGTCAACGCATCTTTGGACGGCTGCTGATCGAAAAGCCTTGAGAGATTTGCTCCCTAAAATTGCTCCTTGGCGGACGTTTTCATCCCATGAAGAGAAGCAATGTGTAGAGTATCTATTAGCGCTGCTCTAGGCGGAATCTTTAGGCGAGCGGATCCCTTCGGGCGAATTTGTGGCTGGATTCCTTCAGTCGATCTGCCGGGCTCCGTAACTCGAGTGCCCTACCTTGAGAATTATATATGGAGAGGAATACAAAGAAGCTAAAACCCACTGGAATCGCTCTGAAACGCTTCCAAAGGCCATAAAAACACAAGTTATAGACACAAAAGGGCCGGTAAGACGATTTTATTATTTTTCTTCTCATTTTGAAGTATTTTGTGCGATCGTTATATTCCCATACAAACTCTTATAATAACGCCGTTACTGCAAAGTCATGTTGACGGTTCCCAAAGAAGCTTGGGTTACCTGTGCTTTCACGTTCACTTCTGCGTTCGGTAATAAAATTTCAGCTTGTGTTTCCAGACATAACGCTGCATATAATCAATGAAAATGACATAGCAAATGGAACAAGTTTTAGTTTATACCTGTTACTTTTTTTCTGAGCTTTGAAACTAGTTTGCGTGGTGGGAAAAATGAACAACTTTTTAACTTTAGTCTTGCGGTTTGTGAACCTTAAGTCTTTTTCCTTGTGAATCTATTTTCATTTCAGTTTTCTAGCGAGGTGCATTCTGATAGTAAACAATAACACAGAAACTTCATTTCCTTGATATGATCGAATGCGACCGGGCAACATGACCGGCAGTGCGAAAGTTTGACCGGTTAAAGCCCAATCAGGCCAGACATTGTCCTTTGAGCGGCCCTTATTTTCAGCCCTGTAAACGCATATTTTGGTCTATATATTTTAATATCAAGCACCGAAAAGAAGGGCGTACAAGATTGACCTTATTGGTTTGCCTTCTGTATGAGACAACAGCTTTGTTAAAATATATCACGAGAGACAATGAGAATGAAGAATGCTGACACACTTACAATATTCTGAGATTCATTTGCTTGGTGAATATCCCTTTGGGGAGATACTGTATATTATTTGATGTCAAGTCCCTGAAAGAAAAGGAAACGAATTTTAGTCAATTCAGGTCCATAGAAAGCGACAAGTCAACTGTAATGTAATATAAAACAAAAAGGAAATTTATTCCCACACAGAATAAATGAATTGATGCGGCTCGCTACGTGAGTTAATGTTTAACTAGTAGGGGTCAGTTTAAATACGGGACTCTTAGTTCTGAGTATTTAATCAAATGCAGGCCAGACTTCAGGCCTCTTTTTCTCCAGCTTCAGAAGAAAAACGTTTTCACGGTCTTTAGACGTGCAATCGAACCTACAAGTTCACCTAACATCACGTATCTTGGCTAAAGAAGAGAAGCGGAGAAAAAGTTAAGTACCGTTTAGTGATATTTTGCTGCAAGCGAAGTTTTATTTTCATTCATCGCTGCCTGGGATCAATGATGGCCGCCTTAGCTAAACCATGCGCTCTTGTGTTTGGGCATTCATTTGTGCGACGATTCGGCGAATTCATAGACAATAGCCCGCCAAGAGATCTTTATCGTCGGGATTTGCAGCTTGTTGATACCTTTGAGGTCGAGATTTTTGGTACAGGAGGGCGCACAGTCGACAAAACGATTCGTTTCGACTTGAACACGATTAGAGGAACCGCCCCCAATGTTGTAGTAATGGAGATGGGTTCCAACGACGCGTGCGATAGGGATTACGACGCGGAAACCATCGCATCGTCGCTAGTAGCGTTAACTGAATTACTGATCAGCGAATGCAAGATCCAGTTTATCGCGGTATGCCAGATTCTCCCGAGGAAACATCCACCCTTCGAGGAATATAATGAACGCGTTCACCTGATAAACACGTTAGTGAGCGAAAAGTAACGGCATGTCGAACGAGCCAAGTTTTGGCGCCACCGCTCCCTCATTGATCCTTCGGCAAATATATATTTTTCCGATGGTATGCATATTAACGAAGGCGGGAACAGAGCTCTTTACAAGAGTTATAGAGGAGCCATTCTCTTCGCCCTGGCTCAATTGAGGAAATTTCAATCTCTTCACTAGTATCTTTGATGAACAGAATTTTTGGTGAGTTCCTGCTCCCCCTTTGTAATTTTGTATGGTATTAGATTAGGCATGTGTGTGTGGATTAAAGTCACCCCTGAGTGTTGGCACTGCAATGATATTTATCGTAGTGCTACTAAGGGTGAAGGTGGATTAAAGTCACAGTCAAATGTGACAACAACAGCTTAGGTTTTATTACTGGATTATAGCAGTATTTATTTAAAACTAGTGATAGTATATTGCGAATTCTGAGTCTGGTATTCTGGTATATAAACTCATACACCGTTGACCACATGTGGCCTTCTTTAATGGGTGCGTGTGGATTCAAGTCCCCCTTGGGTTTGCATGGCAATAATTTAATTGTTATGCCACTATGGGGGCATGTAGGTTAATGCCACCCTAAAGTGATTGCCCTTCACTATTTTATTGTTTTCAGTTATGGGTGCATGTGGATTAAAGTCAAACTTGTGTTAAGGGAGGTCAGGAGCCTGGCTGGTCAGCAGGGGTCATGGAACAATTGTGGCTGGAGTATTGCTCTGTGCCATTCATGACCAGGTTCTGCTGTTGCATCATCTGGTATGCCTATTACACTGCTTTAGGTGTTATAGTAAGCCACTGTAATGTGCGCATTGCAGTGGTAGCCACAGCTTCTCTCCACCCTGTTTTCCTGCACTAGTTGAAGTAGGGATGCCACTATGGGCAATAGTTAACCAAAAAAGCAGCCCTCTTACAATCTTGGCTGCAGTTTCAAAGGTTGATGATGATTGTTGTTGTCCTACAGAATGCCACCAAAACGAACTTACCAGGAACGTGCCGCAAAGCGGAGAAGGACCAGTCCTGACGAGACCAGTTCTGGTCCCCGGGCAACACAGCCAAACCCTCCAGCCCTTCCTGGCCCCAGTGGAATAGGAACGCTAACCCCTGAAATTATTGCAGCAATAAGTACTGCAGTCACTCAAGCCCTCCAAGCAGCAGCTGCTACCCCACCAGTCCAGTTTGTACCGGATGCACAAGTACCGGTTGGAGGCAGCAGTGTACGACCAAGGAATGACTTGAGCACAGAGGTTCAGCCAGACACGGAAGCATCAGATGCGGTTCAAGGAATTATGCAGAGGATGATTGACAACGTGACTGGCAATCAAGACAAAACATCTACCAGTAAGAACTCTTTCCTCTCAGAAGCAATCCCTCTGAGCAACATAGTGCCAGAGAAAGTTAAAAACCAAATATGGGCTAATGGAGTTTATTGATTTTTCCCTATTACTTAAGAGCAATATAAGTAACACAGATGATGATCAGTATACCATCAAATTTGAAACAAAAAAGGGGGGACAGCCGTCAGTGGTGCTTGCCCCAAATGCAAAGAGGCACACTTTGCATAGTATAGATCAGTGGACATCAGCGTTTCAGATATATGTTGCAATTTATACAGAGAAATCCCCGAAAGACACCCCTGCACTGATGAAATATGGTTCTGTCATCCAGGAACTTGCCACCTTGGGGGCAAACTGGAAGTTTTACGATGAGAACTTTCGTAAACTTCGGCAATCCCAGGGTACCCCATGGGACCAAATTCATTCTGAGCTCTGGTTAAGATCTCATTCCTTTCGGGACAAGCCCACTAACTATCCAAAGAGAGCTAGGCGTGAGGGCCCCTACATTCCCAACGGGTATTGTTGGAAATTTCATAGGGGAGTACAGTGCCCTGGATGTTCCTTTAAACACCAGTGTTTCCGGTGTGGGCAATCTCACCCCATTGCCAAATGCCAACAACCAAAGCAGTCTGCAGGGCAAAGGAAAAAACCTAATGTTTCCAACAGCCGGAGCACTCCCAACACCAGTTCTGGTTGAGAAGCTGGCATTTTATTTAGAGGGCTATGATGCTCAAATTTCTCAGGAGCTAGTATTAGGTTTTGTTTATGGTTTTCGTTTACATTTTCAAGGAACACAACAGGGCCAATTTTCATCGAATCTGCAATCGGCGTTTCAAAACCCAGAGATTGTTGACCATAAGCTGGATAAAGAAATTTGTGAGGGGCGAATTAGGGGCCCTTTTGTTCAGCCCCCCTTTTATAACTTGAAAGTTTCCCCTTTGGGGGTTATTTCTAAAAAACAACCAGGTGAATATCGCATGATACACCACCTCTCTTTTCCATGCGGAGGTTCAGTGCATGACTTTATTCCATCAGAATTATGTTCGGTGCATTATGCAACAGTAGATGATGCTGTCAAAATGATAAAGAAAATAGGACCTCACTGCCATCTGGCTAAGACTAATGTTAGGAGTGCTTTTCATATAATCCCAGTAAACCCTGCTGATTACTACCTATTAGGTATGCACTGGAAGGGTAATTATTATGTAGATTGCTGATTGCCAATGGGACTAGCTAGCTCATGTAGGACCTTTGAGATGCTTAGTACTGCTTTGGAATGGGTTGCACGAAACAAACTCAATATCCCACATGTAATTCATATTCTGGATGATTTTTTAATTGCGGCTGAGTCATTTGACACATGTCAAACCAGCCTTCAACAATTTTTGACATTTTGTGAGAATGTTGGGGTGCCCATGGCACCAGAAAAAACTGAGGGCCCTTCTCCAGTTTTAACTTTTGCGGGAATTGAATTAGATTGTAGTACAAATGAAGCTAGGCTCCCTTATGACAAAGTTGAAAAATGTTTGTTGACAATTCGTAGTTTGCTTGGGAGGAAGAAAGTCACACTGAAGGAGCTCCAATCTCTTATTGGCTTATTGAATTTTGCATGCTCGGTTGTAACTCCGGGCAGAGTTTTTCTTCGGAGGCTGATCAATCTTACCATTGGAATTAAGCATTCACATCATTTCATACGCTAAACAAGTGAAGCCAAAAAAGATTTACGGATTTGGGAAACCTTCATGAGCTCTTTCAATGGAAAATCCTTTTTCCATTGAAAGGACTTGAATCCTTTTTCCCTTTTTATTTTCGGCAAACAGTGATCATATGGTACGTGGCCAGACTCTTGGAAAGACCACCATATTAGCTTCCTGGAATTTTTTCCAATAGTTTTAGGCCTAAGCTTGTGGTGCAGCCAGTTAAAAAACAAACGAGTTGTTTTTATAACATAATGAAAGCATTGTTTTCATAATCAACAAGCAAACAGCAAAAGACACAAAACTGCTAAGCTTGCTCCGCACCCTAGTGCTCATTTGTCTTAAAAACAACATTCTGTTTAGGGCTCGACATATAAAAGGTGCACGGAACATACTAGCTGATAGTCTATCTCGTTTGCAGGTCGAGAAATTCTAAGCCCTGGCACCGGGTATGAACCCAGAGCCAACCCCTCTACCGGTGCACCTGCTACCAGAGAACTGGGAGATACTTTGACACAGTTGCTAGAAGCAAGTTTGAGCACCGCTTCCTTGAGCACTTACCGTAGACCTTGGTATCTGTTTCGTCACTTTCTGGCAGATAAGTTACAAATCCAGGGTCCAATTTTTCCAATCTTAACTGAGCATTTGGCCCTGTTTATTGCATATCTAGCAGAGCAAAAGTATGCTTCATCTACAGTATTGACTTACATTTCAGCTTTAGGCTTTCCTCATCGATTGGCGGGTTTACCTGACCCGACAAAAGAAGACATGATACTGCTAACACTTAGGGTTTATAATAAACTTAATCCTTCGAGAGACTCCCGTTTGCCAATTTCTTTACCAATTCTGGAAAACATCATTTCTTCTTGTGTTCACACACAGTCAACACTGTACAATAGGACACTGTTACAGGGCATGTATGCCATTGCCTTTTTTGCTGCCTTAAGGATTGGCGAGATCACATGTCAACCAAATCAAACTGATCAGAATTTAATATTTCTTAACCAGGCTAGCTTCATAAAAAGCAACGGGGATAGCATTGATGCAATTAAGCTCACGTTAAGACATTACAAGCATAGTAATCCAGCACAACCTGTGAATATTTTTATTTATCAGGCCCAACCAATTTGCCCTGTCAATCTATTACTTGCATACTTAAACTTAAGGGGAACCTCTCCTGGTCCACTTTTTTGCTGGCCAGATCTCTCCCCAATTTCGCGAAATTTTTTTACTAAGGCCTTAGCTTATTCCCTTCGTTTTTGTGATCTGGATGTGTCAGGGTATAAATCTCACAGTTTTCGCATCGGGGCAGCATCCTGGGCAGCTTCCAAGGGCATGTCCGATGCCCAGATTAGGGCCTTTGGGAGATGGAAATCTAATGCCTTTCTCCGGTACATTCGTGCACCTTCTATAGGTTCAAACTAGCAGCTGGGTACCATATGCCTACAATGCAGGATGTGGAGCAGTCTCTTTTGAGCAGGGGCCAAATGATTCTGCGCTAAAGACGTTCAAAGAGAGATAAGCCATTTATTCATTTATTTAGAGAAAAATCAAATTCAGCGCAGAGATTTTTGAGCAGGGGCCAATTTTCCAAGCGCTGTGTTTGATCCTGATTTATGTCGATAAGCACTTTTGTGTTACTGTTTAGACGGGAGAGATGACATTGATCTCTTCAGCAGGGGCCAATTGTTTCAGTGTTGTCTCTCGATTATGAGGTGTTTATTTACTATTGGGTGTTATGAAGTTTGGTTTCTCGTTGGGCACCATGTGAGCAGGGGCCACTTGGTTGCCTCTTTTAACTTATATTTGTTCAGGGCGCATTGCCATGTCTTCGGGTGGGGCGGCCCTTGCTTGTTTCTCGCACAGGGCTTTGGCGGGTTTGCCCTCACCTTTGCTGGAAATTAATTACCATTTTAGATTATGTGATTCAGTTGACTTCTTAGAAAATAAACGGCCACGATTGTGGCCAATATATGGCAGAACTCTTGATCTCAGTTTCATTACTTGCTCCCAGCAAACAGAGCTCAGCCTTGGCTATGCGCCCCTTTTGAGTTCAAGGTAACGAGTGAGAAGCATAAATATAGTTTAGACGTCTGTGTTTCATCGAAATATCAAAACGCTGATAAGAGGGATGCAAATACGATGCTCAGCGGAGTTTTGACGAAATATGAGGTGTTTGGATAGCTGATGAAACACTGTCTCAAGTGTGTGATATTTCTTCTCAATCGCGAAACAAAAACTAACGAGTAAACGGAGAAATAAAATGGTAAAAATCTATGCTAATTAATGCCAGGTATCCAAACCTCCGTCATGGTTTTGATTTTCTTTATTTTAACTTGATGATTTATTAATGATTTTGAGAAGGAGAAGATATATCCTGGCAAACGATTACGATTATTGGCAAAGCGTCATAAAAATCGACAAACTTTGTTTGAGAGAACACTTTATAACATTTAAGAACAACAAAAATAAAAAAAAACTACAACTAAATATTCAACTAAAATATGTTAATGTGCTTAAGTTTATGTTTTGAACGAGTGTTCTGTACTTACAGGCATTGCAACATCAAAAGAGAAGAGAAAACATTTTCTGTTAAATTTTGAATGCGATTATCCTTTAAGTTTCTACAAAAATAGAAAAAAAAAACAAACAAACACAAATAAGACGAAAAAAAAAAAAAAACATTACGATATATTATATTTTTATTTTCCACGGTATGTCAAATTATTCAGTGCTGTTAACTAAAGCTCTCTTGGTCATTCCAAGGAACTTTGGTTTCCTTTACATAGGAACGACATGATAAATAAAGGATTTAAATTTATTGACTTTGTTGTTATTTAAGAGTCTAAATTGTAAGAGTTATTCTTATAGAATGGGATACATGGAAGGCTAGGTGGCCTTAGGATTAGCACACTGGACTAGCTAGTCGTCCCGGGATAGGATCTTTCCTTGTTACATAATATGACAACAAATATTCAGTAGAAAGGTGTTTCTGGGGAAAGTTGAATTTAGACACTTTGACTGATGTAGAATGGAATGTTTTTAAATTAGCATACAACACATGCAGTTCTTTCAAGTCATCAAAGGCATCCGAAGAGATACTACTGATTTTATTCAGCTGTAGATCTCTGTCAAGAAAGCACAGAATGAATCAGAATTAGTCGCTATGTGGAAAGGGGAAAGCCAACAGTAACACGCTAACGAAATCTCGATTATGAATGATACCAGTTACTATATGAAAGTTATTTTCGAGGGCGGAACGAAAACAGGGTAAAAAACAAAGCTTTCTTTGGAACTTACAATGCTTCTTCAGAATTTCTAACAATATTCAAGCTAAACTAATTAAGTAAGTAATCCGTCCTTGACCTCAAGCGTGCAGCGAGAGCGTCGTTCCTCCTTTGAGCGGTATACAATCACGTCTTCAAGTTTACCGCTGCTTTTACGTACATAAAGAGAAGCTTTTTATTTTTCGTCGTGCGTGTGCATAATTCCACGCGGTTCCTTTGGGCTCCAAAACATTTCATTACCCAAAGAGCCAAAAATCATCAGGCGCCGGCCAAAAGCACCTGCATTTTCCTCACCTGCGCTTCCTATCCTTCGCTTACTAGTAGCAGTAAGAATTTAAATCTCAACAACAACAGATATCGTATTCGTTGTCCCTTAGTTTTCAAAACGAATAAACGTCTATTAGGTGGATCGCGATAAAAATAACTTTTTGCCATTATGAGACGGTAATGCCGCATTATATTTTATGGCGTATGGTTTCTTCCAACGCCGTCAATATAATGCGGTATTGCCGTCACAAATGAAATTAATTACAGAGTACGACTGCGAGTAGTTGTAAATGTGGAGAATGTTCTGATTTGGTCGCATTTGAAAGATAATTGATAGTTGAGTACTACGACAAAGAGACAAAAACAACGGAAATCATACTACAAAGACGAGTAAAATCTTACAATTTTGTCGCCGTTGTCGGAAGGCATTTGAATATGTCAACTTTGGAACTGACATTCCTGCAACTATAGTTGTTCTTAACTTGGCCGTGCGTATCAACTCTACCATCGCCAGAGCAGAAATTCTCGCATCCTGGAAAATAAAAAAATTATAACACCATTCGATTTGTAGATTCTCTATTATGAAAATAACTGTTACTATCGTTTAATCAACAAGGAAACGTGAAGGTATGTGATGTTTAGTCTGCTTGTTTCAGTTTAAGACCGTTATGTACACCTGGGATATTTTAATTTCTTGAAAGAAATCACACCGTACCACAGTCTCACCACACCAAAAAAAGTCACATCTCACCAAACCATGTCACGCCACACCAAATCATGTCACACCACACCAAACCAAGTCACAAGATACCAAACCAACATCACATCCGGCATGACATACGCTGCACCGTACAATAGGGCAGCAAACCATTCTACACCGCTCCACGCCACCTCGAAACACACTGAACCGCACTACACAGAACAGAAACGCAAAACGGTTCCATAACACACCGCGGCAGAGAATACCATTCTACATCCAACTATACATCACAAAACCCACAACATACCAAACTGCAACACACCGCAGTACACCATCCAACACAACACCACACAATAGCGCAGCACAATATATCTCATTACCAACATCCTCACGTACCCCATGCCACACCTCATACCGCACCAAAAAACAACGCATCGCAACCACAACACACCGCATGCATTGTATCATGCCACACCACACCGCACACATTGCTCCACACCGCACTGCCATGCACGACACTAATCAACACACTACATCGCACTTCACCACACCAACAAAAGCACAAGACCCTGGAAGAAACAAACTTCCGTAAACTAGAAGAAAAAAAGGGGAAAACGATGAGACGCACCTGCAAATGTAACTGAAAACTCTTTTGAGTCGGATCCAACTTCATTACCAGACAAACATGTGTAGATACCCTCTTCGTCTGCTTTTTTCATGACCCTTCCGTTCCCAGTAGCCAATAATGTCGAGTTCTTGAAGAAAGATACGTTAATAGGTGGAAAACCCTCTGAAGAACACCACAAGATATGACCTGGTACTGTCCTCACAACTGGACTTGGAACAATTGCTTCCGGTTTTTCTGCAGATAAATCACGACATATGAAAAAGAAGCGAAGGATCATTAAACAGATTTTAAAACGAGGTGATTAAGCCGCATGCATGTTTTTCACTTTAGCTAGATGGTAAGATGTCTTATTGCCTTGAATCTGATGGTCCATGTTCGAACATTCGTTTTAACATAACTGCAGAAATTCTCGAGCGCTCATTGGCTAATATTCACGGTCGAAAAACACATCGAAACATGATTACATAGTATGACACCGTCACGCGTGCTTGTTGAAAACTTTCAACAACAACTTTTTCAATCGCTCAAACTGTTTATAGTCTTTGGTGCTGTTAGTTCTCAGAAACTGCATCCAACCTTTAAGGTTACTGTCAACAAAATAAGGAGCCTTCCGGGGAAATCTTTCTATGCGCGCTACTTTAAAAGAAACCAAGCTAAACTATATATCACTGTAAAGCTAATAAAATTTAGATTCCGAAAACAATAATATTTTTAACCTTTGCTTCTTTACTTGGCACACACGAGCCGTAAAACGTCAAAGTAGCTGTTTTTGTTTCGCGGAATTACCAGCCGTTGCGTTACCGCGTACACCCAAACAAACTGGACTATGTCACTCAGCAGATAATAGGCCAACAAAGTGTATGAGGTTTTCTCGAAATTTTCTTTCGGTTCTCGAGAAAATACATTTTAAAGTCGGACAATAAGAGAATTTTCGGCTAGGGACGCCAAAAGAAACATATTTCGAATTTCGTTAAAGCCTCACACCCTTTTGTGCGTTTATATATGACGAACATTTTGGCAAAGTTTCATTAAAATCCGATAAATCTACATACCCTATTAATTCATTTGAAGAGAAGTAACTCTCGCGAAAACAAACTTCGAGTTTTCGGCCTCCTAAGAAATTCCTAATTTTCACACCTAATTAAGGCTGCTGCCAAAACGTTCATGCCGCCGAACGATGAAAAGCAACGCAGAACCCCCAGCGAGTCCACAGGGCCCCATACAAGCAGTGCGTCTTGTATGTTCGAAAGAAAAAGAAATGTATGGGAACATTGAAAGCGTCCAACTATCGAAAACTTATTTCGAGTAATGTTTATGTTTTTTTGGTTGAAATAAACGTTAACTTACCTCAGGTGTTGTATTTTGTCGTTTCTCGCCTCAAAATGGTGAATTTGAGCGATTTGGAGGTTTAGGTAAGTTCATGTTTATTTCAACCAAAAGCATTACTCGAAATAAGTTTTCGATAGTAGGACTCTTTCAATGTTCCCATACATTTCAGACGCACTGCTTGTATGGGATTCCTGTGGTAGTTTCAGCCACCAACGGACACGGAAACCTTTTCTTGACAAAACGCTTTTTGTTTTGTGTTTAAACGTTTCTACTGTGTTATTTTTGCTGTTTACTTAACAGAAATCCTTTATGACGGCGATTTCTTTGTGAGAAACCTCGCGTCGAGGCAAAAACCAAGAACCTTTGTCGCTGGCGGTAAGATGTACCCTGGGTGCCAGAGGGTTTATTTCTATTTCGTTAAATTCTTCCACCTTTTCTTTGGTCCGGGATTTTTCTTCTATTTGATCAAAAGAGACTTTTTTGTTGAGTGTTTCATGGATCTGGTAAGTTTCCTCGCGTTACGACACGAAAGCGTGATATAAAAAATAGGTCCGCAATGAGTACATGTGTCTTGTGCAAGGTGACTGAGTGATTCAGAGATGACTATAGTGAATGGTAAATAAGGAATTTCGCAGAATACATTACATGTGTTAAAGCAAGAGTTTGAGGTACATGGGCAGCTCCAACATAAGAGTGTGCGCTAATGTGTGTCAATAGGACAGCAAAGAAAAAATGGTAAAAGAAAAAAAAAGAGTGAAGGTAATGTGGAAAGTACCAGAAAGAGCAAATTAGGGGGGCAGAGAGGGCACCTCCCAGTCCACGCTTTGGGGTATGTCAATTCTACAGCAGCTATTTTTAGAATAAATTCTTGGTTTTCATGTGACGTCATAAAATTCTGAAATAAAAATTGGCTAGGCCTACTATATTTTTGTTGCCACTAGGTGTAAGGTGAACTAAAAATATATATTTTCGCAAATTTTCAGCTCGATAGTACCCTTCGTTTTGAAAACAGAGCATCTTGAATTTTTGAGTTCTCGGCCGTGTGTGACATCAAGCCGAGAACCGTGACAAAAGTGTTTTGTTTAGAAAAAGCCTATCCTTTCGATATTCAGATGTTTGAACTTTTCAGATATAACAAGTGGTGTTTATGTGTAAGTATAATAGCTCGTGAGCCAAAAGTAGTCGCTATTATAGCACAACTGAGTTCCAGATGGTTTCGCGTGCATCACGGCGGCCATATTTGTGCCCCTCGGAAGGACACAAATATGGCGTCTCCATACTAATACTGTGTGAAACGTTTCGGCAAATAACTCGCGAACGGGACACCGCACAGGCCTGAGACTTGGAGAAACTTTTTATTTATTTATCATCTACACTCCTTGAAATTCTAAGCTTCTCTAGTTGAGCTGTTTCAAATTTAGTTTTTGATAGGGTGACAGTGAAAACCAACAATAGAGGGGGTAAGTTTCTAAAGGAATTCATTCCTTATTCTCAGTTTCTTAGACTTCGCCGTCTTTGTAGTGACGACTCTGATTTTTCCTTAAAATCAGAGGAAATGTGCAATTTCTTCGACAAACGCGGCTATCCTGCTTCTGTTGTTCAAGCGGGCAATCATCGCGCCCAACAAATTGATCGACAGTCAGCACTACAAACGTCACATAGAGAAAACAACGATAGAATTCCATTCACCCTCACATTTCACCCTCACAACCACGCAGTAAAATCCATCATTCTCAAAAACTTTAAATTACTTCAGAATGATCCTGACACTGGTAGAATCTTTTCGCAACCTCCTTTAATTTCAAAAACATAGGTAACTTTTTAGTCAGAAGTGCATTCCAAATAAGTGATCAACCCGGAACTTTTAAATGCGCTCGCGCACGATGCAAAACATGCCCTTTCATTCACAACGTCGACAAAATATCGGGACCCAAGCAATCTATCAAGATCACTGATCATTTCACCTGTACCTCAGCCAATGTCATCTACTGCATAACTTGCACTCTTTGCAAAAAGTTATACATCAGCGAAACAGGGAGACGACTAGGCGACCGATTCCGAGAACACCTTCGGGACGTAGAGAAAGACGACAAAAATGCATCGAAACCGGTCGCGAGACACTTCAATCTCCCAAATCATTCTAAGCAACATATGGCAGTCTGCGGCCTTTCCCTTCACCAAGGAAGCACGTAAAGTCTCAAAACTCTAGAACAAAAATTTATTTTTCAAATCGGCACTCTAAATCCTCACGGTTTCAACGAACGCTTTTCATTCAACTAATTTATTCCGTTGTTTTCACGTTACCAGGCACCAACCAATAGCGAAGCTCCATCTTTCTGTATATAAACAACACACGACGCACAATTCTTTGATTCGCTCTGACGAAGGGCTAACGCTCGAAACGTCAGCTCTTAAATCTCTTTACGGTGGCCAATTGACATTATCAACTCAGTTGATAAAACCAAATTATATTTTTAGAATGGCTTCGGGGGAGTCATTCCTCCAAGACGTCTGTGTAAGGTTAATTTCAGTCTGATGACTGGAAGGAAAATATCATTTTACTTACTATGGTAAGCCGAGTGGAGATAAGTTTTGTTTTTGAAAATTGCTTTTAAGGGAAATGCTGTTTTGAGAATGTCACAGGAAACAGACTTCTACTCCAAAGCTAGCTGGAATGAATTTTTTTGGTATAACATAATAGTTGTAACAATTAAATGAATTGAACACAAATTTATTGTAAGAAAGCAGCATAAAATCATGAATGGAACAGTTCCTGTACATTTAACTTATAGCTTTCTCCAATTTGTGAATTAACAAAAAATAATAAAATGAGGATTCAATGATAACAACAATAAAATGGCAGTTTACTGACTAACATTTCCAGCTACTTTACTTTATCAATTATTAGTTACAGAGTTGGATGAATAAACAAAACAAACTCTGTTAATTGTCTTCTTGTGTGAGTTCTGTAAATTCAGCAGTATAATCCATTATGTTGGCACTCTTGTCTTGTCATTCAAGTTAAGACTGAAATATATGAGGAGACAACAGCAATAAAATTAGAAACTGAGTTATAGAAATGGATGGAAAACCGGCACGTTTGTGCTCATATGCTACATGTATTACTTATAGACAGTCGCTAACCTGTACGCATTAGAGATTTGAGAATGGATTTTATGGGAATGTACTTCAGCTTACATATAGCAGTGGAAGCTGCATGGAATGATTCATTCAAAACTACCGCTGGGCAATAGTTATCGAGATTAAAAGTGGTAGCATAATTTTATTTGTGGAAACACAATCGCCACGTTTTGGGTCCTTTCAACAACGTTAACAAAACATTTTCTGCCTTTTGTTGACGTATCTGGCTGATACGGCTTTATCAATCCCTCAGCTTGCTTCGCGGCAAAAAATGTTCTCATAACGGGTGTTTCTTTCCCCAAATGGGAAGAAATTTTATGGTATGGAATTGTTTTGGTATATAAACTACAGAATACAGGGCCACTTTGTATAATTACAAGCGATATTGAATAAAAATACTCCTTAGTCGTTCCACAAGTCCCTAAAGATGCGAGATTAAATTGGCCAAAATGGCGCTCATAAAGCTGAATATAAAGCTTTAATTCGAATTCGTATCGATACTTCAATACTTCGAAAGCTATCGCCGGTTTACTTAGGCACCACAAAGTAAGAAACAAAAAGCTCACTCACCGATCAGATAGCCGCTTGATAAACAGCTGTTTACATAGATTCGTCAAAGCTCGCTTCGGCGCAATCGCGTGGTGTTGATGAAATACTCGAAGCTTGCAGTCGCACATTCGATTGGTTCCGATTATTATCGGATGACCACTTCGGATCACGAAGAAATTACGAGTTATTATCGATGACTATTACGCAGACAACAGTACATCATGTGCAATGTCACGAGGGAGAAACCTCGGCGAAACGCTATTAGTGTGACGTCATAATTTTCCTTATCCAAAATTTTAGCGTTATAGCATTGCACAAGACAAAGAAGTATGTAAATAAATAGTAATTTGAGATTTCAGGTGAAGTTTAGCGTGCGAAAAACGTCAACACTCCGCTGGAAACCATGGGATTATGACACCTTTCGGTATTCGTTACCAATTCCCTCGACAAGGTCTTTCTGTTGTAACTTGTCTTCCTTTTAATATTTTTGCAATTTTTTTTTCGACAAATTAAACATAAAGGCTTCTTCTAAATGTTTATTAAAAAACGAAATTTGGAAAACTTTGCCCAGATTGTGTTGACAGTAACCTTAAAGACGAAATCATCAAATTCGTTTTCAAGATGAACATGAATCCTGATTGAATTAATCTATGAAGGGTATCTCGATGATTTTAATTTAAAATCAAACTTGTACAAAACTTGTGTAGGGGCTCTCCTCGAAAAGCCCTACGGGGCTTGCTGAGAGTTCGATCCTTCCCAGTTTAATTATAGGACAGTATGATTTTTGTATGTAAAGGAAGGGGAAAAAATTGATTGATTGACCGATTGATTGCCGTGTTCTGCCGAGGCACCACAAGTGGACTGAACTTTGTATTAATTCATCAGGTTTTCGAGAATTAACGAAGAGAATAAAGGTTACCCTAGATGATAAAAATTCGCAAACTAAAGCGACGTTCAAGAGTCTCTCGAGACTTTGTTTTCCGAGGGGTTCGGCTACACTCCCGATATAATAAATATAGAATCCATATACAAGTACCAAAATTAGCATACCTTTTGTTGTACTGAAATTGAAAGATCCTTTTAAAACAGATCGAAACAAGTCCTGCCTTGCCAACTGAATCATCATCAGACGACTTCTTGACTGCACTTTGAATTGTCGCTTTGCTCCGGTAAAATTCCCCAACCCATATGAGGAATTATCATTGCTATCCACATCAAAGACGAAAAGCAAGTCTTGTAAATACAGCCAGGAAATATCAGTCAATTGAAAAATATTAAACTCTAACCGGATATGATGCTGCAGTGGTGCTCTTATAACACAAGTGCAATTCGGGACTACACAGGAAAACCTCGGCTCTAGTAATGAATCATAGTTAATTATTCCTCTGGTGACATCTATGTCAATCTTGCACCTGTCCGATGCGCAATAAGCAACTGTAAAGGAAAATACGATAATATTAGACCGACTGTTATAATAGAGCAATACAGCAATGAAGACGCTGTATAGGCTATACCAAACGTCATGCTAGTGCCGTACCGAACTCAAATTAATTTTCGCCCAGCATTGGCACGGCGTTCATGGCACTGCTTTCAAACTTCGAGTTCAATTAAATACAGTAGTGCCAAATTCAAACAACAAAACAAACGTAAAAGCGGCAAAATAACTTAAAGTACATTAGAATAATTTATGAATTTAGTTCGACACGACAAGGACACGCCCGTTTCAAATCAAGTCGCGCTACTGCCGTGCGGCACGGCAAGGCCTGCCGTGCTAAGCTGTCGTGTCACCCTGTCGAGCTGGATGGTTTCAAACGTCGCGCTACTGCCGCGCTCAAGTCAAATTTATTTTTTTTTAATTTAGTTCGGAACACGCCTAATACATGTCATGATATCACACCCTCTCAACAGATAGCAATGTAATAACGATGGCCTCTCTCAACGTGCGGGGCCTTGGGAATAAGCTGACAAAAGAAGAGAAACTTTTAATTGGCCTAAGATTGGCACAATTCCTTGATTCGCTCCGACGAAGGGCTAACGCTCGAAACCTCAGCTCTTGAATCTCTTTACGGTGGCCAATTGACATTATCAACCCAGTTGATAAAACCAAATTATATTCTAAGATTCATTTACTTGTTACAAGAAACCCATTGTTCGAAAAAAAGTCTCACTTTTGGGCAGCATAATGGGGCTTCAAAAGCCTATTCAGCACCTCTTTGGCACTCAAGCTTCATCTTCGAAGATTCTCCATCAGTTGTAATCCATGCAGCAATTGACGGATTATGTTGTTCTTTACTTCAAAGGGATTCCCACCGGCCTTCGTTTCACGCAGTTAATTTTCAGTCATGATCAGCCGCGAGATCGCTACAGACAGGTAATTATAAGCTTACGCCCGTTTTGACTTGTTCAAGAAATGCGATGTTCAGCTCTGTAATAATTTCGGATATTCCCATTAAACAAAATTCGTTTGCCACGATTTTCAACGACAGGGACAACTTCAGAGGTGACATAGCCAAGAATATATTTACGAAGAAGATTTTCTCTGGCTCGCTTTATCTCACGTGTTTCGTTCAACGTGCAGAGTGAGCAGCGCACCACTGATTTTGCCGCCTTTTCACTTCGTTTAGGTCAAACTGAAATGTCCACATTATTAATAATATCAATTTAAAAATTTTTGCGAGTGAAATAAACGGAGTTGAAAATTTACTAAAACAGTTATTCTTCTCGGACATCCCGGATATGAGCTGAAATAACCAACTCGGCCTACGGGCTTGTTGGTTACCTATATCAGCTCGTATCCGGCGCATTGTTAATTACAAACTCGTTCCCAGGGTCTCTCTCTCACCACCCCCTGGAGCGAGAGAAGTGAGAGGACCCCAGGAACAAGTTTGTGTTAATTATCCTTAACTGGCAAAATCTTAGTTATTAAAAGCTTGCTGGCATCCCAACTTACATATTTCTTAACACCACATATAGCACCAAATCAAAACGGCATCAGACCGATAAATATCATCTTTAATAATTTTATATGAAATAACAAAGGCCATAAGATCGAGAGAACGGTGTTGATAAACGGTTATGCAAATGGCGGACTAAATGTGATTGACTTATCTCCGTTTAATAAATTACTGAAATATACTTGGATTCAAAAGTATCACGATCTCGACACCTCAACCCCTGGAAAATGGAATGACTTGAGTTTTTTGAACTTGAAATACCTAAGTTTTCTCTCCAAGTGAATTCTGCTTACCTCTAGCTAGACACTGCATATAGTATTGTAGGTCCAACAAAAAAATACCACACCTTAAAGTGTTTCTGGTTATTCCCATAAATCCGCATCCAATTTGAAGAAATGGGATATACTAATCCCTATCCAATTAGCCATTTAGTTTTTCTGACTTCTGAAACCGCACTCTTTTCTATTAACCAAACGTTGACGAGGCTATCGTTCTTCTTTTTGAAACAAATTACCTTATACATTTTCATATCGCCTGCACTGCTCAACAAACTCAACAAACAGTTTATGGAGATGGGTCGTAATAATATTAGTTAATTGTATTAATTACGGAAAACGTTAAGCTTAGTAAGTTAAGTGAAGCCAAGTAAGGTTAATACAATTATAATTTTTGTTAATATCGTACTAATATTGTAGTAAATACTGGCATTATAAGTATTACTAACCTGTAGGTTGTATTTATATTGTATGTTATTTTTGTGCTGTAAGCATTGATAGTATTGTAAGTAAAAGGCTAGTAAATTGTAATTATGTAAAGTTACTATTGTAAGTAATGTAAGTATTGTAAAGATGTTAGAACTGTAAGCAATAATTAACTTTATCTTGAAAAAGATCGAGAAGGATTGTATTTCACAAACTTGAAAATTTATGCTAGACGTTTCCAGAAGTATCACTTACCACGAGGTTTCCATACCGATATGACGGCTACAAGCAGAGTTAAATAAATCCAGCTGTACATTGCTAACAAATTCCTTTCTGGCTGTACTGAAAAACAGATATCTATAATTAACAATTAGATTATGAGCTGAGATTTCCGATGATCGTGCAGTAGTTACGTTGATGGGCTAAGGGCAAATGTTTTACTATTTATTGTACACTCAACAATATTATTTCATTCTGATTGGGCGAGAGCAGTACAATTAATCCCAAATTGTACTCCGCAGAGTACCTATTATGTTTCTATAGCAACGCGGGCAAGCGAGGCATGCAAATTTGAAGGGGAGAGACAAAATGGCCGACAGTGGTTTTGTTTTCTCTAATGAGAACGAGCTTCAAAACTTAAAGAAACAGTAACCAACGAAATTGCAAAGAAAAGCACACAAACCTGGATAAACGTACGGCGGAGCTGGGCTGAAGAGCGCAAATTTAACCCTAAAATATTCGGCGGAAGAACTGGACAAAATTCTTCAGCAATTTTATGCAGAGGTAAGAAACAAATGTGGTCTTTATTCTTTTAACTTTGTTGCATGTACTATAAACAAAAACTCGCACGACCTTCTCGTACAATTCGTGATTAATTGGTACTCGTGATGTTTTCAAAGTTCTCAAATTGCACTCACCAAAAGGCTCATGCAATTTTGAGAACTTTCAAAACATTACGATACCTATTACAAACCTGCAAGACGTTCAAAGCTTAACAACAAGATTATCCAAATCTTAATCACTCACACACTGAAAACACTTCAAAAACGCAAAGAAGCGGCCCCCATTTTTTATACAACCGCTACTTACTTTCTACAACAGAATAAAACTAGTGCTAGAACGGTAGTAGATTTATGGCTGAGCTCCGGACACCCAAGCGGAGCCCCATACTCACATGGGAAAAGAAAAGGAAACCCATGGGTTGATTTTCTCATGGTTATCATGGCTAGCGGTATTGCTCGTGGGCGCGTAAGCACAACGACGGCGACGGCGACGGTGACGACGACGACGGAGTCGCGCAACATGGCGGCCATAAATAGCCATGCCTTGTCAACACCTTGTCAGCCTTATCAGCTTACATCTTTGTTATAGGGCATCCATGTTATGGTCAATTGACAGCTGTCAAATCGATGTATCCGCTGACCAGTATCACATGACCAGATCGCGGGCTCAGGTTAGAACTAATCGCGGTAACGTGTTTTTTTCGATCGCTTACCAGGCATTGGTTTTCTTCATTGATCGCGGGCTCAGGTCCATTTTTTTTCTTCTTGCAGCATTTTTTAACTTTTTTATGGTCATTCTTAGCGGAAATTCTGCAATTCGAGTTGACGTTTAAAATTATTATTTATTTCAGAGAAATTATTAAGAACGGGCAAAAATACGGAGCTCCGCTTTTAGGCTTCGCTAAATCTATATTTTACAATTTATACATTTATTTATACATGATAGAGCTGTTCGAGAAAGGCTGGTGGAATAAAGTGTAACAGTGACATGACAACCTAGGGGTTTACATCGGTGTAAAAACCTGTGACTTTTTTCTTTGCTCTTTATCTGTTGTTTTTCTATTCGCTATTGTTTCGAAGTTCTTTGCTGTCTTGTTCGTTCTTTGTTTTACGTCACTCGTGAATTTCACAGGTTTTTACACCGAGGATGAGCTCAACCTAGAGAGTTGTGGTTAACTTTAAGTTCACGGATCCTTTACTTCAGCATTTCAAGAAATCTGAGAAAATGCCACGAGACGACATGAGGTTTGAGTGTTACACGAAATTAGCTGCTTTACTCAAGTATAGACCGATACTTCCTTAGCATTCCTGGATATCAAAGTTTCTATCGAAGGCAACGGTTTATGCACCAGTGTGCACTACAAACCCACAGATTCTCATAGTTGTTTGTTGTATTCATCTTCACATCCATCACATGTCAAAAATTCCATTCCTTATTCTCAGTTTCTTAGACTTCGCCGTCTTTGTAGAGGAAGGAAAGGAGGAAATGTGCAATTTCTTCGACAAACGCGGCCTGCTTCTGTTGTTCAAGCGGGCCATCATCGCGCACAACAAATTGATCGACAGTCAGCACTACAAACGTCACAGAGAGAAAACAACGATAGAATCCCATTCACACTCACATTTCATCCTCACAACCACGCAGTTAAATCCATCATTCTCAAAAACTTTAAATTACTTCAAAATGATCCCGACACTGGTAGAATCTTTTCGCAACCTCCATTAATTTCATTCAAACGCGACAAAAACATAGGTAACATTTTAGTCAGAAGTGCATTCCAAACTAGTGATCAACCCGGAACATTTAAATGCGCTCGCGCACGATTCAAAACATGCCCTTTCATTCACAACGTTGACAAAATATCGGGACCCAAGCGATCTATCAAAATCACTGATCATTTCACCTGTACCTCAGCCAATGCCATCTACTGCATAACTTGCACTCTTTGCTAACAGTTATACATCACAGGGAGGCGACTTGGCGACCGATTCCGTGAACACCTTCGTGACGTAGAGAAAGACGACAAAAATGCATCGAAACCGGTCGCGAGACACTTCAATCTCCCAAATCATTCTAAGCGGCATATGGCAGTCTGCGGCCTTTCCCTTCACCAGGGAGACACGGAAAGCCGTAAAACTCTAGAACAAAAATTTATTTTTCAAATCGGCACTCTTAATCCTCACGGTATCAACGAACGCTTTTCACTGATTCAACTAATTTAATCCGTCATTTTCATGTTACCAGGCACCAGTTAATAGCGAAGCTCCATCTTTCTGTATATAAACAACACAAGACGCACAATTCCTTGATTTGCTCCGACGAAGGGCTAACGCTCGAAACGTCAGCTCTTGAATCTCTTTACGGTGGCCAATTGACATTATCAACCCAGTTGATTATCCCAACAAACGCTTCAAACGCCGTACTTCACATGAGCCGAACCTAATGACAGTTTTGGTCGACCCAACTAATCAAACATCTAACTTATTCAGTCGTACCGAACTGCTACCAGGCTACCATAAACAAACAACAAAAGAGGGCTAATGTTGGTCAGTGGTTTTTAGAGGTAAGTCAAAATGGCACCTTTGGACTTTGATTATGCGCTTGGTTCGGCTCATGTGAAGATCGGCCTTCAGGCGTTATTCACGGCTGGGGGTTTACCCTGCGATGGACTAGCATCCCATCCAGAGGGGGGAGTAGAAATACTCTCTATCGCTTCATGCTAAAGCTCCGGCCTGATGGGCCACTAGGCCCGAATGCAGACTTTATCTTTTTTAAATGTTATTCAGTTTTTTGTCCTCTGAAAAATGGTGCTGGCAGCATTTAAGCCCTAGTACGACGTCATCGTTTCCTTAGAAACC
>OX393570.1:6298209-6418209 GCA_947652115.1 Blastomussa wellsi | reverse complement strand
GTGGCGTTTCAAACGTTTCAGAAGTTGTCTTCGTCGTTGATTTACTTCTGTTTCTAATTTGGAGATCCATCATATCTTTTGATAAAGGGCTGTCATACAAGTTATTTCTCAGAAGTCATAATCAGTATAAATATCTAACGCCAGTAAAATCGAAGAATAGTGTATTTCTCAGTGCTTTCACACTAAAATTGGATTTATAAATACAGTCGTGTTATTATTCAAAGCTGTTGTGTTCTTGAAAAATAATTTCATTGGATTTGACTAAAAATTCCTGATGTATAAGTCAGTGGTTAAGAGAAAATCGATCGGTGGATTTTCAATAATTTATTTAGCACCTTTGCAAGAAATTAAAACAAGAAGTTTTATCCTAAAATGTATTGTTCCATGCATGTAGCATCAGTTCATTAACATGACGCCTAGATACCAGGCTACAAGGCAGTCAGTTGTGGGAAATAGGTAAAAGGTAAAGTCTGCATTCGAGCCTAAGTTGCTCAGCATGAAGCGACTAGCGCCAGTGGATAAGGCAACAGGTTTAATCGACGTTAAAACCAAAATGAATGCAAAAAGGAGACGCGGAGAGGTACTAGTTACCTAGGTTACAATGCTAATATGATCACAACGTGCGTGCACAGGAGCGCATAACACAGAAGAACAATAACCGTAGTTACGTAAGCGAAGGCGAGAAAACAGCGAAAACTATGCGTACAGTTCTGCGTGCGGTAGCGTAACAACGGTATAACATAATGGCGTGACTTCCTCTTCCTTCTTCATTTCATATAAGTTACGCAGTTCATATTAATACTGAATACGCAGAACATATTAATTACGCAGTTCATATCAATATTAAATACGCAGTTCATATCAATTTAACAAACGTAATCTTTAAGATACGCAGGCCGGCGAGAAGGGCGGCTGGATCTCCGTGGACTTGGACAGCGAGAGGGAGGCGAGGACTGTTCGGGCACTGGATTCGGAGGAAAAACAGGTAAATCTGGACACGGAGTGGAAGATACATCCGGAGGGGTTGTGGAAACATCTGAATCTTGGCAAGGATCAACTGCTAGAGGACCAGGCGGAGTAGCAAGCTCACCTGGGACCTGTGGAACAGACGGAACTGGAATGTTCTGGGAGGGGGCAGGTTCTTCATTAATGCTCTGGGAAACCAGATCTTCATTGATGCTCTGAGAATTAGGGGATTCCTCGAGGATATCTGCTGGACAGGCATCGTCGTTAAACCGGCGTGGAAGGTTAAATGTGGGGTCCACGTGCTCTGGAACCAGATAGCACTCCGTTCGTTTAACGCGGTAAGAGGAAGAACGCAACTGAGAGCCAACAAATTTCCGTACATTGCACCACAGGCCATCGACAGATACGACGAGATAACGATCACGAGCGCGATTCTTGGAGTCATCTGATGTGAGGTAGACAAGGTCACCGACGTCAATAGCAGGTGGAGTGCTGGGACTGCGCCCAGGAGCCTTGGATCTCTCACTTGCCGGATGGTTATGAAGGCGAGAGGAGTGTTGCTCCCTGAGTAGCTTGAGGTCGTCAACAGGAATCTGCGAGTTCGTGAATTGATCGCGTTGGAACCACATCTCTCGGGCGGACAATCCTCTGTTGCGAATACGGATATTCAGATTGGCGGTTGCGACGGCCAAAGTAAGGGGCGAAATTGGGCCACCCCCAGGACTGAGACGGAGGTAATTCGTCTCCAAGCTCGGCAATAGACTTTTCGGCCACTGGGTTCTTGTTAGGGTTCTTGATGCGCCCGATCTCCAGTGCCAGGCCAAACTGTCGAAGGGACTCGTCATTGGACAATGCTCTGAAAGCAAGTGCAGGATCAACCTTATGACAGAAGGTGGACCGGAGAGGCCGATACGAAGGCCGATACGAAGATACTCACGGCGTTCGTCATCTAGCAAGCACGAGGCTGTGTAGGAGGTTGTAGTCTCGCGGACGACAAGTATCAGTTGACGGTAGCGTTTTATAACATCTGCGGCGAATGAGATACCGACACCATCAGGGGGGATCAGATGAGGATTGCTCAACCAGAGTAGAAGGATCTTTCTTCAGGGATGAACAAAGATGGCAGCACTGAGAGCACCGGTCCAGCGCTTTGTCAAGGTCTAATGCGTAGAAGTACCTCTGCGTAACCAGCTTCAATTGATGGCGTGGGGGATGGTCCAGTTTCACGTGAAGAGCGGAGAGGAAGCCGTCTATTACTGAACGAGGAATGACAATACACTCGCGTGCAGGCGAGAAAGGCTCGTCACGTCGAACGACAAGGAGGCCATCACGAGAAATTGAAACAGCATTCAGATAACGCTTAACATCCTTGATGCTCGTGAGCTTCTTCGACGGGCGTGTACCTTGCTTAAGATGTGAGTGGACACGCCTAAGGTCAGGACATTCAAGCTGTGTCTGAATCCAAGCTGGGCGACTTGTGAAGGGGAGAGTTGCGTGGCCCGATAGCACATCCTGAGCGGTAATCTGACGAACAGTCAGGTCCTCAGCTTCCGATACGAACGAACAAATCTGGCAGCGAGGGTCATCACAGGGATGAGCGTTACGACTGGCAAAGTCGGACGGAAGGTTCGCGGAGCCAGATAAGTGAAGTAAGGAAACTTGATAACGGCTAACAGTTGACAGGAACGAAGTAACACGCGGGCTGGAGGAGAACTGGCCACGACATAACTTCTCAAAAGCCTGAACGCAAGGCTTGCTGTCCGTCAGGACGTACGACTTAGGCTTGGCTTGAATTATGTAAGGGGCAAAGTGTTTAACGGCAGCAGCGATTGACAGGGCTTCTATTTCGCATGGCAACCAGGAAGCTTGGTGTTTCTTAAACTTGGCACTAAAGAAGCCAGCAAGGTGGAGTTTCTGGTCGCGGAGGACGTACAGGGTGGCACCGAGTCCACTCATCTTGACAGAACCATCAGTCACGATCCACAGTTGATCTTCAGGTTTAGGCAGAGTGATGGATTTGTTCGAAGAAAGTTGCTTTTGGCAAGAGTGAAAACAAACTAGTAGCTCCTCAGTCCAGGTAATGGTGTCTTGGGATTGACGGCCGGCAGCAAGTGACTCGAGTGGAGCTTTGCGCAACCACTTAGGACTCGACCAAGCATTTTATAGGAACCAACGAAAGCACGGAGACCACGGACATTCTTGGGAGGCTCACAAGACGCCAAAGCTGCCACGCGATGCGGAGAGGCGCGAATAGAGCCTTGGGACCAAATCCAGCCGAGGATGGTGGTCGAAGCTGGGCACACTATGGTTTTCTCAGGGGAAAGGCGAAGACTACAGCGGTCCAATGCTAAGAGAACTTTTCGCCAGTTGAGAAGGAGCTCTTGAGGGGAGTCACCACCACAGTATAGTCATCTGCTATCTTGGCAACGCATCCCTCTTGAAGAAGGTCGCCCAGGACGCGGCACATCAACTCTTCAAGAGCGGTCTCTGAGCCAGGAATGCCCATGGCACAGCGGGTGTAAACACGAACACCCTTGAAGGGAGTGACTACACCACAATACTTCATCGAGCTTCTCGAAAGAGGAATTTGATAGAACGCTTTGGACAGATCGGAAACCACGATGAACTTCCAGCGGGCAATATTAAGGAGAGTTGAGTCCACGTCTGGCATGAGGGAAGGTTGAGGCTTGCTATAACGGCCCACGTCGGTGAAGGCAGTGACCAGACGGAACCCGCCATTTCTCTTTTTCACCAGGAATGAAGGGTTTAGGTACTCAACAACAACCTCCAGGTCCTCAGGGCGGCGAAAGACACCTTGTGCCTCAAGTTCATCAAACTTGTCTTGGAGAAGGACGAGTTGGTCTCGCGAGTACTGTGGGACCCGGCCTTTACGCTGTGGAGGCTCCACAGGACCCATATTTACGATTCCTTCGATAGGCCCAGCAGCACCGTTGTAACCAGGGATGCGGGAATCGAAGACAGCTTCAAATTCTTTCAGGAGAGACGTGAAGGAAGCCTTCTGGGAAGGTGTTAGCAAACCGTCTGGATCAACAGATATTGACTCAGCAGGTGACAGGAGAGAAGCTTTGGACTTGGGTGGGGCCAAGGAGATTTGGATAGCAGGAGGGTCTGAAACAGGATCAGGAACGGTTAGGCGGGCCTGGCAGAAGTGATCGTTCTTTCGGATGAGCAAGGGATCCTCGGTGTCATTGACGAGCCTCAGCTTGCCTCCGACGGCTTGGACGATAACAGGTTGTGGCCACGCATGTGTAGGTTTTAAATGACTAGATAAGACTGAGTCTATACGAGGTTCAATGGCGACTGAAGAATCTACAGGTAACTCTGGAGGGGCATCGACTTCAATGAACTCACCAGGCCAGACAGTAGTGTTGGCGCGCGGAGCACGAAGGAGGTGACAGGCTCTGATTGCGTGATAGGCTTGAGGAGTCTTCGAAGAGACATAGGAAGCAACATCAGTACCGGCGATAATGATTTCTTGTCTAGCAGGACGAACAGCAATGTCATTTAAAGTCATAAATGGAGTACCAGCCAGTACATCCACGTCAAGATCTTCTACAACGAGGGCCTCCAGTGTGAGGGATCTGCCATGGCGGAACAACGAGACACGCGTTTCCCCAACCACTGATAAGGGGGTTCGACCATCAGCTTGCAGGGCGGTCTGGGAGCTTTTAGTGATCTTTGCGCCAATGTGTTTCGCAATAGAAGCCCTCGTCATGTTTGTTTCGGCGCCCGTATCGATGGTCAGACGTAAGGCATGGTGACGGTAAAAGGCGTGAAGGAACGGAGACTGAGAAACATTAACACGACGAGAAACCGTGGGTTCCATTGTAGGGAGTGCCTCAGGCGCACAATTCCGTACCACGGTTTCGCCTGGGTCTTCAAGTTCACCATACTCGAAATAATCGAAGTTGTTCACATCCATGTCAATGCCAGCAACGTGTCGAACTCTGGTCATGAACAGACGGTCTTGCTCGGGAAGGAACTTGCAAGTACTCAGGAAATGAGAGCGAAAATCGGGACGACCAGCCTGTTGGCACAGCGGACACGACTTGCTAGGCCGGTGTTTAGGTGCAGGTTTGCGGCGAGTAAAAGCAGGGCGGTGATCCATCTGGGGTGCAGAGCGAAACACCTTTGACTCCTCACCAGATTGAAGTTCGTCGAGTAACGAATCCAGGGCCTGTGAGATTGTAACGATCGCAATCGTGAAAACACAGGAAATTTTTAATCTTACATGTAACAGATCCAATCCAACTCCAAGTTTGACATATCCAGGTTTCCAAGTTTAGATTTCCAAGTTCAAGTTTCTTAAGTTCAAGTTTAAGCCCTGGTTTTCGACTGTTTGCTTTCAAAGGAGAAAAGTTCAACTTACAAAATGGCGACTCGATAAGCAAAAACTCTACCACGCTACTAGTCACGTGACTAAACAAGATAGGCATGCACAACGTGCGCAGTGGTAGCTACACCGGCCCCTAAATGAAATACTTGTTTATTTACATATACTAAATAGCTACCAATGTGATTGAACTTAACGTCCTAGTGTCTTGTAAATCGCAACTAAGTACATTGTTCCAGGGCAAATTTATAAACACAACATCAATAGTCACTTAATTCTAAACGTGTCCAGTTATTGGTGTCCACTCCAGATCAAACGATAGGTCAACAAGATGCAACCCATGTTGATTGTAATGCTACAACAACTAATAAGCTTTGTGTCGTACAGAAAGGAAACGCTCCTGACATCACTAGGATTTATGGTCCAGACATCTCGAGACGGCATAACTTCGTGATTGGTCGCACCAATGT
Organism: Blastomussa wellsi; assembly: GCA_947652115.1. Classification (NCBI taxonomy): domain Eukaryota; kingdom Metazoa; phylum Cnidaria; class Anthozoa; order Scleractinia; family Plerogyridae; genus Blastomussa; species Blastomussa wellsi. The sequence continues at coordinate 6,412,419 of OX393570.1, read as the reverse complement.
CGTTTTCGTTGTCTTGATTTCTCTTTCTCTTCGACGTTTCGCTCGCGTCATGACAGTGCAGCTTGTTAGCACCTTCGCAGAACGCACGTATCCATCACTTCCTTGGCAGACCTCCACAACCCGCGCTAATGGCCATTGACCTCTTGGATAATTTTCATCCGCTAGAAGAACAATATCATCAACCTTGAGGTTCTCCATCGGCTCATTCCATTTCCTGCGTTCCTGCAGGGTTGTAAGATATTCCTTAATCCATCGCTTCCAGAATAGGTTTGTTAGGTACCGGGCTTGCCTCCACTGTCGTCTACAATACGAGTCTTCCTTCTCAAAGATTCCAGGGGGTAAGCTAGCACATGGTCGTTGCTGCAGCAAATGGTTTGAAGTTAAGGGTTCTTCGTCTCTAGGGTCATCACTGTTCCGTGTTAGGGGTCTACTGTTCAGGATGTTTGTTGCTTCAGTTAGGACAGTCGACAGCACCTCATCGCAAACCACTTGTTCTTTCAAAAGAGCCTTCAGGATCTGGCGTACAGACCTTATCATTCTTTCCCATGCTCTCCCATATGACTTGCTCCAGGAGGGTTGAAAATCCATTCGATGCCTCTTTGCGCGCAAAATCCACTGATATTTTGCTGATTCCATTCTTCAACAGCAGCCTTAAGTTCCGTTTCTGCCTTAGTAAAATTTGAACCACAATCACTACGGATTTCCTTTGGGCATCCTCGGAGGTTAACAAATCTTCTCAAAGCATTAATCATGGAGTCCGTGTTCAGGCTATGCGCAACCTCAATATGTATTGCACGGACAGCCAAGCATGTGAATAGACACCCGTACCGTTTCACTCGGCTTCTTCCTTGTTTTACCTCTATCGGACCAAAATAGTCCACCCCAACATACGTAAATGGGGGTTCATGTAGAGTAACTCTGTCTTCTGGCAACTTGGCCATGAACTGCTCTCCAGTTGGCGCCTTTCTCTTTTGACAGTCGAGACATTTCTTCAACACACGTCGCACAGCTGAACGTCCTTTCACGATCCAAAACCTTTCCCTCAGAGACGACAGCACAGATTCTTGACCGAGGTGGCCCACTCGTTCATGATAATGTTGAATCATTAATTCTGTAACATGGTGGCGAGTGGGAAGGATAAAAGGATACCTCAAATCTTCATCCACTGGAGCACTCTCCAACCTTCCACCAACTGACAACAGACCATTTCTCAACTTTGGGTTCAACTTGAAAATCGAGGATCCCTCTTTCTGTATGACCCTCTTGACCTGACGCTCACTCGAACCAGGTTCCATGTTGACAAGCGCTTTACACACATTTGGAAATGCTGACTTCTGCACCTGTCGAATCACTTCCTCTTCTGCTTTCTGAAGCTCCACAACCGATAGATTTCCAACTTTACATTCTACACTCGAGGGGTCTTCACCTTTGAAGGTAGCATCCACTTTCTTCTTGCAAACCCTGCTTCGTAAAAACTGCCTGTAGCGTAGCAGCCATGCAAATGCTCTCTTCAATTTCCACCAGGAGGAGTAGTGATGTATCAAATTGTCAAGTGGATCTTGTGCGACAATGGTAGCGTAAATTTGACCTTCCTTTCTTACTTCAGCATCACTATCCTTTAACTCTGGGACTTCAATTCTTCCAGGCCAGTAATTTTCTTCTTTCCAAAGGAATGTAGGGCTATTTAACCACCGACCATTTCTTGTCATTTCGTCCAGCCTTAAGCCTTTGGACGCATCATCTGCTGGATTGTCATCACGGTTGACATATCTCCATTCAGAAGGGGATGATCCACTGCGGATGACGGTGAGGCGATTGGACTCAAAGGTATGGAATCGTTTTGAGTCATTGTTGAGACACCTCAGCACTGTGGTAGAATCAGTCCAGTAAGTTACTCCATTTATCTTAATTTCCAACTCTTCTCTGATCATTTTGCTCAACTTTACAGAGACCACTGCAGCCGATAACTCCAATCTTGGTATGGTAATTTCATGAATCGGCGCCAAACGGGCTTTACCCATGACAAAGGCGCAATGGATTCTGTCAAAGACATCAACGAGGCGTAGATAGGCCACTGCTCCATACCCAACACGCGAGCCATCTGAAAACATATGCAGTTGAACATTCTTGATTTCACCAAAGTTCTTTGGTTTAAAGCATCGATCAATTTGGATCTCCTCCAACTTCGGAAGATCCGCCAGCCAACGGGTCCATTGGACCCTGTCCTTTTCTTCGATCACAGTGTCCCAGCCAAATTTCCTCCGGCAGAGGTCTTGTAACAGTAACTTCCCTTTCATAATGTAAGGGGCAATGAATCCCAATGGATCGAACAAGGAACTCGCAATTGAAAGGATTCCACGTCTGGTCATCGGCTTCTTCTCTGCAAGAGCTTGAACTTTAGACAACGCGTCCCAAGCGAACTTGTCTAATTCAACGTTCCATTTCAACCCAAGGGCACAAGCGGTCGGCAGGTCTTCTATGTCTAAGTTAACTACTGAACTTGCTCTTTCGCTTTCTGGAATTTCAACAAGCACATCTCGGTCGTTGCTAAGCCACTTGGTCAATCTAAACCCTCCTTTCATCAGCAGCTCTCGTAACTGGTTTGACAACTTAATTGCTGTTTCAGGCAGAGAAACTGATTTCATCAGGTCATCGACATACATGTTTTTCATCACAGTTTGAATAGTATCGGGATCAAATTCATCTTGGTATGTTGACGCTGTTTTCTGTAGGCAGAAGTTGACACAGCTAGGCGACGAGGTAGCGCCGAAGATGTGTTTCACCATCCGATATTCTTCCGGATGTTCTTCCAGGTTCCCATCAGGCCACCAGAGAAACCTTAACGCATCGCAATCTTGGGGGTCAACATAAACTTGGTGGAACATGGCTTCTATATCAGCTGCTATAGCTACTGGCTCTTGGCGGAATCTGATCAATACTCCCACGAGCGGATTCGTTAAATCAGGGCCTTGTAATAACTGCTGGTTCAAGGAGGTTCCATGAAACTTTGCACCACAATCAAACACAACTCTGACCTTTTTTGGTTTCAGTGGGTGTGTTACAGGATGGTGTGGTAGATACCAGACCTGGCACTCTTTCGAAGCTAATTTTTCTTTCGGAACTTTCTGAGCATGTCCTTTAGCAATGTATTCTTGCATCGTTGCTCGGTACTTTACAAGCAGATCATTATCTTTGAGAAGTCGTTTCTTCAGAAGTTGAAGCCTCTGTTCGGCAACAGCTCGATTGTTCGGCAGATCTGGCGAACCTTCTTTCCATGGTAAGGCAACTTGGAAGTGTTCGCCCACTCTTTGTAGGGATTGCTCCATTTTGCTCAAGGCTTTCTTGTCTTCAACTGACGGCGAGACCTTTGTTCCAACTGTTGAGTCTCCGAAATCTGTCTTCCAAAGTCGCTCGAGTTGTTGGTGCAAGGTTGCATTGTCAATGTTATCTTCAACAACTTCTTTCTTCGGCGGAGGCAGGTTCACACGACCTTGACAATCTACCTTTCCACTGGGGTCCCTGTGCACTATTTAGCTGATTCTTGCTGACTTAATTCCAGTCTCAAAGTCCACCTCTGTTTGCTTCATTTCTCTAGTGGGAAGATTCTCCGCCGACAAACATTCTTCCAGATTCATGCCAGGCTTGACTTGGATGAGGTTCACTGAACAATGCTCATCTTGCTTTCGTTCGGCCATTGGTCCTATGACTGTCCACCCCAAACTGTACCGGATAGCCACAGGCTCATCATCATGACCTGCTTTAAACTCTAGTGGGAGGAAAAGACTAGGTCTTTCCTTCAGTCCAATTATCAACAAAACTTCCTGTTCTCTTATGGCTGGGATGTCAATGTCTTGTAAGTGAGGCCAACGAGTAAGATCTTCTTCCTTAGGAATACAACTTCTGGAGATAGGCATCTGAGCAACTGTTTTCACACCTGCAAGCTCCACCGCAACTGACTCATCCATGGACATCACAACCAAATCCACAAGGCGACTGTTCACTTGAGTTGAACCTGTCATTCCAGTTAGTGTAAAACTAAGTTTTCCTCCATCAATTCCAAGTTTATTAGCTAGCAGTTCGTGGCACAAAGTCACTTCTGCACCATTGTCCAGGAGGGCATATGTTTCAACAACATGGGTTCTGTCCTTGTTTTGAACCTTGACAGGGATGATTCCAAGACACACTCTTGTTTCTCCAACACCAGTGGCTGCTACAGCGAATCCACTGTCATTTCCGGCCCCAGTAGCATCACGAGATCCAGCAATCTCTTGCCTTGGTTGCAAATGCTGCTCACTAGTAGCACCAGCGACGTTAGTGTTGCTGTTCTGACTAACAGCATTCATTTGACCATTTCCACCAGTTAGGTTCCCTCCAACACTCGAAGTTGGGCGGTGCATTAGAGTGTGATGACTACCTCCACATCCAGGTTTTTGGCACTTGAAATTCGCCCTTGGACACTCCTTAGCAATATGTCCCTTAACCAGACACTTGTTACAAAGTCCGCCACTTTGCACAACTTTCCATTTCTCTTCATAGGTGAAACCTTTAAATCTACTGCACTTCCAAATGTCATGCTGCTTTGAGCACACAGGACACACTTGTTGAGCTTCATTGAATTTAGACCCTCTAAGGTTTTCCCTTTGATCATCACGAGGTGGTCCAGTTCCAGTAACAAATGCTAACGTACCTGGGGGATTTCCACTTAGATTCATTTTGTTTCTTCTTGGCGGTGGTTCTTTCAAGGATCCAGAAATCATATCTCGGCCAAACTCATTGTCTACCAACTTGGCCCTTTCCTTGACAAATGTGACAAGGTCTTGAAACTTAGGTCTGCGATCAGACTCGATGATCTTTCCAGCACACTCAGTCCATCTTCCTCTTAAATACATCGGCAACTTCTTTGCAAGTTCTCGCAAAGTGTTTATGTGATTCAACTCGGAGACATATTCGGTACCCATACCAGTCAGGGTTCGCTCTGCAGTTTCCAGGTGTCTACTAAATTCCAACAAGGAAGGTCCATCCACGTTCTTCAAGCAAGGTAAGTTCAACAACTTTCGAATATGAGCCTCTGCAATCACATAGGGTTTTCCAAAATTCTCGCGCAAAGTTTGTTTTGCTATTTGATAGCCACCAGTGGGTAGATTTGTACAACTTTCAATAGCCTCCCTTGCCTTCCCTGTGCAGTGCTGTATCAGAAGTTGCAACCTTCTGGATTCATCAGGGTTATCCCTTTCCAAATAAGTTTCAAAATTGTGTATGAAGGTGACATACTTCAATGGATCACCATCAAACCGATGGTATTCAACTTTAGGCGAGGTTACCACTTGTCTCAATGCATTCACCATTTCTTGACCACCACCAAATTGCTGATTAGCTGTTTGAGCTTTCACATCCTGAGGAACGACGGGGATTGGTGTCTGCCAGGAAGAGGACCAAGACTCTTTAACCTGCTGACTAAGGGTGGTTCGCTGAGGTTCAATTCTTGAGATTGCAGGATCAATGGGGGGCATGTAACACTGATTTGACACAAGACGAGGAGGGTTGTATTGTGAATTCCATGAAGTAGCTCTTGGCACAATCGGGACATTTCCAGTCCAAGGATTTGTTGGTGAGACAGTTGACGATGTACTTGAAACAACTGCCTTCGCAGGAACAGAAACAACTGGTTCCACATTATCAGAAATAACTGGCATCGCAGGGACAGAAACAACTGGTTCCACATTATCAGAAATAACTGGCATCGCAGGAACAGAAACGACTGGCTCAGCCTGCTCAGCACTACTGGAAAACAATACCGTTTGTCTAGAAGGGGTCAGATACTTAACAAATGGGTCTCTAAGTGATTCCCTTTGCTCTTCTTCCTCAAAGACCTTGAGTGAAACCGCTGCCTGTTCAGTTAACATCTCCGCTTCTAATAATTCTCTTTTCTTCTGAATTTCACGTTCCTCGAACTCCCTTCTTCTACGAAATTCCTGTTCCTCCATTTGCTGCCTTTCTTGAATTGCGTACTGTTCTTCTTCTAATTCTTGTCTCATTCTTAGCTGCCGAAGGTTCAGCTGTGCCAAAGCCAGTTTCTCACGTTTTTTAGATACTGTTGACAGTCTTGAACTCGCTCTGGAAACCCCACTACGCTGGCTTTTCCCTGTTTGAGCGGAAACAACACTGCCACGATCCACTCGATCAAATCCACTCTTCGCGTACCATGTTTTCACTGTGGAGTCAAGGCACAACTTTCGCTCAACCTGTTCTTGATAGGTTTTCTCCGCTCTTTCCAACGCAAAGGCATCCATGTGAGAATCCAACAATTCTAAATAATTTTCATGAGCATCAACAAATTTTCGCCACCCTTCATCAAATTTAGCACATTTCTTCGAGACTTCTTCGCGACTTGCACCACCTTTCGTGAGTGGGATAATCTCATTGTAAACTTTAGTCAGATGTCCAATATGGCCGGCGCGTGATTTTTGAAGGGCCAGCTTCCTTTCGATTAGTTCGCCTTCCTGATCGCGGACAACACTAGCTTGTCTATCCCTCGTGCTCCTTCGCTCCTCCATTTCAATTTCGCCACTCGTTCTATCCATTACAACGTTCAAGGTTCCATTCGCTTCTTCTGACGAAAGTTCAAACTGTAATCCATGTTCCAAAGACATTATATTTCGAAGAACGAATCGCCATTCGCGTTCCACACTTTCCAAAGATGTCCAATAAGCTCACCTCAAAGGATTGTAGTCGAAAACTGTAACGATCGCAATCGTGAAAACACAGGAAATTTTTAATCTTACATGTAACAGATCCAATCCAACTCCAAGTTTGACATATCCAGGTTTCCAAGTTTAGATTTCCAAGTTCAAGTTTCTTAAGTTCAAGTTTAAGCCCTGGTTTTCGACTGTTTGCTTTCAAAGGAGAAAAGTTCAACTTACAAAATGGCGACTCGATAAGCAAAAACTCTACCACGCTACTAGTCACGTGACTAAACAAGATAGGCATGCACAACGTGCGCAGTGGTAGCTACAGAGATTTCAGGCTTGACAGAAGCCAGGGTTCTGTTCCGAAGTTCAGTTCCGTATCGTTGCTTCACGAGGCGAGGGAGATTAGGATGAAGCAAACGTAGCCATGTTAAAACGACAAAATTCTCGAGAGATGGAGAAAGCTCCTCGTCGGCCTCAGGAGCTTGACCATGATGAGTAATACCGCTTGAAGTGGAGAGGAGATTGTCCTCGATGAAGGCCATCAAACTTTGAAATAAATCTTCCGGACGTTGATCAGCTTTCAAAGAGATATAAGCGAGATCCAAGAACCGGGAACCAGTGGACTGAAGGCCATAATGTTGGCGGATCGATTGCCAAACACCATTTATCGACGTTGAGTTCTTAACGATGGAGTTACGGGAGATGATGGGCGCGTAATTGGCGATCTGACCAAGCATCATCTCCAGATGCGCTACCTTTTGGGCGGCCGTACGTCTTTGAGTTGCGGGTACAGTTTCGCCGTCGTTAATAAAGCCGCGGAGAGGTGAAGCGTTAGTCCTTTTTCCCCACGTCGAACCATCGGTGAGAAAATTAGCAAAGTTCGAATCGAGGGACAAGATGTATTTGATGTTATTCTCCCAGGCCTCGATGGAAGTGATAGTTTCATTTGAAGTCAGCGACCATTGTTTTGGTGCTCTGTTTGAAGTCATCTTGGGTAACGAAATTCTAGTTAACTAGTACAAACGTTCGGAGAGACGATTAAACGAAGACTTTGGCGTCCTTCGTGGGTTCTTTTTCGAACCGCTGCCACCACGCCAGTGGATAAGGCCAGACTTCCAAACTAGCAACAGGTTTAATCGACGTTAAAACCAAAATGAATGCAAAAAGGAGACGCGGAGAGGTACTAGTTACCTAGGTTACAATGCTAATATGATCACAACGTGCGTGCACAGGAGCGCATAACACAGAAGAACAATAACCGTAGTTACGTAAGCGAAGGCGAGAAAACAGCGAAAACTATGCGTACAGTTCTGCGTGCGGTAGCGGTATAACAACGGTATAACATAATGGCGTAGGAGTATTTCTACTCCCCCCTGGATGGGATGCTAGTCCATCGCAGGGTTACCCCCAGCAGTAAATTCGCCGCTACCCTCTTATACACCTGCGTGGGTGGAGAGAGGCACTGTGAGAGTAAAGTGTCTTTCCCAAGAATACAAAACAATGTCCCCGGCCCGGACTGCTCGTATGACTTAATCGTATCTTAAACTCGTGTTTAATAAATTTAAGTGAACGTTTAAAAAAATTATATCCATAACATGGATGCCCTATAACAAAGATGTAAGCTGATAAGGCTGACAAGATGTTGACAAGGTATGGCTATTTATGGCCGCCATGTTGCGCGACTCCGTCGCCGTCGTCGCCATCGGCGTGCGTACGCGCCCACGAGCAATACCGCTAGCCATGATAACCATGAGAAAATCAACTCATGTGTTTCGTTTTCTTTCCCATATGAGTATTTTTTTACTCACAATACATCTCTTCTGTAAAAACATATATCGCGTCGGCGGTACGTATTATTTTCGTTTGTTTTGCAAACATCTATATGCACTGTGCGTTCACAAATATTGCATTCAACGGTTAACAGGTTTCTGCTGTGATTGTAAGAAGTTTCTCACCGAAAAAGAAAGAAGTATGAAGTAAATTTTGCCGCTACGCAGAAAGGCTCCGTAAACACCGGAAATGAAATTGCACTTCAGTGGAAACCGCGTAACCTAGCAACGAGAAACTGTTCAGGGCCCTCAATAGACCTTTTCAAGCTCGTTTGTTTGTTGTCCAAATTCAGAGCACGTAATGTTACGTTGAGAATTATTTGATTCTTTCAAATTCAAAAACATCCACGTGAAAAAGAATGAATAATTTGCAGATAAACAAAGGAAAAATTCTCTAGAGAACTGAAAAATATAACAAGGATACTGTTAAAATTCATATTTCGCGCATTTCAGAGAATATAGCATAAAAGGTGTATGACTTAATTAATATTTACTCAAATTTTAAGTATTTTTTTAGCTTGCAGGTGTTCATCTAGTCCTCTCATTTTCTATTTCCCCAGTAGCTGAGAAATGAACCACTCTCCATCTCTTTTCCAAAAGTTCAAGCGAAACATATAATTACACCGAAGTCTGCTTTCAGGAAGCTTTAGTTTTGCAGTTGTTAAAGACGCTAAAAGCTTAATAGAATTTTCAGAATATTAATATTCATTGCAAAATGTGCGTTTTCGCAAACGGTCTTATGTAAATATACAAAATATCATTAAAAAATAGATCTTTCACGAAATGGACGAACAGCACAATTCAAGACCTTTCCATTGATATATAGTTTGTGGTAGTTCCCTTGAAAACAACGGAGATAGAAATTTTTTTTCTGAAGGACACCCGCGAAGGCATTGTGTAACCTTTATGACGCTTGTTTTTGTTTTAAAGTTGGGTATGCTTAAGACCTCACATATTGATCAAATCCGTTAACACACGATTACCTTAAATTCACTTTGTCTTTGAGTGTTAACTCACCGCAATTAGCTTCAATCGCAAAGCGAAATATTTCACGTCAAGAAAGTACCATGCCAGGCCTGGCAGCTGCTGTTTTTATTTTAGGAAAGTTAACTGATGTGTTCCTAGTTTTTAAATATGAATAAACTAGTCAGTCAATGCTCCTGACGTCTTAATTGTTGGAAATGTCATTGCGAAAGTATTTGATCGCTGTTATTTGAATTGTAATCTGTTTCACAGGAATTGTTAATTAAACTTATAATAGCCCAATTTCGAACACAAAAAGGGTGATACTCAAAGTAAAAAGGAACAAGGATGGCTGAGGATGAAGAAGTCCATAACGGGTTGAAAATGAAGATTTTGAACGATAACGTAGCTCCTTTTAAACTCTTTTCCTAAATTTAGTAAACTAGAATTTACTACACATGAACTTGTAAAGTGCAGCAGATGCGAGACTGGCCAGCCTGGCCGGCTATGACTTGGAAAGGGCATGCCAAACATAGCAAAATGACTAAAATTGACATTTGGGGTTAAATAATGAAATTTTATGCCCTCCAGCAACATTTTCCATGGAAATCCTATACATTTTCTGAAATTCAAACTGTCATACAACTGTCACTCTTTAATACAAGGGTACGGTGGCCCATAGGGGCAAAACACAACTCAATTTCCCTTCTGAAACACAAAAATCTTTTCCAGAACACAACAATCTTTTCCAGAACACAACAATCTTTACGAGAACACAACAATCTTTTCCAGCTATTTCCCCAACAGCTGAGAAATGATCCATCTCTTATCCAAAAGTTCCAGTGTAACATATAATTACACCGTAGACTGCTTTCAGGAAACTGTTTTAGTTTTGCAGTTGTTAAGGATGCCAAAAGCTTCATAGAATTTTCAGAATATTAATATTAATTGCAAAACGTGCGTTATCGCAAACGGTCTTATGCAAATATACAATACATCATTAAAAAAATAGATCCTTCGTAAAATTACCGTATCATACCTATTATGAGCAGTTTTGTTTCGACTTAGTAACAACTGCATGGAAACGAAACGTCTCTCTCCTTTTGGACGTTTTCCTGCAGTAGTTATAGTTTCACTTCTTGAAGTGTGGATAATAATAATTTGAACTTAACTGGCGTTGTATGTTAAACGTTTGAAAGAAACAAGCGTATGTATATTAACCAGTTAAACGCCGCATGAAAACGCAGAGACATAATTGCAAGGCTGAACAGTAAACATACTTCATTTTCGATTCGGTTACACAGAAACAGTTTTAACCAGGAGCTGTCTATTTAATGACGCTTGTTTTTGTTTTAAAGTTGGGTATGTTTAAGACCTCATATATAGAACAAATCAATTAACACACGGTTACGTTATAATCAGTTTGTCTTTGAGTTCTAAGTCACACTGAGCTTCAATCGCAAAGCGAAATATTACACACTTGGCTTTTAATTTTAGGAAAGTTAACTGATGAGCTGCTTAACTGATGTGTTCCGAGCAGGTGGTCTGCGGCCTACGACCGCGATGCACGCTGGTATTTGTTTCCTGGCTTTTGTGTATTTGTGATCCTAGTAATTACGAATTTCATCAGACTTTTGTCCCTGGCGTTTCAAACGTTTCAGAACTTGTCTTCGTCGTTGATTTACTTCTGTTTCTAATTTGGAGACCCATCATATCTTTTGATAAAGGGCTGTCATACAAGTTATTTCTCAGAAGTCATAATCAGAATAAATATCTAACGCCAGTAAAATCGAAGAATAGTGTATTTCTCAGTGCTTTCGCACTAAAATTGGATTTATAAATACAGTCGTGTTATTATTCAAAGCTGTTGTGTTCTTGAAAAATAATTTCATTGGATTTGACTAAAAATTGCTGATGTATAAGTCAGTGGTTAACAGCAAATCGATCGGTGGATTTTCAATAATTTATTTAGCACCTTTGCAAGAAATTAAAACAAGAAGTTTCATCCTTAAATGTATACTTCTATGCATGTAGCATCAGTTCATTAACATGACGCCTAGATACCAGGCTACAAGGCAGTCAGTTGTGGGAAATAGGTAAAAGGTAAAGTCTGCATTCGAGCCTAAGTTGCTCAGCATGAAGCGAGTAGGAGTATTTCTACTCCCCCCTGGATTGGATGCTAGTCCATCGCAGGGCTACCCCCAGCAGTAAATTCGCCGGTACCCATTTATACACCTGGGTGGAGAGTGGCACTGCAAGAGTAAAGTGTCTTGCCCAAGAACACAACACAATGTCCCCGGCCAGGGCTCGAACCCGGACCGCTTGATCCGGAGACGAGCGCACTAACCATTAGGCCACCGCGCCTCTCACCAGTCGTGGGAAATGCAGTGGCGTATTTATTTTGCACACTGGACGCTATGCCAGGGTTTAAATGTTAACTGGGATTTTTTAACAAGACACTTTACTCTCACAGTGCCTCTCTTCACAATGTTGTATCGGGGCAACCTGTCACAGTATTAAACCCATCATGGACTAACATCCTGTCCAGGGATGCATAGCTAGCTAGCTCCAAAAATATGGCATAGGCAATTTGGATTGAGTGCAATAATTTTTAAATGATTCTGGGATGGTAAAGCTTTCGAAGGTATTACAATGTAACTTCCATAAAACAGCTCATATTTATGTGTACATATACCATGTTAGTTAACTTCCTTTACTGCGTCTTCTTCTGGCGGGGTAATTTGCAGAACGCCAAATGCAATGTTTGCGGTTAGTTTTACTCATGTTTTCTTGTGGTTAATTTTCAAGTGTTGAAAAGGGACAAATACAATGTAATACTGGAAAGGAAACCTTGCATTCAGCGTTCTGCAAAGTACCCCCACTCTGCTTTTTCACTGATTGCAGAACTGGTTTGTAATCAAGCCATTTGTTGTCTTTTTATTCAGATACAAACATAACTTGAATTATGCACAAATTTGTTGGATGACAGCTTTGGAGAAAAAAATTTGGAAAAGCCTCAGCACCAAGATATAACAACATTTGTTATACATGTATTTCCAGATGAAGCAGTCATTGGTTTTATTAAGGTCAATAAAACAATACAGAATATCATGAGAGAAACAAAAACATTGTGTCGTTTATAGTTATCATTTGCTATAGGCATCTACGACATCAATAGCTGAGAGACAGGACTTATTTTATTAGTGAAACACCCGCTCAACAAGTGAAAAAAAAATTTTTGTAAAACCACTTGCACAGTAATGAATGAAACCCATTAGAACCTTCCTGCGGGCTTTAATTGAATGAACAATTACCATTTGCTTCTGTGTTATTTAAAACATAAAGGCTGCTCATGGCAGCTTTGAGGTCATTTACTCATTTCTGGTCACCTAAAGTCAGGTGAAAACCTTTCAGTCAAAACTTGTTCACCCATCACTTGGAACGGTGAGGCAACGCCACAGACTCCGCACAAGTAAACATAACCAGGACAAATCTTCACGACGTCAAAAAACGGTCAATTTCAAAAGCATATATTTTTCGGGCACACAGAGAGGGATGTGCTGAGCTGCGAACCCTCAATGAATGTTGATATTTATTAGGAATATCTTGGTGTAGTTTTCTGCGACTTGCATTAAAGAAATACTCGAAAAAAAAAGCAAAATAATTCATTGTTGTTTACAGTCATCTAATTCCGCGAAAATAAATGATATTGTTCAAAACTACAAAATACGGGAACATTTACATTGAACCCAAACTTGAGTGCGTTCTAATAGAAGTGTATCTTCCACTAGAAGAAAAACTAAATTTTCGCAGCCTTAAACATGACTTAATCTTATCTTAAACTCGTGTTTAATAAATTTAAGTGAACGTTTAAAAAAATTATATCCATAACATGGATGCCCTATAACAAAGATGTAAGCTGATAAGGCTGACAAGGTGTTGACAAGGCATGGCTATTTATGGCCGCCATGTTGCGCGACTCCGTCGCCGTCGTCGCCATCGGCGTGCGTGCGCGCCCACGAGCAATACCGCTAGCCATGATAACCATGAGAAAATCAACTCATGTGTTTCGTTTTCTTTCCCATATGAGTATGGGGCTCCGCTTGGCGGCCCTTTGGGCCGCCAGAGCTCCGCTATTAAAAGGAGTTTCAGTTTGAGTTTCATCATAATCAGTTGCAATTTTGCGAAACAGGCGTAAACGGGGCAGTCAATTTTTAATAGGTGAATAGTTGAATAGCTTTATTCCTTGAAATCCAGAACGAATTATTTCAGCTGTTTCGTTGAGCAATTTTCGAGCAATTTACGACAGTCTGGTTCTGACAATGTTTTCTTGCCTTCGCTCGCCGACAAACAATGATACTTCAGTTTAATTGTTTGTGTTTTGTTCAGCTCTAGTGATATTGCCTTAATTTTTGACCATAATTTACACAGGCATCTGTACTGCATGAGTTGAAGGGGAAACAAGTAGTTTCGTATTTTCGCATTTTCGCATTTTACTCACAATACATCTCTTCTGTAAAAACATATATCGCGTCGGCGGTACGTATTATTTTCGTTTGTTTTGCAAACATGTATATACACTGTGCGTTCAATAATATTGCATTCAACGGTTAACAGGTTTCTGCTGTGATTGTAAGAAGTTTCTCACCGAAAAAGAAAGAAGTATGAAGTAAATTTTGCCGCTACACAGAAAGGCTCCGTAAACAACGGAAATGAAATTGCACTTCAGTGGCAACCGCGTAACTTAGCAACGAGAAACTGTTCAGGGCCCTCAATAGACCTTTTCAAGCTCGTTTGTTTGTTGTCCAAATTCAGAGCACGTAATGTTACGTTGAGAATTATTTGATTCTTTCAAATTCAAAAACATCCACGTGAAAATGAATGAATAATTTGCAGATAAAAAAGGAAAAATTCTCTAGAGAACTGAAAAATATAACAAGGATACTGTTAAAATTCATATTTCGCGCATTTCAGAGAAAAAAGCATAAAAGTGTATGACTTAATTAATATTTACTCAAATTTTAAGTATTTTTTTAGCTTGCAAGTGTTCATCTAATCCTCTCATTTTCTATTTCCCCAGTAGCTGAGAAATGTACCACTCTCGCTCATCTCTTTTCCAAAAGTTCAAGCGAAACATATAATTACACCGAAGTCTGCTTTCAGTTAACTGCTTTAGTTTTGCAGTTGTTAAGGACGCTAAAAGCTTAATAGAATTTTCAGAATATTAATATTCATTGCAAAATGTGCGTTTTCGCAAACGGTCTTCTGCAAATATACAAAACATCATTAAAAAATAGGTCTTTCACGAAATGGACGAACAGCACAATTCAAGACCTTTCCATTGATATATAGTTTGTGGTAGTTCCCTTGAAAACAACGGAGATAGGAATTTTTTCTGAAGGACACCCGCGAAGGTATTGTGTAACCTCTATGACGCTTGTTTTTGTTTTAAAGTTGGGTATGCTTAAGACCTCATATATTGATCAAATCAGTTAACACACGATTACCTTAAATTCACTTTGTCTCTGAGTGTTAAGTCACCGCAATGAGCTTCAATCGCAAAGCGAAATATTTCACGTCAAGAAAGTACAATGCCAGGCCTCGCAGCTGCTGTTTTTATTTTAGGAAAGTTAACTGATGTGTTCCTAGTTTTTAAATATGAATAAACTTGTCAGTCAATGCTCCTGACGTCTTAATTGTTGGAAATGTCATTGCGAAAATATTTGACCGCTGTTGTTTGAATTGTAATCTGTTTCACAGGAATTGTTAATTAAACTTATAATAGCCCAATTTCGAACACAAAAATGGTGATACTAAACCAAAAAGGAACAAGGATGGCTGAGGATGAAGAAGTCCATAACGGGTTGAAAATGAAGATTTTGAACGATAACGTAGCTCCTTTTAAACTCTTTTCCTAAATTTAGTAAACTAGAATTTACTGCACATGAACTTGTAAAGTGCAGCAGATGCGAGACTGGCCAGCCTGGCCGGCTATGACTTGGAAAGGGCATGCCAAACATAGCAAAATGACTAAAATTGACATTTGGGGTTAAATAATGAAATTTTATGCCCTCCAGCAACATTTTCCATGGAAATCCTATACATTTTCTGAAATTCAAACTGTCATACAACTGTCACTCTTTAATACAAGGGTACGGTGGCCCATAGGGGCAAAACACAACTCAATTTCCCTTCTGAAACACAACAATCTTTTCCAGAACACAACAATCTTTTCCAGAACACAACAATCTTTACGAGAACACAACAATCTTTTCCAGCTATTTCCCCAACAGCTGAGAAATGATCCATCTCTTTTCCAAAAGTTCCAGTGTAACATATAATTACACCGTAGACTGCTTTCAGGAAACTGTTTTAGTTTTGCAGTTGTTAAGGATGCCAAAAGCTTCATAGAATTTTCAGAATATTAATATTAATTGCAAAACGTGCGTTATCGCAAACGGTCTTATGCAAATATACAATACATCATTAAAAAAATAGATCTTGTTTTTCCCCTTCGTAAAATTACCGTATCATACCTATTATGAGCAGTTTTGTTTCGACTTAGTAACAACTGCATGGAAACGAAACTTCTCTCTCCTTTTGAACGTTTACCTGCAGTAGTTATAGTTTCACTTCTTGAAGTGTGGATAATAATAATTTGAACTTAACTGGCGTTGTACGTTAAACGTTTGAAAGAAACAAGCGTATGTATATTAACCAGTTAAACGCCGCATGAAAACGCAGAGACATAATTGCAAGGCTGAACAGTAAACATACTTCATTTTCGATTCGGTTACACAGAAACAGTTTTAACCAGCAGCTGTCTATTTAATGACGCTTGTTTTTGTTTTAAAGTTGGGTATGTTTAAGACCTCATATATAGATCAAATCAATTAACACACGGTTACGTTATAATCAGTTTGTCTTTGAGTTCTAAGTCACACTGAGCTTCAATCGCAAAGCGAAATATTACACACTTGGCTGTCATACAAGTTATTTCTCAGAAGTCATAATCAGAATAAATATCTAACGCCAGTAAAATCGAAGAATAGTGTATTTCTCAGTGCTTTCGCACTAAAATTGGATTTATAAATACAGTCGTGTTATTATTCAAAGCTGTTGTGTTCTTGAAAAATAATTTCATTGGATTTGACTAAAAATTGCTGATGTATAAGTCAGTGGTTAACAGCAAATCGATCGGTGGATTTTCAATAATTTATTTAGCACCTTTGCAAGAAATTAAAACAAGAAGTTTTATCCTTAAATGTATACTTCTATGCATGTAGCATCAGTTCATTAACATGACGCCTAGATACCAGGCTACAAGGCAGTCAGTTGTGGGAAATAGGTAAAAGGTAAAGTCTGCATTCGAGCCTAAGTTGCTCAGCATGAAGCGACTAGGAGTATTTCTACTCCCCCCTGGATTGGATGCTAGTCCATCGCAGGGCTACCCCCACTGCAAGAGTAAAGTGTCTTGCCCAAGAACACAACACAATGTCCCCGGCCAGGGCTCGAACCCGGACCGCTCGATCCGGAGACGAGCGCACTAACCATTAGGCCACCGCGCCTCTCACCAGTCGTGGGAAATGCAGTGGCGTATTTATTTTGCACACTGGACGCTATGCCAGGGTTTAAATGTTAACTAGGATTTTTTAACAAGACACTTTACTCTCACAGTGCCTCTCTTCACAATGCTGTATCGGGGCAACCTGTCACAGTATTAAACCCATCATGGACTAACATCCTGTCCAGGGATGCATAGCTAGCTAGCTCCAAAAATATGGTATAGGCAATTTGGATTGAGTGCAATAATTTTTAAATGATTCTGGGATGGTAAAGCTTTCGAAGGTATTACAATGTAACTTCCATAAAACAGCTCATATTTATGTGTACATATACCATGTTAGTTAACTTCCTTTACTGCGTCTTCTTCTGGCGGGGTAATTTGCAGAACGCCAAATGCAATGTTTGCGGTTAGTTTTACTCATGTTTTCTTGTGGTTAATTTTCAAGTGTTGAAAAGGGACAAATACAATGTAATACTGGAAAGGAAACCTTGCATTCAGCGTTCTGCAAAGTACCCCCACTCTGCTTTTTCACTGATTGCAGAACTGGTTTGTAATCAAGCCATTTGTTGTCTTTTTATTCAGATACAAACATAACTTGAATTATGCACAAATTTGTTGGATGACAGCTTTGGAGAAAAAAATTTGGAAAAGCCTCAGCACCAAGATATAACAACATTTGTTATACATGTATTTCCAGATGAAGCAGTCATTGGTTTTATTAAGGTCAATAAAACAATACAGAATATCATGAGAGAAACAAAAACATTGTGTCGTTTATAGTTATCATTTGCTATAGGCATCTACGACATCAATAGCTGAGAGACAGGACTTATTTTATTAGTGAAACACCCGCTCAACAAGTGAACAAGAAATTTTTGTAAAACCACTTGCACAGTAATGAATGAAACCCATTAGAACCTTCCTGCGGGCTTTAATTGAATGAACAATTACCATTTGCTTCTGTGTTATTTAAAACATAAAGGCTGCTCATGGCAGCTTTGAGGTCATTTACTCATTTCTTGTAACCTAAAGTCAGGTGAAACACCTTTCAGTCAAAACTTGTTCACCCATCACTTGGAACGGTGAGGCAACGCCACAGACTCCGCACAAGTAAACATAACCAGGACAAATCTTCACGACGTCAAAAAACGGTCAATTTCAAAAGCATATATTTTTCGGGCACACAGAGAGGGATGCGCTGAGGTGCGAACCCTCAATGAATGTTGATATTTATTAGGAATATCTCGGTGTAGTTTTCTGCGACTTGCATTAAAGAAATACTCTAATTCCGCGAAAATAAATGATATTGTTCAAACTACAAAATACGGGAACATTGACATTGAACCCAAACTTGAGTGCGTTCTAATAGAAGTGTATCTTCCACTAGAAGAAAAACCAAATTTTAGCAGCCTTAGACATGACTTAATCTTATCTTAAACTCGTGTTTAATAAATTTAAGTGAACGTTTAAAAAAATTATATCCATAACACGGATGCCCTATAACAAAGATGTAAGCTGATAAGGCTGAAAGGGTGTTGACAAGGCATGGCTATTTATGGCCGCCATGTTGCGCGACTCCGTCGCCGTCGTCGCCATCGGCGTGCGTGCGCGCCCACGAGCAATACCGCTAGCCATGATAACCATGAGAAAATCAACTCATGTGTTTCGTTTTCTTTCCCATATGAGTATGGGGCTCCGCTTTGGGCCCTTTGGGCCGCCAGAGCTCCGCTATTAAAAGGAGTTTCAGTTTGAGTTTCATCATAATCAGTTGTAATTTTGCGAAACAGGCGTAAACGGGGCAGTCAATTTTTAATAGGTGAATAGTTGAATAGCTTTATTCCTTGAAATCCAGAACGAATTATTTCAGCTGTTTCGTTGAGCAATTTTCGAGCAATTTACGACAGTCTGGTTCACTACGAATCAGTTTTTCAATTGACACTGACAATGTTTTCTTGCCTTCGCTCGCCGACAAACAATGATACTTCAGTTTAATTGTTTGTGCTTTGTTCAGCTCTAGTGATATTGCCTTAATTTTTGACCATAGTTTACACAGGGATCTGTACTGCATGAGTTGAAGGGGAAACAAGTAGTTCCGTATTTTCGCATTTTCGCATTTTACTCACAATACATCTCTTCTGTAAAAACATATATCGCGTCGGCGGTACGTATTATTTTCGTTTGTTTTGCAAACATGTATATACACTGTGCGTTCAATAATATTGCATTCAACGGTTAACAGGTTTCTGCTGTGATTGTAAGAAGTTTCTCACCGAAAAAGAAAGAAGTATGAAGTAAATTTTGCCGCTAGGCAGAAAGGCTCCGTAAACACCGGAAATGAAATTGCACTTCAGTGGCAACCGCGTAACTTAGCAACGAGAAACTGTTCAGGGCCCTCAATAGACCTTTTCAAACTCGTTTGTTTGTTGTCCAAATTCAGAGCACGTAATGTTACGTTGAGAATTATTTGATTCTTTCAAATTCAAAAACATCCACGTGAAAATGAATGAATAATTTGCAGATAAACAAAGGAAAAATTATCTAGAGAACTGAAAAATATAACAAGGATACTGTTAAAATTCATATTTCGCGCATTTCAGAGAAAAAAGCATAAAAGTGTATGACTTAATTAATATTTACTCAAATTTTAAGTATTTTTTTAGCTTGCAGGTGTTCATCTAATCCTCTCATTTTCTATTTCCCCAGTAGCTGAGAAATGAACCACTCTCGCTCATCTCTTTTCCAAAAGTTCAAGCGAAACATATAATTACACCGAAGTCTGCTTTCAGGAAACTGCTTTAGTTTTGCAGTTGTTAAGGACGCTAAAAGCTTAATAGAATTTTCAGAATATTAATATTCATTGCAAAACGTGCGTTTTCGCAAACGGTCTTATGCAAATATACAAAACATCATTAAAAAATAGATATTTCACGAAATGGAAGAACAGCACAATTCAAGACCTTTCCATTGATATATAGTTTGTGGTAGTTCCCTTGAAAACAACGGAGATAGGAATTTTTTTCTGAAGGACACCCGCGAAGGTATTGTGTAACCTTTATGACGCTTGTTTTTGTTTTAAAGTTGGGTATGCTTAAGACCTCATATATTGATCAAATCAGTTAACACACGATTACCTTAAATTCACTTTGTCTTTGAGTGTTAACTCACCGCAATGAGCTTCAATCGCAAAGCGAAATATTTCGCGTCAAGAAAGTACCATGCCAGGCCTGGCAGCTGCTGTTTTTATTTTAGGAAAGTTAACTGATGTGTTCCTAGTTTTTAAATATGAATAAACTTGTCAGTCAATGCTCCTGACGTCTTAATTGTTGGAAATGTCATTGCGAAAATATTTGACCGCTGTTATTTGAATTGTAATCTGTTTCACAGGAATTGTTAATTAAACTTATAATAGCCCAATTTCGAACACAAAAAGGGTGATACTAAACCAAAAAGGAATACGGATGGCTGATAACGGGTTGAAAATGAAGATTTTGAACGATAACGTAGGTCCTTTTAAACTCTTTTCCTAAATTTAGTAAACTAGAATTTACTACACATGAACTTGTAAAGTGCAGCAGATGCGAGACTGGCTAGCCTGGCCGGCTATGACTTGGAAAGGGCATGTCAAACATAGCAAAATGACTAAAATTGACATTTGGGGTTAGATAATGAAATTTTATGCCCTCCAGCAACATTTTCCATGGAAATCCTATACATTTTCTTAAATTCAAACTGTCATACAACTGTCACTCTTTAATGCAAGGGGCCTCAAACGTGGCCAAATCGTTTTTTGACATACTCTTTCCATTTTTGGCATTCTTTAAGTTACAGCCCATATCATGTAATTGTATATAAAAGAAGTTGATCAATTAGCGGCACTTATGAGCATGTACTTTTCTTCTTCTTAAGTAACCGGTTAATCAACTATTTTTTCTTATTCCCGGTCGGGTGAACATCATATAATTGTCTTATACGGATTGTGCGAGCTGGCTTAAAAACCTGAGTGCTCGGACTAAATTTATACACTCGGCTAAGGTCAACCTAAGGTGGCCGAACACAGTTTACAAAGTTTTTGAAACCTATGTTTCATTTGCCTTTTATTCTAAAACTGTTGAACTCTAGGTCCCCAAAATTGGTCTGCAGTCGGGGCTAGTGGCCCATCAGGCCTGAGCTTATCCTGGTTTCTGTAGCATGAAGCGACAGAGAGTATTTCTACTCCCCCTGGATGGGATGCTAGTCCATCGCAGGGTTACCCCCAGCAGTAAATTCGCCGGTACCCATTTATACACCTGGGTGAAGAGGGGCACTGTGTCTTGCCTAAGAACACAACGCAGCGAGTGCCCCGGCTAGAGGGTCGACCCCGGACCGTCCGATCCGGAGTCGAGCGCACTAACCATTAGGCCACTGCGCCCCCACAATTGGCAAAAATTGTCTCCGGTGGTCCCGAATTCAACTCCTCCACGCTTTGTAAATAGCCAACTGGTCTGCCTACTGCCAGTTGGGATTTTTAAGAACTTTCTGTTTCATTTACAATATTTGTTTACGTATTTACAGTGTCCCCAATTAGAACAGTAGTGCTAAATGTATTGACACTTAAATAAAGTTATTATTATTATTATTATTATTATTAAAAACAATTTTTTGACTAACTACGCGTGCGCTGCATTTAACTGAGTTCTCACAGTTTCCACGGTAACAAGAAAAACCTGCCAAATTTGACTTTTTCTGACATACCATTCAAACAAGACTTAAGTTTGCAACACACTATCAAAAAATGAAAAATGTCTTATATTAAACCGTGCCAGAACAAAAACTTATCACTCTTACGGTTCCATGTTTTCTGTTGTCCTATCCTTACGTGCTGCCTCGCATCAGATAGGTCACCGTACTGGTATGTGAGAAAATACCGATTTACTTCTCTAGGGCGCTCTTCACATAAGAAGAAGCCACCATTTTCAACGCGCGCGCTGATCGCGCGTGAAATTATTATGCTCAGTAAGAACGCGATAATGTGTGTGACAAATTGTACAATGTAACTTCACAAATGAATCATCACGTCATCTGAATTAGGTAGCAACAAGGAAGAAACATATTAGCCAAATTCGAGTATCAAAGAACTCGAAGACAACATTTTTACAAAATGGAGTAACTGAATTAAAAAAAACGAACTTTATTATTGGTGTAGTACGCTATGCTGCTCGTCCAAATCGTATCTTTAGTAAAGTGAATATGATGTCACAAAATTCCAACACGGTCAAAAGACTGGCACCAATGCAGAGGCCGAGCTGCCCACCTATTTCTCCTGAAGAACAAAAGAAATCAAAAAGACAGTGAACACTGGAAGAAATTGGACGAATTATTAACATACTTACTAGTGTAATCAATAGACAACGCATGGTAAAAACGTTTATAAACTTTACTGTACCTCGCTTTACTTTTTGTATTTTTAAATGTTTTGTAATTGTTATAACCGTCACTTCTGAAGATGTTTATTGAAGCATACGAAACGTCAAGTTTATAAAAGTTTTTACCATGCGTTGTCTATTGATAATGTTTATAACCGCCGTTTGGTTTCTTTTTCTTCTAAAGTTGAAATGGCCGAAGAACAAGAATATTTATGATGATACTTAGTGTACTTCTTGGATTCATTGCAGCTACGACAATAATGAAGCTCATCAGGTAAATCAGAAAACAAAAGTTATGCGTGTTCTCAATAACCTGTTTGGTCACATACGAAACAAGTAATTGGCTTAGCACACCAAGCGTTCAAGGGCTCAAGTCCTCTTTGGGACTCAGAAATTGTCCCTTTGTCTCACCCCTGTGCCGTAATTGCTAATTCGTCTGGATCGTGGCCGTAATTTAAAGCTTATACATCATAACTCACAAAGGTTTCCCATCATTGTAAATATCATTATCATTATGTAAATGCTATCGCATTATATTAGGTTTTGGCAGCGGTATCTGTGCACTAGGTCCCAGAATAGGAGTCACTTGTTAAGGAGAAAGCAATAGACCGCTTCGGAAAATACCATAATACTCTTTGTTTGTCCCCAAAATTTTGCATACGCATTGTTTCCAGTTAACTCATAGGACTTAAAATGGTCCCAAGAGAAAACCAAAAATTCTTATGCAAAATTTTGGGGACAAACAAAGAGTTTTATGGTATTTTCTGAAGTGGGATATATGTTTTCTGTTCCACACATGGTCGAACCTCAGTTTATATAGTCCCGGTACATATAGATATATTTTTCTGCGGTTTCTTAAGAGTTTGTGTAAGTTCAACGATCGTCACACTACAGTTTTGTAAGGTTCACGGAGGCCGTTGTACGCTAGTGGTTTTGCGATTAAAGGTATGGCAGTACGATTAATTTACCGAGGTTAGTGATCATTCTTAGTAAACAGTCTTTTCATCCACGATTAATTCAACCTTTTTGTTGTACAGAAATCGAGATTCGTCTTATTGCCTCCTATAATTGTGTGGAAAAGCCGTCGCTCATTTCCCTTTCGTAAACAAGCAATGCCATTTTTAACGGTCGATGCTATAATTGGTAACCAAACTTTTCGGAATGGACGATGCTATATCTGCTCTAGTTTATAGGCCTGGACTAGGTAGAAACTGGTTATAATTTGGTGATAGACTAATAAACACTCTTAAATTACTTAACTGCTCATTTTATAACTGGCTTGCTTGCGGTTAGCTTTTATTTGTTGGCTGGGGCAATAGTAAAATAAAATAGATTAAGAAAGTCAGTTTTCATAATTAAATTTTGCGAGAATTTGGCGGATTGGCCTCGTTGTGTGGCGGTGAGATAAAAATGTAGGCACGCCAGAGGTTCAGGGTTCGAATCCGGTAATTGACGTATACATTTTCTTTCTTTTCTGTGGGAAAAAAATCGATGATAGCCAAATATATTCTAAGTGTCGCAAAAATGGCATCGCTTGTTTACGAAAGGGAAATTTGCATAACCACCATGCTACTAACATATACATTCAGATTTTAATCTTAATTATTATTGTTTCCAATACTCACCGAGTAGACTTTCTTTACTGTAGGCAGGTTGCTGCTCCAGGTAGTACATATTCAGGTCTTGGAAATACACGTTTAGCTCTAAGAAGTTCCGGCTGTCGTTAAACAATAGAACAAATCCATTAGAAAAAATGCGAAGAAAGATACTGGATACTAATCAGCGGTGCCACAGGAACACTGAGACGAAATTGGTGGTCATCATTTTTTTAAAATTTTCGTGTACAATGGGACTTTCTTAATCATCTCGCCAAATTTCAATCCATTCGGGACATGAGAAGTCATAATTTTTAAACTTTTATTTCCGAAAATTTACGGCCGCCATTAATTTGCCTTGTTCCAAGGCTTGGTTGCGATTTGGAGAAAGTGACGTCAAAGGCTCAAAAATACCTCACGGGTTGTACTTATAATAACAATAACTATTGAAAAGCAATTGAAGATCAACAGAAACTTTTGGAATCGTTCTTCGTGCAATTTCCTATGCTGATTGTTATTATAATTACAACCCGTGAGGAATTTTGGAACCTTTGACGTCACTTTCTCAGAATCGCAACCAAGCCTTGGAACACAGCAAATTAATGGCGACCGTAAATTTTCGGAAATTAAAGTTTAAAAGTTATAATTTCTCATGTCCTGAATAGATTGAAATTTAAATGTAACTTTTAACTAGTAGCGGTAAAATATTCTATACTTTTCAGGATTTGTTCTTCATTAGTGGATATTTTCAGTTTTCAGTTTACAAAGTTTTTGAAACCTATGTTTCATTTGCCTTTTATTCTAAAACTGTTGAACTCTAGGTCCCCAAAATTGGTCTGCAGTCGGGGCTAGTGGCCCATCAGGCCTGAGCTTATCCTGGTTTCTGTAGCATGAAGCGACAGAGAGTATTTCTACTCCCCCTGGATGGGATGCTAGTCCATCGCAGGGTTACCCCCAGCAGTAAATTCGCCGGTACCCATTTATACACCTGGGTGAAGAGGGGCACTGTGTCTTGCCCAAGAACACAACGCAGCGAGTGCCCCGGCTAGAGGGTCGACCCCGGACCGTCCGATCCGGAGTCGAGCGCACTAACCATTAGGCCACTGCGCCCCCACAATTGGCAAAAATTGTCTCCGGTGGTCCCGAATTCAACTCCTCCACGCTTTGTAAATAGCCAACTGGTCTGCCTACTGCCAGTTGGGATTTTTAAGAACTTTCTGTTTCATTTACAATATTTGTTTACGTATTTACAGTGTCCCCAATTAGAACAGTAGTGCTAAATGTATTGACACTTAAATAAAGTTATTATTATTATTATTATTATTAAAAACAATTTTTTGACTAACTACGCGTGCGCTGCATTTAACTGAGTTCTCACAGTTTCCACGGTAACAAGAAAAACCTGCCAAATTTGACTTTTTCTGACATACCATTCAAACAAGACTTAAGTTTGCAACACACTATCAAAAAATGAAAAATGTCTTATATTAAACCGTGCCAGAACAAAAACTTATCACTCTTACGGTTCCATGTTTTCTGTTGTCCTATCCTTACGTGCTGCCTCGCATCAGATAGGTCACCGTACTGGTATGTGAGAAAATACCGATTTACTTCTCTAGGGCGCTCTTCACATAAGAAGAAGCCACCATTTTCAACGCGCGCGCTGATCGCGCGTGAAATTATTATGCTCAGTAAGAACGCGATAATGTGTGTGACAAATTGTACAATATAACTTCACAAATGAATCATCACGTCATCTGAATTAGGTAGCAACAAGGAAGAAACATATTAGCCAAATTCGAGTATCAAAGAACTCGAAGACAACATTTTTACAAAATGGAGTAACTGAATTAAAAAAAACGAACTTTATTATTGGTGTAGTACGCTATGCTGCTCGTCCAAATCGTATCTTTAGTAAAGTGAATATGATGTCACAAAATTCCAACACGGTCAAAAGACTGGCACCAATGCAGAGGCCGAGCTGCCCACCTATTTCTCCTGAAGAACAAAAGAAATCAAAAAGACAGTGAACACTGGAAGAAATTGGACGAATTATCAACATACTTACTAGTGTAATCAATAGACAACGCATGGTAAAAACGTTTATAAACTTTACTGTACCTCGCTTTACTTTTTGTATTTTTAAATGTTTTGTAATTGTTATAACCGTCACTTCTGAAGATGTTTATTGAAGCATACGAAACGTCAAGTTTATAAAAGTTTTTACCATGCGTTGTCTATTGATAATGTTTATAACCGCCGTTTGGTTTCTTTTTCTTCTAAAGTTGAAATGGCCGAAGAACAAGAATATTCATGATGATACTTAGTGTACTTCTTGGATTCATTGCAGCTACGACAATAATGAAGCTCATCAGGTAAATCAGAAAACAAAAGTTATGCGTGTTCTAAATAACCTGTTTGGTCACATACGAAACAAGTAATTGGCTTAGCACACCAAGCGTTCAAGGGCTCAAGTCCTCTTTGGGACTCAGAAATTGTCCCTTTGTCTCACCCCTGTGCCGTAATTGCTAATTCGTCTGGATCGTGGCCGTAATTTAAAGCTTATACATCATAACTCACAAAGGTTTCCCATCATTGTAAATATCATTATCATTATGTAAATGCTATCGCATTATATTAGGTTTTGGCAGCGGTATCTGTGCACTAGGTCCCAGAATAGGAGTCACTTGTTAAGGAGAAAGCAATAGACCGCTTCGGAAAATACCATAATACTCTTTGTTTGTCCCCAAAATTTTGCATACGCATTGTTTCCAGTTAACTCATAGGACTTAAAATGGTCCCAAGAGAAAACCAAAAATTCTTATGCAAAATTTTGGGGACAAACAAAGAGTTTTATGGTATTTTCTGAAGTGGGATATATGTTTTCTGTTCCACACATGGTCGAACCTCAGTTTATATAGTCCCGGTACATATAGATATATTTTTCTGCGGTTTCTTAAGAGTTTGTGTAAGTTCAACGATCGTCACACTACAGTTTTGTAAGGTTCACGGAGGCCGTTGTACGCTAGTGGTTTTGCGATTAAAGGTATGGCAGTACGATTAATTTACCGAGGTTAGTGATCATTCTTAGTAAACAGTCTTTTCATCCACGATTAATTCAACCTTTTTGTTGTACAGAAATCGAGATTCGTCTTATTGCCTCCTATAATTGTGTGGAAAAGCCGTCGCTCATTTCCCTTTCGTAAACAAGCAATGCCATTTTTAACGGTCGATGCTATAATTGGTAACCAAACTTTTCGGAATGGACGATGCTATATCTGCTCTAGTTTATAGGCCTGGACTAGGTAGAAACTGGTTATAATTTGGTGATAGACTAATAAACACTCTTAAATTGCTTAACTGCTCATTTTATAACTGGCTTGCTTGCGGTTAGCTTTTATTTGTTGGCTGGGGCAATAGTAAAATAAAATAGATTAAGAAAGTCAGTTTTCATAATTAAATTTTGCGAGAATTTGGCGGATTGGCCTCGTTGTGTGGCGGTGAGATAAAAATGTAGGCACGCCAGAGGTTCAGGGTTCGAATCCGGTAATTGACGTATACATTTTCTTTCTTTTCTGTGGGAAAAAAATCGATGATAGCCAAATATATTCTAAGTGTCGCAAAAATGGCATCGCTTGTTTACGAAAGGGAAATTTGCATAACCACCATGCTACTAACATATACATTCAGATTTTAATCTTAATTATTATTGTTTCCAATACTCACCGAGTAGACTTTCTTTACTGTAGGCAGGTTGCTGCTCCAGGTAGTACATATTCAGGTCTTGGAAATACACGTTTAGCTCTAAGAAGTTCCGGCTGTCGTTAAACAATAGAACAAATCCATTAGAAAAAATTCGAAGAAAGATACTGGATACTAATCAGCGGTGCCACAGGAACACTGAGACGAAATTGGTGGTCATCATTTTTTTAAAATTTTCGTGTACAATGGGACTTTCTTAATCATCTTGCCAAATTTCAATCCATTCGGGACATGAGAAGTCATAATTTTTAAACTTTTATTTCCGAAAATTTACGGCCGCCATTAATTTGCCTTGTTCCAAGGCTTGGTTGCGATTTGGAGAAAGTGACGTCAAAGGCTCAAAAATACCTCACGGGTTGTACTTATAATAACAATAACTATTGAAAAGCAATTGAAGATCAACAGAAACTTTTGGAATCGTTCTTCGTGCAATTTCCTATGCTGATTGTTATTATAATTACAACCCGTGAGGAATTTTGGAACCTTTGACGTCACTTTCTCAGAATCGCAACCAAGCCTTGGAACACAGCAAATTAATGGCGGCCGTAAATTTTCGGAAATTAAAGTTTAAAAATTATGATTTCTCATTTCCATAATAGATTGAAATTTGGCAAAATGATTAATAAAGTCGCATTGTACACGAAAATAAAACAAAAAATAATAGCACCAACTTCGTCTCAGGGGCACTTTAGAGGAGCCACGCCACGGTTTGCGCATTTTGAAAAATTTAGCCTAAATTTTTCAAATTCAATTCGTCAATTGAAATCCGTCTCAATCTTCTACATCCTGAACCATCCTTGTTCCTTTTTGGTCTAGCATAACCTCTTTGTTACTTTTTATATACTTTTTATATTTTTATATGACCCAAAATATTGTGACGTACCTCCTTTAAACTGTGGTGATAGAGTCTAATTTGGTGAGTCTAGTAATGGGAAGTAAAACTTCGAAGATTACGTGGCACTTGGTTCTGATAAAAAGTTAAAATGTTAACTAGTATAGGTAAAATATTCTATACTTTTCAGGATTTGCTCTTATTAGTGGATATTTTCATGGATATGGTGGCACTTTTCGAACCAGCCTTATCCACACATGAAAGGTAGAGCCCGAAACGTGTGGATTAGTTCTGAAAGAATTTTTGCTACAAGGTTCTCCCTATATAAAGAAAATCGTTTAAATCATAATGAAGATTACGATGTTACGGAGAGAAATATAGAAGAATGTGCCATTATAAAAAAACTATTCATATTTTAATTTAAGCTATTTGTTATATAATCTGTGGTGCTTTATAAGGCTTTCCACTATCGCACATAATTATACAAAGGAATAGAGACCTTCAGATCGATCGGAGTACGAGAACGTACGAGATCCAGTACGACTACCACGTTAGAATTTCAACCCAGTTACAAGCCCTGACCCCTCACTTCTCCATGTTGCTGATCATGAACTGTTCAAAAGGAGGCTACCATTTTATTGTAATATTATAAGCATTCTAATGGACAGCGCATTAGATCATATACCCATGCATTTTGCGCTATATAAATAATAAAGTTAAAGTTATGTTATGTTACTGCTCCGAGATTGGTGCGAGATGTAGTAATTAAAAGACGGAGGTTGACAGTTCTAAAAGCGCTGTTAGAGCAGTACTTTGTGTAAACGAATGCCATACCGAAAATTTGGAATCGTCCCGAATCCTTAGAAGTAATTCTCGAAAAATTGTAAAGTTCCCGAAATTTAATCGAATTTAAATATTCCCGGAAGAATTTTGCTTTTGTCCCGAAACAGGCCTTCTTAGAGTTGAACAGCATACATCTTATTCCAAAATGGCTACCATCTTAATATTCTTTTGTTGGTATTCAAATTAGCCCTTCTTGCCTTGTTTTTAAGCTCAAAAATCAAAAGAATATTTTATCTGAACGAGGCAACAAGGGCCAATTTCTATGTGCATAAGTTAGCGGCCATTTTGGAATAAAGTGTATAAGCACTAGGTTTTGACCCTTACAGTAAATGCGTTTATGGTGTGCCATGGCGCTAAAGATCTGTCCTAGTTTCATGAGATTCCGTTAACAGGCAAATTGATGACATCACAAGCGGTACATGAATTGGGAGTGAGGTTTTTTAATTCGAAGTGAGGTTTTTGAATTGGGAGTGAGGTTTTAGAATTCGGAGTGAGGTTTTTGAATTCGGAGTGAGGTTTTAGAATTCGGAGTGAGGTTTTTGAATTCGGAGTGAGGTTTTAGAATTCGGAGTGAGTATTCAGAATTAGGAGTGAGGTTTGGAATTCGGAGTGTCGTTTGGAAATCGGAGTGCACTTGTGGGCCACCGTAGTAACAGGACTACATGCTGTCCAATTTGAAAATAATTGGATGAGAAAACATTCCGAGGACTGTACCTATTAATTATTTAGCCTCCAAAAATATATGAACATGGCAAAAGTTTCGCCCTCCAAACCTGCTTTTCTTGACAATTGATTGGTTTATGGAAGGTATCCAGATTTTTCTTAAATTGGACAGTTTGAGCAAAAACTGTCCAATTTATTTTAAATTTGGACAGTTCGCAAAACTTAATAAACAATGCATCTGTTGACAATAATGGATTTTGATGTAGCTATATAATTAAAAGGTAAACAGCTAAAAAACAGAGGGATTGTGGATAGGGACGCTGAAAGAAAGTGAAATGAAACCACTTGGAATCAAATGGCCCATGGAATTTTATTCTCATACGACAAAAAATACTCTTTCAAAAGAACTTTATGGAAAAACTGATCATACATTTTGGTCGTCCAGGGATCCATCTGTTTACGGGAAGGTTACTATTATAAAAACTTTGCTCCTACCAACGATTGTGTACACGTCATCGTTGTTGTCCAGCCCAAAGCATATCATCAAAGAACTGAAACATTTACAGTCGAACCAAGTGAAGCGTACCCACTCCCCCCACCCCCCCCCCCCCCCCCCACCCGCAGAGTACATTAATGACTTCATTATTGGAAAATTGAACCCGTTATTCGTTTCAATGTTGCATTCGGTTTGAAAAGGAGCGGATCAATGCTCAACTCAAAAGATGATTTTTGATTGGACTAGGCGAGAGCTTTTCTTGGCCATTTTCATCTCGTAGAACTTGCAGAAATTATTTTTGTTTTCTTTTTTTATTCAGTGTAATTCTCACAATTACACATATACAATGATTGAAAAAAAGAATACAGAAAGTGCAAAAGAAAATAAAAGAAAACGGAGAAGTAAGTTACAAGTATAAGTACTAGCATACTAAGATAAAAAAATTACAACCCATTTTCAAAAAAATGTTGTTCCTGGCGCTATAACACCCTCGATACACTCTTTTTTGGTAATTCGCTTCAACTACACTTAAAGTTAGCTTTAAATTTAACATTGCCTAAAAATTCATTAAATGATAACTCACCATTCAATAATTTCTGATTGTATAGATAATGAAATTTTTGCATATATAAAAAGGTGAAGTTTAACTTTCTAATTATGCTTAGATCTTTGTTTAGAAATTCTTATTCGTGTAAATGGTGGGAAGAAAAGAGTTTTCTGGCACACTTCGGCCATGGGAAAAAAATAGTAGAGGTTCCGTACATGCCCTCTTTTAATCCGCAAAAAAGCTTTCCTTCCCAATCGCGCCCAAAAATAAAAGTGAGTTTGATCTATCCGATGAAGAATTGCAGAAAGATTTTCTCCTTCCCCATTCTGTTGCTTTTGAACCATATGTTAAAGCTTTTCTGTTCAAGTGTTGAATTCTATACTCTACACAAATTGAAAATTACATAAAACTGGTTTTATTGCAAATAATCTGTCTCTTTCTATAAACACCAATCCGAAACAATGCGACATTTCTTTTATGATTGCCCAAATCTTTCTGGAAAGAATTCGAATTATATTACTTGTATTTGACAAACAACAAGTACATTTCAATTTGAAGGAAATTTTAATCGGTGAACGTAGCGCCCTTTACTTTTTTATATTTCATCGATTGGTAAAATACACCTATTGGGGTGTAGAAGAAATAAAGAACTTCCGAACATACGGGCTGCAGCCCCGCTCCCCGGCCCGTACGCCTATGCTGCCGTGATGTGCAATGTTTGCTGAAAGGAGGAAGACTGCAATAATAGAGGGTCTCAATGGGGTAGTGGCTTTTACGGTTAACGGTTAATTTTTTGGCTTTTTTGCGGCTAACTGTTAATTTTGTTCCATTACGGTTAACAGGAGAAGTTAAAAAATAATTGCTATTGTTTTAAAAAGTTAAATATTAATTTCCATTGTTGTAAAACATACTGAAAGTCTTTGGACCATTTCGAGAAAAAAAAGTATTTTTTTTGTGTGTGTACACTCGTAAAATACAAGAGCTGTCAAAACGTCTGTCAACTCGCGCAACGACGCGACATATGCGACAATTATGCAGACACTTACGACACTTCCGGTTTCGATCGGATTTCCTGGCTACCAGAACACATAAAAGCACAACACATCAGACTCAAAAAAAGTTCTCGAGGCCTTTACTTTTGTATTTACATTTTTACGGTTAACATTTTTTTACGGCTAACGGTTAAAATTCTTTCATTTTTCGCTTAACGGCTAAATTTTTGGCCATTTTACGGCTAACGGTTAACACCATTGAGACCCTCATAATATCACGGGTGGACACATGATGTAGTTCAGTCGTCACGTCATCTTTTCTCCCTGTGAAGCTCACAAATTGTAAAGAACCACTGCCTTTCTTTTCGGATTTGCTTTCTTTTTCATTCCTTCTTTTTGTTTGGAGGCAGGTTCTGCTCGTCCAAAGCGTATCTTCAGCACAGTGATTATGACGTCGCAAAATTCCAGCAAAGTCAAAAGACTAGCGCCGATGCATAGCCCCATCTGCCCACCTATCTCTCCTGCAACAAAAATGCATGTAAATTTTTTTTCTAAATTAAAATGCTTTTTTTTCTACTCAGATTTCTGATGTGTTTATTTAGTAGTGAAAAATATGATGACACCCCTCTGTAACAGACCAAGTGGAATCTTTATCTTCATTGGGTTTTCGGTCCTTTTGGTCCGTTTGTTTTCTGTTTCATTTTGCAAACAAAATACACTGGGTCACACCGCACAGTCACTGGGTAAAATCAAAATATTCACTGGGTATTGGAGAGATTAAATTGCCGCTGGGTAGGGGGAAATAATCCACTGGGTAGTGTTTCAGTGGGTCTGTTACAGAGGGATGTATGTTTTTGCGCAGTCTGGTGTTAACAGTTTGTCTCACATTACTGATGATGCAATGCTTCAATTACTTTGGTTTGCGCTCTATTGTTTATGGAGGCGAAGTTATGAATTCATTAAAACGCTCGCGGTGAGGGGCTCAGGCCATATTTTAAGTTTTACGGGAGTAGAATCAAACAAGTTGAAAATTATAATACTTCCAACCGTCGGATTTGCACAAAAAACTCGGCAAGTGATTCTTGAAATGCCATTCATAAAAAGCCATATGAATGCTTTCTAGCTAAGTTCCTTTTTCTCAAGATTTTCAATCTCGAAGTGTCGATCCCATACATGCAGAGCTACAAAATAGCCGCATTTGAGTCCGAAAAAGATAATACTTCCCAAACAGCAACAGACGTAAAAGTAGTAAAATTGTCTTTACTAATCCCTGTTTTACAAAAACAATGTGAATGGAAACAAGCAAACTGAACCGTTTTGTTGTAAAAGTAGAATTTCCGAGCGGTGGAACGTGAAATTAAAAATGACCAAACTCTGCGTTGTCTGCACAACGTGAACCACGAAGGCTAATTGTTTAGATTTCTATTTCGAATTTATCCCTGTGTTCCAGATTCAGTTTTGCGATAGTTTTGACAATAAACAGACGAAATGAATTTAGAGTATCGAGAGATTCGTAGGTAAAATATATATGTGATTAGTTTTACGAATTTTAATTTTATATTAGGATTTAAAGTTTTAAAGCACTGTTGATCAGCAAATGTAAATAGCGCAAAAAAGCTATTAAATTATTATTTATTATTATTATCTTCCAATCGATCCGGAAAGGTCAAAGCGCTTTAATGAACAGCAGCTAAAGTGCAGGGGTTAAATTAAATACTTACCCATGAGACTTCCCTTATCGTAATCGGCTAGCTGTTCGATTAATTCATAGTTCAGTTCTTGGAAATACACGTTAAGTTCTGGCACGTTCTCACTGTCAAAAAATAAAACAAAAAAACCAATATTCAGACCGGTAGCGGTGTGCGTATTAAAGTACCTGTGAAAGCCCATTCAAAATGAGGTAGAATAGTGTTTTCCTGTTTTTAATATCTTCTTTCGTTAGAGAGACATTCACGTTTTGTATTATGCAAATTAGACAACTAATGACGTCATAACTGGTTACAGTATCGGGTCAAAACACAAAATTGAGAATATCTCGGAAAATCGTACAGCAATGCAGTTGAAATTTGGCATGACTATTGCACCCTAAGAGACCTAAAATGGGTCAAACCCTTCCCAGTGGATTAGTTTCCCCTACCCAGCGGAAATCTAGTCTCCCCAGTACCCAGTGAATATTTTGATTTTACCCAGTGACTGTGCGGTTTGACCCAGAGTATTTTGTTTGCAAAATAAAACAGAAAACGAGCGGACCCAGTGGGGAATTAGCCAACCCGGTGACCTTTTTCCCGAACACCCAGTGAGGATAAAGATTCCACTGGGTCTGTTACAGAGGGGCGTAACAAGGTAAAGGCCCAAGGCGTGTGGTTTTCTACTGACCCTAAAGTAGCGCTTGAAGCAAACTACTCCGACAAATTAAAAAACAACGTAAATCAATGTTTAGCTAGCTGTGAAGACTACCGACGACTCCGTCTACAATTTAAAAAAAGTTTGATTTCTTTCTAACTGGCCTACATTTTGTCGCCATTGCTAACAAACCTCCGTGTGGTGGATGAATTGAACAACTATTTTTTTTTCCGTTTCTTATGGAGCGGAAAGGGTGACAACAAGCAAAACGTAATTATCGGTGACTATTCAGATGGCGACCTAAGGATGATCGAATTGAAATGCGCCTGGATTAAAAAAAAATTACCTTGACTCAGGAAATAAAGGTAAATGAAAAGTTTTCTTTGACTTCAAGCTATACAACAGCGTGGTGGTCCTGCTTGTATATTTAAAGGAAACATTAAAAAAGAAGAACCGTTAAACATTAGCGACCCCTTCGTGGCGGAGCTTGAAAGACACGGAACATTTGATTAGAAGACAGGCGACCCCCATTCAAATTTACTAAAATAACCAAGTTAATTACTTTCCAATTCAAAGTTTTATATAGACGCTTGGCTATAAATGATTTCCTTAAGAAAGTAGATATTAAAGACTAATGACAATGGAAAGTGTACTTTTTATTCTGTGGAGACTGAGAGCTTAGCTCATTTATTTTGGTTTTGTAACACGACCAAGTCTTTGTGGGGAAATGTTAAACAATGGTTGATAACGACAATACAGGAAATAGTAATAAACAGATCCACTTCTTGATCGCAAGATATTTCATTTAGATTTGCCAATTGAGAGAAAAGAAACCCATATTAGAACATTTCCCTTCTTTTTTAGCTTCCTTTATAAGATAATAATAACACGGGAAAATGGAACACCGGAACAATCCTGAATAAGATCACTTCTGTAATTTATGTCCTATGCCTCTACAACTCTAGCTCTAGTCTTATCAAAACATCTTATCATCAGTATATTTCTTATTCAAACCAAACGAATAGCCTGGCACAAACTATGTAGTTGTATGTACAGATAGATTCAGGTTTAGATTTATTTTTCATTGTTGACGCCTCTATTTTAAATACTTTAGTGTAATTAGGTGCTGATCTTTCCTTTTTGTCTGTATTCGCAATGTACTGCAAAAGCAATCTAATGTAATGTAATTAATGGAATGTATCGTAATGTAATACACTGTATTATTAAAAACTAGCTATGGTATGTTTCATTTCCTGAGTTTTTATTTGTTTTAATGCAATGGTGTCTGAGCTCATGTACCATTCACCTACAAATATAGTAGGTGTAAGCGTAAAAGAATGCGTTCTTCGCAATGTTTGTACAATGTTTTTGGGCTTTTTTACTAAAACAATTATTCCAACCGCCCTTGTTGGATATGAGATGGTTATAGCCAACTCGGCGCAACGCGCCTCTTTGGCTATCTACCATCTCATGTCCAACGCGCGCTCGTGGATTAATTGTTAAATGTAATATAGATAATAAAGAAAATGAGATAAACCACATGATACCTATTTTGATGTTATTATGGCAACGCTTTTGGTTCCAGATCTCTTTTATACGGCAGTGACGATTACCCTTTTTTGATGTTTACCAAATGTTTTCCATAATGAGGAGACGTAATGCAATGTGGACATTACCTGTGTTTCGAATAGGTATGGGCCAAGTACTCCTTATTTCAGAGCCATAAATGGCAATAATACATTCAAAGAGGAAAGGGACTGAAGCCAAGAGTAGTGTTGCCATAGCAGCATCAAAATAGGCACCATGTGGTATATTTCTTAGGGTGCAATAATATTGCTAAGTGTCAACTGCATTACCTTATTATTTGCATTTTATTTATTTGTGTTTTGACCCCATGCAGTAATCACTTATGACGTCATCAGTTATCTAATTTGCATAATACAAAAGTGAATATCTCTGGAACGAAAGAAAATATTACAAAAAGGAAAATACCACTCTTCCTCGTGATCTTTTCGAAAGGGTTTTCAAATAACCTCAAGTTGATTTTTAATTCATAGGCACTTCAACGCGAGATGTCCGTATTGTCCATGGGATCGAGGTACGGTGCATGGTAGTTCATATAAGATCCTTGCTAAACCCCTGGGTGAATTCCTTGTCCGTTTTCAATCTCTCTTGAAGATCACCATTTCCCGCTCTTAAACCTTGGAGATGGGATTGGCCTAACATGGTTTGCGTGCTGGATTCCTGATCATCGCGCGGTCCACTTTTGATGCTAGGCCGGGATCATTGCGTTATGTCCTTGGGTGAGACACTATACAGTGACAGGATATCGCCCAACTAGCTCAGTTATGCCTGGGTTGTAACCCTGCAATGGCCCATCATCCCCTCCCGGGAGGATGAGACATACCCCTAGTCCCCTAGAATTTTACACGCGTGAGTAACAAAGAGAACACATACAAAAAAGGGAATAGCAGCAGCAGCAGCAGCAGCACTGACCACAAACATTGTTCATAAGACAACGAAAGTAGTCCAATCTTCTCCGTGTGGCCACCTTTCGCAGTAAGCGGGCCCGGTACTCGATCGTTTATAGCGACCTCTTTTGGCTAGACTCCTGCGACCTCTTCCTTAGGGCTTCTTCAAGCTTGGGAAGCTACTCTTTGGCCAGCTGGCTCAATGTATATTCTATTAACTTTCGGTAAGCGAGCAGCTGCTGGTATATATAGAAATTTGGAAAACGCATGCACCGAGTCGTTGGGCTACTTTGCGTTCTAGAACAAATGTTTCTGCATTTACGGATGTATTTTGGCATGGGCGACTACAGGCTGTGTAAGTGCCCGACCTTTCATTCACGACAGATGGAGAAAGCCACACGAAGGACAACGCACGTTTACTAAAAAAACATACCTCATGTTTTCATGTAAAGCATCAGCCAATTCGTAACGCCTTGTTGTACTGTTTTCCGTCGATCTTTCTTGTACAAGGTCAAAAGCGACGCTTTTACTAGGGAAAGCACCGTAAGACAGGCTGGGTCTATAAGAAATTGTTTCGCAGGGCACTTGGCAATTACAGTCACCACCTCCGACCTTGTGAAAATTTGCTGAAAACAGGAAATAAATAACAGCTGAACGGCAGCTCTATGCGTGAGTCACCACATCAAGTTGGATGTACATCCTAACTCGCATTCCCTCATCGTGCAAAATGGGGCACATAGACAAAGATTATTTTCTTGTTTTCAAATTCGATAGGGGTGCGAAAGGTATCAGGTTGAGCTTATGTTGAGATAACAGACTGACCTTTTTTATTTCTCAGATTCTTGTATAAAATACGTATAGTTTTGAATGAACTGTTCCCTTGTATATATTGTTTTGGTGTCTTTACTGTTAACTTACCCAGTTCCTGAAATGCACACATCACCGTTTCTCTCAGGCCACAAACATGTATGCCAGGCTCATCTACAGGGGCTAAAAAGCACGAAAATACAAAATATTGATTATTTTTTTTATTATGAATGATTTAAGTTAATTTTTTAAGTGAATCAATTGAAATTGAATGCTGTTAACGAAGTTTACTACTTACCTGGCAGTCTGATGTCTCTGCAGCCACAATTTCTCGCAATATGCTTGGAATGACACGTCAGCATACAAGAGGAAGTCGTGTACTGAGAGTAACCAGGAATATTGCTGATAGTAGACGCAGAGCAATTTGTTTCGTACGGTAGCGGTAGATTGACAACCTGAGAACACCACAAGATGAAGGCAATGTTAGATGATGTCGGCTGAATTCATAGCACGATGAGCTAGGGCTAATCTGGAGTTAGCTTGCATGCAACCGTTTACTATTTCCTAAAGAGGAAAAGTAACGTCTGCGAAACGGCGTTGCTAATCGTGTTCCAGTATCCTGTTGTTTCTCCAGAATCTGGGAACCGCGTTCTCATTGGCTGATTGGACGTTAATACGTACGTGTAATTGTATTTGCTAACAGAATAATAATAAAAATGTAAAGAACTAAGTAATAATAGAACGATTTCAGTCGTTCGTAGATACCTGTATTTGTTTGTTTTATCTTCGTGGTTGTTGTACATATATCTTTTTTTTTTTGTTATAATTTCTTTATATTGTAATATTAATTTTTGAAATAAATTGCTATTAAAAAAATTGGTTGATTGGACTGTAGGCATTGCTAGAATCAAGGTTAGAATCAACACTCATTGGCTGACATCACGAAAAACTCAACATAATTT
Source organism: Blastomussa wellsi (assembly GCA_947652115.1). Lineage (NCBI taxonomy): Eukaryota > Metazoa > Cnidaria > Anthozoa > Scleractinia > Plerogyridae > Blastomussa > Blastomussa wellsi. Next base: position 6,373,656 of record OX393570.1, on the reverse strand, counting down.
CGGTTAAATTTGAACAGATTTAATTCGCTTTCGGCCAGTTTCGCATTTTTTACGAATGCTTGCTTCATTTTGTATAATAAAGAGAAATTTTAACTCGAATAGTCCCATCCGACTGTAATTTAGCGAATGTTTAGCTGAGGTTAAGGTCTTTGCCGTTTCTCTCCACTGAGCGCTTTTCACCCTCTAGAGTTTTATCTGACACACGCCACATGGCCATGAGCTGTAATTTGTTTTTTCTAGTACGGTTTTTACTGGTTTATTTATTTCTATCGCTAAATATGCTTTAAGCTCTCTAAACTGATTCGATCCGATTGAGCTAATTAATTGTCTCTAATTAACGATTTACAATGAAGACTAATTTGCTTTGTACATTTTTGAAACATTCTTTCATAAGGCATTTATGTTTTACGGTCCAATAACTTCAATTTTTAGGATATTTAATGAAATAAACGATTTTAAAGAAATTCAAAATGGCGGATCCAAGATGGCGGCTATTTAGATGTTAAAGACGTCATAGTGACGTCATTATTGTTGCTAATGACAACTAACTATTGTCATGCACAAGAATCTCATCATACATGTTGACTGGTTATACATCGAATCATGAAGAAATATTGATTAAATAGAATGACGTCATTATTACGTCACCATGCCAACAAAGCATCTAAAATGACTACAATAATTGTCTACAGCATCCTGTGTTTAAAATTTGGTGACCACAGCGTTAACTGTTTTGAAGTTACATGAGGGGGCTTCCGAAGGCCCCCCCCCCGGCCCCAGAAGGGTTCATAATTGGTGTGATGTCGGATGACATTACCGATGTAGTTCAATGTAGATGTACATGAAGATGTAGATTGTTCCGCAATTAGGCTCTTGCTAGCATAATTTTTGGCATAATCTGAGGAATTGAGCATAATTTTTGCCCTTTTTCCAAAAGTAACACTGCTAGCATAATCCGTATATTTTCTTGTCTTAATAGCACAATTTTAGAATAATTCAAGAAAACGAAGATCTCAGCTACTAAAAACGATAGATTACTATTAACAGTTGCTTCCACTCCTATTTTTCGATTTTTTTTACTTGTGTTGAGATACCGCGGGAGTTCGATGAAACGGAACCGGAAGTCTGTGTCTCGGTCCCAGACTCCTTAGTCTTTCTCCCAGTGCTCGTTTAAAAAATGGCGGCCGCCACGCCAAACCAGTCAAGTGCAGTGAACTTACATCCCGATAGATTACAAGGTAGCGAGAACAGAGAGGATAGACCAAAGCCTGCACAACTTTCCCGGGATAGACGCCTCGAATCCACCACTGAAAAATACACGAGGAGGGGGACGACCGGACGAGTAATGTCACTAATGTGAAAAATGTCCCTTTGCAAAGCGAGCATAATTTGGGCAAAAAACGAGCACTGCCACTAGCATAATATGCCACTTTTACTAGCACAATCGGCAAATGCCTATCCGCAATAATCTCAGATAAATTAATGGCTTGAAGTGTTAAATTAAGACTACCCAAACAATTGCGACTTTCAGTGTTTATGTGTATTTAAATTCGATTTTATTCATTTTCCTTAGGTGAAATTTTCTAAACTTTTTACAGTACACAGATGCTTCCCAGACACGAGTTCTGAGCTTAAAAACATGGGGTTGTAAGGGTAGTCTCTTTGTCATTTACAAGTTTGTTGTTTTTGTCTCCTCTTTGCCTCCTCCTCTCCTCTTTGCACCATGTGAAGCAAAACAGCTATATCCCCTCTGCCAATTTTTACCGAATTTCACCGAATGAAACTCGCGAAAAGGTGGAGGAAAGTTGCCACTTTTGCCACCCACATTGTAACAAATACGTCATCAGAATAGCTCACTTTCAAAATCACGTGACATGTTTGGTTGCCGCGGACTAAAAGTAGTGAAGGCTTGCATTGGAAGGACACAATTAAAAATTGCGGCTTTCGTGGTGAATGAATAAGTAGGTATGCCTTCTCATTATAACTGCTGTGTTCCGCTGCGCAATAACTATTCCAGGAAAAATTCGAACCTATCGTTTTATCGAATTCCTAAAGATAAATCTCGACTTCAAAAGGGATAAATAAGATTAACCCGCAACAAAACATTGAAACTGTAATCGTCTCATACACGAATTTAAAAAAGGAAAGAAAAAGCATCTCAGGGAATTGCCGACAATATTTCCGTGTAGTAAACCAGATTATAAAGCTAGAAAACTACCTTCAAGGAAAGAATTGTACTTCCAATATGGGCCCGCGATACAATTGGTCGTGATAAAATTAAAAAAAAAAACACCTGATTTTGAAAGTGAGCTATAGAAACTAGGCAATATCGTAGTTTGACACACGAACTTTGCTGATACTGGGCGTTTGGTGAAACTCCATGAAAAAAATCTGCAAACTCATAATGTTTGAAGATTTAAACAGCATTATCTGACTTTGAAAATCAGTTATGGATTAAGTATTGGTTTGAAGTGTGTAACATAATTTCGTGGTTGATCAGTTTTGCCTGAGCTTTCGTCAGCTCGCGCGCGTATATCTAAAATTCTTGCATCAACAGTGTGCGCGCGCGGTAGTGAAACTATCCACGGTATCCAGCCGCCAACTGAGCTATGAAGCCACACATCGGGAGCGAGGTCTATTTATTGATTTCATGTTTTCCTGTGAGGAGTGAAGTGACGTTAAGTGTATGAGATAATTCAAATATGAATTAATTAATTTCAATTGCTTAAATTGGAAATTCACTTAGATGATCATCTCTCAGTTTCAAAACAAATAAAATTTAACAGATTTTATTATAATGTCACCTTTCTCTTCGTGATCGCTGCAAATGTGGTCGTGCCTGGACCAATCGAGAAACCGAGTTCTTCAACCATAGGTGGTGTCTCTTGGTCATGTACAAGGACCTTGAATCCTGCCTGATCTGCCAATAAACTAATGTGCTCTTGTTGCTGTACGTTTAAAACAAGGTTTAGTCCAAAATTGGATCCAGCATTTTTCACTTTTAACATCTCCCGACCATCATTTCCTGGAAATAAGTTTGATCACTCACGGTTTCACCTATAGGTTTGTTACTTTAACTTTTAAGAAAAAGAAAAGACAATATTAACTAAAATCCCAGCAGAAATCGCCACTTGGATGCAAAAATCTTCCTGTGGGATCAAAAGTGCTAATTACTCATTTGAATAAAATTCCACCCATTTCATTGGCTGTCGTAAATAAGAGCGCGAAATTTTAATTTATACGCATCACTGCGACGCCGAAAACGCGTTTTAGTCAATGGTAACTAATCGTGCTTTACTGCATTGAGACAAACAACCCATAAATACGGTAGTGTAGCAGCTCTCGTAAGCTTACCATGGTAACGTCAAAGTTGGTGATCACGTGATACAAGTGTCAAAATATTTCCAGAGATTTTTAGGAAAGTCGCCAAGTTTGGTGGTGATAGCTTTAACTGCCATGAAGTTATACATCTTCAAAGTTGGCCCAGGCCTCAAAAGACCCCCCCCCCCCCCCCCCCTCCCGGTCAGAATAGGGTTAACACCTGCAATTCTGAGCATATGTCTGTGCAAAGAAAATATTGATATATTCCTTTCATTGATACTATTAAGCAATTATTCCACGAGCGCGCGTTGGATATGAACCGAATTAACGGAAGATTTTAAAACCAAAAGTTGACAGTGGAGGCGTTTTTAGCAAGTAAAACTTCGCAGCTGAAGTAGAATAATATTTTATTTTTAGCTTTGCAAATTAAAATTGAGCTAAAGTTGACTGATCATTTGTTATTTACCAAAACGCCGCGTTTCTTTTCATCTCTTTATAATTCCTCGAATTCCCAATATTAAGTAAGGAAATGAACAACAATGACAATAAAGGTGATTCACAAAATACCTCTCTGCATTTTTATCTCTGCTATATATATATATGCGCTGCGACATGCCGCCGCACCATGTGACGTTTGATGCGCCACTACTCTAACAAGAAGAGAAGGACTTACCGGAGTTAAATGTATGGCAAAGGCCCATAGATGTTAAAGTTTGGGTGAAATTTTTATAATCACATTTTTGTCCGCTCCACGAACATCTTGCCATCATTTCCCGAATTTGATGGCCTCCGAAACTGTATATTTCCTCCATGATGGCGCCTTTAAAATAATCCCAATTTATGGCGGTGATATTCACTTTGGTTCCACTTTGCTTTTGTAGTGTATCCCTGAAGGTGTACCTTAGCACTTCTTCAGCCTGGTGTTTTTTCACAAAGGACTTCTTCAGCATGTTAAGATTGCATATGGTGACTGCAGGAAAATTGGGCTTTTCTTCATACTTCAGCGTCATCTTCGTATTAATTGGATAACTTTTAAATCTTTTCAAAAGCAGGGAGGATTGATACAAAAAGAACCCTATACCCATCATGAGGAATAAAGCCCATATAATACTCCGAACCTTTGTTTGGCCGTTAAATATGTATTGCATGCCATGAAGAGTTGAGTTGTCGATGAAGTGTCTCCATTTCCTTCCTAAAGCAGCGGCCTTGGTATCCGTGCTATCGTCAGGGTTTTCGCTTTCCATGTGGTACGTCAGTATCCAGCCTCATATGATTTCGATAAGGCTCTGATAATTTTTGATCGACCCTTTCCTCTAGTATTGAATGTGAGGACCACGAATTTTTCTAACGATGTAATTTGAATTGCAAACAATAATTTGATATGCATGTTTGTAAAAATTGAAAGCAATTATGGTAAAAGCCAACTGTTTAATAACGGAATAATTTTTGAGTTGCATCGTATCACCAGACCAAAAATTAACAGAAAGAGCTTTGTGACTGGAAATATCGTTTACAAGCATGCTAAGCGTCTTTGTAATAACTTCATAGACTGAAGTACAACATCGTCGTTTCTTCAATTTGCTTGCTGATGAAAACAAATTTGTTAGCATAGGCTATTCTTATATGGACAATAAAGTTGTCATATTTTAATAAATTCTTTATTTTATTTTCAGGTTTTCACCTGATGTGAAGTAGTATTCGTTGTAAACTCAATCGCATCTAAAATGTTGCAAGAGCATCTGAACAGTGCTGACATGCCATGTCAGCTTGGCCTCGAAATTCTCTTCAGGGAGCGCATAAGGAGAATTGTCCTCAGGGAGCGTATTTAACAATTAGAATACGTGCCCGAGTTTTCCATGAGCGAATAGTCGACGAGGCGCAGCCGAGTTGACTATCGCTCGTAGAAAACGAGGGGCGAGTCGTCTAATTGTTTTAGTAGAAACTCTAAAGGATTACAGCCCAAAACCTACAATACTGTGCACTTTTGAGCCAAAATTCAAGAAAACTACCGCTAAAAGAGCTACGCTCGCGCGGTTGTTTTCTATCGGTGAATAGAAAACAGTGGGAGAACCAATCAGATTCGAGGATTTCCAATAGAACGCCACTGAGTTTCTACTAAAAGGAGATAGAAGATGCCGTTATCTAAAGTGTTGAATGTGTCAAGAGTGTGCTGCCGTCACTGATGTTACATGGATCGTTTTTCATTTCTGTGGACAGGTAATTTATAATTTATTTTATAATTTGGCGGTGAACTATAATTTGGCGGCGAAATCGGCTTCGCGGAAAGAAATTTATTGAATGTGCGTTTTCGATTCGCTTCATTGCACTGATTAGCAAGCAGGGATCGACGGATACAATGAATGTGTTTTATCTGTGAACGGTGCGTTGGAGCGATCTCACATTGGAAAAAGTCCACGAACGTGTCAATCTTAAAACTGGTCACCCGTAATTGCAGGTAAAACCCAGCCCAGATGGTCATCTCTGCCAGTGACATGAAAATGGCCTTTGTTATCCGGCATTTCGACCAATCATGGTTTAGTTAAGAAAATGGCCAAAATAAATCCAAAACTGGCGGACGAAGTTCACAATGTAGCGGGGTTGTGCTGATTTTGAAGCGTTCACAGCCTGGTTTCGTTTGATATGGATGTTAATTACGGAAAGGGTACGAGAAGACAAGGCCTTTGAAGAGGAGAGACAATTCAGCAGAGCCATTAATGTTTCTATAGTCCTATCTGACCATTTTCATCAGTATTTGGCAATTAAGGGATCGCGAAAATCGCCTCACACAGCAAGTACATATCGCATGGAATAACTGCGTTCAGAGATCGTCTTGTCGATCTGGCCATTGCAGTATTTCGCTTGTGTTCAATGCGACGTTCCTGTGTTCAGTTGGAGTGTGCATAAAAACTTTTATTTAACAATATCTATCAATACTGGGATACCATTGTTTTGAGTTTAGGAGATACAGTAACCTACTGAATAGTTTAATTGTTCATAACGATTGTCGTTCACCTACCACCTTAATGTGCATTGTGACTTTGCAAACATATGGTTCGTGGCTAATGTCAAGATCTTTCAGATGTGTAACTTAGATGCAGATTTACTGAGCCATTTGTGGACTGCACACCAAGACAAATTCAAATCCCAAAATAAGCCCAGAAATTCATTATTTGTCTAATTCTATTTGTCTGACTTTAATATGTAACGCTACATGATCATCTTATCTGAGACTGACTCACAAGGAAAGCACAGGTTCTCAGATTTTATATTATTGTAATCTGTGGGGACCCCCCTACGGATTAAGAGTTCCTGACTTCAATGGGCCGCCAAACACATCGAGCGGCCATTTGAGTTTACAAAGAACATGTCGAATGGCAAACATGTTAATCGCTGAGTTTGTCACAACATGGTGCCAGAACGAACGTAAGAAAATTGCAAACGTTGACTGAGTGACAAACCGGCTGAGCCAGATTCGAGATCTCCTGGTCCCTTTTTACTCGATGCTAATGCGGCGGACAACTGATGAAAGCTTTTGATGCTGTTTGAAATTTATCTTGTGGCGAAAGGCAAGGATGACAAACCGGATAAATTGAAAGTAAACATGTTGCTTCATTGTGCTGAACCCGAAGCGATTGAAGAATATAGTCATTTTGTTTACAACGCGGGAGAAGATAAGGAATGCTATGCAGATGTATGCGAGGGAACTCTGCGAGGGAACAACGAATGTCATCTATGAGAGGTTAGTGTTAGTGTTTAATCAGTGTAACCAGAAAGCTGGAGAGAGGGTCGATAATTTTGTCAGCGAACTGAAACGGTTGTCGCTAACATGTGCCTTTGGCGATCTGCGAGATTCGTAAGGGGTTCGAATCGTGGGAGGTGTACTATCTGACGAGCTGAGAGTAGAACTGCTAAAGAAACCTGACCTGACCATTCAGAAGGCTCATTAACAATTATTCCTCGAGCCCGATTGGGCTCTGAGTCAATAGCCCATGAGGCCGAAGGCCGAATGGGCTATTGACTCAGAGGCCATGAGGGCGAGAGGAATAATTGTTTTAGTAAAATCCAACTAGAAAGTATATACTTATCTAATAATGAGCTCAAATACTCGTCCGAAACTTCAGCAAAACGCAATTCAGCCGCCATTGTTTTGGTTTTCAAAGCCAGCGCTTTCGCTACTAGTGGGCTATAACATATAGCCTGGTAGTAGCTCAACCAATCAGAACGCAGCATTGATAATAGACCACTAGTTGAATTTTACTAATGATATATATACTGCCGAACCTTTGAGGAAATTGCAAAAGAATTGCAAAAGTGCAAGTTTCTGCACATCAGCAAATTCTGGAACAGACCGTTCAATAGGAATACAGCCTGTTAGGAAGTTAAAGGAACATGACAAGAAAACCACTCGTCCCTGTAAGTTTTGTGACAAGGCATTGAAACGACCCCACTTACCAATGGTTACTGCAGAAGAAGTAGCCAACCGACTTTCAGGTGCAAAGAGTTTCACTTCACTTGATGCATGCAGTGGATACTGGTAGCTCCTTGTAGATGACGAGAGTTCCAAGCTCTTAACCTTTAACACCCCTTGGGGCGATACCGATTTATCAGACTCCCTTTTGGTATCTCACCAGCCCCTGAATTCTACCAAAGGGAGATGGACAGACACTTGTATGAATGGTTCCCTGTTGAAATCATAGTGAATGATTTCCTGATACATGGTAAAGACCAAACTGAAGTTGATGAGAAGTTGAGAAGAGCTAGACAGGAGCAGAGAAGTAGGATTGAAGTTTAACCCCAAGAAAGTGAAACTCAGAGTTCCAGAAGTAAGCTATGTGGGACACCTATTCTCATCTGAAGGTTTAAAACCGGATCCTGAGAAGATCAAAGCCATTAATGAAATGTCACCCTCAGTAGACGAAGAAGGTGTCCTTCGCATACTAGCTAGGAATTTTCAATTACCTGGACAAGCTTATTGAACACAAGGCTGACATACAAGAACACATATCACAACTTAAACACAAAGACGCAGCATTTGTTTGGGAAAAACCACAACAAGTGAAAACTATCATCACAAGCGCAACTACACTCACTTATTTTGACAATACCAAGGAAACAGTGCTAAACGTAGATGCAAGCAGCAAGGGCCTTGGCGCAGTGATCCTGCAGGTGAGCACGCCAGTTACATTCGGATCCAAAAGACTGACTTCCTAGGCCTGCTTGAGAAGATGTGCGAACATCGAGGGAGAGCTGCTTAAAATCGTCTGGGGAGCACAGGCGTTTCACAAGTACGTGTATGTGCACAGGGTAATTGTAGAAAAAGATCAAAAACCGTTGGAATCAATCTTCCGAAAGCTGAATGATGCCTATCCCAGACTACAAAGGATGTTATTGAAACTGTCCAGGTACGAGCTTGATGACCCCTTACGGATTGGGACTCCCTGACTTCAATGGGTCGCCTCACACATTTATCGCTCATGTGAGTTGACAAAGAATGGCAAATTAAACATTTTAATAGTTTGTTAAACATCATCTTACAACATCATCTAATCACTTTTAAGCCCATTCTGGTAGGGTTAGTACTTGGATGGATGACCAGCCCAAGATTACCCTTGTAAATGACCCTTAGGATAGATTAATAATTCAAGGTTACACGGAAGTAAAATTGGAGTTGACGTCCAAAGTGACATTGTACGAAAACACAAAGTAGATATTTTATGAAAGCGAATTGAATGCAGATTCTATCTTAGAATTTTGTTTTGAGAAGACAGACCATAATAAGCAACGTCAGCTTATTGTTTGCGATCATGATGTAGCGTAGCATTAGGTTTTATGGAGAACAGTTTACATGAACTTAGGTTTTTATGTGGAATTTCGTCTATATATATTGGTCCAAACCCTTGGTGCGATAACAGAGAAAGATCTGTCCACTGAGGAAGTAGTTTTAGTCTTCGCTGTGGCGTGTAATTAGATAGGAGTTCGTTTAAATAAGCTGGAGCAAGGCCGTGGAGAACTTTATACGTGACGAGAAGAATTTTAAAAGTTATTCTTTCCAATGAAGGTTCTTTGATATCGATCAAGGTGATGTGGACCAACTTTTTTGCTCTGATTGTTAGCCTTGCAGCCGTGCTTTGCAACCGTTGTAGTTTCTCTAACTCAAGCCTTTGACGGTTTTCGGAGACAATTGGAATGCATTTTCCGCGAGAATGGTGCGGTTGGCTACTTATTTTTCTGTTGCTTTATTTAGAAGATGCTTAGGAATCGCGGAAACAACTTGCAGATAATTTAAAAAATTGAATTCCATCTCGTTCGTTTCTCCCAGAAACGTCATTTTCCTTTAAAAGATCTTATACAAGGAAGACTCATTTCTGGAACCATTATGCACCAGTATGCATGGTTTGATTTTCAATTAGGATTTCTTTATTATTAAATAAGACAAATTCTTGGCCAAATTGTAGGCTACCCTTAATGCCGAAAAGTGTTGTAGTATTGACTTGCAGAATTACGTTAACTTAGTTTGCTTTTAAAATTTTTCATTGCAATTACATTTTAGTAAAAATTTAGACCGCCACAAGGGAATAACTATTGTATTCGTTCAGGATTCATTGGTTAGCTGTGTTGTATTGTTTGGTCTTTGTATCGGCTCTTGTGTACGGTACACGAGGATAGAACCGGATCCTCTTCCAGGATCCCCCCGTCCACCCGTTGCGATCCAAGCAAGCTTTGATGACTTGGACATTAACTCGCAAACGCAAACCTTCATTGCCATATAAATCGAGAGACATCACTATTCGTTTAATTTTGTCTTGCTTTTTTCTCCAAATAAACATAAAAAGTAGGGAATTAGTGACTTTGATATATTCGGGAGGTGTATCAAAATTGAGTAAACATTGAGGTGTATCGACATTGAGTAAACCAGCTGTAAAATTTCAAGACATTTAGAATAATATATAATAAGAATTCTTCAAAACAGAGTAAAGCCAAATGTCAAAAGAGCAGTGCCACTTTTAGTTTGAAGTTTTTTCCTTCGTTTGGTTTGTGGTGGTAAGATATGAATATTCCCAAAACAGTAGTTGGCTCCTTTGGCCACTAGAATTCAAATGACTTGAGTAGGTTGTGCCTCCAAGGACCGAGCCACAAGGCTTTAGTTTTGGATGGGTTTAATCTCAGACCAGAGCCAGCACCAAAGTCGTTTAAAACTTGGATTGTACCTTTAACAGATTGACAGCTGCTATATAGCAGTTCGGTGTCGTTGACGAATTAGCTTATTTTAAATTATTTTTTAAAATCTGAATTCTTGTATTTCTTTGTTTTGCCTAATCTTACAATTTTTCAGAATTTCCACAGCCAAAAGAAATAAATAAGTCGTCAAAGGGCATCATATCGTTGTCTCACACCCCTTGACAATTTGAGTTGATTGGTACTGTCGTAATAGCTTTTTGGCTGTCTTGATACGTTTTCGGCCTGGGCAAGCACTCTCTGAAAACTCTGGAAAAATTAAATGGCTGCGGGAAGGCCGAGATCTGTTGCAGGAACGTTATCTTCAGAGACATCAATAACAGGAAGTACTTGGGTCCAACAGTAGCGTTTTAATCCAAGAACACAACCAAAGAATACTTCAAGTCACGTCGTCTATTTGAGCCGAAAATTAAACACGATTCTAAGCGGATATGTAAAGTTATTGAAAAGTATTAGTTAAAGTGCCTATGAAACGAAAACCGTGTTGACCTTATTTGAAAGGCACTTCAAAATGAAGAAGAATGGCGTTTTCCTTTTTGCGATATCTTCTCTTGTTCCAGAGATTTTCAAGTTTTTTATTATGCAAATTAGATGACTGATGACGTCACAATGTTGACAGAAAATGGGCTAAAAACACAAAATCGAGAATATCTCGGTAAATAATGGACCAATGCAATTGAAACTTGGCACCTGTGTTGCACCCTAAGAAATACACCAGATGGTGCATATTTCGATGTTGCTATGACGACAGTCTTGGTTCCAGTCTCTTTCCTCTTTGAATCAAATCTTACCATTAGTGACTCGATAAGGACAAATATCTGGTTTATTTGAAACATATACAATGTCCACAATGCACTAGATGTCCTTAATAACCTTTAGCAAGTGGATGATGTTTGGTAAAGATCAAATACAGCAATTATCACTCCTGTATAAAAGAGACTGGTACCAAGACTGTTGCCATAGTGATATACACCATCTGATGTATCTGGTGTATTTCTTAGGATACAACATGGCTACCAAGTTTCAACTCCTTTGCCCTATTATTTGAAGAGATATTCTTGATTGTATATTTTATAGCCTTTTTCTGCCAACCTTGTGACGTCATCAGACAACGAGAGAAGATATCACAGAAAGGAAAACGCCATTCTCCGTCATTTTGAAATGCCTTTCAAATCAAGTTAACTTGTTTTTCATTTCATAGGCACTTTAAACATTATCTCATAAACTTCAAAAAGCTCGATTGGCTATGACGGAATATAACTTTTACAAGACTGAGTAATCACTTTCAAAACAATGCAGGTCGAAATTACAGTTCAACCTGCATTGTATAAAACTTTGAGTGGATTTCCCCGGATTACCTTCAACGCCTTTTCACTCCTTTTATAACCTGGGAAATCTTAGCCTGTGTGCAGCCGTCTATTATTCCTAAAGCGGAAAAATGACGTCGGCGAAACGGCATCGCTAATCTTGTTCCAGTATCCTGCTGTGCGGAGTTAAATTTCACATAAATTATGTCGATGAACCCCGCTGACCAACCGAGTTACGGGTGGTTCAGGCCGGAGTTGATGAAAGTGGCGACTCGGCGAAGAAAACGTTTCATCCAAGTAATTTCGCTTCTGAGGAGAGGCTGGTTCTCCTTCACTGGCCTCTAAGAGCGTCGAAGCCTTCTTGTTTACGGTTAATCCTGCCTTGAAAGCATTAAAGTGCTCGTCGTTTCCGAAGCTTTCCGCACGATTTTAATACAAATGTACGATGATGTGTCGTGAGTTACAAACTACACGGAATTGATTTCGTCTTGGACTTTGAACTGCCCTCGACTTCGAACGAGAATTTTGACGTTATGGTTCACAATTTGTGTAAAACAAAGCACACAAGTACACATGTTTAGTCGACATGTTTAGGCGAGCATAAATTATGTTGAGCGTTTTCGAGGTGAGAGCCAATCATAGTTGATGATTAACAATGCTTACCGTCAAGCAACCAATCAGAGCGCGGTCCCCAAATTCTGGAGAAACAGAACACGATTAGCGACGCCGTTTCACAGACATCATTATTCCGCTTTAGGAATAATAAACGGCTGCATGCAGGCTAGGGAAAACTGTCTTTGTCAAAACCGAACTAATTATTTAATACGAAGCTTCTCCTATAGTGGGGCCACATTATGGAATAACTTGCTAATTAGCGTAAAGGATGTCGAATCTATTGACCAATTTAAGCGTAATCTGAAGAAGGTATCCAGTCTGTCGGATTCCCAAGCGGCGTTCATGTGAAACAGTTGTAAATAGTTTTAGTTTTTAACTTGTAAGCTTAACTGATGATTTCCCACCGTTAAATAAGTTTTACTACTACTACTACTACTACTACCACTACTACTACTACCACTACCACCACCACCACTACCGCTACCGCTACTACTACTACTACTACTACTACTACTTGAAACTCTCCTGAGCCAAGCAATCAAAACCAAGTAAAATCCAAATATTAGGGATGCGAATAGCGGTGCTTTTTCGTTGGTTTATATATTAACTTTTAAAATTTTGTATTTGATTTTCGTGCCTGGACCGCGGCATAAACCGAGCTACCTAATATAGCGGTCTCGGGGGTCCAACAAAAATAGCGAAGCAGTAAATAATGTGATTCCTAAGTCAAGGCCTGAACAAGAAAGACAAAAACCTTTTCGTGTTTGGAAGCGTTGATCAGGTCTTATACGTGCGTTGAAATTGGCTGTAATTCGTTGACGGAATTATCATTAGTGAGAACTGCGATAGCAGAGCTTTCTGGGGTCGTTTCTTCGGACATTCTCAATTCATAATTCATTGCATGAGTTATTAAAACAATTGCAAATCAAATCATAAGTGTTATAACGTGTTACCACGACTTTTTGGCATACTAGGTGGTGTCAGAACTTGCTTACTAATTTAGCTTGTCCTAACTTGACATGAACATGAAAAGAAAGGAGTCCCATTTCGTTCCTGTTAGAACATCGGCCTAGGCCTTATCACTTACAACACTGCTCAAAGGGAGGTCTCACATGTCTCCTTTGGTGATTTATGTATTTCGATGTATGTGATATTTACGTCATTCTCAGGGTAGACTGGGTTACCTCCGACCATTGATCGCTTGATTTTTACTTCACTGCCGGAGTTGGTTTCTTTGCCGCAAGTCTGTGTTTCCTTCACGTTGGGTTCCTCTGTTTCTTCAAGGCTAAATTCAATTGCTCCAGTGTATTTCAAAGTGCTTGAAATCGACGGCATGTTCATTTTACCAGTTTGTAGTTGCTGCTTAAGAATACTCCTTCCAGTCAATCCACGTAACTCGCCCTGCAATTCATTCAGCGGCAGCAGCATGGCCAAGCAACAGGAAACGGACCATTGTGGAGTTTTGCGCCATTCTTTTAGAAACTGGTAAATGAGTGAAAGGTACTGAACTACAAGGGAGAAAGAAGCCCGGGATTAGTAATCAATAAATAATAGTTTCATGATAAATTACATTCATAAACTGTTTGAACTGTTCAAAGATAAGACTTTTTCTCAGAACGGATGCGGGTCAATGACGTCAACGAACCTAGAGGACACGAACAAAAGGAATTTATTTCATTTTATTTTTTATTTTCTTTTTATTTTATCGTTTATTTTATTTTTCTTTTATCGTTTATTTTATTTTATTTTTATCTTTTATTTTATTTTATTTTATCTTATTTTAATTTATATTTTATTTTATTTTTAATTTATCTTTTATTTCATTTATTTTTATTTTATCTTTTATTTTACTTTTATTTTATCTATTATTTTATTTTATTTTATATTTATTTTTTTAATATCTTATTTTCTGTTATTTTGTTTTTTATTTTGTTTTACTTTTTCCTTATTTTATTTTATTTTTATTTTTTCTAGGCCTCTATCTCGCTGAATTATAATATATTGAAAGTGGCCTGTTATCGGATGTTTGGTACGCTTTGTAACTTTTAACCACGTTTGTTAAATAAATAAATAAACGAAACAATTTTACAGAAACAAAAGGAAAATAATGGCAAATAAAATTTCAACCAAGGATAATTAAAATCGAAAGAAAGGACGTCAGAAAATGTTCACAACTCAAGTGGTATAACGAGCCGTTAGGCGAGTGGTTACACTGCAACCTTTTAAACATTTTATGGCGTCATTTCTATGGTCTATAGGATTATAGACCTTGGAAAACGTGGTCGATTCGTTTAATACGATAACACGGAAAATTTCCCAGTGAGGACGATGAATGAGTAGGAAAATTCGACCAAAACAATTTCAGCCCACTTTTCACAACTCACCTTACGCTGTTTCACAGAAAAGTTAGACCAATTTCGTTTCTTTCAAAATGTTTGTTATGCTGCCTTCCCTGTTCTATGTTCCCATGCACCATAAAAGGCTCTCATCCAATGAATGCTCGGGTGCTCGGGAATTCTCTCGTTTATTGTTCAAATTGATATTAATTTTAATGCTGTCAGCAGTTAGCAATTTAAGCTTCGTATAGTGAGCCCAATACTTACCCAGCAATAGTCCAATCACTAAAGAGTTAGCTCCAAACACTAATATCTTAAACACGATGTTGTCCACGTATGGGTCGACTGATGCCGGTATGTTTTCTTTGGGAATCTTACTCACAGCCCCTATTCCCAAGTTAACGAAGGTAACAGCGAGAGATGTCAGCATTAACTTGTTTTCGAATGGATCCACTATCGGGCGGACATAGGCAAAGAACATCCCATAGAGACCTGACATGACACACGCCAGTCCAATGTAGGCCCTGCTTTCTCCTCCCACAAGGATGAAACCGGATGTCAATACAACTTTCCGAACCGTCTCGACAAATTCCCAATACCAGGAATGATAACTATAATTCTCAAACAGGAATCGTAATCCTGTGACAAGTTCCCTGCTTTTTTCTTGTGCGTCAGATGTTTCATTCTCAGCTTGGCTTTCAGCAAGCACTTTTCGCTGTTTCCAAAGAACTCCCATTGATGCAGTTGGGAGAAGGATTATATAGATAACAGCACAGTATGCGACGACAACCAAACTCTTGTACTCTGGACTTTTACATATTATTTTATAGTCTGCTTTTAGGAACTTTTGACAATCTTTAACGTTTTCGTCTTCGCAAAGTTCACGACAAGCAAGGGGAAGCACGTTTGCTGTCTTGGAACAGGTACTGAGGTATGTCACGTAAAGGATGAAAAACAAGTTTCTGTAGATTAGTTCTTTCGCTTGTGAAGTTTTCATCACTTTATCTCTCACGTCTAAATTGCTCCGCAGCAGAAAGAGCTTTCTTAGTCCGTAGATAACTAGAGATATTAAAATGACAGCAGCGTTTATTGCGAGAATGGCAAACAAGCTTACAAACGCATCAAGTTTTAATCCTGGAAATAAACAATGAATAGGGGCAATCTGGAAAACATTCAGCTGGAAAATTTCAGAATATTTTCCAATAAGTTCGAGTGATTCTGGCCACTTAATGTATGCAAATGCTTCCAGAAGTCCAAACGTTACTTGATAAAATCCAATCACGATCTTCAGCCTTACAAGAATGATGTCCACTGTTGAGCGTCCAGTAATTTTACTAGTTTTCTTTTTGCTCGTCCACACCACAAGAGCAACAATTATTACAATTACTGCCGCTGTAATGGACAACTGCCAAGCCATCCAGTTCTTTGATGGACATGTTTTGCATGTTTGGAATTGTTTGTAGTACCCATCACTGCACACTGCACACAATGGACCTTCATATCCCGCATCACATTTAGAATCTAGGCCTCCCACACACGATTCCTTTCTTGGGCACTGATATGGCTTAGGTAAGACATAAGGGTACTCAATGAGTGCATCGGCACCCGAAAAATTCGTGCGTATCACAGGAGTGATATCAACGAGATTTATGGTGTAATTTTTATACAGAAGTTTATGTGTTTCGTTTCTCCAGTGCCACCAGTAACCCGGCTCAAGAGTTGCATAGTCATCTAAGCATTTAATCCCAGCTTTATCACATTGCTCGCAGCCTTCAAAAAGATGCATACGATAGAATCCTTTCAAGCATTTGCAGCCTCGAAATCCAGCAAAAGCGCTGGTATTTGTTCCTACAATAAAAACGGAAATAATTAATTAAAATAAAGTATGTTTCAAACAATATATGATATTAGCACCAGGCGCCAGAAGGCGCTGATAACAGGTTGATGCCTCCAAAACCATCAAAACCAAGGCAGGCCCGTCACTAAATATGTTTCGATATGTTTATCTGACTGGAATTTTCCTATTTTTATTTAAATAGAGTACCTTTTTTATCTGTTTCGTGTTAAAACTGAATAATGGTAGTTTCAAAGTGGTCTCAAATGGTTAATAAGCAGTAGGAGAAATCTCGCGCGCCCAGCTTCACTAATGGTCGAAACTGGTTATAGCCGATGATAGGATAGACCATGACAATGAGCTAGCCTGTAAGGCTTTGAGGCAAATTTCGGAGAATTTAAGAAATTTCGGTGATTACGCTTCTAAACAACAAAATCCAGGCACGTTGTAAAAAGTGAAAACATTTGTCGGCTTTGAGTGGAAAAATGTTATCTTAGAAGCAGTAACACGTGCGCAGATTTTGCAAATTAACTACATTTTTCCATGGCCTCAATAGAAATCATAAAATATTGAAAACTTTGCAGTGAAACAACTCGCCAAAGGGTCTTGTTTCTTGTTGTTTTTTGAACATTTTATGACGTCATTTTTATGGCCTTTAAGTACGTAGACCATGCAATTCTAAGAACGAATAGAATGGGTTCGGCGTCTCTCAGAACTATTAATGGCACCAGCACGCAAATTCAGCGTATCAAGAAACGAGGATCAGATTCGATAACAATAGGCTTTGTTATGCGATCAAAAGTGGCGACTGTATGGCGGGACTTTTAAAGGACATTAAAGGCCATTTCCAGTCCGTACTGCACAGTCTCGGGATTTGTTTACATTTATGTTTTGAATTCGTTTAGACGTTACAGTTCGTTAACTGTGTACATGAAATTTTTCAGTGCGGCATTACCGGTCGTTTCGTTTGGGAGTTCTCGATGAGCTGAAACGTCGGTTTGGAATATCGTCGAGGTTCGTCTACTCTTTATTATTGTTTTGCAAGGACATCGGACGTTAATAATGAAGAAAAAGGTAAGTTTTTACCCGTAATTTTCATATTGGCTTATTTACATTTCATCATGTGAGGCTTGATAAACATTGCAGGCAGAGATTGCGCAGTACGGACTGGAAATGGCCTTTAAAACTGACTGCAGAAATAAGTTTCTTGGCCTGGCTAAATCTATATATCATATCTGATAATATATGTCGTACATTATGTATTATATCTCGTATAATTTTATTTTATTTACGTATTTACCTTGTGGACAAGCAATGCAATCTTGAGCCTTTTTTCCGGGCGATTTATTGTAAGGGACAAAAGCGCCATTGGGACATTTTAGGCAGCTCTCGCTAACATACGCTTTAGTGTCCGAGAAAAAGCCACCTATAAAAATATTTAAAAAAAGAATATACACACAGCTCTTTACAGTGAAGAGATGAATGGCGTTTGCGTGTGAAGGCCACAAAATCTAGAACGACAACAATAACATAATGTAAGAATGAATTAAAACGTTCTCTTAAGTCTTTAACGAATGATAAAAATGGCGAGAATGAATGAATATATACGGTGGAAAAATGTCAAAAAAAATGCAGAATAAAAAATTAATAAATAACGTGATAACAATAAGCGGGAATTTGGATAATGAGAAGGAAACTATTTTAAACGAATGGAATGCTGTCTGGGTAATGATTTAGAATTATTATCGGCTTCATTTGTCGCGGCGGTGGTGCATGATTCGAGAGTTCCTCGTACCCGATAGTCACCTTTGTCAATTACTTTTGCATTGTTTAAGTCAATTTCGTGTTCATTCATCCAGGTGTGGCTTGAGACGTTCGATCCTTTGTTGCAGTATTTGAAATTTCTGACATGTTCTCAACCAGAGACCGTTTTAATTCTTACAATATGTTTGACCCTGGTTACTCGTCTATTTTAACAACAATAGAATTAAAAACAGCAAGAAGGGGACAAGTAAAGCGTTAGAAAAACAGAATAATATACCTTATTATTCAACAAATTGTCACGTTGCCCATATATGGCCGTCATCAGTACTTGACAGATATCCTGTGATACACGTTAAATAACGATAATTCTGCTGAGTCTCGCAAAGCGCCGCACAGCGGCCAATTTTCTAGCTGTGGAATGTGCTTCGTTGACAATTTGGTGAATAAAAGACAATTATCCTGTTCAACCTTGAGGAATTCCGCCTATGGCCTCGTCGGCTAAGTATCAGGCGATATTCCGTGCGATTCGCAGGATGGTAAAGTCCGCATTCGAGCGCAAGTGGCTCATCAGGCCGGCGCTTATCTCTGGATTCCTTAGCATGAAGCGACTAGGAGTATTTCTCCCCCACATGGCAGACAACGTGGCTAATTTGCATTACCGTGATAGCTATCGGCGGCTATCGCGAATATCATCATGGTCTATTGTTAAATATTCGTATTCTCGGTATTGGACTGGAACTAGCCTGCAATCGAGGCTAATGCGGAAGAACATTATTTTATTTGATTCCCGCATTAATTAGCCTCCATTGCAAGCTAGTTACAGTTCAATACCAAGCATGCGATGGTCTATTACAACCCGGCGAGTCAATTAAGCAAAATGTCAAATACAGAAAAGCGGTCAAAACGAAAAGAGAAAGAAACCAACCAAAACCTATAAAAATATAAATATAAAAAGGCTACAAATTTAAAGGGAGTGAAATTGAAAATGCATGAGAATATGTATTGGCTAAATGATGCTGGTGGTCCACTTCGCTACTGTTTTATAAGTTTCGATAAAAAAATAAATGAAAAAAAAAAAAGAATTAATTGGAGGAATGTTATTCCAGATTACTGTCCTAGTAAGAGAAAAAGAACAACCTAGAATCCTCGATTAGTAGTAGAAATGTCAATGAACAGAAAATACAGTATTCCACCTAGTATTTCATTTGCGTAATTTTAAAACAGCTCTATGATATCAATTTTTAATTAAATATGAGTATCATATAAGGTGAACCATGCCAATCACGAGACTCACCGGCTGGACAAGTCAAGCACTGAAGCATATTAGCATTGGTAACAGAGGCATTGACAAACGTTCCGGTAGGACATGGACCAAGTACGTATTTCGTTTGTTCTCTACTTGCAAAGCCAGCTCGGAGAAAAGACTCAATTAAGATGGAATTTTGCCTTTCACTCTGGGGAATGGTTATCTTCTCCGAGTCACTTACACCACTAAAATGCAAATTAAAAAAGGCTTTAATGAAGGAGTTACAGGACCCTAGTCAACCACACCTTTGACATTGTTTACAGACGAAAGGGGGGGGGGGGAGGGTGCTTGATCCATGCTTTGGTATAGGGGTGCCGCTGGAGGTCCGAAACCCTGACCCTGTTTAGGACCAAACTAACATGAAACACACACCCTGTTTAAGACCTAGGAAACACTTTTTTGCACTATAGCGCTAATATCTAGTCCTGAAATTGATCTTATGTTGACTGATGACCGCCTTAATAAATACTGATGAACATGCATAATCATTTCTGATTTCGGACATGCTTAAAACTTGACGAAAGTCTTGAAACCATACCCTGTCCAGGACAACTCCTTAATATCCATACCCTGTCAGGAGGCTAAGTAGCCCTCGGAATATTGCGTGACGAGCTGCGTAGGACAAGCAGCCCTCGCCTGTGAACAGGAATATTGCGTTGCGAGCTGCGTAGGAGGCTAAGTAGCCCTCGCCTCTGAACAGGGATATTGCGTGACGAGCAAAGGAACGTCGTCTGCCAAGGAGGCTAAGTAGCCCTGCCTGTAAACAGGCTCTCTTGCGAGGAATGGGCGAAGAGAAGCGGGGATTAATCATCAATCATTTATTAGCCATTAATCTTGGAGCATGCACCTTGTGGGCATGCATCACTGATTTTGTAAAAAAAAGCTGTTAACCTGTACCTCTAAAAGAATAACCTCGCTACCGATCTTCGGCGTTTCTAAAACTAAGGAGCTACTTGTTGTCTCTGGACAGAGCATTATGTTGGCTCAAGCAGGATTTCGAGAGAAGAGAGTTTTTCCAACCTGCATTGTATGCCATGTGTACAAGCTGTTTGTCTTTCGAGTTCAGTTTTTATCCATACTAGTCGCTGCATGAGCCATCTGACAGTTTATAGTTTGCTTGTGCATCTCTTGACCAGACCAAACACAAAGATCAGAGGCACTTCGTTCGCCGGCAGGAATTTTACATTCAGCGAAGCGAAATTAAGACGAAAATTTATCCGCGGAAATACGAAGCGAGCCATCTACGATATTCATCAGCGAAAGGCTCGATGTTCTTTAAACAGATCTGTAAACCGCTAACTGCCAGAAGATACGGGAAATGGAGACGTATCTTGCAACAGAACCTAGTGCATAGCGGGCGCCTTGGAACGGTGGCATAAAACCTTTGAAATAACGGAACATATAATAATGACAAGCCACATACAGTCGTACAGTGCAATGTACTACTTGATCAGGGTCCACAAACTTCACGGTGCCGATTTGTCCATCTTCTACGCTTCTACAAGACACAAATGATATTTTGTCAAAAATTGATAATACAGCTGTAAAGCCATGAGCCCACCTTGATTTAAAACAGATTTGGGTGTCATACTTACATTTCTGCCGTCAGATGAGAAGAGTCGTAAGTGAAGGATCGAGGGCTCACTTTTTTTATCTTTGTTCGTAACATATATCTAATTAAAGTAAAATAGCTGAGTTAGCAGCCTTGCACAGACGATTGGAAAAAGCTTGGTGCCCACCATATTACCCAAAAAATAAGACGAATGGATTGAGTTAATGACAAATGGTACTTCGCAAGAGACAATGTCAGCGAGCAGTTTGCGATAAATTGGTGATTTAGTCTTGGAACTAGACTCAAAACGCAAGAGATCTCAATGGAAGATTCGGGGACGTCATCAGCTCCTGTCTAGGAAATGATGGTTTAGTCAGGAAGGTGTGAAGAAAGATCCAGACTTTGCGAGTCATTGTATGCAATATTTTTTAAATAAAATAAAATTCTTGATGATCCTTCGTTTATACCAGACAGCGCTACGCCAAATATTTGACTAATGTGTCACTCGAATTTTCACTTTGCGGCGGCAAAACAAAAATTGATCGTTGCATGGCAAATTCAATGGGACAGAAATAAACCCGAGGCCGACGAAAAAGGAATTAATTTAATTAAAGAAACCCCATAGTAACGTTCGAAGGTGCACTCGTTGGAATGCCCGGTATTCTAGTCTCAGCCGTGACGCCAAGACGTTGAACCCGTTGCAATCAGTGAGGAGATATACTTACATAGAAAGCTTCCTGTGTGAAATCCTAAAAGCTCCAGGTGAAATAGACTTGATAGGATTATCTGAAAGCATTCTACCGAAAATATTGCAACGTATGGAAAGGACTTAATGCAAGTGTATTCTAGCACATAAATAGTACTTTCACGACCTGCGCTTAGAAACTGCTTGATGTCATATATATATATATATATATATGACTGGATTTATTTAAACCGGGTCAAAGGAAATCGTGAGCGAAGCTCCTGAGAAGGTGTATTTTCTCGCCAAAAGTCGACGCCATAAAATTTAAAAGGATTGGCAGCTTCTGTTCTCCTTGGTGACTCACTTATCCGAAGTGCTAGTATTACTGTTATTGTTACTCTGTCTTGATTCAACAGAACTCGGCTAGATAAAATTTGACATGACACTATAGTTCTGAAGGCATATTTTCGTAAGGACTGTGTCAATGGGCACCGCCTATTCTTAACTCAAATCAACGCAAATTACTCCAACCTATGTCTTTTCGGAACAAGAAGATTGGAGTTTGGGCATAATAGTCTACTAATTCAATTAAATTATTATTTACAACATAAAATGGCATCACAGACTTAAAAATTTCCAGCGCAAGAGTTGACCCGGCAAGCCATGCATGGTCTCAAATGATCTGAGGAATAGTGTGTAACATCAAGGATTCGCTTGATTTTTAGGCAGCTCCGGATTAAAGCTGAGAAATGTACTTTGAGTAGTGACCCGCACATGGTTCATGTCGGTCAGCGACCGGAAACTACGCCTCCGAACTGAACAAATTGCCGTTAAAAACCGATCTGGCACTTCTACCTAGCGGCAAAATCTCCATAATAAAAGCATGAACATGCATCAATCGTACTCACATTAAATAGGGCTCTGTACTTCCACACAGCTAGCCATTTTCTAGGAAATTAAATGCAATCGCCCGGATGTAACGAAATTTTTTTGCGCGGGACACAATACTGCGAAAAGTAGAGCAGAATAGTTCCAGCCACATATGGGCATGGCCGCCTTCGAATCACCCGTCAAGTCCGGTAGGGAGTCCTATTTGGTGTGGCGAAGGACTTTTTGCCGTCTAAAGCAAGCACCTCACTATCCCGCCTCGCACAAGCCGTAACGAGTTGTTGAAGTTCACCCGTTAGAGCTTTGTTTAAGGAAAGATAATAGCCGACGCTTAGATTGCAAATCGTTGGACTTCCACCTTCATTGGACTTGATGATGTCCTCCGGCAAACTTCCTTTAGACGGCAGGATTGTTAAACCTACAGATCAGCTACCGCTTGGTGTCAAAAATTCAAACCGATGTACTCAGCGAGCTGGGGCCTGGGTAAAAATGGCCAAAAATAACGGGTGGGGTGGGGGTGGGGGGAGGGGGGTGGGCTACAGTAACAAGTACCAGACATCACGAATTTGGCATGGGAACATTATGAAGGGTAAAATTTCATGCTAAGAATGGTCAATAGTCACCGACGGTTACTTCGCGAAACAAACAAAATAGATCGAAATCTCAAACATTTCCTCTATTGCCTCAGGCCACTTTTTTGCTAAATCAAGACAGATTATTAATATTATTATTATCATCATTATTGCTATTATTATTAATTTTGCTATTAGTATTATGGATTTTCTTTTCGCTCCCTTCCTGACCCGATTTTTAGGCCTAATTAACATGCCTAACAAGTCTTCATCGTTACAACGTGAGAACGGGGTCATTAATTCTTTGACCTGGTTTTCATAAATCCAGTTATATATATATAAACTTGTTAAACGAAATTTACAGTTTCCCTTTGTCACTAACACTTGCTAATTGGCCCCGTTATATTTAGCAATTATTGAATGAGGCTGAGTAGGATATGAAGAATTCTGCAGGTCTAGGAGGGTGTTATTCATTCAAAATATTAACTGGTTAATATTTTTTTCGCTCAAACTTGTAAACCTACTCGCAGCCATTTTGCTCTTTGGTTTTCTGTTCACCAAAAATAACACAACCTTGTCCCCAGGTTTTCTCGGTAAAGGGTTCAATAATCTGCAGCGGGCTGCACTTTTGACGTCATTTTGACGTCAATGGTTCAATAATCTGCAGCGGGCTGCACTTTTGACGTCATCGGTTGAATATGACAAAATTCTTTCCAAATTTGGTCAACAGCAGCTGGTTATGGTGTTTTATGCGTGTTGTTTTAACCAATCAGAAACGGGGACATATTTTGAATGAATAATAATAGAATTTACGGGTACGTTGTATTGGCAGAGGCGTAGCCAAGATTCTTCCAAAGGGGATAGGATTGTATGTCATTATGTTGATTCTTAGGATTCGCGCGTTTTCGCC
Source organism: Blastomussa wellsi (assembly GCA_947652115.1). Taxonomy (NCBI): domain Eukaryota; kingdom Metazoa; phylum Cnidaria; class Anthozoa; order Scleractinia; family Plerogyridae; genus Blastomussa; species Blastomussa wellsi. The sequence continues at coordinate 6,349,330 of OX393570.1, read as the reverse complement.
ACCTTATAAAAGTCCCACAAAGGGGGGTCACGGGCACCCTCCCCCACCCTCCCTTCTCCAGCTACGCCCTTGTTCGGAGTGATCCGGATCACTATCAGTGGTGAAATATTAGATGGATTATGGTGCATCAAAACCGGGGAATCCTTGAGTGGATTCATCGCTACCTTTGATGCACCTTGATCTGAGTGATCTTGGATCACTGATCATGATCCGGTACATCCCAAAGGAACGCATCCTGGTACTATTTGAACGAGGTGACTGATGACGATCCTTTCATACTTACAAATATCGAAGGTTTGCGAGGTTGCTGAAGGCCTTACTTGGTAGGTAGCTTATCAAGTTATTCTGTAAGAATCTACCAAGATATATCAACACACAGTAAAATTGCCACTGATCTGACGGATTGTACGGATCATGTTATGTCATTCTTGGGTCGTAGCAGGTCGAGCAAGTATTGAACAGATTGAGTTGTCTTACACGATGCGTGGAATCGTTGGAGCCTCGAGGGGTCGGCAGCCACTGAAAGGCCAATGATTCCACACATCATGTAAGACAACTCAATCTTCAGTTTACGTACGGTTAGAAAGGTCCCTCTCGTCTATCCTTTTTAGTCATCACCAGATTAGTCTCCTTCGCAGCTGTTTTTTTGGGATGTCACAAAACGCTCTCAAAGAAACGGCTGCTGACATTCCTTTCTCGTTATCAGCCAATCACAACTTATAGTTACATTTTCAAGAACTTTTTCGCGCCAAATTTGCCATCGGAAACTCGCCCAATCGGAGACAGTCTTTAATTTTATCTCTGCATACATTTGAATAATGTGGGACAGTAAACAATACCGCAACGAGTACTGCTGGTAAAGCACCAAAGAGACAAAAAGCTTGAAAGGTGATCTAGCTAGCTTTGCGACACTTAGTAACAACAGATAATAGTCTAGGCCAAGGCCAAATGAAACCGCACAGGGAAATAATTTTCATGTAGCCAATTACTTAGGCGACGGCGAAGTCCACGATCCAGATAATCAGACAAACCTCTGACCCCGGTATTGCGATTCTATCCATTAAAATGTTGCATATAGCGCAGAAGGGGACCTTTATCTAAAACCTGCCAATTCTTTGTTTCATGGTGGGCAAATCACTTAAAGGAAACACTTTTCAGAGTGAAACTGTTTGAAAACACAACGGCTAACACATCGCCAAACAACACAAAGATAGACATTAAAAAATGAGAGGAAGGAAGGAAAATGTTAACAAGGGTCGACTACGGAATTGTTTAGTTAAGAATTATATCCTTAGGAGAATAAGTACTTACAGATATCCGAGGAACTTCGTTTTGGAAAAATGTTCAGCTGAGATATTCTTGATTTTATTGTCTGCCATATTACTAAAAAAAAATATTCGCAATTCTTGTATCAAGAAAACAAAGTAATAAGTCCCAACGAAAACGACAGGACTGACTTGAACTGAATTAAAACCTTTTTCATTACATGTACAGCCAACCGTCATTAAGACGGACACCATGGGAAAGGCAGCCTCTGTCCGTCTTAGGACGATTTTAGATACAGTAAAATGACTGCAAAATGGCACGCAGGGCCTAACACAAGTTGTCCGTCTTATTGGAGTTTCCTTCTTACAAAGGTGTCCTTTGGACAGTTGGATGTCGTGACAACTGCATCTCACCGGACGGGTGGGGTCGTTGGGGAAAGAGAAGGGTTTTCAACGGAAATGTGACTGTGCAACCGTCTGGTGAGTCGCAATTGTCACGATTTCCAACCGTCCCGTAGTCGAGAGGATGGTTACAAGTGCGGATATGAGAGCTGAAAGCTCCAGTAGTAGTGAGGCGTAAATCATTCGAACTGGGGCGGAAAGGATGATGAAACCAAGCAATTTGAGTATATTTTCTTTATTTTAACGAGAAGAAGGTAAAATTTAACTTACTTAAAGGCTCGTGCAGTTTTGAGATCACTCGCATCTATACTCGAGGTCGTATACAAATTCTCTAGCATCAAACGAAATTTCTTCAAAAACTTGTGTTCACGTGTATTTATGTTTGTACTTATTTCACTTGTGTTATCCTTATTTCCCAATTAGTGTGAACCAGGCTTAAGGATGCGCAATGCAATGCATGGGAATTACCTTAAGAAATGTTATATTAAAGGAATACTAAATAATATTTTTGCAAATTTCATGGAAAACTAAGCTTTGATAAACTGTCAATGATTTCCTTATCGATATAGTTGTAAAAACAGTTTACTCAATTCTTCAAATTAAGGTCATTTCCCCGAAATAAAATTCAACATACGATTTTTGTGAAACTTTATCTATCGCACAGTACAATGCTTCGAAATATACATTAAAAAGAACAGGTCGCCAGGTCCATTTATGAGATATTGTCCCCTCAAGTTACCCCATAATTCCTTCCAATTTCATATAACAAACCCATGTTAAGGGCTAACCCACATACGGCCTCTCTGATGTGGCTTTGATAGCTCAGTTAGTAGAGCAACGCACCGGTAACGCAGAGGCCGTGGTTCGAATCCCGTTCAAAGCCTGAAATTTTCTTTTCATTACCATTACCGTTACCATTCAATAAATTGAGTCAAGAAATTGAAATATCGTAGAGTAAGAAATAAACAACGTGCCAAAGTTTCGGGGATGTACGATATTCCTAACTCGAGTTATTCTGCAAAGTGTATCACTGAAAATTATAGTGTTTAGTATGGAGACGCCACGTTCGAGCCCCTCTGAGGGACTCCAACATGGCGGCCGGAAAGCAGTGGAAACATCTGAAGTTTACTTTGGCTTTCTCAAAACGTTTCTTCTCGTTGTTAAACTTGAAAACATTCGCATAGACTCTTCCCTCAACATATTGGTTACTCAGAACTCGAAAACATAAGGCGAATCGATATTTTCGCACATGTAGCATGTTACCCAGAAACAATGCCGATGTCACGCATTATGAAAAATCTGAAATTCAAACTGTTCTATTTTCAAAACAAAGTAGTCTATCCCTTGTTTCTCTCTAACATATAGAGCGATTTCAGTGTCTAATAATATAAATGAAAAAATTACTCGATTCTGATTCGCTGAGAGCAGTGCAGTTCAAGTGTAACGCCAGTACAAAAAGTGTAACACAGTGCAAAAAGTGTAACACCAGTGCAAATTACACATCGAAATTCTCGATTATGGTTGCAAATGTTTTAAACGAACCACTTCGAAGCATTATTAGCTGATCTTCATCAGCCAATCGGTAAATAATGTGTCAAATTCGCATCAAATGCCACAGGGAGCAGAGGAGTTATGCTTGAAACATCAATAAAAGAAACGTCTTACCTTCGTTCTTGTATTTATTCTCTTAGTTAAAACCTCATTTGCGAACCAAACATACGTATTCATTTGCGATCGATCGCTTCGAACCGCCATAATTCTAAATAGTGTCGACCGTTGGACGAACTGTGGGCGCCAAAGACGCCACAGCAGTAAGAATAGATCATTTTTCAGAATGATGGCGGTTCGAAACGATCGATCGCAAATGAATACGTATGTTTGGTTCCCAAATGGAATATAGAAGCCGGAAATGAAACGCGCGTAAAACACTTGCGACCTTCCTTGATTTTTTGCACCGATGCAACCAACATGCCAGGAAGCCGTAGGAACAATGACAGGAAAGAAGTAAAAAACTTATAGGCGGCTAGCCTGCAAATACAGCTTCCCTTCTTCGCTCACGGCCCGAGAGGCGTTTCGCAAAACGGACGTCTGCGATTTACCTCCGAAAATTCCATACTGATGACGTGAACCACTAATTGGCTTTCCGGAATATAATTACACCACACGCAGTTGATCTCGCATAATTAGCATTTTGCTTTTAGTTTGCTCACTGACATCAGAGGACTGAATGAAAAAACTAGTCCTCTTTGTTGTAGTTCTAAAGACATTTTTTCTTGCGGAATTGCTCGAATTTAAATTCTTGCCAAGATGCATACTTACAGTATATATAGTGATGGTAAGTTTTGGAATATTTCTTGAGGCAGCACTTCCATTTTATTGTGGCTAAGATCTCTGTAAAAAGTGAGAAGACATGCATCAGGCAACATTAATGAAGAGAGAACGCCTTTTTGCATTTGAAAGGCTAGGCGACAGTTAGGAAAAGAATGTGTTCCATGTCCATTCATAACAACATTTATGTATGCCATTTACTACGGTTCTTGTGAAAGTAAGTGCAAACATTTGTTTTTATCTTAAAAATCAATTTTATTTTGCTCGGCGACCATCCTTGATTTTTTGTATGCAAGTAACATGCAAGTAGAACAGAGATTATTTGAGCCAGAAAAGCCGTAAAAGCAATGACAGCAAAGTCTTATAGGCGGCTTTCGACACACGTCTCTGAAATGAAAGAAGAACTTTGTTTCACGAGCAGGATTCGAACACGCATCTCCCTGTATACTAGTCGGGCGTGATATCCACTACAACATTGGGGCAACCAGACTCGGGACGTGGCAACTTATTGATGTGAGTAAATCGAACGCGGCCAATCCAAGGGGCATTTTGGATTCGAGAAATTTGTGTTTCATGGCCCTTTCCCGACAATCAGGGTTACTGATGTAACAAATAGAACAGAAATTATTTGAGCCAGGAAAGCCGTAGAAACAATGACAGGAAAGACGTAAGTAACCAAGTGGAAATCACCCCGACTAGTACGCGGGGAGACGCGTGCTCGAATCCAGCTCGGGACACGAACTTTCAAGTTTTTCTTTCTTTTTATAGACGTTTGTCGAAAGCCGCCTGTAAGCCTGTAGTATGGTGTTTTAAAACAATGTTAATGCAGCAATGGGTTTGGTAGAAAAGCAGGGTACATGCACAGCCTCAGTTTGATATCCAGGCGTTTACTCTACAGCAACACTTCTAATGTTATCTGTCTTCCTGACATAATGTTGTTATTTCATTTGGAGTTATCCGCACAGAACTGAAATCAGGAAAACTCTAAAACTACGAAAGAGTGAAATCGCTACACTTCAAAGAGGTAAGTGTTGGGGAACACTAACATGCAAGGGAAAGTAAACGTTGATAAATCATTTACTTTGGCAATTTATAACTTCCTATTTATTGAAGTTCCAAAGACAATTTTCCTGTGGAATTGCTCGAATTTAAATTCTTGCCAGATGCATACTTACAATCTAAATAGTGACGGTAAGTTTTGGAATATTTCTTCAGGCAGCACTTCTATTTTATTGTAGCTAAGATATCTGTAAAAAGTGAAGTAAAAAACGTGTCCAATTTCCATCATAATAACCATTTATATATGCCATTTACTACGGTTCTTGTGAACGTAAGTGAAAACATTTCGGTGTTGTATAAGTTTACGAAGACCATGACGTTGAAAGTTGTAAACTTTCACCTGATAGAGGTAACATTTTCGGAGAACATTTGTGTCATAATTAGAATAAGAATCGATGAATTGACCTGTATCTTTGATTAAAAAAAATTAAATTTCTATATTTGGAAGAATGAAGTTTGCTTATGAGATAATATAAGGGGAGCTCATGTAGCCCGAAGTTCCCCATAACCATATAACAGGAAAACCTTGCATGCACAGAAATAGGAGAACCATGTATTTCACTTTTTATGGTCATCGTCGCGCGCCACATATTTCGCAGGAGAATGCGACGACGGGAGGGACTAGGTGGGGCATGCCTTCAGCATAGTCGGGTGACTTTATGCTACGCTTTAAATCCAGACTCTGGATATCCTGTGATGCGCATCACGCTTTAAAAGACAGGCCTAGGGAAATTGATAAAAATGGGGGGCGGGGCAGTCACGCCTAAGCGGCATTTTGATCTGCAAGTTACGCTGCTCTTAACGCTAATCTGATTATTTACGATTTCCAAGCAAGGGAAGTCAGTTTCTCTCTTTTGGAAACGTAAAGAAGGAATACAAACAAACATCATGGCATGCTTCTTTTCTATTTTGGTTCACTCAACTCACTTCAGGTGAGGAGGTACCAAACAGAAAAAAGGATGCGGTAGCAATTCCTCTGTTTAGTTACATGGAAGACTGAGTGTTAGAAGATATTTTGTGTTCGGTTGGGGTGAATAGCGCGTGCAGGCGACAATAATATTTCAATATTTCGGAAATTGACCTCATCTTAAAAAAGAGTTGGGCTGTTTGTATCTAATGAAGAACTAAACAAAAATGAGAATATGTCCACGTGACTGCGTAGAAGCATATATAGGCGTACGGGCGAACCGTTGCCGTGATTTGCTGTGAATATTATCCCTTCTCACAATGGGTGCGCGGGTAATTTGAATCCAAAGTCCGGGTCGCTAATCTAATTTTAAACGGTCAGTACACGGAACACACTGTCAACCCATCTTTGGACGGCTGCTGATCGAAAAGCCTTGAGAGATTTGCTCCGTAAAATTGCTCCTTGGTGAAGAGAAGCAATGTGTAGAGCATCTATTAGCGCTGCTCTAGGCGGAATCTTTAGGCGAGCGGATCCCTTCGGGCGAATTTATGGCTGGATTCCTTCAGTCGATCTACCGGGCTCCGTAACTCGAGTGCCCTACCTTGAGAATTATATATGGAGAGGAATATAGAGAAGCTAAAACCCACTGGAATCGCTCTGAAACGCCTCCAAAGGCCATAAAAACACAAGTTATAGACACAAAAGGGCAGGTAAGTCGATTTTATTATTTTTCTTCTCATTTTGAAGTATTTTGTGCGATCGTTATATTCCCATACAAACTCTTATAATAACGCCGTTACTGCAAAGTCATGTTGACGGTTCCCAAAGAAGCTTGGGTTACCTGTGCTTTCACGTTCACTTCTGCGTTCGGTAATAAAATTCAGCTTGTGTTTCCAGACATAACGCTGCATATAATAAATGAAAATGACATAGCAAATGGAACAAGTTTTAATTTATACCTGTTACTTTTTTTTGAGCTTTGAAACTAGTTTGCGTGGTGGGAAAAATGAACAACTTTTTAACTTGAGTGACTATATTACTGCATTGAAACTATTGACCGTCTTTGTTAAAGATGGCTAGGATATAAGTGGATTGAAAATCGAAAACAAATTGCCACTTTTTTTTCAAATTTTCACGCCAATACCTGAAATAATAGGAAACCGACTGTTGTGGTTTGCTCTCCCTGCTAAATTTTAATTTTATATCTTCTTGGCAATTCTGCAGGTGCATTTTTTTTTGTTTGAATATAGTTATGAAGCAATGACTTAAGCACAGAATTGATCTGAACACTCCAAAATCATCGTGACAATACCCCTTTAAGGTTTCATTGAATTAAAGTTATAACGTCAATTCAAAGCGCCAAACGCAATGAAAATTCTAGCGAAAAGAATCAGTATACACGCATACATACGTGTATATCCTTTATTTAAACACGAAAAGACTTAAAGCTAAAAGCTTGTGGGGTCGTGTAAAATTAATTACAAATAAATTTCTATGTGAGAGAGTGTCCATAAATGACAAACTTTTTATTCATTTTTGATGATAATCTCTTGCGCGCAATACAGAACGTGTTGCAAATGTCTTTTAAGAAATTAAATGAAAGAAATGTAACAAACACACAAGGCCCCGAGTTCCGGTAGATTGGAGAATATCCCTTTATGCACAATGCGGATGTCATTCGATCCCAGCTCCCTGCGAGAGAAGAGACACTGTTGGAGTTTTGCCAGGGCGTACAAAAGAGACCTGCTAACACTACCATTTAGGAAATAAGAATATCCTGACTATAGTAACTTCAATTAATCGACGAAATAAATAAAAATGAATACAAAAAACCGCACTTTAGGCCCCTGAAAATCACTCGAATATTTTTCCAGCAAATTTCTTACATTTACAGTGCTTTTCCAAACATATTGAGGAAGTGAAAACGACAAAGAAAAAGTCGCCTCAGATGCACTTTAAATATAAAGTGCAAGTTTTGAAAAAAAAGCGACCAATAACCCAGTCAGAAGTATTTGTTAAAAAATACCTGCGTTCAATTGGTATGAGTAATATTTCGGTATGAACTATGCCATATCTCGAGAAGGTTTTCCGCTGCGCACATGCCCAACAGTTTGGGAAATACATTTCATTAAAGATGCGCACGCTACCAAATGAAATATGGAAGCCGGAAATGAAACGCGCGTAAAACACTTGCGACCTTCCTTGATTTTTTGCACCGATGCAACCAACATGCCAGGAAGCCGTAGGAACAATGACAGGAAAGAAGTAAAAAACTTATAGGCGGCTAGCCTGCAAATACAGCTTCCCTTCTTCGCTCCCGGCCCGAGAGGCAAAACGGACGTCTGCGATTTACCTCCGAAAATTCCATACTGATGACGTGAATAATTACACCACACGCAGTTGATCTCGCATAATTAGCATTTTGCTTTTAGTTTGCTCACTGACACCAGAGGATTGAATGAAAAAACTAGTCCTCTTTGTTGTAGTTCTAAAGGCATTTTTTTCCTGTGGAATTGCTCGAATTTAAATTCTTGCCAAGATGCATACTTACAGATAAAGTAGTGATGGTAAGTTTTGGAATATTTCTTGAGGCAGCACTTCTATTTTATTGTGGCTAAGTTTTCTGTAAAAAGTGAGAAGAAATGTATCAGGCAACATTAATGAAGAGAGAACGCCTTTTTGCATTTGAAAGGCTAGGCGACAGGAAAAAAATAGTTCCATGTCCATTCATAACAACATTTATGTATGCCATTTACTACGGTTCTTGTGGAAGTAACTGCAAACATTTGTTTTTATCTTGAAAATTAATTTTATTTTGTTCGGTGACCTTCCTTGATTTTTTGTATGCAAGTAACATGCAAGTAGAACAGAGATTATTTGAGCCAGAAAAGCCGTAAAAACAATGACAGCAAAGTCTTATAGGCGGCTTTCGACACACGTCTCTGAAATGAAAGAAGAACTTTGTTTCACGAGCAGGATTCGAACCCGCATCTCCCTGTATACTAGTCGGGCGTGATATCCACTACAACATTGGGGCAACCAGACTCGGGACGTGGCAACTTATTGATGTGAGTAAATCGAACGCGGCCAATCCAAGGGGCATTTTTGATTCGGGAAATTTGTGTTTCATGGCCCTTTCCCGACAATCAGGGTTACTGATGTAACAAATAGAACAGAAATTATTTGAGCCAGGAAAGCCGTAGAAACAATGACAGGAAAGACGTAAGTAACCGAGTGGAAATCACACCCGACTAGTACGCGGGGAGACGCGTGCTCGAATCCTGCTCGGGACACGAACTTTCAAGTTTTTCTTTCTTTTTATAGACGTTTGTCGAAAGCCGCCTGTAAGCCTGTAGTATGGTGTTTTAAAACAATGTTAATGCAGCAATGGGTTTGGTAGAAAAGCACGGTACATGCACAGCCTCAGTTTGATATCCAGGCGTTTACTCTACAGCAACACTTCTAATGTATCTGTCTTCCTGACATAATGTTGTTATTTCATTTGGAGTTATCCGCACAGAACTGAAATCAGGAAAACTCTAAAACTACGAAAGAGTGAAATCGCTACACTTCAAAGAGGTAAGTGTTGGGGAACACTAACATGCAAGGGAAAGTAAACGTTGATAAATCATTTACTTTGACAATTTATAACTTCCTATTTATTGAAGTTCCAAAGACATTTTTCCTGTCGAATTGCTCGAATTTGAATTCTTGCCAGATGTATACTTACAATTGAGATAGTGATGGTAAGTTTTGGAATATTTCTTCAGGCAGCACTTCTATTTTATTGTGGCTAAGACCCCTGTAAAAAGTGAAGTAAAAAACGTGTCCAATTTCCATCATAATAACCATTTATATATACCATTTACTACGGTTCTTGTGAACGTAAGTGAAAACATTTCGGTGTTGTGTAAGTTTACGAAGACCATGACGTTGAAAGTTGTAAACTTTCACCTGATAGAGGTAACATTTTCGGAGAACATTTGTGTCATAATTAGAATAAGAATCGATGAATTGACCTGTATCTTTGATTAAAAAAATTAAATTTCTATATTTGGAAGAATGAAGTTTGCTTATGAGATAATATTAGGGGAGCTCATGTAGCCCGAAGTTCCCCATAACCATATAACAGGAAAACCTTGCATGCACAGAAATAGGAGAACCATGTAATTCACTTTTTATGGTCATCGTCGCGCGCCACATATTTCGCAGGAGAATGCGACGACGGGAGGGACTAGGTGGGGCATGCCTTCAGCATAGTCGGCTGACTTTATGCTACGCTTTAAATCCAGACTCTGGATATCCTGTGATGCGCAGCACGCTTTAAAAGACAGGCCTAGGGAAATTGATAAAAATGGGGGGGCGGGGCAGTCACGCCTAAGCGGCATTTTGATCTGCAAGTTACGCTGCTCTTTAACGCTAATCTGATTATTTACGATTTCCAAGCAAGGGAAGTCAGTTTCTCTCTTTTGGAAACGTAAAGAAGGAATACAAACAAACATCATGGCATGCTTCTTTTCTATTTTGGTTCACTCAACTCACTTCAGGTGAGGAGGTACCAAACAGAAAAAAGGATGCGGTAGCAGTTCCTCTGTTTAGTTACATGGAAGACTGAGTGTTAGAAGATATTTTGTGTTCGGTTGGGGTGAATAGCGCGTGCAGGCGACAATAATATTTCAATATTTCGGAAATTGACCTCATCTTAAAAAAGAGTTGGGCTGTTTGTATATAAGGAAGAACTAAACAAAAATGACAATATGTCCACGTAACCGCGTAGAAGCATATATAGGCGTACGGGCGAACCGTTGCCGTGATTTGCTGTGAATATTATCCCTTCTCACAATGGGTGCGCGGGTAATTTGAATCCAAAGTCCGGGTCGCTAATATAATTTTAAACGGTCAGTACACGGAACACACTGTCAACGCATCTTTGGACGGCTGCTGATTGAAAAGCCTTGAGAGATTTGCTCCCTAAAATTGCTCCTTGGCGGACGTTTTCATCCTATGAAGAAAAGCAATGTGTAGAGTATCTATTAGCGCTGCTCTAGGCGGAATCTTTAGGCGAGCGGATCCCTTCGGGCGAACTTATGACTGGATTCCTTCAGTCGATCTGCCGGGCTCCGTAACTCGAGTGCCCTACCTTGAGAATTATATATGGAGAGGAATACAGAAAAGCTAAAACCCACTGGAATCGCTCTGAAACGCCTTCAAAGGCCATGAAAACACAAGTTATAGACACAAAAGGGCAGGTAAGTCGATTTTATTATTTTTCTTCTCATTTTGAAGTATTTTGTGCGATCGTTATATTCCCATACAAACTCTTATAATAACGCCGTTACTGCAAAGTCATGTTGACGGTTCCCAAAGAAGCTTGGGTTACCTGTGCTTTCACGTTCACTTCTGCGTTCGGTAATAAAATTTCAGCTTGTGTTTCCAGACATAACGCTGCATATAATCAATGAAAATGACATAGCAAATGGAACAAGTTTTAATTTATACCTGTTACTTTTTTTCTGAGCTTTGAAACTAGTTTGCGTGGTGGGAAAAATGAACAACTTTTTAACTTGAGTGACTATATTACTGCATTGAAACTATTGACCGTCTTTGTTAAAGATGGCTAGGATAGAAGTGGACATAAAATCAAAAACAAATTGCCACTTTTTTTTCAAATTTTCACGCCAATACCTGAAAAAAATAGGAAACCGACTGTTGTGGTTTGCTCTCCCTGCTAAATTTTCATTTGATATCTTCTTGGCAATTCTGCAGAAGCATGTTTTTTTTGTTTGAATAAAGTTATGAAGCAATGACTTAAGCACATAATTGATCTGAACACTCCAAAATCATCGTGACAATACCCCTTTAAGGTTTCATTGAATTAAAGTTATAACGTCAATCCAAAGCGTCAAACGCAATGAAAATTCTAGCGAAAAGAATCAGTATACACGCATACATACGTGTATATCCTTTATTTAAACACGAAAAGACTTAAAGCTAAAAGCTTGTGGGGTCGTGTAAAATTAATTACAAATAAATTTCTATGCGAGAGAGTGTCCATAAATGACAAACTTTTTATTAATTTTTGATGATAATCTCTTGCGCGCAATACAGAACGTGTTGCAAACGTCTTTTAAGAAATTAAATGAAAGAAATGTAAAAAACTCACAAGGTCGAGAGTTCCGGTAGATTGGAGAATATCCCTTTATGCACAATGCGGATGTCATTCGATCCCAGCTCCCTGCGAGAGAAGAGACACTGTTGGATTTTTGCCAGGGCGTACAAAAGAGACCTGCTAACACTACCATTTAGGAAATAAGGATATCCTGACTATAGTAACTTCAATTAATCGACGAAATAAATAAAAAATAAATACAAAAAACCGCACTTTAGACCACTTAAAATCACTGGAATATTTTTCCAGCAAATTTTTTACATTTACAGTGCTTTTCCAAACATATTGAGGAAGTGAAAACGACAAAGAAATAGTCGCCTCAGATTCACTTTAAATATAAAGTGCAAGTTTTGAAAAAAAAAAAGCGACCAATAACCCAGTCAGAAGTATTTGTTAAAAAATACCTGCGTTCAATTGGTATGAGTAATATTTCGGTATGAACTATGCCATATCTCGAGAAGGTTTTCCGCTGCGCACATGCCCAACAGTTTGGGAAATACATTTCATTAAAGATGCGCATGCTACAAATGAAATATGGAAGCCGGAAATGAAACGCGCGTAAAACACTTGCGACCTTCCTTGATTTTTTGCACCGATGCAACCAACATGCCAGGAAGCCGTAGAAACAATGACAGGAAAGAAGTAAAAAACTTATAGGCGGCTAGCCTGCAAATACAGCTTCCCTTCTTCGCTCCCGGCCCGAGAGGCAAAACGGACGTCTGCGATTTACCTCCGAAAATTCCATACTGATGACGTGAATAATTACACCACACGCAGTTGATCTCGCATAATTAGCATTTTGCTTTTAGTACTTACGTATCTGTCTTCGTGACATAATGTTGTTATTTCATTTGGAGTTATCCGCACAAAACTGAAATCAGGAAAACTCTAAAACTACGAAAGAGTGAAATCGCTAAACTTCAAAGAGGTAAGTGTTGGGGAACACTAACATGCAAGGGAAAGTAAACGTTGATAAATCATTTACTTTGGTAATTTATAACTTCCTATTTATTGAAGTTCCAAAGACATTTTTCCTGTGTAATTGCTCGAATTTGAATTCTTGCCAGATGTATACTTACAATTGAGATAGTGATGGTAAGTTTTGGAATATTTCTTCAGGCAGCACTTCTATTTTATTGTGGCTAAGAACCCTGTAAAAAGTGAAGTAAAAAACGTGTCCAATTTCCATCATAATAACCATTTATATATACCATTTACTACGGTTCTTGTGAACGTAAGTGAAAACATTTCGGTGTTGTGTAAGTTTACGAAGACCATGACGTTGAAAGTTGTAAACTTTCACCTGATAGAGGTAACATTTTCGGAGAACATTTGTGTCATAATTAGAATAAGAATCGATGAATTGACCTGTATCTTTGATTAAAAAAATTAAATTTCTATATTTGGAAAAATGAAGTTTGCTTATGAGATAATATTAGGGGAGCTCATGTAGCCCGAAGTTCCCCATAACCATATAACAGGAAAACCTTGCATGCACAGAAATAGGAGAACCATGTAATTCACTTTTTATGGTCATCGTCGCGCGCCACATATTTCGCAGGAGAATGCGACGACGGGAGGGACTAGGTGGGGCATGCCTTCAGCATAGTCGGCTGACTTTATGCTACGCTTTAAATCCAGACTCTGGATATTCTGTGATGCGCAGCACGCTTTAAAAGACATGCCTAGGGAAATTGATAAAAATGGGGGGCGGGGCAGTCCCGCCTAAGCGGCATTTTGATCTGCAAGTTACGCTGCTCTTTAACGCTAATCTGATTATTTACGATTTCCAAACAAGGGAAGTCAGTTTCTCTCTTTTGGAAACGTAAAGAAGGAATACAAACAAACATCATGGCATGCTTCTTTTCTATTTTGGTTCACTCAACTCACTTCAGGTGAGGAGGTACCAAACAGAAAAAAAGATGCGGTAGCAATTCCTCTGTTTAGTTACATGGAAGACTGAGTGTTAGAAGATATTTTGTGTTCGGTTGGGGTGAATAGCGCGTGCAGGCGACAATAATATTTCAATATTTCGGAAATTGACCTCATCTTAAAAAAGAGTTGGGCTGCTTGTATATAATGACGAACTAAACAAAAATGAGAATATGTCCACGTGACTGCGTAGAAGCATATATAGGCGTACGGGCGAACCGTTGCCGTGATTTGCTGTGAATATTATCCCTTCTCACAATGGGTGCGCGGGTAATTTGAATCCAAAGTCCGGGTCGCTAATCTAATTTTAAACGGTCAGTACACGGAACACACTGTCAATGCATCTTTGGACGGCTGCTGATTGAAAAGCCTTGAGAGATTTGCTCCCTAAAATTGCTCCTTGGCGGACGTTTTCATCCTATGAAGAGAAGCAATATGTAGAGTATCTATTAGCGCTGCTCTAGGCGGAATCTTTAGGCGAGCGGATCACTTCGGGCGAATTTATGGCTGGATTCCTTCAGTCGATCTGCCGGGCTCCGTAACTCGAGTGCCCTACCTTGAGAATTATATATGGAGAGGAATACAGAGAAGCTAAAACCCACTGGAATAGATCTGAAACGCCTCCAAAGGCCATAAAAACACAAGTTATAGACACAAAAGGGCAGGTAAGTCGATTTTATTATTTTTCTTCTCATTTTGAAGTATTTTGTGCGATCGTTATATTCCCATACAAACTCTTATAATAACGCCGTTACTGCAAAGTCATGTTGACGGTTCCCAAAGAAGCTTGGGTTACCTGTGCTTTCACGTTCACTTCTGCGTTCGGTAATAAAATTTCAGCTTGTGTTTCCAGACATAACGCTGCATATTATCAATGAAAATGACATAGCAAATGGAACAAGTTTTAATTTATACCTGTTACTTTTTTTCTGAGCTTTGAAACTAGTTTGCGTAGTGGGAAAAATGAACAACTTTTTAACTTGAGTGACTATATTACTGCATTGAAACTATTGACCGTCTTTGTTAAAGATGGCTAGGATAGAAGTGGATTGAAAATCGAAAACAAATTGCCACTTTTTTTTCCAATTTTCACGCCAATACCTGAAAAAATAGGAAATCGACTGTTGTGGTTTGCTCTCCCTGCTAAATTTTCATTTGATATCTTGTTGGCAATTCTGCAGAAGCACTTTTGGGTTTGAATAAAGTTATGAAGCAATGACTTAAGCACAGAATTGATCTGAACACTCCAAAATCATCGTGACAATACCCCTTTAAGGTTTCATTGAATTAAAGTTACAACGTCAATTCAAAGCGCCAAACGCAATGAAAATTCTAGCGAAAAGAATCAGTATACACGCATACATACGTGTATATCCTTTATTTAAACACGAAAAGACTTAAAGCTAAAAGCTTGTGGGGTCGTGTAAAATTAATTACAAATAAATTTCTATGTGAGAGAGTGTCCATAATGACAAACTTTTTATTCATTTTTCATGATAATCTCTTGCGCACAATACAGAACGTGTTTCAAACGTCTTTTAAGAAATTAAATGAAAGAAATGTAACAAACTCACAAGCCATAGAGTTCCGGTAGATTGGAGAACATCCCTTTAGGCACAATGCGGATGTCATTCGATATCAGCACCCTGCGAGAGAAGAGACACTGTTAGAGTTTTGCCAGGGCGTACAAAAGAGACCTGCTAACACTACCATTTAGGAAATAAGGATATCCTGACTATAGTAACTTCAATTGATCGACGAAATAAATAAAAATAAATACAAAAACCGCACTTTAGACCCCTTAAAATCACTCGAATAGTTTTCCAGCAAATTTTTTACATTTACAGTGTATTTCCAAACATATTGAGGAAGTGAAAACGGCAAAGAAAAAGTCGCCTCAGATGCACTTTAAATATAAAGTGGAAGTGCTGAAAAAAAAGCGAGCAATAACTCAGTCAGAAGTATTTGCTAAAAAATGCCTGCGTTCAATTGGTATGAGTAATATTTCGGTATGAACTATGCCATATCTCGAGAAGGTTTTCCGCTGCGGACATGCCCAACAGTTTGGGAAATACATTTCATTAAAGATGCGCATGCTACAAATGAAATATGGAAGCCGGAAATGAAACGCGCGTAAAACACTTGCGACCTTCCTTGATTTTTTGCACCGATGCAACCAACATGCCAGGAAGCCGTAGGAACAATGACAGGAAAGAAGTAAAAAACTTATAGGCGGCTAGCCTGCAAATACAGCTTCCCTTCTTCGCTCCTGGCCCGAGAGGCAAAACGGACGTCTGCGATTTACCTCCGAAAACTCCATACTGATGACGTGAATAATTACACCACACGCAGTTGATCTCGCATAATTAGCATTTTGCTTTTAGTTTGCTCACTGACATCAGAGGATTGAATGAAAAAACTAGTCCTCTTTGTTGTAGTTCTAAAGGCATTTTTTTCCTGTTGAATTGCTCGAATTTAAATTCTTACCAAGATGTATACTTACAGTGTACGTAGTGATGGAAAGATTTGGAATATTTCTTGAGGCAGCACTTCTATTTTATTGTGGCTAAGATCTCTGTAAAAAGTGAGAAGACATGCATCAGGCAACATTAATGAAGAAAGAACGCCTTTTGCATTTGAAAGGCTAGGCGACAGTTAGGAAAAGAATGTGTTCCATGTCTATTCATAACAACATTTATGTATGTCATTTACTACTGTTCTTGTGAAAGTAAGTGCAAACATTTGTTTTTATCTTGAAAATCAATTTTATTTTGCTCGGCGACCACCCTTGATTTTTTGTATGCAAGTAACATGCAAGTAGAACAGAGATTATTTGAGCCAGAAAAGCCGTAAAAGCAATGACAGCAAAGTCTTATAGGCGGCTTTCGACACACGTCTCTGAAATGAAAGAAGAGCTTTGTTTCACGAGCAGGATTCGAACCCGCATCTCCCTGTATACTAGTCGGGCGTGATATCCACTACAACATTGGGGCAACCAGACTCGGGACGTGGAAACTTATTGATGTGAGTAAATCGAACGCGGCCAATCCAAGGGGCAATTTTGATTCGAGACAATTGTGTTTCATGGCCCTTTCCCGACAATCAGGGTTACTGATGTAACAAATAGAACAGAAATTATTTGAGCCAGGAAAGCCGTAGAAACAATGACAGGAAAGAGGTAAGTAACCGAGTGGAAATCACACCCGACTAGTACGCGGGGAGACGCGTGCTCGAATCCTGCTCGGGACACGAACTTTCAAGTTTTTATTTCTTTTTATAGATGTTTATCGAAAGCCGCCAGTAAGCCTGTAGTATGGTGTTTTAAAACAATGTTAATGCAGCAATGGGTTTGGTAGAAAAGCACGCCATGTTGGAGCCCCTCTGAGGGACTCCAACATGGCGGCCGGAAAGCAGTGGAAACATCTGAAGTTTACTTTGGCTTTCTCAAAACGTTTCTTCTCGTTGTTAAACTTGAAAACATTCGCATAGACTCTTCCCTCAACATATTGGTTACTCAGAACTCGAAAACATAAGGCGAATCGATATTTTCGCACATGTAGCATGTTACCCAGAAACAATGCCGATGTCACGCATTGTGAAAAATCTGAAATTCAAACTGTTCTATTTTCAAAACAAAGTAGTCTATCCCTTGTTTCTCTCTAACATATAGAGCGATTTCAATGTCTAATAATATAAATGAAAAAATTACTCGATTCTGATTGGCTGAGAGCAGTGCAGTTCAAGTGTAACGCCAGTACAAAAAGTGTAACACAGTGCAAAAAGTGTAACACCAGTGCAAATTACACATCGAGATTCTGGATTATGGTTGCAAATGTTTTAAACGAACAACTTCGAAGCATTATTAGCTGATCTTCATCAGCCAATCGGTAAATAATGTGTCAAATTCGCATCAAATGCCACAGGGAGCAGAGGAGTTATGCTTGAAACATCAATAAAAGAAACGTCTTACCTTCGTTCTTGTATTTATTCTCTTAGTTAAAACCTCATTTGCGAACCAAACATACGTATTCATTTGCGATCGATCGCTTCGAACCGCCATCATTCTAAATAGTGTCGACCGTTGGACGAACTGTGGGCGCCAAAGACGACACAGCAGTAAGAATAGATCATTTTTCAGAATGATGGCGGTTCGAAACGATCGATCGCAAATGAATACGTATGTTTGGTTCCCAAATGGAATATGGAAGCCGGAAATGAAACGCGCGTAAAACACTTGCGACCTTCCTTGATTTTTTGCACCGATGCAACCAACATGCCAGGAAGCCGTAGGAACAATGACAGGAAAGAAGTAAAAAACTTATAGGCGGCCAGCCTGCAAATACAGCTTCCCTTCTTCGCTCACGGCCCGAGAGGCGTTTCGTTTTTTCCTGTGGAATTGCTCGAATTTAAATTCTTGCCAAGATGCATACCTGCTAACACTACCATTTAGGAAATAAGGATATCCTGACTATAGTAACTTCAATTAATCGACGAAATCAATAAAAATAAATACAAAAAACCGCACTTTAGACCCCTTAAAATCACTCGAATATTTTTCAAGCAAATTTTTTACATTTACAGTGCTTTTCCAAACATATTGAGGAAGTGAAAACGACAAAGAAATAGTCGCCTCAGATTCACTTTAAATATAAAGTGCAAGTTTTGAAAAAAAAAGCGACCAATAACCCAGTCAGAAGTATTTGTTAAAAAATACCTGCGTTCAATTGGTATGAGTAACATTTCGGTATGAACTATGCCATATCTCGAGAAGGTCTTCCGCTGCGCACATGCCCAACAGTTTGAGATATACATTTCATTAAAGATGCGCACGCTACAAATGAAATATGGAAGCCGGAAATGAAACGCGCGTAAAACACTTGCGACCTTCCTTGATTTTTTGCACCGATGCAACCAACATGCCAGGAAGCCGTAGGAACAATGACTGGAAAGAAGTAAAAAACTTATAGGCGGCTAGCCTGCAAATACAGCTTCCCTTCTTCGCTCCCGGCCCGAGAGGCGTTTCGCAAAACGGACGTCTGCGATTTACCTCCGAAAATCCCATACTGATGACGTGAACCACTAATTAGCTTTCCGGAATATAATTACACCACACGCAGTTGATCTCGCATAATTAGCATTTTGCTTTTAGTTTGCTCACTGACACCAGAGGATTGAATGAAAAAACTAGTCCTCTTTGTAGTAGTTCTAAAGACATTTTTTCCTGTGGAATTGCTCGAGTTTAAATTCTTGCCAAGATGCATACTTACAGTATACGTAGTGATGATAGGTTTTGGAATATTTCTTGAGGCAGCACTTCTATTTTATTGTGGCTAAGATCTCTGAAAAAGTGAGAAGAAATGCATCAGGCAACATTAATGAAGAGAGAACGCCTTTTTGCATTTGAAAGGGTAGGCGAAAAAAAATGTGTTCCATGTCCATTCATAACAACATTTATGTATGCCATTTACTACGGTTCTTGTGGAAGTAAGTGCAAACATTTGTTTTTATCTTGAAAATTAATTTTATTTTGCTAGGCGACCTTCCTTGATTTTTTGTATGCAAGTAACATGCAAGTAGAACAGAGATTATTTGAGCCAGAAATGCCGTAAAAACAATGACAGCAAAGTCTTATAGGCGGCTTTCGACACACGTCTTTGAAATGAGCAGGATTCGAACCCGCAACTCCCTGCATACTAGTCGGGCGTGATATCCACTACAACATTGGGGCAACCAGACTCAGGACGTGGTAACCTATTGATGTGAGTAAATCGAACGCGGCCAATCCAAGGGGCATTTTTGATTCGAGAAATTTGTGTTTCATGGCCCTTTCCCGACAATCAGGGTTACTGATGTAACAAATAGAACAGAAATTATTTGAGCCAGGAAAGCCGTAGAAACAATGACAGGAAAGAGGTAAGTAACCGAGTGGAAATCACACCCGACTAGTGCGCGGGGAGACGCGTGCTCGAATCCTGCTCGGGACACGAACTTTCAAGTTTTTATTTCATTTCATAGACGTTTGTCGAAAGCCGCCTGTAAGCCTGTAGTATGGTGTTTTAAAACAATGTTAATGCAGCAATGGTTTGGTAGAAAAGCACGGTACATGCACAGCCTCAGTTTGATATCCAGGCGTTTACTCTACAGCAACACTTCTAATGTATCTGTCTTCGTGACATAATGTTGTTATTTCATTTGGAGTTATCCGCACAGAACTGAAATCAGGAAAACTCTAAAACTACGAAAGAGTGAAATCGCTAAACTTCAAAGAGTTAAGTGTTGGGGAACACTAACATGCAAGGGAAAGTAAACGTTGATAAATCATTTACTTTGGGAATTTATAACTTCCTATTTATTGAAGTTCCAAAGACATTTTTCCTGTGGAATTGCTCAAATTTAATTTCTTGCCAGATGCATACTTAAAAATCTAAATAGTGATGGTAGGTTTTTTGAATATTTCTTCAGGCAGCACTTCTATTTTATTGTAGCTAAGATCCCTTTAAAAAGTGAAGTAAAAATTGTGTCCAATTTCCATCATAATAACCATTTATATATGCCATTTACTACGGTTCTTGTGAACGTAAGTGAAAACATTTCGGAACGTAAGTGAAAACAGAATCGATGAATTGACCTGTATCTTTGATTAAAAAAATTAAATTTCTATATTTGGAAGAATGAAGTTTGCTTATGAGATAATATTAGGGGAGCTCATGTAGCCCGAAGTTCCCCATAACCATATAACAGGAAAACCTTGCATGCACAGAAATAGGAGAACCATGTATTTCACTTTTTATGGTCATCGTCGCGCGCCACATATTTCGCAGGAGAATGCGACGACGGGAGGGACTAGGTGGGGCATGCCTTCAGCATAGTCGGGTGACTTTATGCTACGCTTTAAATCCAGACTCTGGATATCCTGTGATGCGCAGCACGCTTTAAAAGACCGGCCTAGGGAAATTGATGAAAATGTGGGGCGGGGCAGTCACGCCTAAGCGGCATTTTGATCTGCAAGTTACGCTGCTCTTTAACGCTAATCTGATTATTTACGATTTCCAAGCAAGAGAAGTCAGTTTCTCTCTTTTGGAAACGTAAAGAAGGAATACAAACAAACATCATGGCATGCTTCTTTTCTATTTTGGTTCACTCAACTCACTTCAGGTGAGGAGGTACCAAACAGAAAAAAGGATGCGGTAGCAATTCCTCTGTTTAGTTACATGGAAGACTGAGTGTTAGAAGATATTTTGTGTTCGGTTGGGGTGAATAGCGCGTGCAGGCGACAATAATATTTCAATATTTCGGAAATTGACCTCATCTTAAAAAAGAGTTGGGCTGTTTGTATATAATGAAAAACTAAACAAAAATGACAATATGTCCACGTGACTGCGTAGAAGCATATATACGCGTACGGGCGAACCGTTGCCGTGATTTGCTGTGAATATTATCCCTTCTCACAATGGGTGCGCGGGTAATTTGAATCCAAAGTCCGGGTCGCTAATCTAATTTTAAACGGTCAGTACACGGAACACACTGTCAACGCATCTTTGGACGGCTGCTGATCGAAAAGCCTTGAGAGATTTGCTCCCTAAAATTGCTCCTTGGCGGACGTTTTCATCCTATGAAGAGAAGCAATGTGTAGAGCATCTATTAGCGCTGCTCTAGGCGGAATCTTTAGGCGAGCGGATCCCTTCGGGCGAATTTATGGCTGGATTCCTTCAGTCGATCTGCCGGGATCCGTAACTCGAGTGCCCTACCTTGAGAATTATATATGGAGAGGAATACAGAGAAGCTAAAACCCACTGGAATCGCTCTGAAACGCCTTCAAAGGCCATAAAAACACAAGTTATAGACACAAAAGGGCAGGTAAGTCGATTTTATTATTTTTCTTCTCATTTTGAAGTATTTTGTGCGATCGTAATATTCCCATACAAACTCTTATAATAACGCCGTTACTGCAAAGTCATGTTGACGGTTCCCAAAGAAGCTTGGGTTACCTTTGCTTTCACGTTCACTTCTGCGTTCGGTAATAAAATTTCAGCTTGTGTTTCCAGACATTACGCTGCATATAATCAATGAAAATGACATAGCAAATGGAACAAGTTTTAATTTATACCTGTTACTTTCTTTCTGAGCTTTGAAACTAGTTTGCGTGGTGGGAAAAATGAACAACTTTTTAACTTGGGTGACTATATTACTGCATTGAAACTATTGACCGTCTTTGTTAAAGATGGCTAGGATATAAGTGGACATAACATCAAAAACAAATTGCCACTTTTTTTTCAAATTTTTACGCCAATACCTGAAAAAATAGGAAACCGACTGTTGTGGTTTGCTCTCCCAGCTAAATTTTCATTTGATATCTTCTTGGCAATTCTGCAGGTGCATTTTTTTTTGTTTCAATATAGTTATGAAGCAATGACTTAAGCACAGAATTGATCTGAACACTCCAAAATCATCGTGACAATACCCCTTTAAGGTTTCATTGAATTAAAGTTATAACGTCAATTCAAAGCGCCAAACGCAATGAAAATTCTAGCGAAAAGAATCAGTATACACGGATACATACGTGTATATCCTTTATTTAAACACGAAAAGACTTAAAGCTAAAAGCTTGTGGGGTCGTGTAAAATTAATTACAAATAAATTTCTATGTGAGAGAGTGTCCATAAATGACAAACTTTTTATTCATTTTTGATGATAATCTCTTGCGCGCAATACAGAACGTGTTGCAAACGTCTTTTAAGAATTAAATGAAAGAAATGTAACAAACACACAAGGCCCAGAGTTCCGGTAGATTGGAGAATATCCCTTTATGCACAATGAGGATGTCATTCGATCCCAGCTCCCTGCGAGAGAAGAGACACTGTTGGAGTTTTGCCAGGGCGTACAAAAGAGACCTGCTAACACTACCATTTAGGAAATAAGGATATCCTGACTATAAAAACTTCAATTAATCGACGAAATAAATAAAAATAAATACAAAAAACCGCACTTTAGACCCCTTAAATCACTCGAATATTTTTCCAGCAAATTTTTTACATTTACAGTGCTTTTCCAAACATATTGAGGAAGTGAAAACGACAAAGAAATAGTCGCCTCAGATTCACTTTAAATATAAAGTGCAAGTTTTGAAAAAAAAAGCGACCAATAACCCAGTCAGAAGTATTTGTTAAAAAATACCTGCGTTCAATTGGTATGAGTAATATTTCGGTATGAACTATGCCATATCTCGAGAAGGTTTTCCGCTCCGCACATGCCCAACAGTTTGGGATATACATTTCATTAAAGATGCGCACGCTACAAATGAAATATGGAAGCCGGAAATGAAACGCGCGTAAAACACTTGCGACCTTCCTTGATTTTTTGCACCGATGCAACCAACATGCCAGGAAGCCGTAGGAACAATGACAGGAAAGAAGTAAAAAACTTATAGGCGGCTAGCCTGCAAATAAAGCTTCCCTTCTTCGCTTCCGGCCCGAGAGGCAAAACGGACGTCTGCGATTTACCTCCGAAAATTCCATACTGATGACGTGAATAATTACACCACACGCAGTTGATCTCGCATAATTAGCATTTTGCTTTTAGTTTGCTCACTGGCATCAGAGGATTGAATGAAAAAACTAGTCCTCTTTGTTGTAGTTCTAAAGGCATTTTTTCCTCTTGAATTGCTCGAATTTAAATTCTTGCCAAGATGCATACTTACAGTTTAAATAGTGATGGTAAGTTTTGGAATATTTCTTGAGGCAGCACTTCTATTTTATTGTGGCTAAGATCTCTGTAAAAAGTGAGAAGAAATGTATCAGGCAACATTAATGAAGAGAGAACGCCTTTTTGTATTTGAAAGGCTAGGCGACAGGAAAAAAATGTGTTCCATGTTCATTCATAACAACATTTATGTATGCCATTTACTACGGTTCTTGTGAAAGTAAGTGCAAACATTTGTTTTAATCTTGAAAATTAATTTTATTTTGCTCGGCGACCTTCCTTGATTTTTTGTATGCAAGTAACATGCAAGTAGAACAGAGATTATTTGAGCCAGAAAAGCCGTAAAAACAATGACAGCAAAGTCTTATAGGCGGCTTTCGACACACGTCTCTGAAATGAAAGAAGAACTTTGTCTCACGAGCAGGATTCGAACCCGCATCTCCCTGTATACTAGTCGGGCGTGATATCCACTACAACATTGGGGCAAGCAGACTCGGGACGTGGCAACTTATTGATGTGAGTAAATCGAACGCGGCCAATCCAAGGGGCATTTTGGATTCGAGACATTTGTGTTTCATGGCCCTTTCCGACAATCAGGGTTACTGATGTAACAAATAGAACGGAAATTATTTGAGCCAAGAAAGCCGTAGAAACAATGACAGGAAAGACGTAAGTAACCGAGTGGAGATCACACCCGACTAGTACGCGGGAAGACGCGTGCTCGAATCCTGCTCGGGACACGAACTTTCAAGTTTTTCTTTCATTTCATAGACGTTTGTCGAAAGCCGCCTGTAAGCCTGTAGTATGGTGTTTTAAAACAATGTTAATGCAGCAATGGGTTTGGTAGAAAAGCAGGGTACATGCACAGCCTCAGTTTGATATCCAGGCGTTTACTCTACAGCAACACTTTTAATGTATCTGTCTTCGTGACATAATGTTGTTATTTCATTTGGAGTTATCCGCACAGAACTGAAATCAGGAAAACTCTAAAACTACGAAAGAGTGAAATCGCTACACTTCAAAGAAGTAAGTGTTGGGGAACACTAACATGCAAGGGAAAGTAAACGTTGATAAATCATTTACTTTGGCAATTTATAACTTCCTATTTATTGAATTTCCAAAGACAATTTTCCTGTGGAATTGCTCGAATTTAAATTCTTGCCAGATGCATACTTAAAAATCTAAATAGTGATGTGTAGGTTTTGGAATATTTCTTCAGGCAGCACTTCTATTTTATTGTAGCTAAGATCCCTTTAAAAAGTGAAGTAAAAAACGTGTCCAATTGCCATCATAATAACCATTTATATATGCCATTTACTACGGTTCTTGTGAACGTAAGTGAAAACATTTCGGTGTTGTATAAGTTTACGAAGACCATGACGTTGAAAGTTGTAAACTTTCACCTGATAGAGGTAACATTTTCGGAGAACATTTGTGTCATAATTAGAATAAGAATCGATGAATTGACCTGTATCTTTGATTAAAAAAAATAAATTTCTATATTTGGAAGAATGAAGTTTGCTTATGAGATAATATTAGGGGAGCTCATGTAGCCCGAAGTTCCCCATAACCATATAACAGGAAAACCTTGCATGCACAGAAATAGGAGAACCATGTAATTCACTTTTTATGGTCATCGTCGCGCGCCACATATTTCGCAGGAGAATGCGACGACGGGAGGGACTAGGTGGGGCATGCCTTCAGCATAGTCGGGTGACTTTATGCTAGGCTTTAAATCCAGACTCTGGATATCCTGTGATGCGCAGCACGCTTTAAAAGACAAGCCTAGGGAAATTGATAAAAATGGGGGGCGGGGCAGTCACGCCTAAGCGGCATTTTGATCTGCAAGTTACGCTGCTCTTTAACGCTAATCTGATTATTTACGATTTCCAAGCAAGGGAAGCCAGTTTCTCTCTTTTGGAAACGTAAAGAAGGAATACAAACAAACATCATGGCATGTTTCTTTTCTATTTTGGTTCACTCAACTCACTTCAGGTGAGGAGGTACCAAACAGAAAAAAGGATGCGGTAGCAATTCCTCTGTTTAGTTACATGGAAGGCTGAGTGTTAGAAGATATTTTGTGTTCGGTCGGGGTGAATTGCGCGTGCAGGCGACAATAATATTTCAATATTTCGGAAATTGACCTCATCTCAAAAAAGAGTTGGGCTGTTTGTATCTAATGAAGAACTAAACAAAAATGAGAATATGTCCACGTGACTGCGTAGAAGCACATATAGGCGTACGGGCGAACCGTTGCCGTGATTTGCTGTGAATATTATCCCTTCTCACAATGGGTGCGCGGGTAATTTGAATCCAAAGTCCGGGTCGCTAATCTAATTTTAAACGGTCAGTACACGGAACACACTGTCAACGCATCTTTGGACGGCTGCTGATCGAAAAGCCTTGAGAGATTTGCTCCCTAAAATTGCTCCTTGGCGGACGCTTTCATCCTATGAAGAGAAGCAATGTGTAGAGTATCTATTTGCGCTGCTCTAGGCGGAATCTTTAGGCAAGCGGATCCCTTCGGGCGAATTTATGGCTGGATTCCTTCAGTCGATCTGCCGGGCTCCGTAACTCGAGTGCCCTACCTTGAGAATTATATAAAGAGGGGAATACAGAGAAGCTAAAACCCACTGGAATCGCTCTTAAACGCCTCCAAAGGCCATAAAAACACAAGTTATAGACACAAAAGGGCAGGTAAGTCGATTTTATTATTTTTCTTCTCATTTTGAAGTATTTTGTGCGATCGTTATATTCCCATACAAACTCTTATAATAACGCCGTTACTGCAAAGTCATGTTGACGGTTCCCAAAGAAGCTTGGGTTACCTGTGCTTTCACGTTCACTTCTGCGTTCGGTATTAAAATTTCAGCTTGTGTTTCCAGACATAACGCTGCATATAATCAATGAAAATGACATAGCAAATGGAACAAGTTTTAATTTATACCTGTTACTTTTTTTCTGAGCTTTGAAACTAGTTTGCGTAGTGGGAAAAATGAACAACTTTTTAACTTGAGTGACTATATTACTGCATTGAAACTATTGACCGTCTTTGTTAAAGATGGCTAGGATAGAAGTGGATTGAAAATCGAAAAGAAATTGCCACTTTTTTTCAAATTTTCACGCCAATACCTGAAAAAATAGGAAACCGACTGTTGTGGTTTGCTCTCCCTGCTAAATTTTCCATTTGATATCTTCTTGGCAATTTTTTTTTTGAATAAAGTTATGAAGCAATGACTTAAGCACAGAATTGATCTGAACACTCCAAAATCATCGTTACAATATCCCTTTAAGGTTTCATTGAATTAAAGTTATAACGTCAATTCAAAGCGTCAAACGCAATGAACATTCTAGCGAAAAGAATCAGTATTCACGCATACATACGTGTATATCCTTTATTTAAACACGAAAAGACTTAAAGCTAAAAGCTTGTGGGGTCGTGTAAAATTAATTACAAATAAATTTCTATGTGAGAGAGTGTCCATAAATGACAAACTTTTTATTCATTTTTGATGATAATCTCTTGCGCGCAATACAGAACGTGTTGCAAACGTCTTTTAAGAATTAAATGAAAGAAATGTAACAAACTCACAAGGCCCAGAGTTTCGGTAGATTGGAGAATATCCCTTTATGCACAATGCGGATGTCATTCGATCCCAGCTCCCTGCGAGAGAAGAGACACTGTTGGAGTTTTGCCAGGGCGTACAAAAGAGACCTGCTAACACTACCATTTAGGAAATAAGGATATCCTGACTATAGTAACTTCAATTAATCGACGAAATAAATAAAAATAAATACAAAAAACCGCACTTTAGACCCCTTAAAATCACTCGAATATTTTTCCAGCAAATTTTTTAAATTTACAGTGTTTTTCCAAACATATTGAGGAAGTGAAAACGACAAAGAATAAGTCGCCTCAGATGCACTTTAAATATAAAGTGCAAGTTTTGAAAAAAAAAGCGACCAATAACCCAGTCAGAAGTATTTGTTAAAAAATACCTGCGTTCAATTGGTATGAGTAATATTTCGGTATGAACTATGCCATATCTCGAGAAGGTTTTCCGCTGCACACATGCCCAACAGTTTATGATATACATTTCATTAAAGATGCGCACGCTACACATGAAATATGGAAGCCGGAAATGAAACGCGCGTAAAACACTTGCGACCTTCCTTGATTTTTTGCACCGATGCAACCAACATGCCAGGAAGCCGTAGGAACAATGACAGGAAAGAAGTAAAAAACTTATAGGCGGCTAGCCTGCAAATAAAGCTTCCCTTCTTCGCTTCCGGCCCGAGAGGCAAAACGGACGTCTGCGATTTACCTCCGAAAATTCCATACTGATGACGTGAATAATTACACCACACGCAGTTGATCTCGCATAATTAGCATTTTGCTTTTAGTTTGCTCACTGGCATCAGAGGATTGAATGAAAAAACTAGTCCTCTTTGTTGTAGTTCTAAAGGCATTTTTTCCTCTTGAATTGCTCGAATTTAAATTCTTGCCAAGATGCATACTTACAGTTTAAATAGTGATGGTAAGTTTTGGAATATTTCTTGAGGCAGCACTTCTATTTTATTGTGGCTAAGATCTCTGTAAAAAGTGAGAAGAAATGTATCAGGCAACATTAATGAAGAGAGAACGCCTTTTTGTATTTGAAAGGCTAGGCGACAGGAAAAAAATGTGTTCCATGTTCATTCATAACAACATTTATGTATGCCATTTACTACGGTTCTTGTGAAAGTAAGTGCAAACATTTGTTTTAATCTTGAAAATTAATTTTATTTTGCTCGGCGACCTTCCTTGATTTTTTGTATGCAAGTAACATGCAAGTAGAAAAGAGATTATTTGAGCCAGAAAAGCCGTAAAAACAATGACAGCAAAGTCTTATAGGCGGCTTTCGACACACGTCTCTGAAATGAAAGAAGAACTTTGTTTCACGAGCAGGATTCGAACCCGCATCTCCCTGTATACTAGTCGGGCGTGATATCCACTACAACATTGGGGCAAGCAGACTCGGGACGTGGCAACTTATTGATGTGAGTAAATCGAACGCGGCCAATCCAAGGGGCATTTTGGATTCGAGACATTTGTGTTTCATGGCCCTTTCCGACAATCAGGGTTACTGATGTAACAAATAGAACGGAAATTATTTGAGCCAAGAAAGCCGTAGAAACAATGACAGGAAAGACGTAAGTAACCGAGTGGAGATCACACCCGACTAGTACGCGGGAAGACGCGTGCTCGAATCCTGCTCGGGACACGAACTTTCAAGTTTTTCTTTCATTTCATAGACGTTTGTCGAAAGCCGCCTGTAAGCCTGTAGTATGGTGTTTTAAAACAATGTTAATGCAGCAATGGGTTTGGTAGAAAAGCAGGGTACATGCACAGCCTCAGTTTGATATCCAGGCGTTTACTCTACAGCAACACTTTTAATGTATCTGTCTTCGTGACATAATGTTGTTATTTCATTTGGAGTTATCCGCACAGAACTGAAATCAGGAAAACTCTAAAACTACGAAAGAGTGAAATCGCTACACTTCAAAGAAGTAAGTGTTGGGGAACACTAACATGCAAGGGAAAGTAAACGTTGATAAATCATTTACTTTGGCAATTTATAACTTCCTATTTATTGAATTTCCAAAGACAATTTTCCTGTGGAATTGCTCGAATTTAAATTCTTGCCAGATGCATACTTAAAAATCTAAATAGTGATGTGTAGGTTTTGGAATATTTCTTCAGGCAGCACTTCTATTTTATTGTAGCTAAGATCCCTTTAAAAAGTGAAGTAAAAAACGTGTCCAATTGCCATCATAATAACCATTTATATATGCCATTTACTACGGTTCTTGTGAACGTAAGTGAAAACATTTCGGTGTTGTATAAGTTTACGAAGACCATGACGTTGAAAGTTGTAAACTTTCACCTGATAGAGGTAACATTTTCGGAGAACATTTGTGTCATAATTAGAATAAGAATCGATGAATTGACCTGTATCTTTGATTAAAAAAAATAAATTTCTATATTTGGAAGAATGAAGTTTGCTTATGAGATAATATTAGGGGAGCTCATGTAGCCCGAAGTTCCCCATAACCATATAACAGGAAAACCTTGCATGCACAGAAATAGGAGAACCATGTAATTCACTTTTTATGGTCATCGTCGCGCGCCACATATTTCGCAGGAGAATGCGACGACGGGAGGGACTAGGTGGGGCATGCCTTCAGCATAGTCGGCTGACTTTATGCTAGGCTTTAAATCCAGACTCTGGATATCCTGTGATGCGCAGCACGCTTTAAAAGACAAGCCTAGGGAAATTGATAAAAATGGGGGGCGGGGCAGTCACGCCTAAGCGGCATTTTGATCTGCAAGTTACGCTGCTCTTTAACGCTAATCTGATTATTTACGATTTCCAAGCAAGGGAAGTCAGTTTCTCTCTTTTGGAAACGTAAAGAAGGAATACAAACAAACATCATGGCATGTTTCTTTTCTATTTTGGTTCACTCAACTCACTTCAGGTGAGGAGGTACCAAACAGAAAAAAGGATGCGGTAGCAATTCCTCTGTTTAGTTACATGGAAGGCTGAGTGTTAGAAGATATTTTGTGTTCGGTTGGGGTGAACTGCGCGTGCAGGCGACAATAATATTTCAATATTTCGGAAATTGACCTCATCTCAAAAAAGAGTTGGGCTGTTTGTATCTAATGAAGAACTAAACAAAAATGAGAATATGTCCACGTGACTGCGTAGAAGCACATATAGGCGTACGGGCGAACCGTTGCCGTGATTTGCTGTGAATATTATCCCTTCTCACAATGGGTGCGCGGGTAATTTGAATCCAAAGTCCGGGTCGCTAATCTAATTTTAAACGGTCAGTACACGGAACACACTGTCAACGCATCTTTGGACGGCTGCTGATCGAAAAGCCTTGAGAGATTTGCTCCCTAAAATTGCTCCTTGGCGGACGCTTTCATCCTATGAAGAGAAGCAATGTGTAGAGTATCTATTTGCGCTGCTCTAGGCGGAATCTTTAGGCAAGCGGATCCCTTCGGGCGAATTTATGGCTGGATTCCTTCAGTCGATCTGCCGGGCTCCGTAACTCGAGTGCCCTACCTTGAGAATTATATATAGAGGGGAATACAGAGAAGCTAAAACCCACTGGAATCGCTCTTAAACGCCTCCAAAGGCCATAAAAACACAAGTTATAGACACAAAAGGGCAGGTAAGTCGATTTTATTATTTTTCTTCTCATTTTGAAGTATTTTGTGCGATCGTTATATTCCCATACAAACTCTTATAATAACGCCGTTACTGCAAAGTCATGTTGACGGTTCCCAAAGAAGCTTGGGTTACCTGTGCTTTCACGTTCACTTCTGCGTTCGGTATTAAAATTTCAGCTTGTGTTTCCAGACATAACGCTGCATATAATCAATGAAAATGACATAGCAAATGGAACAAGTTTTAATTTATACCTGTTACTTTTTTTCTGAGCTTTGAAACTAGTTTGCGTAGTGGGAAAAATGAACAACTTTTTAACTTGAGTGACTATATTACTGCATTGAAACTATTGACCGTCTTTGTTAAAGATGGCTAGGATAGAAGTGGATTGAAAATCGAAAAGAAATTGCCACTTTTTTTCAAATTTTCACGCCAATACCTGAAAAAATAGGAAACCGACTGTTGTGGTTTGCTCTCCCTGCTAAATTTTCCATTTGATATCTTCTTGGCAATTCTGCAGAAGCATTTTTTTTTTTTTGAATAAAGTTATGAAGCAATGACTTAAGCACAGAATTGATCTGAACACTCCAAAATCATCGTTACAATATCCCTTTAAGGTTTCATTGAATTAAAGTTATAACGTCAATTCAAAGCGTCAAACGCAATGAAAATTCTAGCGAAAAGAATCAGTATTCACGCATACATACGTGTATATCCTTTATTTAAACACGAAAAGACTTAAAGCTAAAAGCTTGTGGGGTCGTGTAAAATTAATTACAAATAAATTTCTATGTGAGAGAGTGTCCATAAATGACAAACTTTTTATTCATTTTTGATGATAATCTCTTGCGCGCAATACAGAACGTGTTGCAAACGTCTTTTAAGAATTAAATGAAAGAAATGTAACAAACTCACAAGGCCCAGAGTTTCGGTAGATTGGAGAATATCCCTTTATGCACAATGCGGATGTCATTCGATCCCAGCTCCCTGCGAGAGAAGAGACACTGTTGGAGTTTTGCCAGGGCGTACAAAAGAGACCTGCTAACACTACCATTTAGGAAATAAGGATATCCTGACTATAGTAACTTCAATTAATCGACGAAATAAATAAAAATAAATACAAAAAACCGCACTTTAGACCCCTTAAAATCACTCGAATATTTTTCCAGCAAATTTTTTAAATTTACAGTGTTTTTCCAAACATATTGAGGAAGTGAAAACGACAAAGAATAAGTCGCCTCAGATGCACTTTAAATATAAAGTGCAAGTTTTGAAAAAAAAAGCGACCAATAACCCAGTCAGAAGTATTTGTTAAAAAATACCTGCGTTCAATTGGTATGAGTAATATTTCGGTATGAACTATGCCATATCTCGAGAAGGTTTTCCGCTGCACACATGTCCAACAGTTTATGATATACATTTCATTAAAGATGCGCACGCTACACATGAAATATGGAAGCCGGAAATGAAACGCGCGTAAAACACTTGCGACCTTCCTTGATTTTTTGCACCGATGCAACCAACATGCCAGGAAGCCGTAGGAACAATGACAGGAAAGAAGTAAAAAACTTATAGGCGGCTAGCCTGCAAATACAGCTTCCCTTCTTCGCTCCCGGCCCGAGAGGCGTTTCGCGAAACGGACGTCTGCGATTTACCTCCGAAAATTCCATACTGATGACGTGAACCATTAATTGGCTTTCCGGAATATAATTATACCACACGCAGTTGATCTCGCATAATTATCATTTTTGCTTTTAGTTTGCTCACTGACATCAGAGGATTGAATGAAAAAACTAGTCCTCTTTGTTTTAGTTCTAAAGACATTTTTTCCTGTGGAATTGCTCGAATTTAAATTCTTGCCAAGATGCATACTTACAGTAAAGATAGTGATGATAAGATTTGGAATATTTCTTGAGGCAGCACTTCAATTTTATTGTGGCTAAGATCTCTGTAAAAAGTGAGAAGACATGCATCAGGCAACATTAATGAAGAGAGAACGCCTTTTTGCATTTAAAAGGCTAGGCGACAGTTAGGAAAAGAATGTGTTCCATGTCCATTCATAACAACATTTATGTATGCCATTTACTGCGGTTCTTGTGAAAATCAATTTTATTTTGCTCGGCGACCATCCTTGATTTTATGTATGCAAGTAACATGCAAGTAGAACAGAGATTATTTGAGCCAGAAAAGCCGTAAAAGCAATGACAGCAAAGTCTTATAGGCGGCTTTCGACACACGTCTCTGAAATGAAAGAAGAACTTTGTTTCACGAGCAGGATTCGAACCCGCATCTCCCTGTATACTAGTCGGGCGTGATATCCACTACAACATTGGGGCAACCAGACTCGGGACGTGGCAACTTATTGATGTGAGTAAATCGAACGCGGCCAATCCAAGGGGCATTTTTGATTCGAGAAATTTGTGTTTCATGGCCCTTTCCCGACAATCAGGGTTACTGATGTAACAAATAGAACAGAATTTATTTGAGCCAGGAAAGCCGTAGAAACAATGACAGAAAAAACGTAAGTAACCGAGTGGAGATCACACCAGACTAGTACGCGGGAAGACGCGTGCTCGAATCCTGCTCGGGACACGAACTTTCAAGTTTTTCTTTCTTTTTATAGACGTTTGTCGAAAGCCGCCTGTAAGCCTGTAGTATGGTGTTTTAAAACAATGTTAATGCAGCAATGGGTTTGGTAGAAAAGCACGGTACATGCACAGCCTCAGTTTGATATCCAGGCGTTTACTCTACAGCAACACTTCTAATGTTATCTGTCTTCCTGACATAATGTTGTTATTTCATTTGGAGTTATCCGCACAGAACTGAAATCAGGAAAACTCTAAAACTACGAAAGAGTGAAATCGCTACACTTCAAAGAGGTAAGTGTTGGGGAACACTAACATGCAAGGGAAAGTAAACGTTGATAAATCATTTACTTTGGTAATTTATAACTTCCTATTTATTGAAGTTCCAAAGACATTTTTCCTGTGGAATTGCTCGAATTTGAATTCTTGCCAGATGTATACTTACAATTGAGATAGTGATGGTAAGTTTTGGAATATTTCTTCAGGCAGCACTTCTATTTTATTGTGGCTAAGACCCCTGTAAAAAGTGAAGTAAAAAACGTGTCCAATTTCCATCATAGTAACCATTTATATATGCCATTTACTACGGTTCTTGTGAACGTAAGTGAAAACATTTCGGTGTTGGATAATGCTTTCGACACACGTCTCTGAAATGAAAGAAGAACTTTGTTTCACGAGCAGGATTCGAACCCGCATCTCCCTGTATACTAGTCGGGCGTGATATCCACTACAACATTGGGGCAACCAGACTCGGGACTTGGCAACTTATTGATGTGAGTAAACCGAACGCGGCCAATCCAAGGGGCATTTTTGATTCGAGAAATTTGTGTTTCATTTCCCTTTCCCGACAATCAGGGTTACTGATGTAACAAATAGAACAGAAATTATTTGAGCCAGGAAAGCCGTAGAAACAATGACAGAAAAAACGTAAGTAACCGAGTGGAGATCACACCAGACTAGTACGCGGGAAGACGCGTGCTCGAATCCTGCTCGGGACACGAACTTTCAAGTTTTTCTTTCTTTTTATAGACGTTTGTCGAAAGCCGCCTGTAAGCCTGTAGTATGGTGTTTTAAAACAATGTTAATGCAGCAATGGGTTTGGTAGAAAAGCACGGTACATGCACAGCCTCAGTTTGATATCCAGGCGTTTACTCTACAGCAACACTTCTAATGTATCTGTCTTCCTGACATAATGTTGTTATTTCATTTGGAGTTATCCGCACAGAACTGAAATCAGGAAAACTCTAAAACTACGAAAGAGTGAAATCGCTACACTTCAAAGAGGTAAGTGTTGGGGAACACTAACATGCAAGGGAAAGTAAACGTTGATAAATCATTTACTTTGGTAATTTATAACTTCCTATTTATTGAAGTTCCAAAGACATTTTTCCTGTGGAATTGCTCGAATTTGAATTCTTGCCAGATGTATACTTACAATTGAGATAGTGATGGTAAGTTTTGGAATATTTCTTCAGGCAGCACTTCTATTTTATTGTGGCTAAGACCCCTGTAAAAAGTGAAGTAAAAAACGTGTCCAATTTCCATCATAGTAACCATTTATATATGCCATTTACTACGGTTCTTGTGAACGTAAGTGAAAACATTTCGGTGTTGGATAATGCTTTCGACACACGTCTCTGAAATGAAAGAAGAACTTTGTTTCACGAGCAGGATTCGAACCCGCATCTCCCTGTATACTAGTCGGGCGTGATATCCACTACAACATTGGGGCAACCAGACTCGGGACTTGGCAACTTATTGATGTGAGTAAACCGAACGCGGCCAATCCAAGGGGCATTTTTGATTCGAGAAATTTGTGTTTCATTGCCCTTTCCCGACAATCAGGGTTACTGATGTAACAAATAGAACAGAAATTATTTGAGCCAGGAAAGCCGTAGAAACAATGACAGGAAAGACGTAAGTAACCGAGTGGAAATCACACCCGACTAGTACGCGGGGAGACGCGTGCTCGAATCCTGCTCGGGACACGAACTTTCAAGTTTTTCTTTCTTTTTATAGACGTTTGTCGAAAGCCGCCTGTAAGCCTGTAGTAAGGTGTTTTAAAACAATGTTAATGCAGCAATGGGTTTGGTAGAAAAGCACGGTACATGCACAGCCTCAGTTTGATATCCAGACGTTTACTCTACAGCAACACTTCTAATGTATCTGTCTTCCTGACATAATGTTGTTATTTCATTTGGAGTTATCCGCACAGAACTGAAATCAGGAAAACTCTAAAACTCCGAAAGAGTGAAATCGCTACACTTCAAAGAGGTAAGTGTTGGGGAACACTAACATGCAAGGGAAAGTAAACGTTGATAAATCATTTACTTTGGCAATTTATAACTTCCTATTTATTGAAGTTCCAAATACATTTTTCCTGTGGAATTGCTCGAATTTAAATTCTTGCCAGATGCATACTTACAATCTAAATAGTGACGGTAAGTTTTGGAATATTTCTTCAGGCAGCACTTCTATTTTATTGTGGCTAAGACCCCTGTAAAAAGTGAAGTAAAAAACGTGTCCAATTTCCATCATAGTAACCATTTATATATGCCATTTACTACGGTTCTTGTGAACGTAAGTGAAAACATTTCGGTGTTGTATAAGTTTACGAAGACCATGACGTTGAAAGTTGTAAGCTTTCACCTGATAGATGTAACATTTTCGGAGAACATTTGTGTCATAATTAGAATAAGAATCGATGAATTGACCTGTATCTTTGATTAAAAAAAATTAAATTTCTATATTTGGAAGAATGAAGTTTGCTTATGAGATAATATTAGGGGAGCTCATGTAGCCCGAAGTTCCCCATAACCATATAACAGGAAAACCTTGCATGCACAGAAATAGGAGAACCATGTATTTCACTTTTTATGGTCATCGTCGCGCGCCACATATTTCGCAGGAGAATGCGACGACGGGAGGGACTAGGTGGGGCATGCCTTCAGCATAGTCGGGTGACTTTATGCTACGCTTTAAATCCAGACTCTGGATATCCTGTGATGCGCAGCACGCTTTAAAAGACATGCCTAGGGAAATTGATAAAAATGGGGGGCGGGGCAGTCACGCCTAAGCGGCATTTTGATCTGCAAGTTACGCTGCTCTTTAACGCTAATCTGATTATTTACGATTTCCAAGCAAGGGAAGTCAGTTTCTCTCTTTTCGAAACGTAAAGAAGGAATACAAACAAACATCATGGCATGCTTTTTTTCTATTTTGGTTCACTCAACTCACTTCAGGTGAGGAGGTACCAAACAGAAAAAAGGATGCGGTAGCAGTTCGTCTGTTTAATTACATGGAAGACTGAGTGTTAGAAGATATTTTGTGTTCGGTTGGGGTGAATAGCGCGTGCAGGCGACAATAATATTTCAATATTTCGGAAATTGACCTCATCTTAAAAAGAGTTGGGCTGTTTGTATATAATGAAAAACTAAACAAAAATGAC
This sequence comes from Blastomussa wellsi, assembly GCA_947652115.1. Classification (NCBI taxonomy): domain Eukaryota; kingdom Metazoa; phylum Cnidaria; class Anthozoa; order Scleractinia; family Plerogyridae; genus Blastomussa; species Blastomussa wellsi. The sequence goes on along the minus strand of OX393570.1, from coordinate 6,312,319 downwards.
AATATGTCCACGTGACTGCGTAGAAGCATATATAGACGTACGGGCGAACCGTTGCCGTGATTTGCTGTGAATATTATCCCTTCTCACAATGGGTGCGCGGTTAATTTGAATCCAAAGTCCGGGTCGCTAATCTAATTTTAAACGGTCAGTACACGGAACACACTGTCAACACATCTTTGGACGGCTGCTGATCGAAAAGCCTTGAGAGATTTGCTCCCTAAAATTGCTCCTTGGCGGACGTTTTCATCCTATGAAGAGAAGCAATGTGTAGAGCATCTATTAGCGCTGCTCTAGGCGGAATCTTTAGGCGAGCGGATCCCTTCGGGCGAATTTATGGCTGGATTCCTTCAGTCGATCTGCCGGGCTCCGTAACTCGAATGCCCTACCTTGAGAATTATATATGGAGAGGAATACAGAGAAGCTAAAACCCACTGGAATCGCTCTGAAACGCCTCCAAAGGCCATAAAAACACAAGTTATAGACACAAAAGGGCAGGTAAGTCGATTTTATTATTTTTCTTCTCATTTTGAAGTATTTTGTGCGATCGTTATATTCCCATACAAACTCTTATAATAACGCCGTTACTGCAAAGTCATGTTGACGGTTCCCAAAGAAGCTTGGGTTACCTTTGCTTTCACGTTCACTTCTGCGTTCGGTAATAAAATTTCAGCTTGTGTTTCCAGACATAACGCTGCATATAATCAATGAAAATGACATAGCAAATGGAACAAGTTTTAATTTATATCTGTTACTTTTTTTCTGAGCTTTGAAACTAGTTTGCGTAGTGGGAAAAATGAACAACTTTTTAACTTGAGTCTTGCGGTTTGTGAACCTTAAGTCTTTTTCCTTGTGAATCTATTTTCATTTCAGTTTTCTAGCGAGCTGCATTCTGATAGTAAACAACAACACAGAAACTTCATTTCCTTGATATGATCGAATGTGACCGGCCAACATGACCGGCAGTGTGAAAGTTTGACCGGTGAAAGCCCAATCAGGCCAGACATTGTCCTTTTACCGGCCCTTATTTTCAGCCCTGTAAACGCATATTTAGGTCTATATATTTTAATATCAAGCACCGAAAAGAAGGGCGTACAAGAGGGACCTTATTGGTTTGCCTTTTGTATGAGACAACAGCTCTGTTAAAATATATCACGAGAGACAATGAGAATGAAGAATGCTGACACACTTACAATATTCTCAGATTCATTTGCTTGGTGAATATCCCTTTGGGGAGATACTGTATTTTATTTGATGTCAAGTCCCTGAAAGAAAAGGAAACGAATTTTAGTCAATTCAGGTCCATAGAAAGCGACAAGTCAACCTTAATGTAATATAAAACAAAAAGGAAATTTATTCCCACACAGAATAAATGAATTGATGCGGCTCGCTACGTGAGTTAATGTTTAACTAGTAGGGGTCAGTTTTAATACGGGACTCTTAGTTCTGAGTATTTAATCAAATGCAGGCCAGACTTCAGGCCTCTTTTTTTCCAGCTTCAGAAGAAAAACGTTTTCACGGTCTTTAGACGTGCAATCGAACCTACAAGTTCACCTAACATCCCGTATCTTGGCTAAAGAAGAGAAGCGGAGAAAAAGTTAAGTACCGTTTAGTGATATTTTGCTGCAAGCGAAGTTTTATTTTCATTCATCGCTGCCTGGGATCAATGATGGCCGCCTTAGCTAAACCATGCGCTCTTGTGTTTGGGCATTCATTTGTGCGACGATTCGGCGAATTCATAGACAATAGCCCGCCAAGAGATCTTTATCGTCGGGATTTGCAGCTTGTTGATACCTGTGAGGTCGAGATTTTTGGTACAGGAGGGCGCACAGTCGACCACAGGCAGCCCAAGCTCACGTTGTGATCAGGATCATACTGCATAATAGCTGTCATGGCAAAAATATAAGAGTTTGTATGGGGGTAACCCCGCCTCATTAACAAACTATACCTCACCGGAGTACCACACCGCAAACCACACCGTCAATTGCTCTCAACAAGTTTTGTTTGACTCCCCTTGGTCCCCTCAGGACGATTAACGAGGCGGGGTTACAAAGGAGCTTTTTAACGGTCGTGTGTCGTGACGAGCGTGTACAGACACAATGGAGATCTTTTTACCTTGGATTTTTTAAAGCAAACGGCCGCTTCGCATCGATTACAGAGCCTGGACTGAGTTGTTGTTGAGTTAAAATGAAACTTGAACATCCTTTCTTGGAATTCGCGATGGATTTGAGGCCGTTTGACCATTGTAAGCTGGGAATTTCCGCTTGGCTCGTCGGGCGTTCCGAACTGGAGTGTGCAGCCTTGTTCTTTTCTTTGTAGTGGGGAACCCAGAAAGCGATAACTCGCCTAAATGGCCAAGAATCGTCAAAATAAGCGTTCAGAAAAGAATAAAAACACAGTGAAAGTAAGGTAAGTCAATTTTATTTAAGATTTGGCAGTATTTCGGTTTGCTAAAAGGTGTTGTAAATTATTCCCATACAAACTCTTATATTTTTGCCATGTCAGCGTGAGCTTGGGCTGCCTGTGCTTGAACACGATTAGAGGCACCGCCCCCAATGTTGTAGTAATGGAGATGGGTTCCAACGACGCGTGCGATAGGGATTGGGACGCGGAAACCATCGCATCGTCGCTAGTAGCGTTAACTGAATTACTGATCAGCGAATGCAAGATCCAGTTTATCGCGGTATGCCAGATTCTCCCGAGGAAACATCCACCCTTCGAGGAATATAATGAACGCGTTCACCTGATAAACGCGTTAGTGAGCGAAAAGTTACGGCATGTCGAACGAGCCAAGTTTTGGCGCCACCGTTCCCTCATTGATCCTTCGGCAAATATATATTTTTCCGATGGTATACATCTTAACGAAGGTGGGAACAGAGCTCTTTACAAGAGTTATAGAGGAGCCATTCTCTTCGCCCTGGCTCAATTGAGGAAATTTCAATCTCTTCACTAGTATCTTTGATGAACAGAATTTTTGGTGAGTTCCTGCTCCCCCTTTGTAATTTTGTATGGTATTAGATTAGGCATGTGTGTGTGGATTAAAGTCACCCCTGAGTGTTGGCACTGCAATGATATTTATCGTAGTGCTACTAAGGGTGAAGGTGGATTAAAGTCACAGTCAAATGTGACAACAACAGCTTAGGTTTATATTACTGGATTATAGCAGTATTTATTTAAAACTAGTGATAGTATATTGCGAATTCTGAGTCTGGTATTCTGGTATATAAACTCATACACCGTTGACCACATGTGGCCTTCTTTAATTCAAAAATGTTTCTGTTATGGGTGCGTGTGGATTCAAGTCCCCCTTGGGTTTGCATGGCAATAATTTAATTGTTATGCCACTATGGGGGCATGTAGGTTAATGCCACCCTAAAGTGATTGCCCTTCACTATTTTATTGTTTTCAGTTATGGGTGCATGTGGATTAAAGTCGCCCTTGTGTTAAGGGAGGTCAGGAGCCTGGCTGGTCAGCAGGGGTCATGGAACAATTGCGGCTGGAGTATTGCTCTGTGCCATTCATGACCAGGTTCTGCTGTTGCATCATCTGGTATGCCTATTACACTGCTTTAGGTGTTATAGAAAGCCGCTGTAATGTGCGCATTGCAGTGGTAGCCACGGCTCCTCTCCACCCTGTTTTCCTGCACTAGTTGAAGTAGGGATGCCACTATGGGCAATAGTTAACCACAAAAGCAGCCCTCTTACAATCTTGGCTGCAGTTTCAAAGGTTGATGATGATTGTTGTTGTCCTACAGAATGCCACCTAAACGAACTTACCAGGAACGTGCCGCAAAGCGGAGAAGGACCAGTCTTGACGAGACCAGTTCTGGTCCCCGGGCAACACAGCCAAACCCTCCAGCCCTTCCTGGCCCCAGTGGAATAGGAACGCTAACCCCTGAAATTATTGCAGCAATAAGTACTGCAGTCACTTAAGCCCTCCAAGCAGCAGCTGCTACCCCACCAGTCCAGTTTGTACCGGATGCACAAGTACCGGTTGGAGGCAGCAGTGTACGACCAAGGAATGACTTGAGCACAGAGGTTCAGCCAGACACGGAAGCATCAGATGTGGTTCAAGGAACTATGCGGAGGATGATTGACAACTTGACTGGCAATCAAGACAAAACATCTACCAGTAAGAACTCTTTCCTCTCAGAAGGAATCCCTCTGAGCAACATAGTGCCAGAGAAAGTTAAAAACCAAATATGGGCTAATGAGTTTATTGATTTTTCCCTATTACTTAAGAGCAATATAAGTAACACAGATGATGATCAGTATACCATCAAATTTGAAACAAAAAAGGGGGGACAGCCGTCAGTGGTGCTTGCCCCAAATGCAAAGAGGCACACTTTGCATAGTATAGATCAGTGGAAATCAGCGTTTCAGATATATGTTGCAATTTATACAGAGAAATCCCCGAAAGACACCCCTGCACTGATGAAATATGGTTCTGTCATCCGGGAACTTGCCACCTTGGGGGCAAACTGGAAGTTTTACGATGAGAACTTTTGTAAACTTCGGCAATCCCAGGGTACCCCATGGGACCAAATTCATTCTGAGCTCTGGTTAAGATCTCATTCCTTTCGGGACAAGCCTACTAACTATCCAAAGAGAGCTAGGCATGAGGGCCCCTACATTCCCAACGGGTATTGTTGGAAATTTCATAGGGGAGTACAGTGCCCTGGATGTTCCTTTAAACACCAGCGTTTCCGGTGTGGGCAGTCTCACCCCATTGCCAAATGCCAACAACCAAAGCAGTCTGCAGGGCAAAGGAAAAAACCTAATGTTTCCAACAGCCGGAGCACTCCCAACACCAGGTCTGGTTGAGAAGCTGGCATTTTATTTAGAGGGCTATGATGCTCAAATTTCTCAGGAGCTAGTATTAGGTTTTGTTCATGGTTTTCGTTTACATTTTCAAGGAACACAACAGGGCCAATTTTCATCGAATCTGCAATCGGCGTTTCAAAACCCAGAGATTGTTGACCATAAGCTGGATAAAGAAATTTGTGAGGGGCGAATTAGGGGCCCTTTTGTTCAGCCCCCCTTTTATAACTTGAAAGTTTCCCCTTTGGGGGTTATTTCTAAAAAACAACCAGGTGAATATGGCATGATACACCACCTCTCTTTTCCATGCGGAGGTTCAGTGCATGACTTTATTCCATCAGAATTATGTTCGGTGCATTATGCAACAGTAGATGATGCTGTCAAAATGATAAAGAAAATAGGACCTCACTGCCATCTGGCTAAGACTGATGTTAGGAGTGCTTTCCATATAATCCCAGTAAACCCTGCTGATTACTACCTATTAGGTATGCACTGGAAGGGTAATTATTATGTAGATTGCTGCTTGCCAATGGGACTAGCTAGCTCATGTAGGACCTTTGAGATGCTTAGTACTGCTTTGGAATGGGTTGCACGAAACAAACTCAATATCCCACATGTAATTCATATTCTGGATGATTTTTTAATTGCGGTTGAGTCATTTGACACATGTCAAACCAGCCTTCAACAATTTTTGACATTTTGTGAGAATGTTGGGGTGCCCATGGCACCAGAAAAAACTGAGGGCCCTTCTCCAGTTTTAACTTTTGCGGGAATTGAATTAGATTGTAGTACAAATGAAGTTCGGCTCCCTTATGACAAAGTTGAAAAATGTTTGTTGGCAATTCGCAGTTTGCTTGGGAGGAAGAAAGTCACACTGAAGGAGCTCCAATCTCTTATTGGCTTATTGAATTTTGCATGCTCGGTTGTAACTCCGGGCAGAGTTTTTCTTCGGAGGCTGATCAATCTTACCATTGGAATTAAGCATTCACATCATTTCATACGCTTAACAAGTGAAGCCAAAAAAGATTTACGGATTTGGGAAACCTTCATGAGCTCTTTCAATGGAAAATCCTTTTTCCTTGAGGATGACTGGGCCTCCTCCTACAGCTTATGCTTTTACACTGATTCAGCACAATCTAGTGGTTACGGTCTTATTTTCGGCAAACAGTGGGCATATGGTACGTGGCCAGACTCTTGGAAAGGCCACCATATTAGCTTCCTGGAATTTTTTCCAATAGTTTTAGGCCTAAGCTTGTGGTGCAGCCAGTATGGTATGAACCCAGAGCCAACCCCTCTACCGGTGCACCTGCTACCAGAGAACTGGGAGATACTTTGACACAGTTGCTAGAAGCAAGTTTGATCACTGCTTCCTTGAGCACTTACCGTAGACCTTGGTATCAGTTCCGTCACTTTCTGGCAGATAAGTTACAAATCCAGGGTCCAATTTTTCCAATCTTAACTGAGCATTTGGCCCTGTTTATTGCATATCTAGCAGAGCAAAAGTATGCTTCATCTACAGTATTGACCTACATTTCAGCTTTAGGCTTTCCTCATCGATTGGCGGGTTTACCTGACCCGACAAAAGAAGACATGATACTGCTAACACTTAGGGTTTATAATAAACTTAATCCTTCGAGAGACTCCCGTTTGCCAATTTCTTTACCAATTCTGGAAAACATCATTTCCTCTTGTGTTCACACACAGTCAACACTGTACAATAGGACACTGTTACAGGGCATGTATGCCATTGCCTTTTTTGCTGCCTTAAGGATCGGCGAGATCACATGTCAACCAAATCAAACTGATCAGAATTTAATATTTTTTTAACCAGGCTAGCTTCATAAAAGCAATGGGGATAGCATTGATGCAATTAAGCTCACGTTAAGACATTACAAGCATAGTAATCCAGCACAACCTGTGAATATTTTTATTTATCAGGCCCAACCAGTTTGCCCTGTCAATCTATTACTTGCATACTTAAACTTAAGGGGAACCTCTCCTGGTCCACTTTTTTGCTGGCCAGATCTCTCCCCAATTTCGCGATTTTTTTTTACTAAGGCCTTAGCTTATTCCCTTCGTTTTTGTGATTTGGATTTGTCAGGGTATAAATCTCACAGTTTTCGCATCGGGGCAGCATCCTGGGCAGCTTCCAAGGGCATGTCCGATGCCCAGATTAGGGCCTTTGGGAGATGGAAATCTAATGCCTTTCTCAGGTATATTCGTGCACCTTCTATAGGTTCAAACTAGCAGCTGGGTACCATATGCCTACAATGCAGGATGTGGAGCAGTCTCTTTTGAGCAGGGGCCAAATGATTCTGCGCTACAGACGTTCAAAGAGAGATAAGCCATTTATTCATTTATTTAGAGAAAAATCAAATTCAGCGCAGAGATTTTTGAGCAGGGGCCAATTTTCCAAGCGCAGTGTTTGATCCTGATTTATGTCGATAAGCACTTTTGTGTTACTGTTTAGACGGGAGAGATAGCATTGATCTCTTCAGCAGGGGCCAATTGTTTCAGTGTTGTCTCTCGATTATGAGGTGTTTATTTACTATTGAGTGTTATGAAGTTTGGTTTCTCGTTGGGCACCATGTGAGCAGGGGCCACTTGGTTGCCTCTTTTAACTTATATTTGTTCAGGGCGCATTGCCATGGCTTCGGGTGGGGCGGCCCTTGCTTGTTTCTCGCACAGGGCTTTGGCGGGTTTGCACTCACCTTTGCTGGAAATTAATTACCATTTTAGATTATGTGATTCAGTTGACTTGTTAGAAAATAAACGGCCACGATTGTGGCCAATATATGGCAGAACTCTTGATCTCAGTTTCATTACTTGCTCCCAGCAAACAGAGCTCAGCCTTGGCTATGCGCCCCTTTTGAGTTCAAGGTAACGAGTGAGAAGCATAAATATAGTTTACACGTCTGTGTTTCATCGAAATATCAAAACGCCGATAAGAGGGATGCAAATACGATGCTCAGCGGAGTTTTGACGAAATATGAGGTGTTTGGATAGCTGATGAAACACTGTCTCAAGTGTGTGATATTTCTTCTCAATCGCGAAACAAAAATAAAATGGTAAAAATCTATGCTAATTAATGCCAGGTATCCAAACCTCCGTCATGGTTTTGATTTTCTTTATTTTAACTTGATGATTTATTAATGATTTTGAGAAGGAGAAGATATATCCTGGCAAACGATTACGATTATTGGCAAAGCGTCATAAAAATCGACAAACTTTGTTTGAGAGAACACTTTATAACATTTAAGAACAACAAAAATAAAAAAAACTACAACTAAATATTCAACTAAAATATGTTAATGTGCTTAAGTTTATGTTTTGAACGAGTGTTCTGTACTTACAGGTATTGCAACATCAAAAGAGAAGAGAAAACATTTTCTGTTAAATTTTGAATGCGATTATCCTTTAAGTTTCTACAAAAAAAAAAAAAACACAAATAAGACGAAAAAGAAAAAAAAAACATTACGATATATTATATTTTTATTTTCCACGGTATGTCAAATTATTCAATGCTGTTAACTAAAGCTCTCTTGGTCATTCCAAGGAACTTTGGTTTCCTTTACATAGGAACGACATGATAAATAAAGGGTTTAAATTTATTGTTATTTAAGAGTCTAAATTGTAAGAGTTATTCTTATAGAATGGGATACATGGATGGGGCGGTGGCCTTAGGATTAGCACACTGGACTAGCCAGTCGTCCCGGGATAGGATCTTTCCTTGTTACATAATATAACATATATTCAGTAGAAAGGTGTTTCTGGGGAAAGTTGAAATTAGACACTTTGACTGATGTAGAATGGAATGTTTTTAAATTAGCATACAACACATGCAGTTCTTTCAAGTCATCAAAGGCATCCGAAGAGATACTACTGATTTTATTCAGCTGTAGATCTCTGTCAAGAAAGCACAGAATGAATCAGAATTAGTCGCTATGTGGAAAGGGGAAAGTCAACAGTAACACGCTAACGAAATCTCGATTATGAATGATACCAGTTACTATATGAAAGTTATTTTCGAGGGCGGAACGAAAACAGGGTAAAACACAAAGCTTTCTTTGGAACTTACAATGCTTCTTCAGAATTTCTAACAATATTCAAGCTAAACTAATTAAGTAATTAATTCATTAATTTCTTGATTAGTTAATTGATTAGTATAGGTAATCCCATGAGACCTCGTACTATTAAGGATTAATTGCACGAGAGTTTTCAAAATTTTCCAAAATTGCCCGAGTCGCGAAGCGACGAAGGCAATTTGGAAAATTTTGAAAACTCAAGTGCAATTAATCCTTAATAGCACGAGGTCTCATGGGATTACTTGTTTATCAATAAAGGGCAAAATTTATACGAAGGAAAATCACGCGCGCAGTCTATTTTTATCTGGGAAGCCTGTTTAGCGCTACGGCAATTAACGGATTAGCCAATCATTAACAGGTAATCATGCCCTCTCTTGATTACTAAAAATGTCCTCGATTAAGAAAAAATGCCCTCTCTCTCAACCAATCAGCGCTCAGTAATTTTGCCCTTTATTGATAAATTTAATAATCAGTCAAAATAACTTTCTTGGATTTCTTAATTCGTGAATAAAAAGTCAGACATCGCACTTTCTATGAAGTAATCTAAATATACTCACAGTACTTTAACTGCATCCATATGACGAAATGCGCCCACCGGAAGCTCGCTGATGTAATTCTGTTGTAAAGACCTGTTTGTGTTTAAGAAATAACAATTAACATTTCATACTATGCTTAATATTATTATTATTAATAATATTAATATTATTATTATTATGCTTAATATTATTATTCCATACCGGCATATTAACCTTATTTCCTTTTATAACCCCCCACGCTAAAACAACGCCTTCTCTCTTTGAGTCAAATACCCACCTCCCTCTTTTCAAAAACCTAAATGTCAATTTTTGTAAATAGCTAATAAAATATTATTTTTTGGTCAATCAAAAGTACTGCTTTTGATGTTCTTTATAAAGTCGTGGCAACCACAGGTGTGAGAGTGATGTTCTAAAGTTCGTAGTTTTGTAGTTTAGTTATTCAGTTGAACTTTATAGGCCACTTGGAATAAAACATCCAATCAAAACAGTTATGACATAGAGGGAAAAAGTAGTAAATGTTACTTGGTTGACACACTCGAGGACATTTTTCAATAATTTTGGTAATTGCGCGGGGAAAAATTATTTGATCCTGATTGGACGAGCGGGGAATTTTCTCGTTTTCAATTGGCTGAGCGTGCTGCACCTGGCTTCTTGACGGCGATATTTTGAGAAATATTTTCAAACAGACAACTCGCTTGTACGTCGCTTCGGAATTTGCTTCAGTTTCCCGATTCCCAACTGACTTCTTCGTATCGCTTCTGTCAAATATGGTTTTACCACATGAAACTTGAGCAAAAAAGCACAGAGCTTGTTCAGAGAAGGAAGATGGTTAAATTTTAAATTTCTTAACGTTCCACTTTCGAGTAGTCGCACTTTAATATACATCGTATATTCCCTGCTTTCTTGTCCATGGTATAATTTACTGCCCTGAAAATTGATTCACAAGTGCAAAGAAGCGGCTGTCATTTTTTGACAACTACTACTCACTCTCCACAATAGAACGGATAAACGGATGAGCAGCATTTATACTGCCTCGTACCCAGGCGCCTCAAAGTCACGTGCGCAAGCAACTTGGGAAGGTTTCTTGTAAAAGCAAAGGGCCATGGGAAGGCTCAACGACAAATTGGAGAAGATCTTTGCGGACTTCTCAAGCCTTTTATTCCAAGATTTAAAGTGCGTAGCTTGGTAGTTGATGAGTATGTGAATGAGAAATGTCATCATTTTTTGAGAACAGGGGATATCCTCGTATTGTTGTCGCCAACAGCCAAAGACGAACCCGGGAGGTCAGCCGCAAAAGAGCACTCGATAATTCCGAAAGAGGGGCCAGGGCTCGAAGCCCCGAGAAAGTACCTCTAGTCCTCGTCATGAAAATTCTTCTTAAGAACTTCCGTATTCTGACCGATGACCCAACTACGAAGCTGTTACCAAGCTTTTGTGCGTTTATCGGCGGGATGAGTCTCCGAGACATCCTGGTTCACAGCACTTTGTCGTCTCGGGCTGATCATACCCAAGGAAAGCCAGCGGGAGGATTTCCTTGCCGCAGACCCCGGTGCTTCACGCGTGACGTCACGGGAAGGTCGGCAACGATCACCAACGCCAACGGAGACGTAGTCTATGTCATCACGTGCAAGCGGTTTTACATGTTGTACATTGGCGAAACTGGTCGTGTCACTTTGGATGTCATTTTACGGCCTCTTTCCGCCTCAAGCGAGTAGCGAGAGTGTTGTTCGTCCGATCTGTTCGTCTTTCACCTCAAACGTGTAGCGAGAGCATCGTGACCGATCTGTTCGTCCTTAACCTCAAGCGTTGAGCTAGTGTTATTTGGCGGATCTGTTCGTCCTTGACCTGACAAGCTTGTAGTGAGGGAATGTTGTTCGTCCGATCTCTCCGTCCTTGACCTCAAGCGTGCAGCGAGAGCGTCGTTCCTCCTTTGAGCGGTATACAATCACGTCTTCAAGTTTACCGCTGCTTTTACGTACATAAAGAGAAGCTTTTGATTTTTCGTCGTGCGTGTGCATAATTCCACGCGGTTCCTTTGGGCTCCAAAACATTTCATTACCCAAAGAGCCAAAAATCATCAGGCGCCGGCCAAAAGCACCTGCATTTTCCTCACCTGCGCTTCCTATCCTTCGCTTACTAGTAGCAGTAAGAATTTAAATCTCAACAACAACAGATATCGTATTCGTTGTCCCTTAGTTTTCAAAACGAATAAACGTCTATTAGGTTGATCGCGATAAAAATAACTTTTTGCCATTATGAGACGGTAATACCGCATTTTATTATATATATAGCGACAATTTTAGGTAATAAACCTTGCAAATAGAATTCTATATCTGCTATATTTTCACATGTGAGAAAAGCGATACGTCCAATCAGCTTCGCGTATACCTTTCTTCACATGTGAAAAATATAACCAATCAGCATCAAGAGTAGAACGACCTAACCAATCAGAGCGCGGGAATTCAAATGGTTTCCAACGAGGTTGTGAAAACAACGCGCTGCAAGTTTGCAAGCTCTCGAAGACAGTTTAAATTTTAGCTACAAATTTTGTACTTTTGAGAACTTTATGGAAAGGAAAGCCATCAGAAACACGCAAAGCAAAACCTTAAGAACACAGTTATGATATGGAAATGCCAAAATCATTCTCCAGGCGGAGCGAAGACAAACTAAATGTCGATCAGGGAAAGCCAAGAAATGAAAGACTTTCATTGTAGCTTTGATACAACGCAGCCGTGGACGTTCTAAGAAAATTCAAGCACTCTTGGGAACACAAGGGTAAAGTAAATATTTCACTTTTGAATATGGATTTACGTCGTAATTATTGTTTAATGAACCGACTCCTTGTGTTATGACAACTTTTGTTCAAAAATTCGCCAGTTGATTTGCGCGCAGTAGTTGATTCACTTATGGCGACGTTTCTCGATGCGATAGCAAAAGCTTTTCTTTTAAAAAGTATTAACACAGTGTGTTTTATACCGCTATTTAAATAAAATTCTTGCTTACGATGGCTTGTCGTGGCCGTAATTTTTCTTTTCTATTTAAAAGAGATCTCGCTTGGAAAGCCATCAGAATGCATTTGCAGCTTAGTTTTCCTCGCGCTGCGTTTAACTCTTTGATTATAGACTAGAAAAATCGCTTTAAGTTTACAATGGTTGAGTACTCGTTATATATAATAAACAAATTACAGCATAGAAAGTGCTTTGTACGGATTATTATTCACTCGTCGCAAAACTTTGGAAAACTCACTCGTTCGCTGCGCTCACTCGTTCGTTTTCCAAAGTTTTGCCACTCCTGAATAAAAATCCGTACGTCGCACTTTCTATGAAGTAATCTATATATATTTTATGGCGTATGTTTTCTTCCAACGCCGTCAATATAATGCGGTATTGCCGTCACAAATGAAATCAATTACAGAGTACGACTGCGAGTAGTTGTAAATGTGGAGAATGTTCTGATTTGGTCACATTTGAAAGATAATTGATAGTTGAGTACTACGACAAAGAGACAAAAACAACGGAAATCATGCTACAAAGACGAGTAAAATCTTACAATTTTGTCGCCGTTGTCGGAAGGCATTTGAATATGTCAACTTTGGAACTGACACTCCTGCAACTATAGTTGTTCTTAACTTGGCCGTGCGTATCAACTCTACCATCGCCAGAGCAGAAATTCCCGCATCCTGGAAAATAAAAAAATTATAACACCATTCAATTTGTAGATTCTCTATTATGAAAATAACTGTTACTATCGTTTAATCAGCAAGGAAACGTGAAGGTATGTGATGTTTAGTCTGCTTGTTTCAGGTTAAGACCGTTATGTACACCTGGGATATTTTAATTGCTTGAAAGAAATCACACCGTACCACAGTCTCACCACACCAAAAAAAGTCACATCTCACCAAACCATGTCACGCCACACCAAATCATGTCACACCACACCAAACCAAGTCACAAGATACCAAACCAACATCACATCCGGCATGACATACGCTGCACCGTACAATAGGGCAGCAAACCATTCTACACCGCTCCACGCCACCTCGAAACACACTGAACCTCACTACACAGAACAGAAACGCAAAACGGTTCCACAACAAACCGGGGCAGAGAATACCATTCTACATCCAACTATACATCACAAAACCCACAACATACCAAACTGCAACACACCGCAGTACACCATCCAACACAACACCACACAATAGCGCAGCACAATATATCTCATTACCAACATCCTCACGTACCCCATGCCACACCTCATACCGCACCAAAAAACAACGCATCGCAACCACAACACACCGCATGCATTGTATCATGCCACACCACACCGCACACATTGCTCCACACCGCACTGCCATGCACGACACTAATCAACGCACTACATCGCACTTCACCACACCAACAAAAGCACAAGACCCTGGAAGAAACAAACTTCCGTAAACTAGAAGAAAAAAGGGAGAAAACGCTGAGACGCACCTGCAAATGTAACTGAAAACTCTTTTGAGTCGGATCCAACTTCATTACCAGACAAACATGTGTAGATACCCTCTTCGTCTACTTTTTTCATGACCCTTCCGTTCCCAGTAGCCAATAATGTCGAGTTCTTGAAGAAAGATACGTTAATAGGTGGAAAACCCTCTGAAGAACACCACAAGATATGACCTGGTACTGTC
>OX393570.1:6283209-6293209 GCA_947652115.1 Blastomussa wellsi | reverse complement strand
AAAATGGCAGTTTACCGACTAACATTTCCAGCTACTTTACTTTATCAATTATTAGTTACAGAGTTGGATGAATAAACAAAACAAACTCTGTTAATTGTCTTCTTGTGTGAATTCTGTAACTTCAGCAGTATAATCCATTATGTTGGCACTCTTGTCTTGTCATTCAAGTTAAGACTGAAATATATGAGGAGACAACAGCAATAAAATTAGAAACTGAGTTATAGAAATGGATGGAAAACCGGCACGTTTGTGCTCATATGCTACATGTATTTAGAGATTTAAGAATGGATTTTATGGGAATGTACTTCAGGTTACATATAGCAGTGGAAGCTGCATGGAATGATTCATTCAAAACTACCGCTGGGCAATAGTTATCGAGATTAAAAGTGGTAGCATAATTTTATTTGTGGAAACACAATCGCCACGTTTTGGGTCCTTTCAACAACGTTAACAAAACATTTTCTGCCTTTTGTTGACGTATCTGGCTGATACGGCTTTATCAATCCCTCAGCTTGCTTCGCGGCAAAAAATGTTCTCATAACGGGTGTTTCTTTCCCCAAATGGGAAGGAATTTTATGGTATGGAATTGTTTTGGTATATAAACTACAGAATACAGGGCCACTTTGTATAATTACAAGCGATATTGAATAAAAATACTCCTTAGTCGTTCCACAAGTCCCTAAACATGCGAGATTAAATTGGCCAAAATGGCGCTCATAAAGCTGATAAAGCTTTAATTCGAATTCGTGTCGAGACTTCAATACTTCGAAAGCTATCGCCGGTTTACTTAGGCACCACAAAGTAAGAAACAAAAAGCTCACTCACCGATCAGATAGCCGCTTGATAAACAGCTGTTTACATAGATTCGTCAAAGCTCGCTTCGGAGCAATCGCGTGGTGTTGATGTAATACTCGAAGCTTGCAGTCGCACATTCGATTGGTTCCGATTATTATCGGATGACCACTTCGGATCACGAAGAAATTACGAGTTATTATCGATGACTATTACGCAGACAACAGTACATCATGTGCAATGTCACGAGGGAGAAACCTCGGCGAAACGCTGTTAGTGTGACGTCATAATTTTCCTTATCCAAAATTTTAGCGTTATAGCATTGCACAAGACACAAAGAAGTATGTAAATAAATAGTAATTTGAGATTTTAGGTGAAGTTTAGCGTGCGAAAAACGTCAACACTCCGCTGTTAACCATGGGATTATGACACCTTTCGGTATTCGTTACCAATTCCCTCGACAAGGTCTTTCTGTTGTAACTTGTCTTCCTTTTAATATTTTTGCAATTTTTTTTTCGACAAATTAAACATAAAGGCTTCTTCTAAATGTTTATTAAAAAACGAAATTTGGAAAACTTTGCCCAGATTGTGTTGACAGTAACCTTAAAGACGAAATCATCAAATTCGTTTTCAAGATGAACATGAATCCTGATTGAATTAATCTATGAAGGGAAACTCGATGATTTTAATTTAAAATCAAACTTGTACAAAACTTGTGTAGGGGCTCTCCTCGAAAAGCCCTACGGGGCTTGCTGAGAGTTC
Organism: Blastomussa wellsi; assembly: GCA_947652115.1. NCBI lineage: Eukaryota > Metazoa > Cnidaria > Anthozoa > Scleractinia > Plerogyridae > Blastomussa > Blastomussa wellsi. The sequence continues at coordinate 6,291,655 of OX393570.1, read as the reverse complement.
GATCCTTCCCAGTTTAATTATAAGACAGTATGATTTTTGTATGTAAAAGAAGGGGAAATAAAATTGATTGATTGACCGATTGACTGCCGTGTTCTGCCGAAGCACCACAAGTGGACTGAACTTTGTATTAATTCATCAGGTTTAGAATTAACGAAAAGAATAAAGAGGGTCTCCCAGGGGTTTTTGGGGAACAAGGGAACAGGGGGAATTTGGCAACGGGAACACGGAAGCAAAGCCAAAAAATCGTAGGGAACAAGGGAACATCAAATCGGTTAGGGAACAGGGGAACAAACACAAAAAATTACAAGGCCCTTCGTTTTTTACATAAACGTGGGGATGATAGAAGATTTTCTGCTGTTTTCTGATTTCTTTGGCAATTTTTTTTCCCATCTTCCGTGTCTACTCGTGTCTCGCTCGTCTCTTTTCGTCTCTGTGGCCTCTAGCTCGCTCTTTTCCGACAAGTGCCGACCATTGGTTTAATATTTAACTTGTCACGTGCAATTCATGCAAGACAGCGTGACAGCGCCAGGGCCGTTCGTATGTTCAGGTCAGACCTGGTCAATTTTGACAGCACATGGGCAGCTGGTGAATTCGAAAGTCCTGGGATGGATGAGGTCGATCTCGGTAGAAATGTTGACCGTATGTTGCTGCCAGTGACTGCAGCGATTTACCAAAATGGAGTGGAGAAGCCAGCAATGCGCTGGACATTTGAAATGGCGATTGGCGCCATTAGCGACCAAAAGTTGAATGGATTCTTTCAAAGATTAAGAGGAGGATTTGGAATTGCAGATCGTTGCTCTGAACTTACAATACGCAAATTCAAAGTCTCACTGAGTACCAAAGACTTCAAAGTTACGCCAGAATTCCCAAAGGGACGACTCTTCGAAATCGATTGCGAAGAACAGTGGCAGGCTGCATTGAAATACCTCGTGAACAAAGAGCGAGAATTAATAGGTACGTGCTGTGCATTAACTTCCTCTGGTCAAGTATCTGAGTAATCTTCATACGTTTGCTGTCACATTTGGCTTGCACCAAAAGAAACAAAAGTCAACGTCATTCACTATCGACACAGCAATTGCCAGAATCCAAGAAGTATATGACTTTGATTGCCAGTGTATAGATCAAGTCAAAGCCTTCCTTGGGACAGAAGCCCAGACTCAAGGTCCACAGGGAACTGTTTCGTCAGTCGTTGTGGAGGACGAAAGAAGAATCTTGCTTGCACTGGTAGAAATTAGAGATCTTTTTCGAAAGTATGCCCCACAGCTTTTGGATGTGATCAAACTTAAAAGCCTTTTGACGCTGGTAGTGGAGAACTTTTTCTCCGAGATGAGGGCAGGTGCATCTGACATGCCAATGCAGTTGCAATTTGATTACCGCTTCAGTCGAGCAATGAAGGAACATTTGAAGCAGATGTGCACAACCAGGTTTTCATACTACACAAGTGCGACGTCTCATTACCCAAGGGTTAAATCTGACTTGAAATATTCCGCCCTACCCAAGATGTCGCCCCCTTCTACAGCACAGTTGACAAAGCAACAAGTTCAAGAAATAAGAGACTGGCGCATGAAGTATGGTCAAAGTGTTGCACAGAAGACTGTGCGCAACATGAGCACCAAAGATAATCCGGGTACTCTGCCCATAAATCTTTATGCCCAGGTACAGCCCACAGTAACGCCTTTGGATTTCTCGAAGGTCGCAGACGATGAACAAGATGGTGCCAGAACAACTGCTCATCATGACAACTCGCGCGAACTCCTTTATACCTCAGGAGATGTTGTTTTCCTTGCATCTGACGCCACATCTGGGCGGACAGTGGTATACGTACTACAATAAAGCATCACTGCCTCGACAAAGAAAGCAAAGGCCGATTCATTTGAAGGTGACCCATTCAACCCTCTGATATTTTATACAGAAGGTGTTGTCGAGATCAACGTTAAGGACATAGGTGGCTCATTGGAAGAAACTGTTAGAGGAGATGGCAACATTGAACTGACAGAAAATGAGTTTATAAGGTATCAATCAAGAATGATTGAATGCGTGGATGCCGTGACTATTGAAGAGGCGAGGGAGATCAGTGAGGGCCTGGATACTGACCAAGATCGTGCAGAGGATGCAAGGGCAAGACGTGCGAGAAAGAGGCCACATACGGACGATTTTCTGTATTATGACGACTGAAAAGGTGAGGTCAGGATTCTTAGTATTTCCCAAGCATTATCTTCATTTGTTGGAAAAAGTTGATTCAATTACAACGATTTGTCTTAATTTTTGTTACGAAATACGTTCACAAAGTCAAAAATGTCACAGAAATAATGATCAAAATTTATCAGGAACACTGTAGACCTTCAGTTTGGTTAATTAGGACGTATATGGAAAGAATAAGAGATAAAATTTAATCTTGAAAGAGAATTAGGGAACAGGGTGAAATTTTGGACGGGAACAAGGGAACAGAGTCAAATTTTTGATGGGAACACGGGAACACAGACCCCCCCTGGGGGACCCTCAATAAAGGTTACCCTAGATGATAAAAATTCGCAAACTAAAGCGACGTTCAAGAATCTCTCGAGACTTTGTTTTCCAAGGGGTTCGGCTACACTCCCGATATAATAAATATAGAATCCATATACAAGTACCAACATTAGCATACCTTTTGTTGTACTGAAATTGAAAGATCCTTTTAAAATAGATCGAAACGAGAGCTGCCTTGCCAACTGAATCATCATCAGACGACTTCTTGACTGCACTTTGAATTGTCGCTTTGCTCCGGTAAAATTCCCCAACCCATATAAGGAATTATCATTGCTATCCACATCAAAGACGAAAAGCAAGTCTTGTACCTCTTGTGCCTCCAGCCCGGAAATATCAGTCAATTGAAAAATATCAAACTCTAACCGGATATGATGCTCCAGAGGTGCTCTTATAACACAAGTGCAATTCTTGATTGCACAGGAAAACCTCGGCTCTAGTAATGAATCATAGTTAATTATTCCTCTGGTGACATCTATGTCAATCTTGCACGAGTTCCATGCGCAATAAGCAACTGTAAAGGAAAATACGATAATATTAGACCGACTGTTATAATAGAGCAATACAGCAATGAAGACGCTGTATAGGCTATGCCAAACGTCATGCTAGTGCCGTACCGAACTGAAATTAATTTTCGCCCAGCATTGGCACGGCGTTCATGGAACTGCTTTCAAACTTCGAGTTCAATTAAATACAGTAGTGCCAAATTCAAACAACAAAACAAACGTAAAAGCTGCAAAATAACTTAAAGTACATTAGAATAATTTATGAATTTAGTTCGACACGACAAGGACACGCCCGTTTCAAGTCAAGTCGCGCTACTGCCGTGCGGCACGGCAAGGCCTGCCGTGCTAAGCTGTCGTGTCAGCCTGTCGAGCTGGATGGTTTCAAACGTCGCGCTACTGCCGCGCTCAAGTCAAATTTATTTTTTTTTAATTTAGTTCGGAACACGCCTAATACATGTCATGATATCACACCCTCTCAATAGATAGCAATGTAATAACGATGGCCTCTCTCAACGTGCGGGACCTTGGGAATAAGAACAAAAGAAGAGAAACTTTTAATTTGCCTAAGATTGGCACAATTCCTTGATTCGCTCCGACGAAGGGCTAACGCTCGAAACGTCAGCTCTTGAATCTCTTTACGGTGGCCAATTGACATTATCAACCCAGTTGATAAAACCAAATTATATTCTAAGATTCATTTACTTGTTACAAGAAACCCATTGTTCGAAAAAAAGTCTCACTTTTGGGCAGCATAATGGGGCTTCAAAAGCCTATTCAGCACCTCTTTAGCACTCAAGCTTCATCTTCGAAGATTCTCCATCAGTTGTAATCCATGCAGCATTTGACGGATTATGTTGTTCTTTACTTCAAAGGGATTCCCACCGGCCTTCGTTTCACGCAGTTAATTTTCAGTCATGATCAGCCGCGAGATCGTTACTAAGACAGGTAATTATAAGCTTACTCCCGTTTTGACTTGTTCAAGAAATGCAATGTTCAGCTCTGCAATAATTTCGGATATTCCCATTACACAAAATTCGTTTGCCACGATTTTCCACGACAGGGACAACTTCAGAGGTGACTTAGCCAAGAATATATTTACGAAGAAGATTTTCTCTGGCTCGCTTTTTCTCACGTGTTTCGTTCAACGTGCAGAGTGAGCAGCGCACCACTGATTTTGCCGCCTTTTCACTTCGTTTAGGTCAAACTGAAATGTCCGCATTATTAATAATATCAATTTAAAAATTTTTGCGAGTGAAATAAACGGAGTTGAAAATTTACTAAAACAGTTATTCTTCTCGGACATCCTGGATATGAGCTGAAATAACCAACTCGGCCTACGGGCTTGCTGGTTACATATATCAGCTCGTATCCGGCGCATTGTTAATTACAAACTCGTTCTCTCTCACCACCCCCTGGAGCGAGAGAAGTGAGAGGACCCTAGGAACGAGTTTGTGTTAATTATCCTTAACTGGCAAAATCTTAGTTATTAAAAGCTTGCTGGCATCCCAACTTAAGTATTTCTTAACACCACATATAGCACCAAATCTTAATATACTAATCCCTATCCAATTAGCCATTTAGTTTTTCTGACTTCTGAAACCGCACTCTTTTCTATTAACCAAACGTACATTTTCATATCGCCTACACTGCTCAACAAACTCAACAAACAGTTTATGGAGATGGGTCGTAATAATATTAGTTAATTGTATTAATTACGGAAAACGTTAAGCTTAGTAAGTCAAGTGAAGCCAAGTAAGGTTAATACAATTATAATTTTTGTTAATATCGTACTAATATTGTAGTAAATACTGGCATTATAAGTATTACTAACCTGTAGGTTGTATTTATATTGTATGTAACTTTTGTGCTGTAAGCATTGATAGTATATGTTTTTATGCTCGGTGCGTTGGGAATTATGCGTGCGAATGGAGGTTACGTAATGCGTACTGCATTCAGGCGTGTTCATCACGCTTATTGTTGGGTTGTGTTTAAATAGGTTCACCACGTGTTGTGCTCTTACTTTAGGTCATTTCAGTGAGTGTAATCGACCGTCACCTAGTTTTCTTGCTTGCTTATCATGTCTGATGAGGAAGGCGCGGAGGATCCCAAAGTTATCTCTGTTGGGTCTTTTGAAGACTTAAGGTCTTACTTTGATCAAAAATTTTCACATTTAAAGCGTGAGCTTTCTGATGATCAACTCAAATCGTCTTCATCCTTGGTGAAGAAACTTAAGACCGAAACGAGCTTAAGCTTCAAGTTTAGCGGCAACAAGAAACAGTTCGAGTTTAATACTGAGACTTTGGAACACGTCACTCAGAGTCTTTCTTTTGTCGATTCGCTGAAATCTCTGGTTGATCTTGAAAACTCTGAGAATCATCAAGTTTCAGCGCTGATTCTTAAGCTCGACGATTCCCTCAACGTTGCTTCAAAGGCCATAAAGCGAAGAAACAAGCTCATCAGAATAGCGGATAAATCGGAGGCTGGCTGGGCCGCAGTCGACGAGTATCTTTCTGACGAAGTCGCTTCTGGTTCTGAAGACGAGAAGAAGATCCGAGCTGCGGAGCAGAGGGCGTTGCGAAAGAAGAAAAACGCTCGCAGTGCGAAGTCGGGACAGACGTTGAGTATTTTATCTGTTATTTTTATTTGTTTCCTTTGCCCGTTCTTTATTTTCTTTAGCGTTTAGGAGGTCGTATTATACCACTGCCGACCTATTCTTCCTATACAATAAATTCATTATTGTGTATTTGCTTCTGTGTGTTTCATTATTACAGAGTCTAGAGCATAAATAAGTTATTTTCGGTACGCAGTTTAGAAAATAAATGTTTTTATGCTCGGTGCGTTGGGAATTGTGCGTGCGAATGGAGGTTACGTAATGCGTACTGCATTCAGGCGTGTTCATCAAGCTTATTGTTGGGTTGTGTTTAAATAGATTCACCACGTGTTGTGCTCTTACTTTAGGTCATTTCAGTGGGTGTAATCGACCGTCACCTAGTTTTCCTCTTTCTTCCTTTTTTCTTTACAGGTCATTCAGCGTCCAGAGACTTCCTCGGGGTTTTCATCGGCTGTCTCCTCTATCACTCCAAGAAATTTTACTGATTTTCGTCCTCAAACGTCAAAGGGCGCCTTTGTTAAAGGCCGTTATGACATCTGCTTCGCCTGCGGCAAGACCGGCCATTGGAGAGCAAGTTGCCCCAACTTATTCTTCACTCCCGGATCAACCTACAAACAGATCCAAAGCTTGTCAAGTAAAGACAGCGGTTCTTCTGGGCAGCAGTAGTTCCATTGCTGATAGTAAAGCAGTAAAGGAAACTCTTGAAGGTATTTTTGACGAAGGTCCAGCTTTAGAGGAGTGTTTTGAATTTGAGAATTCTCCCGATAGTATTCAATCGGTTAAGGGTAGGCTTAAAGCTCATTTTAGTTTTTGGGCGGATACGTTAGGTGCAAATGATTTCATTCTCCGGGTTATTGACAAGGGGTATGCCATACCCTTTATTACATTTCCTCAGAATGCGTTTTTCGACAATAACCATTCAGCACTTACGCACGCTGATTTTGTTTTGAAGAGCTTATTTTGTCAGGTTCAGTTGTTCAAGTATCTAATCCTCCTCATGTCGTCAATCCCTTGTCTGTTTCCGTACAGAGTTGCGGCAAGAAGAGGTTGATTTTAGACCTCAGGCATGTCAATAAACATATCTGGAAAGAAAAGTTTAAGTTTGAGGATATTAGAAACGCTTGTGTTTATCTTCCTTCCGATCATTTCATGTTTAAATTTGATCTCAAATCAGGCTACCACCATATTGATATTTTGCAGGATCTTCAAACTTTTTTAGGGTTTTCTTGGGTTGTTAACGGCGTAAGGAAATTTTTTGTGTTTACAGTACTCCCTTTTGGGCTCTCCTCAGCTCCTTATATTTTCACTAAGGTTGTTCGTGTTCTCGTCCGATATTGGAGAAGTCATGCTGTGAGAATAACAGTTTACCTTGATGACGGGCTTGGTTCCGCCCGTGATTTCGCTCGCTGCGAAGCTGCCTCATTATTTGTTAAGACTTCGCTTCAGCTTTCTGGTTTCCTGCCTAATGACAGTAAATCGATTTGGCAACCAACTTCTTGTTTAGTCTGGTTGGGTTATTGTATTGATTTAGCCGTTCATACTATTTCCATTCCTTCGGTTAGGATTCTCAGTGTCGTACAGGTTATTGATTCAATTAGTTCTCAGTATCCTTCTAGTACTGCTAGAAAATTGGCTCAGTTTGTAGGTAAGGTTATCTCTATGGGTTTCGTCTTTGGTAACGTTACTCGTATTATGACAAGGTATTCTCATTTCGATATTTTAAGAAGCCCTACATGGGACGGAAAAATTTCCCTGTCGGGTTCGACTCTGAAGGAATTATCTTTTTGGAAAGAGAACATTCCTTCCCTAAATAGTAGGCGCCTCTTGTCTACACAGTTCCATTATTCCCGTGTGTGTTATTCCGATGCGAGTTCTACAGGCTGCGCCAGTTATATGTTAGATCTGCACAACACCATTTCTCACAAGTTGTGGAGTGTTGATGAGGCGCAGAAGAGCTCCTCTTACAGGGAACTTAAGGCCGTTTTCCTGGGTCTAGAATCTTTTTTGCCTTTACTTAAAGGGCGCACTATTAAGTGGTATACTGACAATCAAGGTGTTGCTAGAATCGTTGAAGTAGGAAGCATGAAGGAAGATTTGCAATGCTTAGCTTTGCGTATTTTTAGTATGTGCTTGCTCAGTTGCATCACATTGGAAATCGAATGGATTCCGAGATCGGCTAATGATAGAGCTGATTTTTTGAGCAGAATTGTGGATTATGATGATTGGCGGGTCAACAGGGACTATTTCCTTTTGGCCGAAGAGAAATGGGGTCCTCATTCTGTGGACCGGTTTGCGAATCATGAGAATACTCAGTTGTCCCGTTTTAATAGCAGGTTTTGGTGCCCTGGTACAGAGACGGTTGATGCCTTTTCTGTTTCTTGGGCGGGCGAGAATAATTGGCTCGTTCCACCTATTTTTCTCATCCCCAAGGTCCTTAATCACATGGTTGCCCTTGGCGGTCGCGCTACACTTTGTTGTTCCTGCTTGGCCTTCCGCCCCATTTTGGCCTTTAATTTTTACTGACGAGGGTTTGTCTCCCATATTCTCTGATATTTTTGAGATCCCCTTAGGTACTGATGTTTTTGTTTTGGGTAACTATTAGTAGTTACCCCCCCCCCCCTTTTTTTTTTCAGTCTTGTAGAGGGTTTTTTCTCTGCAGTTTATAGAGTTCTTACGCTCATACCACATGGTATCCGAGTATTTTGGGATGCACTTGGATCCTTGTTTTGTGGACCACTTGGTCTTTTTTATTATGCAAGGGCCACTTTGGCCCTTAGTGGTAATATTTTTCTGTGTTTTTTTCTTG
>OX393570.1:6218209-6275709 GCA_947652115.1 Blastomussa wellsi | reverse complement strand
TATTCCTTGAAATCCAGAACGAATTATTTCAGCTGTTTCGTTGAGCAATTTTCGAGCAATTTACGACAGTCTGGTTCCCTACGAATCAGTTTTTTTTTTTGTCAATTGACACTGACAAAGTTTTCTTGCCTTCGCTCGCCGACAAACAATGATACTTCAGTTTAATCGTTTGTGCTTTGTTCAGCTCTAGTGATAATGCCTTAATTTTTGACCATAGTTTACACAGGCATCTGTACTGCATGAGTTGAAGGAGAAACACGTAGTTCCCCATTTTCGCATTTTTTTACCCACAATACATCTCTTCTGTAAAAACATATATCGCGTTGGCGGTACGTATTATTTTCGTTTGTTTTGCAAACATCTATATACACTGTGCGTTCACAAATATTGCATTCAACGGTTAACAGTTTTCTGCCTTGATTGTAAGAAGTTTCTCACCGAAAAAGAAAGAAGTATGAAGTAAATTTTGCCGCTACGCAGAAAGGCTCCGTAAACACCGGAAATGAAATTGCACTTCAGTGGCAACCGCGTAACCTAGCAACGAGAAACTGTTCAGGGCCCTCAATAGACCTTTTCAACCTCGTTTGTTTGTTGTCCAAATTCAGAGCACGTAATGTTACGTTGAGAATTATTTGATTCTTTCAAATTCAAAAACATTCACGTGAAAATGAATGAATAATTTGCAGATAAACAAAGGAAAAATTCTCTAGAGAACTGAAAAATATAACAAGGATACTGTTAAAATTCATATTTCGCGCATTTCAGAGAATATAGCATAAAAGGTGTATGGCTTAATTAATATTTACTCAAATTTTAAGTATTTTTTTAGCTTGCAGGTGTTCATCTGGTCCTCTCATTTTCTATTTCCCCAGTAGCTGAGAAATGAACCACTCTCCATCTCTTTTCCAAAAAGTTCAAGCGAAACATATAATTACACCGAAGTCTGCTTTCAGGAAACTGCTTTAGTTTTGCAGTTGTTAAGGACGCTAAAAGCTTAATAGAATTTTCAGAATATTAATATTCATTGCAAAATGTGCGTTTTCGCAAACGGTCTTATGCAAATATACAAAACATCATTAAAAAATATATCTTTCACGAAATGGACGAACAGCACAATTCAAGGCCTTTCCATTGATATATAGTTTGTGGTAGTTCCCTTGAAAACAACGGAGATAGGACTTTTTTTCTGAAGGACACCCGCGAAGGTATTGTGTAACCTTTATGACGCTTGTTTTTGTTTTAAAGTTGGGTATGCTTAAGACCTCATATATTGATCAAATCAGTTAACACACGATTACCTTAAATTCACTTTGCCTTTGAGTGTTAACTCACCGCAATGAGCTTCAATCGCAAAGCGAAATATTTCACGTCAAGAAAGTACCATGCCAGGCCTGGCAGCTGCTGTTTTTATTTTAGGAAAGTTAACTGATGTGTTCCTAGTTTTTAAATATGAATAAACTTGTCAGTCAATGCTCCTGACGTCTTAATTGTTGGAAATGTCATTGCGAAAGTATTTGACCGCTGTTATTTGAATTGTAATCTGTTTCACAGGAATTGTTAATTAAGCTTATAATAGCCCAATTTCGAAAACAAAAAGGGTGATACTAAACCAAAAAGGAACAAGGATGGCTGAGGATGAAGAAGTCTATAACGGGTTGAAAATGAAGATTTTGAACTATAACGTAGCTCCTTTTAAACTCTTTTCCTAAATTTAGTAAACTAGAATTTACTGCACATGAACTTGTAAAGTGCAGCAGATGCGAGACTGGCAAGCCTGGCCGGCTATGACTTGGAAAGGGCATGCCAAACATAGCAAAATGACTAAAATTGACATTTGGGGTTAAATAATGAAATTTTATGCCCTCCAGCAACATTTTCCATGGAAATCCTATACATTTTCTGAAATTCAAACTGTCATACAACTGTCACTCTTTAATACAAGGGTACGGTGGCCCATAGGGGCAAAACACAACTCAATTTCCCTTCTGAAACACAACAATCTTTTCCAGAACACAACAATCTTTTCCAGAACACAACAATCTTTACGAGAACACAACAATCTTTTCCAGCTATTTCCCCAACAGCTGAGAAATTATCCATCTCTTTTCCAAAAGTTCCAGTGTAACATATAATTACACCGTAGACTGCTTTCAGGAAACTGTTTTAGTTTTGCAGTTGTTAAGGATGCCAAAAGCTTCAACTCATGTGTTTCAACTCATGTGTTTCGTTTTCTTTCCCATATGAGTATGGGGCTCCGCTTGGCGGCCCTTTGGGCCGCCAGAGCTCTGCTATTAAAAGGAGTTTCAGTTTGAGTTTCATAATAATCAGTTGTAACTTTGCGAAACAGGCGTAAACGGCGCAGTCAATTTTGAATAGCTTTATTCTTTTTGAATGGCTTTATTCCTTGAAATCCAGAACGAATTATTTCAGCTGTTTCGTTGAGCAATTTTCGAGCAATTTACGACAGTCTGGTTCCCTACGAATCAGTTTTTTTTTTTTTGTCAATTGACACTGACAATGTTTTCTTGCCTTCGCTCGCCGACAAACAATGATACTTCAGTTTAATCGTTTGTGCTTTGTTCAGCTCTAGTGATAATGCCTTAATTTTTGACCATAGTTTACACAGGCATCTGTACTGCATGAGTTGAAGGAGAAACACGTAGTTCCCCATTTTCGCATTTTTTTACCCACAATACATCTCTTCTGTAAAAACATATATCGCGTTGGCGGTACGTATTATTTTCGTTTGTTTTGCAAACATCTATATACACTGTGCGTTCACAAATATTGCATTCAACGGTTAACAGTTTTCTGCCTTGATTGTAAGAAGTTTCTCACCGAAAAAGAAAGAAGTATGAAGTAAATTTTGCCGCTACGCAGAAAGGCTCCGTAAACACCGGAAATGAAATTGCACTTCAGTGGCAACCGCGTAACCTAGCAACGAGAAACTGTTCAGGGCCCTCAATAGACCTTTTCAACCTCGTTTGTTTGTTGTCCAAATTCAGAGCACGTAATGTTACGTTGAGAATTATTTGATTCTTTCAAATTCAAAAACATTCACGTGAAAATGAATGAATAATTTGCAGATAAACAAAGGAAAAATTCTCTAGAGAACTGAAAAATATAACAAGGATACTGTTAAAATTCATATTTCGCGCATTTCAGAGAATATAGCATAAAAGGTGTATGGCTTAATTAATATTTACTCAAATTTTAAGTATTTTTTTAGCTTGCAGGTGTTCATCTGGTCCTCTCATTTTCTATTTCCCCAGTAGCTGAGAAATGAACCACTCTCCATCTCTTTTCCAAAAAGTTCAAGCGAAACATATAATTACACCGAAGTCTGCTTTCAGGAAACTGCTTTAGTTTTGCAGTTGTTAAGGACGCTAAAAGCTTAATAGAATTTTCAGAATATTAATATTCATTGCAAAATGTGCGTTTTCGCAAACGGTCTTATGCAAATATACAAAACATCATTAAAAAATATATCTTTCACGAAATGGACGAACAGCACAATTCAAGGCCTTTCCATTGATATATAGTTTGTGGTAGTTCCCTTGAAAACAACGGAGATAGGACTTTTTTTCTGAAGGACACCCGCGAAGGTATTGTGTAACCTTTATGACGCTTGTTTTTGTTTTAAAGTTGGGTATGCTTAAGACCTCATATATTGATCAAATCAGTTAACACACGATTACCTTAAATTCACTTTGCCTTTGAGTGTTAACTCACCGCAATGAGCTTCAATCGCAAAGCGAAATATTTCACGTCAAGAAAGTACCATGCCAGGCCTGGCAGCTGCTGTTTTTATTTTAGGAAAGTTAACTGATGTGTTCCTAGTTTTTAAATATGAATAAACTTGTCAGTCAATGCTCCTGACGTCTTAATTGTTGGAAATGTCATTGCGAAAGTATTTGACCGCTGTTATTTGAATTGTAATCTGTTTCACAGGAATTGTTAATTAAGCTTATAATAGCCCAATTTCGAAAACAAAAAGGGTGATACTAAACCAAAAAGGAACAAGGATGGCTGAGGATGAAGAAGTCTATAACGGGTTGAAAATGAAGATTTTGAACTATAACGTAGCTCCTTTTAAACTCTTTTCCTAAATTTAGTAAACTAGAATTTACTGCACATGAACTTGTAAAGTGCAGCAGATGCGAGACTGGCAAGCCTGGCCGGCTATGACTTGGAAAGGGCATGCCAAACATAGCAAAATGACTAAAATTGACATTTGGGGTTAAATAATGAAATTTTATGCCCTCCAGCAACATTTTCCATGGAAATCCTATACATTTTCTGAAATTCAAACTGTCATACAACTGTCACTCTTTAATACAAGGGTACGGTGGCCCATAGGGGCAAAACACAACTCAATTTCCCTTCTGAAACACAACAATCTTTTCCAGAACACAACAATCTTTTCCAGAACACAACAATCTTTACGAGAACACAACAATCTTTTCCAGCTATTTCCCCAACAGCTGAGAAATTATCCATCTCTTTTCCAAAAGTTCCAGTGTAACATATAATTACACCGTAGACTGCTTTCAGGAAACTGTTTTAGTTTTGCAGTTGTTAAGGATGCCAAAAGCTTCAACTCATGTGTTTCAACTCATGTGTTTCGTTTTCTTTCCCATATGAGTATGGGGCTCCGCTTGGCGGCCCTTTGGGCCGCCAGAGCTCTGCTATTAAAAGGAGTTTCAGTTTGAGTTTCATAATAATCAGTTGTAACTTTGCGAAACAGGCGTAAACGGCGCAGTCAATTTTGAATAGCTTTATTCTTTTTGAATGGCTTTATTCCTTGAAATCCAGAACGAATTATTTCAGCTGTTTCGTTGAGCAATTTTCGAGCAATTTACGACAGTCTGGTTCCCTACGAATCAGTTTTTTTTTTTTTGTCAATTGACACTGACAATGTTTTCTTGCCTTCGCTCGCCGACAAACAATGATACTTCAGTTTAATCGTTTGTGCTTTGTTCAGCTCTAGTGATAATGCCTTAATTTTTGACCATAGTTTACACAGGCATCTGTACTGCATGAGTTGAAGGGGAAACAAGTAGTTCCGTATTTTCGCATTTTCGCATTTTACTCACAATACATCTCTTCTGTAAAAACATATATCGCGTCGGCGGTACGTATTATTTTCGTTTGTTTTGCAAACATGTATATACACTGTGCGTTCAATAATATTGCATTCAACGGTTAACAGGTTTCTGCTGTGATTGTAAGAAGTTTCTCACCGAAAAAGAAAGAAGTATGAAGTAAATTTTGCCGCTACGCAGAAAGGCTCCGTAAACACCGGAAATGAAATTGCACTTCAGTGGCAACCGCGTAACTTAGCAACGAGAAACTGTTCAGGGCCCTCAATAGACCTTTTCAAGCTCGTTTGTTTGTTGTCCAAATTCAGAGCACGTAATGTTACGTTGAGAATTATTTGATTCTTTCAAATTCAAAAACATCCACGTGAAAATGAATGAATAATTTGCAGATAAACAAAGGAAAAATTCTCTAGAGAACTGAAAAATATAACAAGGATACTGTTAAAATTCATATTTCGCGCATTTCAGAGAATATAGCATAAAAGGTGTATGGCTTAATTAATATTTACTCAAATTTTAAGTATTTTTTTAGCTTGCAGGTGTTCATCTGGTCCTCTCATTTTCTATTTCCCCAGTAGCTGAGAAATGAACCACTCTCCATCTCTTTTCCAAAAAGTTCAAGCGAAACATATAATTACACCGAAGTCTGCTTTCAGGAAACTGCTTTAGTTTTGCAGTTGTTAAGGACGCTAAAAGCTTAATAGAATTTTCAGAATATTAATATTCATTGCAAAATGTGCGTTTTCGCAAACGGTCTTATGCAAATATACAAAACATCATTAAAAAATATATCTTTCACGAAATGGACGAACAGCACAATTCAAGGCCTTTCCATTGATATATAGTTTGTGGTAGTTCCCTTGAAAACAACGGAGATAGGACTTTTTTTCTGAAGGACACCCGCGAAGGTATTGTGTAACCTTTATGACGCTTGTTTTTGTTTTAAAGTTGGGTATGCTTAAGACCTCATATATTGATCAAATCAGTTAACACACGATTACCTTAAATTCACTTTGCCTTTGAGTGTTAACTCACCGCAATGAGCTTCAATCGCAAAGCGAAATATTTCACGTCAAGAAAGTACCATGCCAGGCCTGGCAGCTGCTGTTTTTATTTTAGGAAAGTTAACTGATGTGTTCCTAGTTTTTAAATATGAATAAACTTGTCAGTCAATGCTCCTGACGTCTTAATTGTTGGAAATGTCATTGCGAAAGTATTTGACCGCTGTTATTTGAATTGTAATCTGTTTCACAGGAATTGTTAATTAAGCTTATAATAGCCCAATTTCGAAAACAAAAAGGGTGATACTAAACCAAAAAGGAACAAGGATGGCTGAGGATGAAGAAGTCTATAACGGGTTCAAAATGAAGATTTTGAACTATAACGTAGCTCCTTTTAAACTCTTTTCCTAAATTTAGTAAACTAGAATTTACTGCACATGAACTTGTAAAGTGCAGCAGATGCGAGACTGGCAAGCCTGGCCGGCTATGACTTGGAAAGGGCATGCCAAACATAGCAAAATGACTAAAATTGACATTTGGGGTTAAATAATGAAATTTTATGCCCTCCAGCAACATTTTCCATGGAAATCCTATACATTTTCTGAAATTCAAACTGTCATACAACTGTCACTCTTTAATACAAGGGTACGGTGGCCCATAGGGGCAAAACACAACTCAATTTCCCTTCTGAAACACAACAATCTTTTCCAGAACACAACAATCTTTTCCAGAACACAACAATCTTTACGAGAACACAACAATCTTTTCCAGCTATTTCCCCAACAGCTGAGAAATTATCCATCTCTTTTCCAAAAGTTCCAGTGTAACATATAATTACACCGTAGACTGCTTTCAGGAAACTGTTTTAGTTTTGCAGTTGTTAAGGATGCCAAAAGCTTCAACTCATGTGTTTCAACTCATGTGTTTCGTTTTCTTTCCCATATGAGTATGGGGCTCCGCTTGGCGGCCCTTTGGGCCGCCAGAGCTCTGCTATTAAAAGGAGTTTCAGTTTGAGTTTCATAATAATCAGTTGTAACTTTGCGAAACAGGCGTAAACGGCGCAGTCAATTTTGAATAGCTTTATTCTTTTTGAATGGCTTTATTCCTTGAAATCCAGAACGAATTATTTCAGCTGTTTCGTTGAGCAATTTTCGAGCAATTTACGACAGTCTGGTTCCCTACGAATCAGTTTTTTTTTTTTTTGTCAATTGACACTGACAATGTTTTCTTGCCTTCGCTCGCCGACAAACAATGATACTTCAGTTTAATCGTTTGTGCTTTGTTCAGCTCTAGTGATAATGCCTTAATTTTTGACCATAGTTTACACAGGCATCTGTACTGCATGAGTTGAAGGAGAAACACGTAGTTCCCCATTTTCGCATTTTTTTACCCACAATACATCTCTTCTGTAAAAACATATATCGCGTTGGCGGTACGTATTATTTTCGTTTGTTTTGCAAACATCTATATACACTGTGCGTTCACAAATATTGCATTCAACGGTTAACAGTTTTCTGCCTTGATTGTAAGAAGTTTCTCACCGAAAAAGAAAGAAGTATGAAGTAAATTTTGCCGCTACGCAGAAAGGCTCCGTAAACACCGGAAATGAAATTGCACTTCAGTGGCAACCGCGTAACCTAGCAACGAGAAACTGTTCAGGGCCCTCAATAGACCTTTTCAACCTCGTTTGTTTGTTGTCCAAATTCAGAGCACGTAATGTTACGTTGAGAATTATTTGATTCTTTCAAATTCAAAAACATTCACGTGAAAATGAATGAATAATTTGCAGATAAACAAAGGAAAAATTCTCTAGAGAACTGAAAAATATAACAAGGATACTGTTAAAATTCATATTTCGCGCATTTCAGAGAATATAGCATAAAAGGTGTATGGCTTAATTAATATTTACTCAAATTTTAAGTATTTTTTTAGCTTGCAGGTGTTCATCTGGTCCTCTCATTTTCTATTTCCCCAGTAGCTGAGAAATGAACCACTCTCCATCTCTTTTCCAAAAAGTTCAAGCGAAACATATAATTACACCGAAGTCTGCTTTCAGGAAACTGCTTTAGTTTTGCAGTTGTTAAGGACGCTAAAAGCTTAATAGAATTTTCAGAATATTAATATTCATTGCAAAATGTGCGTTTTCGCAAACGGTCTTATGCAAATATACAAAACATCATTAAAAAATATATCTTTCACGAAATGGACGAACAGCACAATTCAAGGCCTTTCCATTGATATATAGTTTGTGGTAGTTCCCTTGAAAACAACGGAGATAGGACTTTTTTTCTGAAGGACACCCGCGAAGGTATTGTGTAACCTTTATGACGCTTGTTTTTGTTTTAAAGTTGGGTATGCTTAAGACCTCATATATTGATCAAATCAGTTAACACACGATTACCTTAAATTCACTTTGCCTTTGAGTGTTAACTCACCGCAATGAGCTTCAATCGCAAAGCGAAATATTTCACGTCAAGAAAGTACCATGCCAGGCCTGGCAGCTGCTGTTTTTATTTTAGGAAAGTTAACTGATGTGTTCCTAGTTTTTAAATATGAATAAACTTGTCAGTCAATGCTCCTGACGTCTTAATTGTTGGAAATGTCATTGCGAAAGTATTTGACCGCTGTTATTTGAATTGTAATCTGTTTCACAGGAATTGTTAATTAAGCTTATAATAGCCCAATTTCGAAAACAAAAAGGGTGATACTAAACCAAAAAGGAACAAGGATGGCTGAGGATGAAGAAGTCTATAACGGGTTCAAAATGAAGATTTTGAACTATAACGTAGCTCCTTTTAAACTCTTTTCCTAAATTTAGTAAACTAGAATTTACTGCACATGAACTTGTAAAGTGCAGCAGATGCGAGACTGGCAAGCCTGGCCGGCTATGACTTGGAAAGGGCATGCCAAACATAGCAAAATGACTAAAATTGACATTTGGGGTTAAATAATGAAATTTTATGCCCTCCAGCAACATTTTCCATGGAAATCCTATACATTTTCTGAAATTCAAACTGTCATACAACTGTCACTCTTTAATGCAAGGGGCCTCAAACGTGGCCAAATCGTTTTTTTGACATGCTCTTTCCATTTTTGGCATTCTTTAAGTTACAGCCCATATCATGTAATTGTATATAAAAGAAGTTGATCAATTAGCGGCACTTATGAGCATGTACTTTTCTTCTTCTTAAGTAACCGGTTAATCAACTATTTTTTTTTCTTATTCCCGGTCGGGTGAACATCATATAATTGTCTTATACGGATTGTGCAAGCTGGCTTAAAAACCTGAGTGCTCGGACTAAATTTATACACTCGGCTAAGGTCAACCTAAGGTGGCCGAACACAGCTTACACAGTTTTTGAAACCTATGTTTCATTTGCCTTTTATTCTAAAACTGTTGAACTCTTGGTCCCCAAAATTGGTAAAAGGTAAGTCTGCAGTCGGGGCTAGTGGCCCATCAGGCCGGAGCTTATCCCAGTTTCTGTAGCATGAAGCGACAGAGAGTATTTCTACTTCCCCTGGATGCGATGCTAGTCCATCGCAGGGTTACCCCCAGCAGTAAATTCGCCGGTACCCATTTATACACCTGGGTGAAGAGGGGCACTGTGTCTTGCCCAAGAACACAACGCAGCGAGTGCCCCGGCTAGAGGGTCGACCCCGGACCGTCCGATCCGGAGTCGAGCGCCCTAACCATTAGGCCACCGTGCCTCCCACTCCACAAAATTGGCAAAAATTGTCTTCGGTGGTCCCGGGTTCGAGTCCTCCTCCCTGCCACTAAAACGGATTTGTCTTCGGTGGCCCCGAATTCAACTCCTCCACGCTTTGTAAATAGCCAACTGGTCTGCCTCCTGCCAGTTGGGATTTTTAAGAACTTTCTGTTTCATTTACAATATTTGTTTACATATTTACAGTGTCCCCAATTAGAACAGTAGTGCTAAATATATTGACACTTAAATAAAGTTATTATTATTATTATTATTATTATTATTATTATTATTATTATTATTATTATTATTATTATTATTATTATTACAAGTGAAACCGGAAATAACAATATATAATTATATATCCCATAAAAAGGTAGATATAAGGCAAAGAAACAAAATGATGGCCGAAAAGGGTAACTTTTAATGCCATATATTACGGCGAGACATGACTAACCTTCTACAGGGGCGACACTGAAGCAAAGTAAAAATGGAGAAAATGGTTACAATACAGAAATATAAATAATAGATGTGTACTGAAGCGGCTACCAAAAAAAAAAAGAAATATAAATAGTTTAAATTTTGCCACGTCTTTTGTCATTTTATGCTGAATATAAGGCAATCATGCCTAAAAAGGTAAATATCTTGGCCCCCTAGTCAATATGCGACCTACATGTAACAATACAATACTTGTCTATCGGTTCACTATATTTCGTGAAAATGAAAAAAAAAAAAAAAAAAAAATCCTCTTGAAATTGATCAATGCAATCTGCGGTACCAAAAAAAACTTGTTCAAAACTTGACACATAGATACAAAGTTACAAAATTCCCTCTTTTCTTTAGTTTTTCTCAAGAATCTTTGTTGCCTGTAATGGATTATTAGACGCTTTGATGAGAAATCTGCAAAAGATGGAAGACAAGACTGACTGATGTACAGGGTATAGCAAGATCCTTATGTGCATAAAATATCATGTGAAATCTGTAGCGATGCAAACATAAAGGATCATAAAGGTTTTTTCTTTACTTTACAAATTAGCATTTTAGAATGCAAATTACGGTGAATAGAAACCTGTGTTGCAATTCTTAAAGATCCTCTTAGAAAGAAGTTAAAAAAATGACGAGTTTCCAATATCCAAAAGTAAACAAATTTGTGGTGCCGGTAAATTAACGATTGTGAACTTCAAACTCAGGAGATAAATCAAAACAATCAAAAGAACCTAACACCAGCATGGCACAGAAAAAAAGGTTTCTTTATCTTAGGCAGGGGTTGCACTGGCGCTTTTGATGTTTACATTGGACATAAAATCTGTCATCGCATGCTTGCGACAAGTGCGACACTTTAGTTGCAACCCGACATAACTATGTCCGAGGGACCAAAAGATCAAAGAAGCCGATGTCCTACCTCAAAGCAGGTCATATCTTGTCTAATGGGCTTAAAAACCAATTTTTGTTTTTTTTTTTTGTCGCAACATCAATCAAATATGAAATACAGGCAAAAGTTGGATTTTCACAATTCTGCAAGGACAACGCGTGTGCACAGCTTCGGGTCAAAACTTTAGTGTTTTTTTTTTTACAAATTCTAGAAAATTCTAGCTTGTCCGCCAGCGACGGTCTGCATTTTAAAAGTTAAAATAGCCTCTTCTTCAGGAGGACTTCATGCAGTGCAATTCAAAGAATACGGGTGGCAAGCACATATGCATGGCTGCAATTATGACTTAAAATAGTGCATTGCTTCGATTACTTAGATGTACTTGACAGAACTTTCTTTTTTCTTATGGAGTTTGTATTTTTCTTAAAACGCCAACGATACTGCCAACTAATTGCTGGTTACGCGTGGACTGGTTTTTGAACTGTTAACCGCTGGACAGAGTGGACCGTTTACCGAGTGTCCTGATGCATCGTGGGGCAAAATAACATGGCGTTAGGATCCGGCAGAGTCGATTTCACTTCTGTGTGTAATACACAAAATAGTCAGAAATCAGTGTCACACTTCCGATTTAATCTAATACAAGTGAAGCTGGAGATTCAGCAGTAAAGAAATGAAACATTGTGGTGTTGTATTTCCGTGCAGCTTCTTAACAGGTATCTATTTGTATTATGCTTTTGGAGTTCCTTTCCCGCCAAAATCAAACTTACAAATATTCGACATCCGATTTGAAGTGAACATTAGACTTTGTCCATATTCTCCTGATTTGATGTGGATAGTTAGAGATTTTTCCATTTTGTTACAGCTATCCCGATCGCGTTTCTGAAGAGTGTTTGTAAAAGGACTAAACCAGTATCACTGGCCCATACATGCAGCAGTCATAATCTACAGGTCTCTTGAGCTTATAATAATTATGTTTTGGACATGTGACAAGGCAGGGTACAAAGAAGTTCATTTTTCCAGCTTGCCCAAAGGGCAAGCTGTAGCCAGGCAGTACTAGCGCGGAGTCATTTTCACTAACCCAAAAAAGTTGTTGTATAAAGTATGACTTCCAAGAATTTTTGCTTGCCCGTCGGGGAAACCGAAAGTGAAGGATAAAATCGACTCGCCAGACAGAAAAATTCACTAGCCCGGGGCTATTGGACCTGAACTTCTTTGTACCCTGCAAGGATAAATGGCATGCGTAGTGCAAAATGTTTAACTAAATCTTGAGTATTTAAATACCATAAATTTCAATGTGTAAAATATGTCCAGTACTGGCTACTTGTACCTGTTTCTCTACTTTAATGTTGCTCCTTGGGTAACAGAGCTTTATAGTGGTTAGCAAGAAAGATTCCACGCAAAGGACTCCTTTGTCGCATTCTGCATGTGAGGTGGTAATATGCTGACTGGTTCCCTTAAACAGTTTGGTCCTGAAGCGCAGCACTTTCACGTTTTGGTAAATACAGGTTCTGGTAAATACTGCTCCCTCTGGTCTCAGGGATGTAGTGTGGATGTAAATATTAATAGAGCTGTGGAGTGCAATTGATAATGCATGAACAACGTAAACTTGTGCATTTTTCCGATCTATGCAGAGTTAAATTGAGATCATTATGCCAAAGATACACGTTGATTTAGAACTCTGTTATTGGGGGCAATGCTTGAAGAATATTTTAGATGTCATAGATGGATAGCTATTACCATAACAACACCTCAACAGTAAGAAAAGTACCCCAAAATTTCAGTTTTCTAATTTATCGGTAACACTAAGTTGGTGACCTACTATTTTTATTTCACTGCTTGGAAGCTCCATTGGTTCCGTGCTATGTCTGCCAACATTAGAAAATTTTCTGTTGTGCAAATAAAATATTTATATTAAAAAAGACATTCAATAAATTAAAGAAATTCCACAACTTAATTTTTGATCAAACTTTTTTATTTAAATTAGCATAGTGAATGTTAGATAAAGGTAT
The DNA here is from genome assembly GCA_947652115.1 of Blastomussa wellsi. Taxonomy (NCBI): domain Eukaryota; kingdom Metazoa; phylum Cnidaria; class Anthozoa; order Scleractinia; family Plerogyridae; genus Blastomussa; species Blastomussa wellsi. The sequence goes on along the minus strand of OX393570.1, from coordinate 6,262,524 downwards.
AATTTGAATGTAAAGTGCCGAAATGTTTGGAGGCATCTACCTCTTCATCAGAGCAACTTTATAATATTAACACACAAACAAAAGCATGTTTTCCTTGTAGTTGCCATTACTGGAGACCCAGATACAAAGGTTCACTGTTTTATGTATCCCTTCCAGGTACACACCTATCACTTAAATGATAAGTGTGTGGTGATACACATATCATCAATGGTATAAACATTAGATCCATTGATCAGGAGGCAGAAGCCTCAAAACATTGGGACTTTTCAATTATTATCAATATCAAGATATTTATAGTCAAACAATAATCAACTTCCCTAACTGTTAGCCACTGTAGCATTGTCTTGGAAGTAGAGTCTATGTTGTGTGAATGTTACTTCAAAACTTAAGATTAACTTCTTTCATTTAAAGTTGTTGTAAAACAGTAGAATTCATCTATAAGGTAAGAATGTAAATTAACAGTCATGTACCTGAGCCATGGACTGTCACTGCCCAGCCAAGAACTACTCACAGTTGGTCTACTTCAAGGCCTGTTAGTCAAATTCTGACACAGATGAGACAAAGGCAAAATGGTGCCTTCTTGATAAAGATGCAGTTACCCAGGATATGGACAACAGTAGCTAGTGTGCCATTCACCCTTTTATTTGCAACATCAATGTTTTTGAGAAGAACTACTCCTTCCACTTTGTTCACCAATTTTGTCTGTGCAGACTGCTTCATTGTCATGTTTTCAATCTCTCTTGATACAACGTTAAATATTTCTTGTCTACATGTTTCTTTGCAGTTGGCAAGGGAATGTTTCACATTTCTCTTTTTTGCTATCATCTCAAATGTTATTTACAAATGTTATCAAATTCAGCAATTAATTCAGTTTACTCTTCATGTGCCAGTACATGTAGTTGAGTGTTCAGTGCTGGGCGCCTAAAGTAGGCACTGAGTAAATACCTGTTTCCTCCAGTAGTGACATTACTTGTGGGAACAAATCTAACAGGATCTGTTGACTCAGGTAGCAGGGCTGTATAATGGTGAGAAAGAAACATTCCACACAAAGGACTCCTTACTAGTATCTCTGCCTGAGCTCCAGGTGGCAAGTAGACAAGGCGCTGAGTGGTTCCTCTAACTCTGTTTCTAAAATGATCCTGAAGGTCAACACTGTCAGCATCTGATAAATACATGTTATGCTGATCTGGTTTTAAGAATGTAGTGTAGATGTAGATAGGTCTGTGGAGTGCAATGGATAGAGCATGCAAGTGCATTTCACCACCCCATGCCCTAAGATTTAGGGCAATTGCAACTTGCTCTTGAAAACTGAGACTAGCATGTTCATTGCATCCTATCAGCTGTTGAAAATACTGCTCATTTTCCACCAGAGTAAAAGCTGTCACCAGTCTTAGAATAGGCATCAAGTCTGTAGAACCACACAAACAAAGAGAGATCATGTGCCAGAGACAGTTACCATCAGGTGGTGTTTCAGTTGGTCTGTACCAATGTGATAATACAGGATGGAGATGCTCATCCATGGCTGGTGATAAAGTGTGTGTATCTTCAGAAAATTCTGCAGGCTCAACCATCCTTAGGGTATCTAACAGAGAGTACATGTCTGGCTGATTGGTGGCATTTTTAAAAACTCGTCTAGCTTTGGTTAGCTGTGCTTTGCCATTTTGGCACGTAAAGTGCAGTGGATCATTTAACATTTGAGATACAAGGGAATGCACCTTTGAAGAATAGACCATGTCACCCCTTTCTTTGACTCTCTTCACCTCACTTGGTTTTTTCATTTTGGTACAATTTTGTTTTGGAGCCATTTGAAGTCCAGAAGCACATTCTGTTTTCTTGGGAGGTGTCTGCTTCTTGTTCAAGAAAGTTTGTTCTGGAAGTGTAGGCATAGGAATGCGTGAAGCCCCTGTGGAACTTGTGTCAGCACACAGATCAACTGTCTCCATCCACTTCAGTAGTTCTCTTTGACGATCAGCCAAATAAATAGCACCTGGATCAAATTCTAAGAGGAAGAGATCTTCTAGACGCTTCACTCGGCTCAATGCAACATAGGCTTGACCAGACGCAAAGAAGTTCTTATTCATAAGAACATATGTTTGCTTCGGTTCCATACCTTGGACCTTCAAATAATTTATAATAAGGAACAATAAGGCCATTGTTTCAATAAAAATGATAATAAATTATGGAAGGAGAAAAGCTATTCCCCCCCAAAAAAAGAAAAGAAAGAAAAAGAAAAAAAGGAAATTCCAAATTTGTCATCATGGAATGTATTAATTCACTGACGTTAGCATAAAAAAAATAAACTTCAAAGTCTAATCTACAGTTTTTCTTTTTATAGAGTTTTGCCTGACAGTGAGGACCTAGTTTGTGGAATGTTTTTAGGTAAGTAACCATCTATTAGATTAATGGTCTTGTAGTTATGCTAAACCCCCAGCTGCGAGGGACAGTTGGACATGTAGATGAAAAGGTGTAGGTTATCTGCAAGTCTTTAGCCGAGGTATTAACTTTGCCCCTGTTAATTCCCAATAATCAATAATGCAGTACACTATGAAATGTTGCAAAGAAATCTACAGTTATACATACCTTATGGACTGTCACTGCCCAGCCAAGAACTAGTGGAAACTGCTGTCTCACAGTTGTTCCAGTCCAAGCCCGGTGAGTCAAGTTCTGACGGAATCGAGACAGAGGCAAAATGGTACCTTCTTTCATGTGCTTGATGAATATACAGTCCCCCAGGATACGTACAACGGTAGCTAGTGTGCCATTCACCCATTTATTTGCAACATCAATGTTTTTCAAAAGAACCACTCTTGCCCCCACTTTGAGTACCAATTTATCTGGCAACCTTTCTCTGTGATAGATTTTAACTTTCTCCTGGTCTGTAGCACTGAGTGGGTTTCCACTTCCATCTGTGTCAATAGCCTCAAAGACATGCTCTTCTCCTTCCATTTTCTGCAAGAACCTGTCATTCCAATAATCTCTCTCACATCGTAATGCAACAATGATGCAACCATGACTAAGATCAATATCATCTTCAGTGCCAATTACACGTGAATTTAGGACCTCTGTTACTTCTTCATCAACAATACCAAGCCTTACTTTGTCAAGCATGTTGGCAAAAGCAGGGTCTCCTTGCCGTTTGACCTCTTTAAGCATTAAGATGTCAAAATTTTGCCACAGCCAACTGTCATAAATATCTTTGTCGATGGCTGGAAGTTGAGCAGGGTCACCAATGAGAATGACATGTTTGCCTGCAAATGGGAATCGACGATTCTTTGGAATTGATGCCTCTCTGGTTATTTTGTCCATGGCATGAAAAACATTGAATTCTAGCATCGAAAACTCATCAATCAATAGGACTTCAGTGTCCCTTACAATCTTGTGGTCTAAAGTGCCCTTCTCCAAATAACACTTGCAGTTGACATCCATTCGAAAAAAATTATGTACTGTTGTACCTCCAACAACGACTGCTGCTACACCAGTTGTTCCTAACTTAGTTACTGGTATGTTTGCAACTTGTTTCATGAGCTCCACAATAGCTTTTAGAAGGTATGACTTTCCAGTGCCTGCTGGACCACAAATGCATGCCTGAATGTGCTCACCCTTGGAGAGCTTGTCTGCAACCCAATCATAGACTTTTCGTTGTGTTGGTGTAAGTGTTTCCACCATGGCAGGTAAGTCACACTTCTCTTGTTTTGGTGCCAGGTCTGCCATGATACCATCTTCATTCACAATGCCGCCTTCTGTAACTTCTTGTTCTTCCTCTAACTTTGGCCTTGATTCTGACACTTCTCCCAAGAAAGTTTCACAAGCTTCACTTGATAGCATATTGCTATCTACCAAAGTCTGAGCCAACTTTTGAAGTTGCTCCATTGAAAAGCCACGACTGTTTGCTTCAGAGAGAGCATTCATTCCATCATTTACCTCGTTAAGAAGACCTCGAATTGCACATTCCTCCAAGAAAGTTTTTGATAAGTTATTGTCTGAGAATATACATGGAACCTCCTCTCTTGTGAAAGGCACATTCAGCAGCAGCTTCTGTTCATAGAACTTCTCTTGCTGTTCACCAGTAGGAATGAAGAACTGCCAACGTGGAATGGCCTGCTTCCCAGCCTTTCTCATTTTTATAGTTCTTCTCTTCTTGTCAATTAATTGTTTCCCATTTTGTCTGGAAGACTTTCCTCTTGGTTGCCCTGATGTGTTTCTAGACCTTTTACTTGGTGCTTCTAATGATTTGTCACCTTTTGTCCTTTGACGTTTACGTGTTTCTTTGCAGTTGGAAAAGGAAGATACTACTGTTTGCTCATCATCATCTGAACTGCTATTATAATCTTCATCCCTGGCACTCTGATCATCACTTGTTGAAGCAACACAATCCTGCGGAATTGTTGTCCCCTTAGAAGAGCCAATTATGTAACGGCAAACATAATCGGGATATAGAACATCTTGAAGCTCATCTGGTCTGTCAAGGTACTTTTCAAATAGGGTGTCATAAAACACATCTGTTGAGGAAGGGTCTTCAGGTAGGTGTTGTTTTCTTTTCAGAAAACCATAATCAGGCTTTGTTGTTGTTGGAAGGTAAATGACAGAACAGCTTGATCTACAGACATTAAACCCCAGGAGGTTGTTCTCCACTTCCAGCCGTCCTACTATCCGTGTTCTGAGGTATCGTTCAGGATCTGTTGTGCCCTCTGGCAAGTTTAGATCAAATGATGGCTCTGCCTTTGCGACATATTTTGCAAGGTACAACTCCCATCCACCAGATGTCACTCGCTGAATATTAACATGGGCTCCCATCAAGAGTAATATAGGCAGATTGTAGGGAACTACCCTACTGTCTTCTTTGCATCTCCTGCGGTATAACATCCTCATACCACTTTCATCGGGTCTGTCACACTCTTCTGTTTTAAATGGAAAACCATACTTGCAGTGGTCTAGCACCCTCCCACCTGGACCCTTAAAACATCTTTCTGGATTACAGGCTCCATGGAGCTGAAATCTTTCAACATATGACCGACATGCTTGAGTGAACAGGTCATTGCTGTGGTCAGTGCGGGGTAACTCAGCCATGATCGCATCATCAGGAATAGTATTTGGCTCGCACCACACTACCATGTGGACGTGAAGAGCGCCTCTTCGTTGGTACTCCACTCTCCACCAGTAATCATTAACTTGACCCAGTGGGCCATTTGAATCTTCCAGCACTTTCTCTCGGAACAGCTTAAAGCGTTTTTGGAATGCAACAACAGTTTCAGTTGGAAACTCCATTGCAGGATCTTGTGCCATGTGTTCAGGCAGGGGCTCATCAAATGTCAGGCCTTCGACAGAATGTCCGGCTCCAGACGTGATGTGTGCTTGTAGCTCTGGCCAGGAATCGTTCTGAGTTAATGTGATGAAGAATTGCGGTTTTCCTAACTCTCTACTCATTGCTAAAACATCAAGCAAACGGGCACTCCAGTAACCTTTGCTGCCAGGTATGGTATTCGGAACTTCTGTACCATATGCATCATAGGGATTTTCTCCCTTAACCTTCATGGATGTCAGTGGCTCGTCTCTACCAATGCGTTTCACTCTTCTTGCACGGTTGTAATAGAAAATGCGATTCTTTGTTAGGCGATCAAACCAGAAGAATGCCCACTGAGGATCTTTTCGCCAGCGATTACTATAATTGAGAAGCCTTAGTTTGCAATACTCAGTCGGAGATAGACCCAGTCCACTAGCCCAGCTTCCAGTGCCATATGGAAAGAGATGGGGCCATGCTTTTGCTTCAAGATTAGGATCATGGTAGGTTACTTTTGTTGACAACAAAATATCTCTCTCTGCTTTACTAACTTCCTCAGGTTTCCTCTCTGGGTGCTGAATTCCTGCAACATCTTCACACTCGTTCAGTTGAGGAGCATTTCTGTCCTCTGAAAATGGCACCACTAGGGCAGCAGTCTCCTGACCTAGCTGCTCTTCCAATGAACTACCTTTAGCATCCCTTATCCCATGGGCAAAGGCAACAGACAAAGGATTTTCTGGCCGAAATCTGTAAAGGGTGTCATAGTTGCTAAAGAAATTGGCATACGGTGGGTTGTTAATTCTAAGCCACTTCAAGGCTGTAACAATTCTCTCATGTGATCCCTGCTTTTCTTCTGGCTTCTCTTTAGCTACCATAAAGCCATACATGCCATAATAATGGTGGTTCAGCTTATGAAGGATGTTCACTTCTCCTGAAAAGTGGGGCCACACTCTTCTGAAAGGATCAGCTCTTTTCAAGGTTGTGGAAAACAGGCCACAAAGGGACACCTGGCCACGCTCATAAGATGTCCTCAGGTTTTCAAGTTCTTTCGGAACATTCTGATAGCCTGTATGTGGATCAATACAAGGAAAAAGCTGGCGGATTCCTTTACTGCATACCTTGCATGAATAAAAAGACACTTCAGTCTTCTTATATGTTAATGTAGGCTTATTCTCATAGAGTCCTTCAACTGGGACTTGATCTGTATTTATGGCATCTGATCTGATCAGGAACTTGTGACCCTCTGAGACACGGCCAAAAAGCATCATCCCACAATTATAACATAGCCCATCAAACAATGGCTTTGCTGAGTGTCGGTCACCAAATAGTCGCATTGAGTAGAGCTTTCCTTGGTCCAGTGGCATATTAGCATGCTCAGATAAGCAACTCTTGTTTTGATCTTTCTTTTCACATTTTGGCATTTCATTTAGTTCACCATCAGCTGGGTCTGTGCTAACACAATCTTCATTGCTCACAACCGTTGTGTCCATTTTACTGAACGTCATTTCTTGATGATATTTACACACTCTAGTAAACAGAGCATCCTCAGATAACTGGCTCTCGGGGTACATTTTCTTCCACTCTGAAAGCATGGCATTTTTGAGTGACATGTCATTTTCATTGTTCTTCATATCTCTCAGTGTGACGGCTTTCATGTAACACTCTTCAAGATAACGCAACATTTCAGGTGTCCAATCAGTTGTGGCTAAAGATTCACTCACCTGTTCTTCAGCCTTCTTTTTGTTTTCTTGATACCATAAACGGATCTGCAAATTCTTTGCTGAATGTGTGCTGTTTGGGTAAAGCTTTTGCCACTCTTGATGCATAATCTTCATGTACGAAATCTTGATATTTCTCTTTTTCATCTCTTCTTGTCTTTTGATTGCCATATTTCTACATTTAACCAGATTTTCCAACATTTCTGATGTCCATGTCAAGTTAATTTCCTGGCCATCCTCTGCCATTTTAATACCACAATCTTCACCACCACCATCATTTTCATTTTCATCTTTTTTTTCCACAAGGTTCAAATTGGCATACTTTCGCATTAACTCACGGCCATCTATCTTGCTGTGCGGGTGCATTCTTCTCCACTCTTCCTCAAGAACAGTACAAAACAAAAGACCTTCCCCTTCATTTTCTCTCTCCTTAGCTACCTCCCCACACTTTCTTAGGTCATTTGTCATTTTTCTAATGGTCCAATTGTTTTTTCTAGGCATTTTGAGCAAGAAATCTTAACCTGAAAGCAAAAGAGTGATACTGAATCAATAGCAAGGAATAATACTCAAGTGAGATAATATTTTTTCCATGTCTTAGTATTCTGGAACTTTAAATACTTCATTTAAGTGGCTAAATTTTCTTTATTAATTGTAGCATTTTTTTTAATTCACTGACCCCAAGGTAGGGATTGCCTATAATCGAAACTACATTGCAGTTTCATATTTAACAATGCGCAATAAAAAATTACTTGTCTGGCAAGGGTTCTTGTATTAGGTCAATACTTAAAATAAACTGTGTTTTACAAACATGAGCTCAAAATAATAAATCTCTGTGATGTAAAGAGAAAAATAATCTGTCAATAAATTGCTACACGGATGACCAGGTCCACAGATGAATCAATAGACTGACCTTACAAAAAATTTTTATGTTCCCAAATGTACATGTATCACTTTGTCCTCAACATTGTCTGCATTTAGTTTGCTCATTTTAAGTCTTACACCTGTAGCGCTACTGGAACTGACAAGCCTCCTTAGAAAAGGAAGTACCTTTGTAGCAAACTTTACTTAACTGCTAGCTTAATTTTCTTGGGACAAAAAATGTTTTCACTCAGCTGAGAGTAATCAATGTGTTGTGTTTGAGATCATCCCTTAAATGACATGTTAATGCCACTTTGAATCAAAACTTATTCAATGTTGTTGTTTATCGAACTTCTCTGTAAAGTTAGCCCATTTGCTTGATAATGAAAAATATTTTTTACAAAGTGGATCTAAATAATCTCTGGTAAATATTTTTTTGCTGTGAGCCAAATTTTAAAAATTGTTCACACAAGGCCCATTCTTTATTATTGCAAACTTCAGGTATTTGCTATTATCTGAAATTTGTGAGCAAATCAGAAAGCCAAAAATGTAGTATCCAAAGCTGAGAGTTGACTTATTTGCCTTAATGCAATTATTAATATTTTCTTTTCATTTGAAGAAGCTGGTTAAGGTACATATAGAGCAAAATAGAGTACATACTGTGCATGTAATATGCTATACCTTTATTGCATGAAATTTTCACGAGACATTAATTTTGCGATTGTAAGGTTCGCTTTTTCGCGGCACTCAAATTTTGTGACTTTGTGAAAATTTTAAATTTTGAATCTTTTCAGGTTTTTCGATAAGGCACAATTTATTTTCTTAGCAATTTGGAATGAAATAAATGAACTTTATCAACAATTTCATAAACTGCGATACCCAAAAAAGATGGTGACACGTGTTGCATTCTGGGAAGATCAGCCTGTCAACACCCAAATTAACTGTGTTTTTATGAGAATCTGATGGCAATTAATAGTTTGTTTAAAAGTTAATTGCTAGAAATTTATAAATAGCAATATCAAGTTATTAGATTAAAGACTGTGTCAACCAAATCTGAGCGATGTGGTTGTGCTAGGATGCATGTAACTGCGCTTTTAATTTCCCTTGCATTTGCTTGTAGTTTGACGAGAAAAATTATAGAGAAATCTATGAAAATTTAAGAATGTGACTGTTTGCTTTTAAGCACAGCTAAATCCTTCATATTTAGTAAATACAGTCTTTTGCCCAGTTCCTTAACTTTGCTACCATACAATGTACATTGTTCAGAATTTACTTTTAAAGAAAAACACAGAAAATTTGGGGCTGTCATGTCCATGTACCCAGAATGCAACACCTGGTGCCATCCTTTAGAACTATTATTGCGGATTATGTTGAAAAAAAAGTCAGTGACACTTCAGCTATATGTCAAAAGTATGTCGTTCATGTTCAAAATGACAGGGATTTGTAGCTAGTGTTTGTCACAGACAGAAATCAAATGCAAACTTAATAATATATGCGGGTGCATTAGCCAAAGCAGTGGCATTATCAGGGTTCTCAATAAGTTTTGGAGTAGACGGCTTAAAAATAATGGTGGGCGGCGGGAGAAGCGAGTGCCGTAGGCACGAGCCTCTATATAGCAAGCATATCACCGAAAAGTAGGCGGCTCTAAATTAAAAGTAGCCGGTTTTTTAGCCGGCTGCCGGCACTTAATGAGAACCCTGTACCAACGAAAGGTCTTAGGTTGTTTTTCAGCCGGGGAAATCACACTTACAGCCCGGTATTTTCCCTGAATGAGTCATTGACCACAAAATATCATTCCTTTATAGTTGAGATTAATTTGACTCACTTAATTTTCGCGTCATGTTATCTTTGCATCACTTTATTTTGCAATTTTTTTTAATCACTGAAATTCTCAAAAATAATGTGTCGCAAAAATTACATGTAAGAAGGTATTTAAAATTTTAGGTCCAATTATATGTGTTTTGTCACTGCTTTTAAAATTGGGCTCTCTCACTATCCTGGGTTTAGCCTTTGACTGCAGTGTATGTTCTATTGAAGGTTCCCTTCACCTTTGAAAATTGTGGCCACATTTGGTCAGTTTTATAAGAAAAATGTGTATGTTTAATTTTTTTTTTCTGGTCATGTGATGGAAATTATTGTAGATTTATCACTGCCCAAAGTAGAAGCTTCAAGAAAGTACACATGGCTAAACACTAACCCAGGGTTGCAAGGGACCATTTATAAGTCATCCATAACATTGAACCATTTTGTTATTATACCATTTCTATTTGAATAAGTGCCCTGGAAGTCTATTAAATTTCATTTTTCAACATTATTTAGTTCTGTACATAGTATATACTGTTTCCAGTATTCTTGACATGAGATTGGAGAAATGATTTTTCAGTGATAAAGATAACATTTATCTATTGTCTTGAACAGGCTGTAGACATTTTGGAGCAAACAGTCATATTAATACATGCACTTACTGTAAAAACCTGCACAGTAAGAACCTGCATTTTCCCACGTTATCCAAGCAGCTTTTTACATTAATTAATGGTAATTAGCACAAATTTAGGCTGTTTAAGCTTCTTAAAAAGTTCTTTTTCTCTGATGAAAAATTTATGTTGTTCCTTAACCGAAAGTTGATTATCATTCAACCTTTTTTCTTATAATTATGATAATTATTTTGCATTGTGTTTCATAAAATGACTATAATAGAAAACTATTGAAACACTATATGCTAGCCACATGTACCAGTTTGCCCTTAAAGTAATCTGGTTTAAGAAAATGGGAACATGACTGCACTTCTCCAAATTTTTTGGCATAAGAGGTTCTTATATACTGGAGGTCTTACTGGCAAATTTTAGCCTTAAATGTAAGGTATTTACTGGCAGGTTTTTACTGGGTCATGCATGTAAGTTTAGAAATAAAAAGTATAATTGACAGGTTTGAACTTACATTAACATTGAAAGTGGTTTTCAAGTTTTGCATAAGTTTGCTGTTTAATGTAGTTAATTCAGGTTTCATTAATAATATTTATGCATTTGGTTCATAAATGAGTTTGACAAGAATAAAATGATAATAGTAAAAAGAAGAGTACAATACAGTGAATTGAAATTTTTTAAAAAAACATTTATGTGATGGGGATAAAGAAACAGAACTATTGTACAATTTAAACCTTGACATTCTTTAAAGTATGCACATACATTAAAATTTAATTTCCTGTACACTGTACATGTAGGTTAATTTTTTGTGAATCCAATAGAACTTGTACGTACTTTCTCTTTGACTAGTTTCTGAATCATAATTGGCTTAAGATTGTTGCAATTCATGTATGGTACTGGGCCAATGTGGTTTAGTACTTACATATACCAGTCATTTTGTCACGTTTAATTTCAAAGGTTGTTTGTATGTCGGTAAGTGGAGAGAAAGAAGAGACACACTGACCCTGATAAACCTTCAATTTCAGCAGGGACATGATTCCCCATACTGTACATAAAGACCCTCAAAAGTAAAGATCACACCTAAAAATGAGCTGTTGAACTGATGTTTTGGTAGCCTTACTTGAAGTTATTTCAAGAGCCAAGTAAAATGTTGCTGTCAGTTGTTTCTGTTATCTGCCACCAACAATGGGCAGGTCAAAACTGATCAACAAACTTTACACATGCACACTCAACAATGTTACGGACAACTGGTCAATGAAATTTAATTAACAAATGTTAAATGCCACACTGTACACTATTGAGTTATGGATGCACGGGGGAGGTTGCTAACCACGAAAGAAGCGTAAGAGTCTGCCGAGGTGATAGCCGAGGACGACTCTACCTTGAGTGCTTAGCAAACTCCCAAGTGCATCAATAACTCAATAGTGTGCAGCATGGGGTTTACCATTTGTTTTATAGCACAACTTTTAGGCATTTTACCACAGTTTCTTTGAGAAATTCAACTGCTCGCCCTTATTGCTTTTGAACAAACGGGTGCACTGAATCACACAATTTCTGACAAAAGCATAAAATGAAATCAAAAATTTGTAATGAATAGTTTTTCCGTGTAGCTGAGGGTGAAAATCTTTCACTGTTATTGAGGAATGTATCCTAGATGTGTAGCTTTTCAAATTCATGAGAAAAAAAAAATTGGAGAAAACTCATTTAAATTCTCTCACTGATCGCTTACCACTGATTGCTTACCTCACCAAAAGCCTGCGCTTAAAATCGTCGACAGCGTACAACCATGGGTAAATAGTAGACACTAAATTGACAAATCAGAGCGAGCGCTTTAGTCAAGTTGTGCTCTAATAATTAATATCAGACTTCCTGCATCATCAATGGACTTGGTTGTCATTTGATTCAGAAAAAAGTAATAACTTTCAGGTTGTTTAAAAGCTAGTTAGAATTATAGTCCTAGAACTGCAGCTCTTGCTTAGACAGTCGCATGGTACAAACAAAGAACTACATGTATTGAAATAATAATACTTTGAAATCTATTTCAGTCTCTTTAAATTTTTTGGAGGTTACTTTTCAATGCACCATATAATAAATTTAATTAAATGGAAGTCTTGCAAAGAAGTTGCACTGTCATGGAGCTGTACACCTCTCAAGCATATTGCTGCATAAAGTGTAATGTTTTGTTTGGAGTAACAGTCAGAGTTTTATAAACTAATTTAAAACGACCAGATAAAATATCATTTTACATCATGTCACATTCTGAAGCTTCACGTAGTATACTAGTAAAAGGGTGTTCGTCAGACACATCAAAAGCTTTTTGAAGAGTAGCAGCATCGCTGCATGATATGCCATCCAAAAGATTAATTGCTGTTCGAATTTCATCTGCTGCAGTAGCAACTGATAGTTTGGAAAACACTCGAGTAGGATCCCTTCGCTGAATGCTTCTATTTCTCAATTTCAAAATTGATCCAAAGATGGTGTTGTGTATACTTCCCTTCCAACTGATTAATGTGGACTTTCCAATCCAGTTGATCAGGCTTTCCGCTTGAATATCTCGTTGGAAGTCTTTTGGAGAAATTGCAATTCCAACATTTCCTAACATCAGACACACCTCTTGAAAAAAATCTTTCTGACTACGTACATCAAGTGTACCGATGAACCAAATACTAATATCTTCGAGCTCATGTTGCGTTAACTCAATCAGTACTTTAGTATCTTGATAATGAAAAAAAACCACAGACTCCGTAGAAACCACAAAAATCAAACTGTACCTCCCTTGGAATTGTTACAGTTGTTGTTAATTTAAAGTTAACTCTTGTTAGAATGGGTTTTAATTTCCACTGTTTGGACAAGGAACGCATCTGAGTTTTTAACAAATATGGAAGAGGCAGTTGCTCAATCTTTAAAAGCATCAGCTCGCTTGGAATGACTCTGAATTGCTCAATTTCTTGGAGTACCTTCAGGAAACACAGTTCCTCTAATGACATCAAGGCCATTACTTTTCTTCTGTATTGTACCTGAATTAAGCATAATTAAATAAAACTGAAGTTTATATAGTGTAGAAATCTAATAATAAATTTTACTTTGTCATTGAAAAGTATTTGACAAACATAACACCACTAGTGCTTTACATTTATTTACTATTAGTGGATTGGATGCACATCAAATCCACAGGATAGCACATAAAAAGGAACAATCCCTGTTAACAGTTGAACATTATTTTGTTTGGCAACATGTGTTAAGTCTTAAATGGTCATTTTTATTGTCCTTTCTGACAGCTTGATTAATTATGACCACAAACAGAAAAATGAGAACTGCTTAAAAGATCTTTTGATAAAAGTGTATTTTAAACAAAAAAACCCTACTGTTTCAGGGAGGAGAACTTAGTTTTGACAGCACTTGCCATTGGGCTAGTGCCTGTAATAAATGCAAGAAAAATGCTAAGATTTGTACTGGCCCAAGTAGTTTTGACACTCGCCTGGGCGAGTGCTAATTTCCAACCCTGCTGTTTCCATGGAAACTGCTAATTGTCAAGAAAGTTACTCCATTGTGTAGCACCATAAAATAGTCATACTGAACTTTTTCCATGGATTAAGGTATTTTCTTATGAGAGCTTTCCTCTTCTACCCTGTAAATTCTAATGAATTACATTTCTTTTTTTTTTAAGGGTTTGGTCTTCCACACCCCCCCCCCCATATTTTTTCATTCCCTTCTGTGTGCAGTGTATGTATCTGTGTATAGTGAATTTAGATATTTTCTGCAGCCACACAATTCCCAATAATAACAGTGAATATTTATAGCACTCTTCTAATATAATTTTATCCCAAGCTCATTTTAAGGTTGTTCTTTGGTTAATTTTGGATCTGGTTTATCTGTAAGCCAGCAAGCCATGCAAGCCATTTCAGTTAAACTAAATAACACACTTGTTAGCCTAAATTGCTCTCTAGTTAGCACAGTAATCTGGTAAGCCTACTCCTTGCTTAGTTGATTTGAGATTAACCTTTGTTTTGAGGTAAGGGATTTCTTCCTTGCATGGCTTACATGATTCGATCCCATTCCATTTAGTTAGCCTGAATTTAACTCTAATTAGCATTAAAATCACTCTGCTTAACTTGCATATAGCTTATGTGCATTACAAATAGCTTTATGTTTGGCTTAGAGACTTTTAGTTCGCTGACTCCCATAATATGAAAACTCAATTCCCTCGAGATTCCTTCGGCTAGTCATTTTCGACAAATTAATAAAGTCGTTGATTGATTGATTGATTGATTGATTGATTGAACTAAAGAAATAATCCGTCAGGAAATTTGTCATTAAATTACAGTCACACCTGCAGAGATTAAAACAAAAAAAGGATTTACTTTTCAAAGAGGTGAAGAGGTACGGGGGGGGGGGGGGGGGGACTGCAGAGAAAAAATGTAGGAGAGGAATGGCAGGTTAAAAAGGGAAAGGTGTAAGTGGCATTCCCAAGGTGGTAAGAACAATGATAAGCTGTGTTGAATTTACAATTTTGTTAGACTCTCCAACAAAGTTAAGACATAAGTAGATACTGCTACGTGAGGGGTAGAACCAGAAGAAAAAAGTACAATGAGATGAAGGTTCAGAACCCCTGCCCCACCCATTCATCCACTACTGACTTATTATTTAGACCTTGTAGACATTGTTTCTCTCACTTAACTTCTCATGGTTTTGAAAGATATTTGTTGCTGAGCCAGCAAGCCGGAGCTTGCTAATATAAATGTTAAAACAAATTAAAAATGGTTGTATAGAAATTTGGGGGTTAAATGTTGTACAGACGGAAGATTGTATTGTATTCATATTTTTGTGGATATTTGTTATGAGTGGGCTTGGATCGAGGCAAGTGTATTTGTACTTCTTTGAGAAAATAGTTGACAATTTTTCTTTATTATTTTTACCTTTTTTAGTTTTTGCATATTAATTCATTCATACCAAAAAATCACAAGTGTTAGTTGAGAGAGAGAGAGATGCTCTGAAAACACGCCTATCCGCTCTTTTTCTGACAGTTTTTTAGTTCACGATAAACCAAAAATTAAATGTTTTGCAATTTTTTTCTTTGGTTAAAATTACAAAGGAAGACATTGCCCGCTATGTTTTTCATCGAATCGTAGATTCTCCACACCTCGCGATTCACACGTCATTTTGTTTAACCAATCACAGAAAGCGAATCGACCTTCTGAAACGAAGCGACGGTTTTCTTGCGACAGCACTAAAGTGGTATTTGCGGTCAAGTTTAACAAAGTAATGGGAAATTTCTAGTCCGAAATTTGACTACATTCAAAACGGTGAAATGATTTTGAAATTTTGGTTGATCCTGTGTCATAAACCCTTAGACCAAGTCAGTGGATTAAAGACCACATGAAGGCTGTGCGATTCCTCGTTCGACTCTCTCGTTCCGCCACTTCGACTAGGTCACCTGAAGATGTGTTAGACTGTGAAAGATTTGTGTGGTGAAAGAGCTGTGGTGAAAAGCTGAAATGGTCGCCAAAATGGGAGATTTGCCGTCAAATTCAACTAAGTACTGGAAAATTTCTAGTCCGAAGCATAAAACTTGAGATCAAGTCAGTGGATTAACGACGTCCACGTCAACGCTGTGCTATACCTCGTTCGACTCGACTCTCCTTCCGCCACTTCGACTAGGTCACCGAAAGATGTGTTAGAGTGTGAAATTATTTTTAACTGGCCACTCTGGGAAGAATTATATCAAGGCTTGATGGACGGCTTTTTTGGATGTATCTAAAGCGTTATGAAAGGGATTGTATTCGCGCCGCGACTGCATTCGACAACATAAATTTTCCCGCCGTGCTTGAGCTTGAGCATGACTAAAGACGAAGTATGTGCCATTTGCGCAGTGGCCCGATGTAGCCTTTTCGACGATTGGAGAAGGTATTTACCGTTGACTTTTTATTTAGTCGTTTTCTTCAAAAAAGTTATGGTCAACCGATGAGCCAGATAAGCGTTGTCTTTGTTTATGTGCCCAACTTTTGTATGGCTCGGCAAGAAGTTAAGCCTATACTCAAGTTTATCGTCAGTTTGTTTGTGAAGAAGGTTTTCAGGATTTCTGTGTTGGACCCATTCTTATAGTAAATTACATTTTAATTTCCCCTCAATTTCAAAAATAGATTCAAATGAAATTTACCCGAAAGCTAGGCTTACAATTTAAACGTTGTAAAAAGGTTTTTTCTCAGACTACCATTGTAAACAGGGGCCACAAACCAGAAGCGTATAACACGTTGTAAAACTGCCAAATCTATTAAAACAGT
This sequence comes from Blastomussa wellsi, assembly GCA_947652115.1. Classification (NCBI taxonomy): domain Eukaryota; kingdom Metazoa; phylum Cnidaria; class Anthozoa; order Scleractinia; family Plerogyridae; genus Blastomussa; species Blastomussa wellsi. Next base: position 6,245,966 of record OX393570.1, on the reverse strand, counting down.
TATTTGCTAATCTTTCTTTGTTTTTTTTTTCCGACTGTTCTTCGGTCGGTTTTGACATAAACTTAAGTACTTCACGTCTTCAGAGTTATTAAGTTTAGGTACTTTCCGCGTTTAGCGCGCACGTACACGAACTCGCACAAACAGCCGTGATTTTAAAACTTTTCTCCGTTTCTGCCTAATCTTTGACATAAAATTGTTAGCTCTATAAAAATTGAATTAAATTATGTGAACCCCCATGCATTACAACCACTGTGAAAACGTTTTTTGTAGTACAGTAATTTTTCAGATACAACAAAATGTTTCGCCACTCAAATTAAACTTATGTGTCGGAATCGTGTAATTTCTAAGGGTAATCCATTTGAAAGCACGAACTGTTCCAGTATTTGTTTATGCGCAACTATTTTTCTTAGGCCAATACTTTGAATAATGGTGTTATGATTGTAATAGGGAATTTAGTTCATGGACAGTATAAAATAAAGTTTTGATGTCTGTGCGAATGAAGGTAACGTGTTAAGTTTTAAGTTCCGGTTGAAAATAAAGTAATCATTTATTCAGTCACTCTTTACGATACGTTTTTAACCTTCAAATATCGTATTTAGTAAAATTTCTGAGCTTGCATCGGTTGCCTTAAGCAACTTAAACTGATTCATTTAATGTTAGCATTAATTTGATTTCATTCGCATTGCTGCAACTTCTAGTTTAAGTTTTATAATTTCAAGAGTATTAAACAACACTTTTTAGGTGGGAGGGTGGGAAGTGCATTTAAGTGTACCACAAACGCGCTTATTTTTTTGTTTTGTTTTTTAACAAACAGCAATAACTATCTGTATCAACTTACCTCTCAAGTAAACATTGTCCCTGAGCAGACAGCAGCCATAAAAAAAAAAACAATAATAATTAAAAAATCTCGTCAAAAGTTCCGTTTGAAGAAAATGCAAGTCCAGTCCGTTGTCCAGTCCTTGGATTTTTTTTTTCTGGCTAATCTTTGTGGCGCGGCGTCGCAGTGAACAAAAAGCGCGCGAAATTATAGCCTCGTTTTCGTTCTCTCCTCCAGGCCCTCTCCTCTGAAAAAAATCTTAAGAATCGATCACCTCCTAAACCAATCAAAATTTTAAAAAACTGACAACGCCTTCATTAAGAGCATACATTCAGGCCTTTGGCAAAATTTTCTTTCGTTGCTAGCTCAAATGGTCGTTGACCAGGAAGCTGACAAACTTTTCAGCTAGATTTTCTACTGCCGCACTTTTTTAGGAAAAAGTAATAATGGCCATTTTTTAAAACACTATTTATTAAACTCTAACTTCGCTTAAAAATATTCTTGGAGAAAGGTTCTAGTAAACTTTAAAAGCAAATATTAAACTTCGATCCGTTCTGGTCACGTGACCGATGACGTCACAGCATTAGAAAGGACAAAAATGTATATTTCATAAAAATATCTACCAATACCCAAATTTTTGTTTCCTCGCGTTTAACGCAACGCGAGATAGCACTTGTACCCAGACTCCCACTTTTTGAAAAATTGTGCATAGCCCCCTTAATATTTATATTTTGTTCGGTACCCGGGCAGTCCGAAATGGCTCACACCATTGTGCTTCAAACCACGTTGACTGCTTTTTCAATAACAAAATAATTTTGTCACAGTGAGCAAAAACGCACTTGTGAGCAAAGTCACGTGACCAATGACGTCATCGCCCTTAGTCTTGTACAATAATTAGTTTATGGTAAGACTTATTTCTAGACAACGTGGGGGTCTTGCTGCCCTCAAACTGACCAAGTTATTTGGGATTGACGATTTTCTAGCTGCAAAGGATTCGGGGAAGGTTCTTATTATAATTATATATTGTTATTTAAAACAGGGGCCACAAACCAGAAGCGTATAACACGTTGTAAAACTGCCAAATCTATTAAAACAGTTATTTGCTAATCTTTCTTTGTTTTTTTTTCCGACTGTTCTTCGGTCGGTTTTGACATAAACTTAAGTACTTCACGTCTTCAGAGTTATTAAGTTTAGGTACTTTCCGCGTTTAGCGCGCACGTACACGAACTCGCACAAACAGCCGTGATTTTAAAACTTTTCTCCGTTTCTGCCTAATCTTTGACATAAAATTGTTAGCTCTATAAAAATTGAATTAAATTATGTGAACCCCCATGCATTACAACCACTGTGAAAACGTTTTTTGTAGTACAGTAATTTTTCAGATACAACAAAATGTTTCGCCACTCAAATTAAACTTATGTGTCGGAATCGTGTAATTTCTAAGGGTAATCCATTTGAAAGCACGAACTGTTCCAGTATTTGTTTATGCGCAACTATTTTTCTTAGGCCAATACTTTGAATAATGGTGTTATGATTGTAATAGGGAATTTAGTTCATGGACAGTATAAAATAAAGTTTTGATGTCTGTGCGAATGAAGGTAACGTGTTAAGTTTTAAGTTCCGGTTGAAAATAAAGTAATCATTTATTCAGTCACTCTTTACGATACGTTTTTAACCTTCAAATATCGTATTTAGTAAAATTTCTGAGCTTGCATCGGTTGCCTTAAGCAACTTAAACTGATTCATTTAATGTTAGCATTAATTTGATTTCATTCGCATTGCTGCAACTTCTAGTTTAAGTTTTATAATTTCAAGAGTATTAAACAACACTTTTTAGGTGGGAGGGTGGGAAGTGCATTTAAGTGTACCACAAACGCGCTTATTTTTTTGTTTTGTTTTTTAACAAACAGCAATAACTATCTGTATCAACTTACCTCTCAAGTAAACATTGTCCCTGAGCAGACAGCAGCCATAAAAAAAAACAATAATAATTAAAAAATCTCGTCAAAAGTTCCGTTTGAAGAAAATGCAAGTCCAGTCCGTTGTCCAGTCCTTGGATTTTTTTTTCTGGCTAATCTTTGTGGCGCGGCGTCGCAGTGAACAAAAAGCGCGCGAAATTATAGCCTCGTTTTCGTTCTCTCCTCCAGGCCCTCTCCTCTGAAAAAAATCTTAAGAATCGATCACCTCCTAAACCAATCAAAATTTTAAAAAACTGACAACGCCTTCATTAAGAGCATACATTCAGGCCTTTGGCAAAATTTTCTTTCGTTGCTAGCTCAAATGGTCGTTGACCAGGAAGCTGACAAACTTTTCAGCTAGATTTTCTACTGCCGCACTTTTTTAGGAAAAAGTAATAATGGCCATTTTTTAAAACACTATTTATTAAACTCTAACTTCGCTTAAAAATATTCTTGGAGAAAGGTTCTAGTAAACTTTAAAAGCAAATATTAAACTTCGATCCGTTCTGGTCACGTGACCGATGACGTCACAGCATTAGAAAGGACAAAAATGTATATTTCATAAAAATATCTACCAATACCCAAATTTTTGTTTCCTCGCGTTTAACGCAACGCGAGATAGCACTTGTACCCAGACTCCCACTTTTTGAAAAATTGTGCATAGCCCCCTTAATATTTATATTTTGTTCGGTACCCGGGCAGTCCGAAATGGCTCACACCATTGTGCTTCAAACCACGTTGACTGCTTTTTCAATAACAAAATAATTTTGTCACAGTGAGCAAAAACGCACTTGTGAGCAAAGTCACGTGACCAATGACGTCATCGCCCTTAGTCTTGTACAATAATTAGTTTATGGTAAGACTTATTTCTAGACAACGTGGGGGTCTTGCTGCCCTCAAACTGACCAAGTTATTTGGGATTGACGATTTTCTAGCTGCAAAGGATTCGGGGAAGGTTCTTATTATAATTATATATTGTTATTTAAAACAGGGGCCACAAACCAGAAGCGTATAACACGTTGTAAAACTGCCAAATCTATTAAAACAGTTATTTGCTAATCTTTCTTTGTTTTTTTTTCCGACTGTTCTTCGGTCGGTTTTGACATAAACTTAAGTACTTCACGTCTTCAGAGTTATTAAGTTTAGGTACTTTCCGCGTTTAGCGCGCACGTACACGAACTCGCACAAACAGCCGTGATTTTAAAACTTTTCTCCGTTTCTGCCTAATCTTTGACATAAAATTGTTAGCTCTATAAAAATTGAATTAAATTATGTGAACCCCCATGCATTACAACCACTGTGAAAACGTTTTTTGTAGTACAGTAATTTTTCAGATACAACAAAATGTTTCGCCACTCAAATTAAACTTATGTGTCGGAATCGTGTAATTTCTAAGGGTAATCCATTTGAAAGCACGAACTGTTCCAGTATTTGTTTATGCGCAACTATTTTTCTTAGGCCAATACTTTGAATAATGGTGTTATGATTGTAATAGGGAATTTAGTTCATGGACAGTATAAAATAAAGTTTTGATGTCTGTGCGAATGAAGGTAACGTGTTAAGTTTTAAGTTCCGGTTGAAAATAAAGTAATCATTTATTCAGTCACTCTTTACGATACGTTTTTAACCTTCAAATATCGTATTTAGTAAAATTTCTGAGCTTGCATCGGTTGCCTTAAGCAACTTAAACTGATTCATTTAATGTTAGCATTAATTTGATTTCATTCGCATTGCTGCAACTTCTAGTTTAAGTTTTATAATTTCAAGAGTATTAAACAACACTTTTTAGGTGGGAGGGTGGGAAGTGCATTTAAGTGTACCACAAACGCGCTTATTTTTTTGTTTTGTTTTTTAACAAACAGCAATAACTATCTGTATCAACTTACCTCTCAAGTAAACATTGTCCCTGAGCAGACAGCAGCCATAAAAAAAAAACAATAATAATTAAAAAATCTCGTCAAAAGTTCCGTTTGAAGAAAATGCAAGTCCAGTCCGTTGTCCAGTCCTTGGATTTTTTTTTTCTGGCTAATCTTTGTGGCGCGGCGTCGCAGTGAACAAAAAGCGCGCGAAATTATAGCCTCGTTTTCGTTCTCTCCTCCAGGCCCTCTCCTCTGAAAAAAATCTTAAGAATCGATCACCTCCTAAACCAATCAAAATTTTAAAAAACTGACAACGCCTTCATTAAGAGCATACATTCAGGCCTTTGGCAAAATTTTCTTTCGTTGCTAGCTCAAATGGTCGTTGACCAGGAAGCTGACAAACTTTTCAGCTAGATTTTCTACTGCCGCACTTTTTTAGGAAAAAGTAATAATGGCCATTTTTTAAAACACTATTTATTAAACTCTAACTTCGCTTAAAAATATTCTTGGAGAAAGGTTCTAGTAAACTTTAAAAGCAAATATTAAACTTCGATCCGTTCTGGTCACGTGACCGATGACGTCACAGCATTAGAAAGGACAAAAATGTATATTTCATAAAAATATCTACCAATACCCAAATTTTTGTTTCCTCGCGTTTAACGCAACGCGAGATAGCACTTGTACCCAGACTCCCACTTTTTGAAAAATTGTGCATAGCCCCCTTAATATTTATATTTTGTTCGGTACCCGGGCAGTCCGAAATGGCTCACACCATTGTGCTTCAAACCACGTTGACTGCTTTTTCAATAACAAAATAATTTTGTCACAGTGAGCAAAAACGCACTTGTGAGCAAAGTCACGTGACCAATGACGTCATCGCCCTTAGTCTTGTACAATAATTAGTTTATGGTAAGACTTATTTCTAGACAACGTGGGGGTCTTGCTGCCCTCAAACTGACCAAGTTATTTGGGATTGACGATTTTCTAGCTGCAAAGGATTCGGGGAAGGTTCTTATTATAATTATATATTGTTATTTAATTATTATTATTATTATTATTATTAAAAACTATTTCTTTCTTCTCCAGTAAAATTTGTAAGTTAGGCATTATTTCAAACAGTTAATCGGCAATGCAACTTGCCTAAGAGAAGGGGTTTCTTTTAAATGCTCGGCCATGAAAAAGCTTGAAGGCCCTGTAAAAGGTTTACAGGTTAGAAATGCACTCTACTATTATTTTGTTGGGCCTCCCCCCTGCAGTGTTTGGCAAATTTTGTAATTACATTTTTTTAATTTATTTACCTGCCTCCGAACGGATAAGAAAACAAAATTCTTAAGTTTGTTGGATATGACGCCTAAATTAGAAAGTATCCCTAAAAAGACATGTATACATATCTTTTAACCAAAAAGCCGGGTTTTTTTACCGGTTTCCGTTATCATACTATTTTACCTTCAAAGGTAATATTTGGGATTAACAGTTTTTATTTCTTTTCTACTTTTAAAAGAATAGCGTACAAGAAATCAAAATAAATTATATATGTGATTTTGACATCTTAAACGCCTGGAAAACAAGTGAAGGCGAAAGCTGTCTTACCTGAATTAAAAGTGTGACAAAGCCCCATGGATGTCAAAACAGATGTGAAATTTTGATGGCTACATTTTTGGCCTTTCCAGTGACAATCCATTATCATGTCACTGATCTGATGGCCTGCGATTCGGTAAATGTCTGAGATGTTATCATTTTGATAACGGCTCCAATCAATTTCAGTGTCGTTAATTGTTGTCGCTTCAGATTTGCTCAGAAACGCATGATCTATAACCTCTTCAAAGTTATTTCTCTCGACGGCGGACTTCCTAAACATGTTAAAATTGCAAATGGTGACTGCCGGAAACTCGGGCTGTTTTTCGTAGATCAGTGTTGATTTCGTAGTCACGGGGTAACTGAAGTATTTCGTCAAAAGCACAGAGGATTGATAAGAAAAGTATCCCACTCCAGACAAAAGGAACAAAGTCCAAATAACTCTACGAAAGGTTGTTTGGCTTGAAAATATGTTGTGCATGCCGTGAAGAGTCGAACTTTCGACGAAGTTGTTCCATTTTATTTCTGCAGATTTGGAGGGTTGTTGGGTCCAACCAGTGTCTTCTTTTGGAACGACTTTGCTCATGTCGACGGTCTGGATCTATGATGATGGGCGCTCTTTGAGAATAACTTCGACATCTAGCTAGTTTGCGCTCACTTTCTGAAATCCCGTTGCCTGATAAACATTAAAATTTCATTTCGATTCTGCCATAAAATCAACATAACAATGGAGAATACCAAATAGTTCTTTAAATTTTAATAACTCATGCTCATTTTTGGATCTACCTTAAAGGGCATTATATGGAAGTGTTTCGAATTAGATTTCAGTCGGCTTGCGGGGGATTCAATAATCGTTGGCAATTAGCCTTGTATTTTTTTCGCAATACATTTACTGCAGAAACCTCAAGACATAAACTTTTACTGTATTTCTTAATAAATGAAGGTCACCTACATCCGGTCCCAATTTCATTTAAATAGTGGCATGGTTTTAGGTTTGACGCCTTCCAGCAACTTATTGCGACTAAACCGTCAACGGTGCGTTCGATTAATTCTCAATGAATGTTTTGGTGTTTATGGATGCCAAGTTTATTAACGTTTGAAATTGGCTTGTCTTAATTCCAAGATCATGGGAACTAGTATGCCATCTAGAAACTTAAATGAATTGGTGGGTTTTAATGTACAAGTTAAATTTCATGCAAAGAACGCAAAAACTCTGGTAGAGCTTCTCAATTGATCGAGAATGCGATAACCAACGCAGATCAATAAGCAACTGTAGATAAAGTAATGGTAGAAATGCTTTTTAATAACCAAGGTAAAAAAATGTTCTTGGAGAAAATTTAAAGGCATTCCAAATTGTTTTCTATGTGTTTTTAGTAGAAACTCAGCTGTGTTCTATTGGAAATCCTTGAATCTGATTGGTTCTCCGACTGTTTTCTATATTCGCCGATAGAAAACGATCGCGCGCGCGTTGCTTTTTGAAGGCAAAATTTTTCTTGATTTTCGGCTTAAAAATCCATAAACTGTTAGCTTTTGGGATGCAATCCTTTAGAGTTTCTACTAAAACAATTAGACTACTCGGGCTCGTAGTCTAATTGTTAAATATACGTCTGAATTAGTTGTTAAATTGTTGATATGTTCAAGCCTCGAGCCTAGTGGCCCATACTGCCGGCGCTTATCCCGGTTTCAGTAACATTAAGCGGTTAGGAATATTTCTACTCCCCCTGGATGGGATGCTAGTCCATCCCAGCAGTATAGACCCTTTGCATAAATAGCGCCAAAATTTGAATAACATACTTGATACATCCTTAGCCTCAAATTCACGTAAAAATCCTTTGTCATATACACGAGTCTAAGGATGTATCAAGTATCGTTATTCAAATTTGGGCGCCATTTATACAAAGTGTCTATTAAAGTTTGAAATTGGTGCATGGCCGGTACCCATTTATACACCTGGGTGGAGAGAGGCAGTGTGGGAGTAAAGGGTCTTTCCCAAAAATAGAACGCAGCGCCCCGTCCGATCCGGAGTCCAGTGCACTATCCATTAGGCCACCACGCCTCTCCCTCCCACATTGTTGATATGCGTTAATTTATTCCAATCTACAAGGCCACGGGGAATGGATTTCCATGAATAGGTCCATGAGCGAATTGGTTGGACGCCAGTAACGTGTATTTGGTTTCGCGTTATCCTCACTACGAATTTAAGTACTTGAAAACCGTCATGGATAAAGTCAATCCTGAGATAGCTGCTGCCTGGAGCCAACAGTCATCAAAGTCTGAAGCTGTAAAGAAGAAATGGAACAGCTTTGTGGAAAGTTCAACTCTTCATGGTATGCACTACGTATTTTCAAGTCCAACGACATTTCGACGACTTCTTTGGGCTTTCTTCCTATTATCGGGAATCGTGTACTTTTCGTTTCACTCCTCAAAGCTGTTGAAAAAATATTTCTGTTACCCAGTCGCAACAAAAGTAACCCTGGTGTTCGAGAAAGAACCCGAGTTTCCATCCATCACCATCTGCAATTTCAACATGTTGAGAAAGTCCGTTATAACGGCTTATAACTACGAGGACGTTGTTAGGTATACCGCCAGGGATGAATTTGGCAAATTCGCTGGGGTAGAGATAAATGATTCTAACATTGACTGGAGTGTTTACAAAGGAGCTGATTTGTCTCTCGCCTATCACTTGGCTGGTCACCAAATCGAGGATATGTTGAAGGGTTGTACTTGGAGTGGAGAAAGTTGCAGCTATCAAAATTTCACGCCTGTTTTAACATCCATGGGACTTTGCCACACATTTAATTCAGGTTGGCATTTTAAGAAATATGATTTATACTATTTTAGACAGTTGTTGTAGATCTTTCTGTTGTGCGAAACTGTATCCTCTTGGCACACTTAGTGTCTTTGAACACTAGTTGTATGACCGTTTGAAAGAAAACGTTCAGTTTGTCGGTTTTATTTTTTAAATTTCCCAGTAGCCTAAGGAAATTAAGTATTGACAATCTAATTATCTGAGTTTTACTTAAATATTTCAGCATTTTTCTGCAAATGAAGGGAAACATAAAGACTGATTGCATGGACCGGGCTGGCCCGGTTAGCCGGGCTTGTTTCAGTTTCCCGAGATCTCGGTACCTCTGTTAAACGCGATTACATGCCAGCCCGGTTAGCCGACAAAGAAACCCATCCCGGCAAACCGGGCCAGCCCCGGCTCATGTAATCAGTCCCTAAAATGATGATGTGATTCCGACCATGCCAAATTAAAGCATTTCCATAGAATTTCAAGATTTGATACAGTTTTCTTCTTTGATTTATTTTTTGATTAAGCAAAACATGCGTAACCACAATATTTTATCTACCTATTGTAAATTTAAATAATTAAAATTTTTGACCAAATAATTGCTGTAAACACCTAGAACTTCGTTAATTCTTTGAGGCATTAGGATTCAAAACAGCGACCAAATATAAACACCCACTTTCCGTATTCATAAGTTTTTTTTTTTTTCATCTAACGTGCAAAGTTTCAAATTTTAGGCCGGATTCAAATTTTTGGCATTGCTTGGCCAGATATATACTGTTGATTGCATAGAAAATTAATTTTTACAAAGATTATTACAAGTTATGCGACTTAATTAGTATTAAGGAATATGAATATGAGTCGGAACATGTGTAAATTTTGCGATAAACAAGCCAAGTTAAAGAAAAATGAAAGTACTCACTTTGTCTCGCATAATAATATCCACATGTTGCTGACATTTCTGGTAAACAGTTATGAAGCCCAGAAAATTTTTTTGTTATATGTTTGCTTGTCCTTTACCGTGCCCAAACCATAACTGGTTTTTCCATTGGTGCCCGAACAATTAGCTTGCACATAGAAACATCTTTCCACAATTGAACCAAGTATGAGAGTATAAAGCTAAAAATTGTCTAACTCCACTATGAAAAAAATACAAGCAACCACAATCAGCTAAATAGCAACAAAAGCATCCGATTTCAAATCAGTAACTATGCCAATTCAAGCTGATTCTTGATTATATAAGTGTTTGAATAGCTCATCAACCTAGTCCAAGGTGTTCGTGCTTTTCTAATTAGTTCATCTTCATAACCGTTTTATATGATCTAAGAAATTAAGTTGACATCTGTATAGCATTCATTCACCGAGCTGAAAATTTACTATCTATCACATCTGCTACACTCATGTTGCTTTCGAGATTGCTGATAACCTAACAGCATACGGGACGCGAGAAATGTATGAACCTAATATAATGGCCTAGCTCACCAACAATTCACAGTAGTTTACTTGGCTAGAAGGCCAACCGGTATCTGGTAGGTCATGCGGTCCCGAATCCTATCAGCGACGCATATTTCTTTGCAGCCACACAATGAACAACAAGTAGTCTTCTTTTCTTTCTTTGTTAGGGAAAGGTGGTCAAAAAATCTTGCGAGACAAAAATCCTGGAGCTAAGTTTGGTTTGAGCCTAATTCTTAGCATTGAACAGCCTGAATATTTTGGTTTGATGAGTTAATTGGCAGGACTTAAGGTGCTCATTCATCACCATCAGACACCCCCTTTGGTCGCTCAACTTGGGTTTTCAGTAAGTCCCGGAACTAGCACCTTCGCTGCGATTCGAAAGGAAGAGGTACGTAAAACATAATGTAAGTAGTTGCATTGTAGGAAGAGTAAGTAATTATACCGCATAAAATGAGAGGCGCAGTGGCCTAATGATTAGCGCACTGGATTCAGGATCGGACAATTCGGGTTGGAGCCTCTGGTCGGGACACTTTGTTGTGTTCTTGGGCAAGACACTTTACTCTCACAGTGCCTCTCTCCACCCAGGTGTATAAATGGGTACCGGCGAATTTACTGCTGGGGGTAACCCTGCAATGGGCTAGCATCGAATCCAGGGGGGAGTAGAAATACTCTCTGGAGTGTCGCTTCATGCTACAGAGGCCGGGATAAGCTCCGGCCTGATGGGCCTCTAGGCCAGAATGCAGACTTTAGCTTTACCTATAAATAAAAAAAAATAAAAATAATAAAAAAAATCTAGGTTGTTCTATTACAATCGATATTACCGACTCGTTCTAAGAAAATGATGTCTTCGTTTTTAACCGATCGCTCCAATCTGGATGATGTCTGGCCGCAGTTTGGTACATGTGGCGACGGCATCTGCGCTGTTGGCCGTATCGTGGAGTGTAAAAACAAAGTAGACACCATTCCATGCAGCTTCTTTCCAAAGTTCCAAATTCGATTATTGAGACGGTTTGGACACAGAAGCCCCGTTTGGCATGGTGGCATCAAGATTGCCGACGACGTAGTCGAGGTACTCGCGACACTTTCTACAGGTCTTAAAGCCGTGAATGTCTGCGTTTGGGCTCCCAAAGGATGCGAAGAGCGTTGTTATTCTTCTATGACGTTCATCGAAGGCTTAAGGGACGGCCTTCTTAACGAGGTTGCTTCAGGAGTCGAGCTTGTACACAAGGCCTTAAGCAATAGGATGCTGCACCAAAAGAAATTTGAGGGCTACCCATTGAAAGACGTGGATGACAAGTTACAAGAAGTCGGCCCAAATGCCAGAGTCATCCTTGAAAGCTGCGGGATGAACGAAAAGGCGATCGATGTGAGATACTGCGGAATTAGGAGACATTTACTTCCACCTGATCACATAAGCCACTTGAGTCTGAGAGAAAGAAAAGAGCTAGCTCGGTTACTTGACACTGGCGGCGATTCTAACCCTTTAAAGTCGTTGTCAGAGGAGCTGGAGGTCAGATCTGTACCAGTGGAACATGAAGACAGTGAAGACATAGAAGCATCCGGTAATTTTTTCAGTCAGTCAGTCAGTCAGTCAGTCATAATTTGGTTTTATCAACTGGGTTGATAATGTCAATTGGCCACCGTAAAGAGATTCAAGAGCTGACGTTTCGAGCGTTAGCCTCTCAGTAAGTCAGTCAGTCAGTCAGTCAGTCGGTAATTCAGCCAATCAGTCAATCAGTCAGTCAGTCTGTCAGTCACAATTGTTCAAGGCTGACTTTTCCTTGCTTCTGTTTCTTGTTTCAGGTTTTACCGATGTTATTTCAGGAAGTGAAACAGATCGCTACCTATCACGATGTGCTCTCCATGGTCACCTGAGTACAAAACGCCTGATTGATGCCCTGGAAAGCATCAGCCGATTTGACGCTGCTACGGTTGTTAGCAGATGGCTTTCCAGTGATAACGAGGCTCAACAGTCCCCGATCATGTACAAAACAAGAGGTGAAAGCAGCGCCTCCGAAAGAAGCTGCTCCGTCAACTCACGAAGACGCGGAACAAGCGGAGCGTCTGAACATTCTGATGCACGAACGTGGAGTATGGAAGGAAGCAATGCCTCCGAAGGAAGTCCTTTGTTGACAACAAGGGATATCATGGATAGTGGAAGAGGACCATGTTCATGTGTCTGTCCACGGCACAGTTTTGATACAGGCAGCAGGAAAGAAAGTGGCGCATCGGAGAACAGCCTTCCGTGTGAGGACATGAATGGGGTTCACTCCAGAGGTGGAAGTGTTGCATCCCGTGGTAGTTTTGGTGGTGTTTCGTCTGAGCATCGGGATATCGATTTTCTACACAGATTCAGGAGTGCAAGCTCAACACCTTCGCACAGCTACCCAACTGAAGAGTCTTACTCTGGATCTCACGAGAGACTGTCTTGTGAAGAATCTCGAATTTATGAATTTATGGAACGGAGCAAATTGTACCCGAACTTCGCCTTCGCATTCATCCGTGCAGGAATTGTGAACACTGTGCGCCAACACTTCCTGTGCAAGAGACTGCGGATACCAAAGTACGTGTTAGCGTAGAAGAAACATCTAAAAATACTCATGCGAAGAGTAGAGTTGCAGAACTTGACCTTGTTTCTACTCCTGTCCAGGTGTCAAGTGGCGACACTAAGAAAGACCTCTCTGGTCCGTCGACCGAAGAATTGCTTCGGGAGACGGGCGGGGGGGACGATGCCTCCCCTTTAACTATGAGTAGTTTGATTCCCGAGCTTTCGTCGAGGTTGAGCCTCAGCTGGAGACCGGTAGCAGTTGAACTTGGCTTCAGAAGGTCTGAACTTGGATGTTTTGAACAGGCCAGCTTGCTTCGTGTACAGGCAAGTCATATGCTGCACTCCTGGTTGTCCAGCAACAAATGCTCCCTTGAGTGCGAACACTGCCAAGCGTTGATCTTGGAAAGACTTGGAGACGCGCTTGAAAACGCACATCGAGCGGATCTAAAAGATTCCCTGCAGCATTCCAGGGCAGTTTAGAAAGCTAGTAAATGCAATTAAACGAAATTTGCTTAAGGACTCAGTGCGTTTTATTTATCGAGATGACAAAACATATAACTTGTTAAAACTTGTTTGTATTTAATCAGACCAGAGCGTGATATTGCCTTTGGAATAAATATTGTTTTTGTGTAAAAGAAACAAATCTGTTTTGCAGAGTTTAGTGTGTGGCTTATCTGTTTCCGTTTTCTCTGCCCCAACACCACCACTTACCGCCGAAAAAGGACTTTGCTCGAGTTACCAGGAGATTTGAGAAATTTGGGGTTAAAGAAAAAAGCCGGGATTCCGCTGAAGACAGATTTTATGTGATGCTCAAAGAATTGTGCGACCTGTGCATATTGCCTACAATTCTTGCCTTCTGTGATAAGCAGTAAAATGCGCGGCCACTACTTCATATAGAACAAGATTTAGGATTTACTTTGAATCTCTCACTGGGGATTGCATACGTGACATAATACATGGAGTATTTTCGTTCCTCAGGGAATAAGAAATAGGTCATGACAAACGACTAAATTCCGAATATTTATAGTATACAATATCACAAGTTATTGACTTTATTCACTGAATGGTGTTTGATGTTATTTTTTGCTGCGTGGCAATGAACAGACCATTGGATAAAGACATTTTACAAGAATATCCAGAGTTGTGTGATCAATAACGGTTTGTCATCAGATTACTTTAACCTTACGCGTGAAGTCAGGCGAGGGGACCCTTTGTCTCCTGATCTTTTTCTGCTCGCGGTAGAAGCCGTAGAATTACTGGCAATCGCTGATATAACAAGAATCGTAGTTGAAGGAGGACAAGAAACTAAACTGCGCCAATATGCCGATGACATAACTGCAGTTCTGTCTGGTATAGAGTTACTAAACGAATTCAAAAGAATTTCAGGTTTGTATATGTAACATACGGTGGCCCACAAGTGCACTCCGATTTCCAAATGACACTCCGAATTCCAAACCTCACTCCTAATACTGAATACTCACTCCGAATTCTAAAACCTCACTCCGAATTCTAAAACCTCACTTCGAATTCTAAAACCTCACTCCCAATTCAAAAACCTCACTCCGAATTCAAAAACCTCACTCCCAATTCAAAAACCTCTCCCAATTCTAAAACCTATTCTAAAAAGTCAAGTTCAAAATCATGTCTACAGCTTAAGCAAATTATGAAGCAATAATTTTCAGCCACAGCAAAAATCCCGCCAAAACTCAACAACTGATATCGAATAGATCTGTTGTGTCCGATGAGTTGTTCGCTACGAAAGTACGAAAAATAAGACCTACATACCTTTGTCGCAATCTTTGACGATATATATGCCCACAATGCTTGCAAAACTCGTCAGGGTCTTCACATTTTCACCCTCAGTTTGTGCAAAACATACTTGTTGCTTCGTCCGAACGAGATGGCGGAAGTCATCAACTACACCCATGACGCATGATAGCTGATAGATCGATCCAGTCCCTTGTCACTTTTAGAATTCGGAGCGAGGTTTTTGAATTGGGAGTGAGGTTTTTTAATTCGAAGTGAGGTTTTTGAATTGGGAGTGAGGTTTTAGAATTCGGAGTGAGGTTTTTGAATTCGGAGAGAGGTTTTAGAATTCGGAGTGAGGTTTTTGAATTCGGAGTGAGGTTTTAGAATTCGGAGTGAGTATTCAGAATTAGGAGTGAGGTTTGGAATTCGGAGTGTCGTTTGGAAATCGGAGTGCACTTGTGGGCCACCGTAGTAACAGGACTACATGCTGTCCAATTTGAAAATAATTGGATGAGAAAACATTCCGAGGACTGTACCTATTAATTATTTAGCCTCCAAAAATATATGAACATGGCAAATGTTTCGCCCTCCAAACCTGCTTTTCTTGACAATTGATTGGTTTATGGAAGGTATCCAGATTTTTCTTAAATTGGACAGTTTGAGCAAAAACTGTCCAATTTATTTTAAATTTGGACAGTTCGCAAAACTTAATAAACAATGCATCTGTTGACAATAATGGATTTTGATGTAGCTATATAATTAAAAGGTAAACAGCTAAAAAACAGAGGGATTGTGGATAGGGACGCTGAAAGAAAGTGAAATGAAACCACTTGGAATCAAATGGCCCATGGAATTTTATTCTCATACGACAAAAAATACTCTTTCAAAAGAACTTTATGGAAAAACTGATCATACATTTTGGTCGTCCAGGGATCCATCTTTTTACGGGAAGGTTACTATTATAAAAACTTTGCTCCTACCAACGATTGTGTACACGTCATCTTTGTTGTCCAGCCCAAAGCATATCATCAAAGAACTGAAACATTTACAGTCGAACCAAGTGAAGCGTACCCACTCCCCCCACCCCCCCCCCCCCCACCCGCAGAGTACATTAATGACTTCATTGTTGGAAAATTGAACCCGTTATTCGTTTCAATGTTGCATTCGGTTTGAAAAGGAGCGGATCAATGCTCAACTCAAAAGATGATTTTTGATTGGACTAGGCGAGAGCTTTTCTTGGCCATTTTCATCTCGTAGAAGTTGCAGAAATTATTTTTGTTTTCTTTTTTTTATTCAGTGTAATTCTCACAATTACACATATACAATGATTGAAAAAAGAATACAGAAAGTGCAAAAGAAAATAAAAGAAAACGGAGAAGTAAGTTACAAGTATAAGTACTCGCATACTAAGATAAAAAAAATTACAACCCATTTTCAAAACAATGTTGTTCCTGGCGCTATAACACCCTCGATACACTCTTTTTTGGTAATTCGCTTCAACTACACTTAAAAATTTTCGAAGTTAGCTTTAAATTTAACATTGCCTAAAAATTCATTAAATGATAACTCACCATTCAATAATTTCTGATTGTATAGATAATGAAATTTTTGCATATATAAAAAGGTGAAGTTTAACTTTCTAATAATGCTTAGATCTTTGTTTAGAAATTCTTATTCGTGTAAATGGTGGGAAGAAAAGAGTTTTCTGGCACACTTCGGCCATGGGAAAAAATAGTAGAGGTTCCGTACATGCCCTCTTTTAATCCGCAAAAAAAATCTTTCCTTCCCAATCGCGCCCAAAAATAAAAGTGAGTTTGATCTATCCGATGAAGAATTGCAGAAAGATTTTCTCCTTCCCCATTCTGTTGCTTTTGAACCATATGTTAAAGCCTTTCAGTTCAAGTGTTGAATTCTATACTCTACACAAATTGAAAATTACATAAAACTGGTTTTATTGCAAATAATCTGTCTCTTTCTATAAACACCAATCCGAAACAATGCGACATTTCTTTTATGATTGCCCAAATCTTTCTGGAAAGAATTCGAATTATATTACTTGTATTTGACAAACAACAAGTACATTTCAATTTGAAGGAAATTTTAATCGGTGAACGTAGCGCCCTTTACTTTTTATATTTCATCGATTGGTAAAATACACCTATTGGGGTGTAGAAGAAATAAAGAACTTCCGAACATACGGGCTGCAGCCCCGCTCCCCGTCCCGTACGCCTATGCTGCCGTGATGTGCAATGTTTGCAGAAAGGAGGAAGACTGCAATAATAGAGGGTCTCAATGGGGTAGTGGCTTTTACGGTTAACGGTTAATTTTTTGGCTTTTTTGCGGCTAACGGTTAATTTTGTTCCATTA
Organism: Blastomussa wellsi; assembly: GCA_947652115.1. NCBI lineage: Eukaryota > Metazoa > Cnidaria > Anthozoa > Scleractinia > Plerogyridae > Blastomussa > Blastomussa wellsi. The sequence continues at coordinate 6,228,847 of OX393570.1, read as the reverse complement.
CGGTTAACAGGAGAAGTTAAAAAATAATTGCTATTGTATTAAGAAGTTAAATATTAATTTCCATTGTTGTAAATCATACTGAAAGTCTTTGGACCATTTCGAGATAAAAAAGTATTTTTTTTGTGTGTGTACACTCGTAAAATACAAGAGCTGTCAAAACGTCTGTCAACTCGCGCAACGACGAGACATATGCGACAATTATGCAGACACTTACGACACTTCCGGTTTCGATCGGATTTTCTGGCTACCAGAACACATTAAAGCACAACACATCAGACTCAAAAAAAGTTCTCGAGGCCTTTACGTTTGTATTTACATTTTTACGGTTAACATTTTTTACGGCTAACGGTTAAAATTCTTTCATTTTTCGCTTAACGGCTAAATTTTTGGCCATTTTACGGCTAACGGTTAACACCATTGAGACCCTCATAATATAACGGGTGGACACATGATGTAGTTCAGTCGTCACGTCATCTTTTCTCCCTGTGAAGCTCACAAATTGTAAAGAATCACTGCCTTTCTTTTCGGATTTGCTTTCTTTTTCATTCCTGCTTTCCATTTTCTGTCTGAGTGTTTGGAGGCAGGTTCTGCTCGTCCAAAGCGTATCTTCAGTACAGTGATTATGACGTCGCAAAATTCCAGCAAGGTCATAAGACTAGCACCGATGCATAGCCCCAGCTGCCCACCTATCTCTCCTGCAACAAAAATGCATGAAAACTTTTTTCTAAATTAAAATGCTTTTTTTTCTACTCAGATTTCTGATGCCTTTATTTAGTAGTGAAAAATATGATAACACCCCTCTGTAACAGACCAAGTGGAATCTTTATCTTCACTGGGTTTTCGGGAAAAAAGTCACCGGGTTGGCTAATTCCCAACTGGGTCCGTTTTTTTTTTGTTTCATTTTGCAAACAAAATACACTGGGTCACACCGCACAGTCACTGGGTACTGGGGAGACTAAATTGCCGCTGGGTAGGGGGAAATAATCCACTGGGTAGGATTTCAGTGGGTCTGTTACAGAGGGATGTATGATAAGGAGATGGCAAGTTAATTTGTTTTGTGGCTTATAAACAGTTTCCGTAAGGACGTTAAAATTTCTAATTCTAATGATTGTCCCCAAAACCCCACCTACCCCACCCTCCCTCCAAGGAAGAAGAGCTCAGCCTTGAGAATTCGAATAGAGCAATAAGTAAGGATTGTTCTAATTACTAAGGCCTGAAAAGTAAGATAACTCCATTAACTCCAGTTTTAGTAGCATTTCTATGTACAGATTACCACAGAAGGGTATGTGCTAAAAACAAGAACACCATTTCGATTGTTGGTCACGGCAGCGATCGTGATCGTAGATAACGCGTGTCTATTTTTGCGCAGTCTGGTGTTAACAGTTTGTCTCACATTACTGATGATGCAATGCTTCAATTACTTTGGTTAGCGCTCTATTGTTTATGGAGGCGGAGTTATGAATTCATTAAAACGCTCGCGGGTAGTTTAAAAGCAGTCGAATCAACTCCCGTGAGGGGCTCTGTGGGCCATATTTTAAGTTTTACGGGAGTAGAATCAAACAAGTTGAAAATGATAATACTTCCAACCGTCGGATTTGCACAAAAAACTCGGCAAGTGATTCTTGAAATGCCATTCATAAAAAGCCATATGAATGCTTTCTAGCTAAGTTCCTTTTTCTCAAGATTTTCAATCTCGAAGTGTCGATCCCATACATGCAGAGCTACAAAATAGCCGCATTTCAGTCCGAAAAAGATAATACTTCCCAAACAGCAACAGACGTAAAAGTAGTAAAATTGTCTTTATTAATCCCTGTTTTACAAAAGCCATGTGAATGGAAACAAGCAAACTGAACCGTTTTGTTGTAAAAGTAGAATTTCCGAGCGGTGGTGACCGTTTAGGGCCGGCTTTCTTTGTTAATTGCTCTAATGACTTTCAAATACCAGAACACCGGAAGACCACGAAACACGGAACACCGGAACACCCCGGAACACAAGAGTTTTATTTTTGATATATATTTTTTAGAAATTTATTGGCATTTGACGATATTTCTGGTACTCAGGATTGTTCCGGTGTTCCATTTTCCCGTGTTCCTGTACATGCCCCGCGATGCCCCGCGTAAGTAATGGTAATAGCGACTATAACCCGACCGAGTAGGGAAAACCCGGCAACGGGAAGGTCGTCAAACAAACGGTTTAACGAGCAGAAAAATGGAGTTGCACGTGCGTTATAGTTCTTGGTACATTTCTTTGCCGTCCTCTGAAAATCAACAACGTGAAATTAAAAATGACCAAACTCTGCGTTGTCTGCACAACGTGAACCACGAAGGCTAATTGTTTAGATTTCTATTTCGAATTTATCCCTGTGTTCCAGATTCAGTTTTGCGATAGTTTTGACAATAAGCGGACGAAATGAATTTAGAGTATCGAGAGATTCGTAGGTAAAATATATATGTGATTAGTTTTACGAATTTTAATTTTATATTAGGATTTAAAGTTTTAAAGCACTGTTGATCAGCAAATGTAAATAGCGCAAAAAAAGCTATTAAATTATTATTTATTATTATTATCTTCCAATCGATCCGGAAAGGTCAAAGCGCTTTAATGAACAGCAGCTAAAGTGCAGGGGTTAAATTAAATACTTACCCATGAGACTTCCCTTATCGTAATCTCCTAGCTGTTCGATTAATTCATAGTTCAGTTCTTGGAAATACACGTTAAGTTCTAGCACGTTCTCACTGTCAAAAAATAAAACAAAAAAAAAAAACAATATTCAGACCGGTAGCGGTGTGCGTATTAAAGTACCTGTGAAAGCCCTTTCAAAATGAGGTAGAATAGTGTTTTCCTTTTTTAATATCTTCTTTCTTTCGAGAGACATTACGTTTTGTATTATGCAAATTAGACAACTAATGACGTCATAACTGGTTGCAGTATCGGGTCAAAACACAAAATTGAGAATATCTCGGAAAATCGTACAGCAATGCAGTTGAAATTTGGCATGACTATTGCACCCTAAGAGACCTAAAATGGGTCAAACCCTTCCCAGTGGATTAGTTTCGCCTACCCAGCGGAAATCTAGTCTCCCCAGTACCCAGTGAATATTTTGATTTTACCCAGTGACTGTGCGGTTTGACCCAGAGTATTTTGTTTGCAAATTAAAACAGAAAACGAGCGGACCCGGTGGGGAATAAGCCAACCCGGTGACCTTTTTCCCGAACACCCAGTGAGGATAAAGATTCCACTGGGTCTGTTACAGAGGGGTGTAACAAGGTAAAGGCCCAAGGCGTGTGATTTTCTACTGACCCTAAAGTAGCGCTTGAAGCAAACTACTCCGACAAATTAAAAAACAACGTAAATCAATGTTTAGCTAGCTGTGAAGACTACCGACGACTCCGTCTACAATTGAAAAAAAGTTTGATTTCTTTCTAACTGGCCTACATTTTGTCGCCATTGCTAACAAACCTCCGTGTGGTGGATGAATTGAACAACTATTTTTTTCCGTTTCTTATGGAGCGGAAAGGGTGACAATAAGCAAAACGTAATTATCGGTGACTATTCAGATGGCGACCTAAGGATGATCGAACTGAAATGCGCCTGGATTAAAAAAAATTACCTTGACTCAGGAAATAAAGGTAAATGAAAAGTTTTCTTTGACTTCAAGCTATACAACAGCGTGGTGGTCCTGCTTGTATATTTAAAGGAAACATTAAAAACCAAGAACCGTTAAACATTAGCGACCCCTTCGTGGCGGAGCTTGAAAGACACGGAACATTTGATTAGAAGACAGGCGACCCCCATTCAAATTTACTAAAATAACCAAGTTAATTAATTTCCAATTCAAAGTTTTATATAGACGCTTGGCTATAAATGATTTCCTTAAGAAAGTAGATATTAAAGACTAATGACAATGGCAAGTGTACTTTTTATTCTGTGGAGACTGAGAGCTTAGCTCATTTATTTTGGTTTTGTAACACGACCAAGTCTTTGTGGGGAAATGTTAAACAATGGTTGATAACGACAATACAGGAAATCAACCGTACGCAGGCTTTTAGTAATAAACAGATCCACTTCATGATCGCAAGATATTTCATTTAGATTTGCCAATTGAGAGAAAAGAAACCCATATTAGAACATTTCCCTTCTTTTTTAGCTTCTTTTTACTGACTAAGATCACTTCTGTAATTTATCTCCTATGCCTCTACAACTCTCGCTCTAGTCCCATCAAAACAGCTTATCATCAGTGTATTTCTTATTAAAACCAAACGAATAGCCTAGCACAAACTATGTGGTTGTATGTACAAATAGATACAGATTTAGATTTATTTTTTATTGTTAACGCCTCTATTTTAAATACTTTAGTGTAATTAGGTGCTGATCTTTCCTTTTTGTCTGTATTCGCAATGTGCTGCAAAAGGTAGCAATCTAATGTAATGTAATTAATGGAATGTATCGTAATGTACGTAATATACTGTATTATTAAAAACTAGCTATGGTATGTTTCATTTCCTTTCCTAGCTGAAGCTAGGCAAAGCTATGGGTTGGGACCTAATCCCCCAAAAGCACTAAAATCTGGGGCTAGTGAATTGGCTCCTCCACTTGCCAATCTGTTTAACATCTGCATTAAGCAGGGGTATTGGCCAACTGACTGGAAGAAAGGAGAATGGACCCCAGTTCACAAGAAAGATGATAAACTGCAAAAAGAAAACTATCGTCCTGTGACTGTGCAAATTGTTATCAATAAAATCTTTGAGCAACCCCCTTTCTTCTCAAATCACTGGTCATTATAATGACCGCTTGTGTGACCATTTGACTGCATATAGAAAGAGGCACAGTTGCGAGACTGCCCTGTTGTACCTGACTGAGAGCTGGAGACATTCATTGGACGATGGGGAGTGTGTTAGTGTGTTGTCAACTGACATGAGTAAGGCCTTTGACTGTCTGTTCCCTCCACTCATGCTGGCTAAACTGAAAGCATACAGTTTTGATGATGTCAGCCTCAAACTCATGGCATCATATTTTGAAAATCGCCAAGCAAGAGTGAAGCTAGGGAATACAACGAGCGGATGGAGGAAGGTGAAAAGAGGGTGCCCTCGAGGCTCTTCCTTTGGGCCTTTGTTGTGGAATCTTTATCAAAATGATCTGACTTATGTAATGAAGCCGAATATCTCCATGTATGCAGATGATCACCAGTTTTTCGAAGCAAGTAAAGATGTCCAGTTAATCCAAACAAGATTACAGGAGAGTGCAGTTGCAGCAACAAGTTGGTGCAAAGAGAACTGTTTACAGGGGAACTTTACTAAATACGGTAGCATGCTCATTAGCAAGCAAAAAGATGCCAATATTGATATTGACATAGACGGTAATAAAGTTTCCCACTATCAGAACATTAAATTATTAGGTGTAAACATTGATTCTCAATTGACTTTTAATGATCATATAAGTGAGATTTGCAAAAAAGCTAGTCAGAGAGTGGGAGTAATGACAAGATTGCGCAACTTGATTCCGACCACTGCTAAGCTGCAACTGTATAAGGCCGCAATCTTGCCCTATTTGACATACTGCAGTACAGTATGGCATTTTTGTAGGAGCAGTGATGCAAGAAAAGTGGAGCGTGTCCAGGAGAGGGGTCTTAGGGCAGTTTTCTGTGACTGGAATGCTAACTATAAGCAGTTGTTAGAATGGGCTAATTTGCCCACCTTAATGAACCGCAGATTGCAACATATAGCGACCATCATGTATAAAGTAAAATTTAAGCTAGCACCAAGTTATATACAAGATTTATTTTCAACAAATCATATAGTGTATAACTTAAGAGTTAAAGAATTTGCTATTCAAAGATTTAACTCTATTCATTATGGCAAGCATTCTCTTAGGTATTTAGGACCTGTGCTATGGGCTAAGCTACCTTCCCGCATTCAGTAGCACGTTTTAAGAGGGCAGTTAGGGGACTGGATTTGGAAATGCCAATGGACGATGGTGGCTGTGTGAACTGCTTGGTTTGCAGCGCATGATTCTTAGTTATTTGTTAGGCTTTTATCGTCTGGGAATCAAGGTGCCCTGGCCTAATTCTGCTGACCGCAAATTTCAGTTTCATTTAATTATATATATAATTTAATTTATTAAAGTGTAAAATTTGATCTTCGTAAAACAGTGCTCAATACATAGAAGCAGAGCGAAGTATATGTTGTGGGAATAACAAGTGGGCAACCACGAAACAGGCTTGTAGGGATGACCTAGTAGTTTATTTGATTTTTCTCCCACAACATATAATTTAATTTATTATATATATTGCGAATGGATGAATTATAATTTTGGGTGTGTAGGAAGAGAGAGTGAGCTGGTTTTAGAGAGAGAATCTGTACATATTTTAGATGTAAATTATCCGTATATTAATAGTTTGGTTATTTATCATTTTATTTAAATTATTTTGTTGTGTCCTTACTTAGTGGTTTTATTACTGCTATTTTTACTATTGACACATGAATAAAGTTATTATTATTATTATTATTATTATTATTATTATTATTATTATTATTATTATTATTATTACTACCCGCCCTTGTTGGATATGAGATGGTTATAGCCAGGCTATCTACCATCTCATGTCCAATGCGCGCTCGTGGATTAATTGTTCAATGTAATATAGTGTAATGATTGAATTAATAAAGAAAATGAGATAAACCACACGATACCTATTTTGATGTTATTATGGCAACGCTTTTAGTTCCAGATCTCTTTTATACGGCAGTGACAATTACCCTTTTTTGATGTTTACCAAATGTTTTCCATAATGAGGAGACGTAATGCAATGTGGACATTACCTGTGTTTCGAATAGGTACGGTCCAAGTACTCCTTATTTCAGAGCCATAAATGGCAATAATACATTCAAAGAGGAAAGGGACTGAAGCCAAGAGTAGTGTTGCCATAGCAGCATCAAAATAGGCACCATGTGGTATATTTCTTAGGGTGTAATAATATTGCTAAGTGTCAACTGCATTGCCTTATTATTTGCAGAGATATTCATCGTTTTGTGTTTTGACCCCATGCAGTAACCACTTATGACGTCATCAGTTATCTAATTTGCATAATACAAAAGTGAATATCTCTGGAACGAAAGAAACTACTACAAAAAGGAAAATACCACTCTTCCTCGTGATCTTTTCGAAAGGGTTTTCAAATAAGCTCAAGTTGATTTTTACTTCATAGGCACTTCAACGCGAGATGCCCGTATTGTGTCCATGGGATCGAGGTACGGTGCATGGTAGTTCATATAAGACCTTGCTAAAGCCCTGGGTGAATTCCTTGTCCGTTTTCAATCTCTCTTGAAGATCGCCATTTCCCGCTCTTAAACCTTGGAAATGGGATTGGCCTAACATGGTTTGCGTGCTGGATTCCTGATCATCGCGCGGTCCACATTTGATGCTAGGCCGGGATCATTGCGTTATGTCCATATACAGTGACAGGGTATCGCCCCACCAGCTCAGTTATCCCTGGGTTGTAACCCTGCAATGGCCCATCATCCCCTCCAGGGAGGATGAGACATACCCCTAGTCCCCTAGAATTTTACACGCGTTAGTAACAAAGACAACACACACAAAAAAGAGAATAGCAGCAGCAGCAGCAGCAGCACTGACCACAAACATTGTTCATAAGACAACGAAAGTAGTCCAATCTTCTCCGTGTGGCCACCTTTCGCAGTAAGCGGGCCCGGTACTCGATCGTTTATATCGACCTCTTTTGGCTAGACTCCTGCGTCCTCTTCCTTAGGGCTCCTTCAAGCTTGGGAAGCTACTCTTTGGCCAGCTGGCTCAATGTATATTCGGTAAGCGAGTAGCTGTTGGTATATATAGAAATTTGGAAAACGCATGCACCGAGTCGTTGGGCTACTTTGCGTTCTAGAACAAATGTTTCTGCATTTACGGATGTATTTTGGCATGGGCGACTACAGCCTGTGACTCAAACTGTACATCCCCTACTATCTGAATTCTTGTAAGTGCCCGACCTTTCATTCACGACAGATGGAGAAAGCCACACGAAGAACAACGCACGTTTACTAAAAAAACATACCTCATGTTTTCATGTAAAGCATCAGCAAATTCGTAAATCCTTGTTGTGCTGTTTTCCGTCGATCTTTCTTGTGCACGGTCAAAAGCGACGCTTTTACTAGGGAAACCACCGTAAGACAGGCTCGGTCTGTAAGAAATTGTTTTGCAGGGCACTTGGCAATTACAGTCACCACCTCCGACCTTGTGAAAATTTACTGAAAACAGGAAATAAATAACAGCTGAACGGCAGCTCTATGAGTGAGTCACCACATCAAGTCGGATGTACATCATAACTCGCATTCCCTCATCGTGCAAAATGGGGCACATAGACAAAGATTATTTTCTTGTTTTCAAATTCGATAGGGGTGCGAAAGGTATCAGGTTGAGCTTATGTTGAGATAACAGACTGACCTTTTTTATTTCTCAGATTCTTGTATAAAATACGTATAGTTTTGAATGAACTGTTCCCTTGTATATATTGTTTTGGTGTCTTTACTGTTAACTTACCCAGTTCCTGAAATGCACACATCACCGTTTCTCTCAGGCCACAAACATATACGCCAGGCTGATCTACAGGGGCTAAAAAGCACGAAAGTACAAAATATTGATTGTTTTTTTATTATGAACGATTCAAGTTAATTTTTTAAGTGAATCAATTGAAATTGAATGCTGTTAACGAAGTTTACTACTTACCTGGCAGTCTGATGTCTCTGCAGCCACACTTTCTCGCAATATGCTTGGAATGACACGTCAACATACAAGAGGAAGTCGTGTAGTTAGAGTAACCAGGAATATTGCTGATAGTAGACGCAGAGCAATTTGTTTCGTACGGTAGCGGTAGATTGACAACCTGAGAACACCACAAGATAAAGGCAATGTTAGATGATGTCGGCTGAATTCATAGCACGATGAGCTAGGGCTAATCTGGAGTTAGCTTGCATGCAACCGTTTACTATTTCCTAAAGAGGAAAAGTAACGTCTGCGAAACGGCGTTGCTAATCGTGTTCCAGTATCCTGTTGTTTCTCCAGAATCTGGGGACCGCGTTCTCATTGGCTGATTGGACGTTAATACGTACGTGTAATTGCATTTGCTAACAGAATAATAATAAAAATGTAAAGAACTAAGTAATAATAGAACAATTTCAGTCGCTCGTAGATACCTGTATTTGTTTGTTTTATCTTCGTGGTTGTTGTACATATATCTTTTTTTTTGTTATAATTTCTTTATATTGTAATATTAATTTTTGAAATAAATTGCTATTAAAAAAATTGGTTGATTGGACTGTAGGCATTGCTAGAATCAAGGTTAGAATCAACACTCATTGGCTGACGTCACGAAAAACTCAACATAATTTAGCTTAAATTTGAACAGATTTAATTCGCTTTCGGCCAGTTTCGCTTTTTTTACGAATGCTTTCTTCATTTTGTATAATAAAGAGAAATTTTAACTCGAATAGTCCCATCCGACTGTAATTTAGCGAATGTTTAGCAGAGGTTAAGGTCTTTGCCGTTTCTCTCCACTGAGCGCTTTTCACCCTCTAGAGTTTTATCTGACACACGGCAAATGGCCATGAGCTGTAATTTGTTTTTTCTAGTACGGTTTTTACTGGTTTATTTAATTTCTATCGCTAAATATGCTTTAAGCTCTCTAAACTGATTCGATCCGATTGAGCGAACGTCTTGTCTCTAATTAACGATTTACAATGAAGACTAACTTGCTTTGTACATTTTTGAAACATTCTTTCATAAGGCATTTATGTTTTACGGTCCAATAACTTCAATTTTTAGGATATTTAATGAAATAAACGATTTTAAAGAAATTCAAAATGGCGGATCCAAGATGGCGGCTATTTAGATGTTAAAGACGTCATAGTGACGTCATTATTGTTGCTAATGACAACTAACCTATTGTCATGCACAAGAATCTCATCATACATGTTGACTGGTTATACATCGAATCATGAAGAAATATTGATTAAATAGAATGACGTCATTATTACGTCACCATGCCAACAAAGCATCTAAAATGACTACAATAATTGTCTACACCATCCTGTGTTTAAAATTTGGTGACCACAGCGTTAACTGTTTTGAAGTTACATGAGGGGTCTTCCGAAGCCCCCCCCCCCCCCCCCCCCCGGCCCCAGAAGGGTTCATAATTGGTGTGATGTCGGATGACATTACCGATGTAGTTCAATGTAGATGTACATGAAGATGTAGATTGTTCCGCAATAATCTCAGATAAATTAATGGCTTGAAGTGTTAAATTAAGACTACCCAAACAATTGCGACTTTCAGTGTTTATGTGTATTTAAATGCGATTTTCTTCATTTTCCTTAGGTGAAATTTTCCAAACTTTTTACAGTACACAGATGCTTCCCAGACACGAGTTCTCAGCTTAAAAACATGGGGTTGCAAGGGTAGTCTCTTTGTCATTTACAAGTTTGTTGTTTTTGCCTCCTCTTTGCCTCCTCTTCTCCTCTTTGCACCATGTGAAGCAAAACAGCTATATCCCCTCTGCCAATTTTCACCGAATTTCACCGAATGAAACTCGCGAAAAGGTGGAGGAAATTTGCCACTTTTGCCACCCACATT
>OX393570.1:6193209-6213209 GCA_947652115.1 Blastomussa wellsi | reverse complement strand
ACAGGTAATTTATAATTTATTTTATAATTTGGCGGTGAACTATAATTTGGCGGCGAAATCGGCTTCGCGGAAAGAAATTCATTGAATGTGCGTTTTCGATTCGCTTCATTGCACTGATTAGCAAGCAGGGATCGACGGATACAATGAATGTGTTTTATCTGTGAACGGTGCGTTGGAGCGATCTCACATTGGAAAAAGTCCACGAACGTGTCAATCTTAAAACTGGTCACCCGTAATTGCAGGTAAAACCCAGCCCAGATGATCATCTCTGCCAGTGACATGACAATGGCCTTTGTTATCCGGCATTTCGACCAATCATGGTTTAGTTAAGAAAATGGCCAAAATAAATCCAAAACTGGCGGACGAAGTTCACAATGTAGCGGGGTTGTGCTGATTTTGAAGCGTTCACAGCCTGGTTTCCTTTGATATGGATGTACATTACAGAAAGGGTACGAGAAGACAAGGCCTTTGAAGAGGAGAGACAATTCAGCAGAGCCATTAATGTTTCTATAGTCCTATCTGACCATTTTCATCAGTATTTGGCAATTAAGGGATCGCGAAAATCGCCTCACACAGCAAGTACATATCGCATGGAATAACTGCGTTCAGAGATCGTCTTGTCGATCTGGCCATTGCAGTATTTCGCTTCTGTTCAATGCGACGTTCCTGTGTTCAGTTGGAGTGTGCATAAAAACTTTTATTTAACAATATCTATCAATACTGGGATACCATTTGTTTTGAGTTTAGGAGATACAGTAACCTACTGAATAGTTTAATTGTTCATAACGATTGTCGTTCACCTACCACCTTAATGTGCATTGTGACTTTGCAAACATATGGTTCGTGGCTAATGTCAAGATCTTTCACATGTGTAACTTAGATGCAGATTTACTGAGCCATTTGTGGACTGCACACCAAGACAAATTCAAATCCCAAAATAAGCCCAGAAATTCATTATTTGTCTAATTCTATTTGTCTGACTTTAATATGTAACGCTACATGATCATCTTATCTGAGACTGACTCACAATGAAAGCACAGGTTCTCAGATTTTATATTATTGTAATCTGTGGAGACCCCCGTACGGGTTAAGATTCCCTGACTTCAATGGGCCGCCAAACACATCGAGCGGCCATTTGAGTTTACAAAGAACATGTCGAACATGGTGCCAGAACGAACTTGTTGTGGTTTTTCCCAAACAAATGCTGCGTCTTTGTGTTTAAATTGTGATATGTGTTCTTGTATGTCGGCCTTGTGTTCAATAAACTTGTCCAGGTAATTGAAAATTCCTAGCTAGTATGCGAAGGACACCTTCTTCGTCTACTGAGGGTGACATTTCATTAATGGCTTTGATCTTCTCAGGATCCGATTTTAAACCTTCAGATGAGAATAGGTGTCCCACATAGCTTACTTCTGGAACTCTGAGTTTCACTTTCTTGGGGTTAAACTTCAATCTTACTTCTCTGCTCCTGTCTAGCTCTTCTCAACTTCTCATCAACTTCAGTTTGGTCTTTACCTGTATCAGGAAATCACTCACTATGATTTCAACAGGGAACCATTCATACAAGTGTCTGTCCATCTCCCTTTGGTAGAATTCAGGGGCTGGTGAGATACCAAAAGGGAGTCTGATAAATCGGTATCGCCCCAAGGGGTGTTAAAGGTTAAGAGCTTGGAACTCTCGTCATCTACAAGGAGCTACCAGTATCCACTGCATGCATCAAGTGAAGTGAAACTCTTTGCACCTGAAAGTCGGTTGGCTACTTCTTCTGTAGTAACCATTGGTAAGTGGGGTCGTTTCAATGCCTTACAGAGACGAGTGGTTTTCTTGTCATGTTCCTTTAACTTCCTAACAGGCTGTATTCCTATTGAACGGTCTGTTCCAGAATTTGCTGATGTGCAGAAACTTGCACTTTTGCAATTCTGATGCCTCAAAGGTTCGGCAGTATATATATCATTAGTAAAATCCAACTAGTGGTCTATAATCAATGCTGCGTTCTGATTGGTTGAACTACTAGCAGGCTATATGTTATAGCCCACTAGTAGCGAAAGCGCTGGCTTTGAAAACCAAAACAATGGCGGTTGAATTGCGTTTTGCTGAAGTTTCGGACGAGTATTTGAGCTCATTATTAGATAAGTATATACTTTCTAGTTGGATTTTACTAAAACAATTATTCCTCTCGCCCTCATGGCCTCTGAGTCAATAGCCCATTCGGCCTTCGGCCTCATGGGCTATTGACTCAGAGCCCAATCGGGCTCGAGGAATAATTGTTAATCAGCCTTCTGAATGGTCAGGTCAGGTTTCTTTAGCAGTTCTGCTCTCAGCTCGTCAGATAGTACACCTCCCACGATTCGAACCCCTTACGAATCTCGCAGATCGCCAAAGGCACATGTTAGCGACAACCGTTTCAGTTCGCTTACAAAATTATCGACCCTCTCTCCAGCTTTCTGGTTACACTGATTAAACACTAACACTAACCTCTCATAGATGACATTCGTTGTTCCCTCGCAGAGTTCCTTAAATTTGTTGCATACATATGCATAGCATTCCTTATCTTCTCCCGCGTTGAAAACTATCATCACAAGCGCAACTACACTCGCTTATTTTGACAATACCAAGGAAACAGTGCTAAACGTTGGTGCAAGCAGCAAGGGCCTTGGCGCAGTGATCCTGCAGGTGAGCACGCCAGTTACATTCGGATCCAAAAGACTGACTACCTAGGCCTGCTTGAGAAGATATGCGAACATCGAGGGAGAGCTGCTTAAAATCGTCTGGGGAGCACAGGCGTTTCACAAGTACGTGTATGTGCACAGGGTAATTGTAGAAAAAGATCAAAAACCGTTGGAATCAATCTTCCGAAAGCCACTGAATGATGCCTATCCCAGACTACAAAGGATGTTATTGAAACTGTCCAGGTACGAGCTTGATGACCCCTTACGGATTGGGACTCCCTGACTTCAATGGGTCGCCTCACACATTTATCGCTCATGTGAGTTGACAAAGAATGGCAAATTAAACATTTTAATAGTTTGTTAAACATCATCTTACAACATCATCTAATCACTTTTAAGCCCATTCTGGTAGGGTTAGTACTTGGATGGATGACCAGCCCAAGATTACCCTTGTAAATGACCCTTAGGATAGATTAATAATTCAAGGTTACACGGAAGTAAAATTGGAGTTGACGTCCAAAGTGACATTGTACGAAAACACAAAGTAGATATTTTATGAAAGCGAATTGAATGCAGATTCTATCTTAGAATTTTGTTTTGAGAAGACAGACCATAATAAGCAACGTCAGCTTATTGTTTGCGATCATGATGTAGCGTAGCATTAGGTTTTATGGAGAACAGTTTACATGAACTTAGGTTTTTATGTGGAATTTCGTCTATATATATTGGTCCAAACCCTTGGTGCGATAACAGAGAAAGATCTGTCGACTGAGGAAGTAGTTTTAGTCTTCGCTGTGGCGTGTAATTAGATAGGAGTTCGTTTAAATAAGCTGGAGCAAGGCCGTGGAGAACTTTATACGTGACGAGAAGAATTTTAAAAGTTATTCTTTCCAATGAAGGTTCTTTGATATCGATCAAGGTGATGTGGACCAACTTTTTTGCTCTGATTGTTAGCCTTGCAGCCGTGCTTTGCAACCATTGTAGTTTCTCTAACTCAAGCCTTTGACGGTTTTCGGAGACAATTGGAATGCATTTTCCGCGAGAATGGTGCGGTTGGCTACTTATTTTTCTGTTGCTTTATTTAGAAGATGCTTAGGAATCGCGGAAACAACTTGCAGATAATTTAAAAAATTGAATTCCATCTCGTTCGTTTCTCCCAGAAACGTCATTTTCCTTTAAAAGATCTTATACAAGGAAGACTCATTTCTGGAACCATTATGCACCAGTATGCATGGTTTGATTTTCAATTAGGATTTCTTTATTATTAAATAAGACAAATTCTTGGCCAAATTGTAGGCTACCCTTAATGCCGAAAAGTGTTGTAGTATTGACTTGCAGAATTACGTTAACTTAGTTTGCTTTTAAATTTTTTCATTGCAATTACATTTTAGTAAAAATTTAGACCGCCACAAGGGAATAACTATTGTATTCGTTCAGGATTCATTGGTTAGCTGTGTTGTATTGTTTGGTCTTTGTATCGGCTCTTGTGTACGGTACACGAGGATAGAACCGGATCCTCTTCCAGGATCCCCCCGTCCACCCGTTGCGATCCAAGCAAGCTTTGATGACTTGGACATTAACTCGCAAACGCAAACCTTCATTGCCATATAAATCGAGAGACATCACTATTCGTTTAATTTTGTCTTGCTTTTTTCTCCAAATAAACATAAAAAGTAAGGAATTAGTGACTTTGATATATTCGGGAGGTGTATCAAAATTGAGTAAACATTGAGGTGTATCGACATTGAGTAAACCAGCTGTGAAATTTCAAGACATTTAGAATAATTTTTAATAAGAATTCTTCCAAACAGAGTAAAGCTACCGGATTGCCAAATGTCAAAAGAGCAATGCCACTTTTAGTTTGAAGTTTTTTCCTTCGTTTGGTTTGTGGCGGTAAGATATGAATATTCCCAAAACAGTAGTTGGCTCCTTTGGCCACTGGAATTCAAATGACTTGAGTAGGTTGTGCCTCCAAGGACCGAGCCACAAGGCTTTAGTTTTGGATGGGTTTAATCTCAGACCAGAGCCAGCACCAAAGTCGTTTAAAACTTGGATTGTGCCTTTAACAGATTGACAGCTGCTATATAGCAGCTCAGTGTCGTCGGCGAATTAGCTTATTTTAAATTATTTTTTAAAATCTGGATTCTTGTATTTCTTTGTTTTGCATAATCTTACAATTTTTCAGAATTTCCACAGCCAAAAGAAATAAATAAGTAGTCAAAGGGCATCATATCGTTGTCTCACACCCCTCGACAATTTGAGTTGACTGGTACTGTCGTAATAGCTTTTTGGCTGTCTCGGCCTGGGCAAGCACTCTCTGAAAACTCTGAAGAAATTAACTGGCTGCGGGAAGGCCGAGATCTGTTGCAGGAACGTTATCTTCAGAGACATCAATAACAGGAAGTACTTGGGTCCAACAGTAGCGTTTTAATCCAAGAACACAACCAAAGAATACTTTACAAGTCACGTCGTCTATTTGAGACGAAAATTAAACACGATTCTAAGCGGTTATGTAAAGTTATTGAAAAGTGTTAGTTGAACATTATCTAATAAACTTCAAAAAGCTCGATTGGCTATAACGGAATATAGCTTTTACAAGAGTAATAACTTTCAAAACAATACAGGTCGAAATTACAGTTCAACCTGCATTGTATAAAACTTTGAGTGGATTGCCCCGGATTACCTTTAACGCCTTTTCACTCCTTTTATAACCTGGGAAAACTTAGCCTGTGTGCAGCCGTCTATTATTCCTAAAGCGGAAAAATGACGTCTGCGAAACGGCATCGCTAATCTTGTTCCAGTATCCTGCTGTGCGGATTTAAATTTCACATAAATTATGTCGATGAACCCCGTTGACCAACCGAGTTACGGGTGGTTCAGGCGGGAGTTGATGAAAGTGGCGACTCGGCGAACAAAACGTTTCATCCAAGAAATTTCGCTTCTGAGGAGAGGCTGGTTTTCCTTCACTGGCCTCTAAGAGCGTCGAAGCCTTCTTGTTTACGGTTAATCCTGCCTTGAAAGCATTAAAGTGCTCGTCGTTTCCGAAGCTTTCCAACGCACGATTTTAATACAAATGTACGATGATGTGTCGTGAGTTAGAAACTACACGGAATTGATTTCGTCTTGGACTTTGAACTGCCCTCGACTTCGAACGAGAATTTTGTCGTTATGGTTCACAATTTGTGTAAAACAAAGCACACAAGTACACATGTTTAGTCGACATGTTTAGGCGAGCATAAATTATGTTGAGCGTTTTCGAGGTGAGAGCCAATCATAGTTGATGATTAACAATGCTTACTGTCAAGCAACCAATCAGAGCGCGGTCCCCAAATTCTGGAGAAACAGAACACCATTAGCCACGCCGTTTCACAGACATCATTTTTCCGTTTTAGGAATAATAAACGGCTGCATGCAGGCTAGGGAAAACTGTCTTTGTCAAAACCGATTATTATTTAATACGAAGCTTCTCCTATAATGGGGCCACATTATGGAATAACTTGCTAATTAGCGTAAAGGATGTCGAATCTATTGACCAATTTAAGCGTAATCTGAAGAAGGTATCCAGTCTGTCGGATTCCCAAGCGGCGTTCATGTGAAACAGTTGTAAATAGTTTTAGTTTTTAAATTGTAAGCTTAACTGATGATTTCCCACGGTTAAATAAGTTTTACTACTACGACTACTGCTACCACTACTACCACTACCACTACCACCACCACCACTACCGCTACCGCTACCGCTACTACTACTACTACTACTACTACTTGAAACTCTCCTGAGCCAAGCAATCAAAACCAAGTAAAATCCAAATATTAGGGATGCGAATAGCGGTGCTTTTTCGTTGGTTTATATATTAACTTTTAAAATTTTGTATTTGATTTTCGTGCCTGGACCGCGGCATAAACCGAGCTACCTAATATAGCGGTCTCGGGGGTCCAACAAAAATAGCGAAGCAGTAAATAATGTGATTCCTAAGTCAAGGCCTGAAAAAGAAAGACAAAAACCTTTTCGTGTTTGGAAGCGTTGATCAGGTCTTATACGTGCGTTGAAATTGGCTGTAATTCGTTGACGGAATTATCATTAGTGAGAACTGCGATAGCAGAGCTTTCTGGGGTCGTTTCTTCGGACATTCTCAATTCATAATTCATTGCATGAGTTATTAAAACAATTGCAAATCAAATCATAAGTGTTATAACGTGTTACCACGACTTTTTGGCATACTAGGTGGTGTCAGAACTTGCTTACTAATTTAGCTTGTCCTAACTTGACATGAACATGAAAAGAAAGGAGTCCCATTTCGTTCCTGTTAGAACATCGGCCTAGGCCTTATCACTTATAACACTGCTCAAAGGGAGGTCTCACATGTCTCCTTTGGTGATTTATGTATTTCGATGTCTGTGATATTTACGTCATTCTCAGGGTAGACTGGGTTACCTCCGACCATTGATCGCTTGATTTTTACTTCACTGCCGGAGTTGGTTTCTTTGCCGCAAGTCTGTGTTTCCTTCACGTTGGGTTCCTCTGTTTCTTCAAGGCTAAATTCAATTGCTCCAGTGTCTTTCAAAGTGCTTGAAATCGACGGCATGTTCATTTTACCAGTTTGTAGCTGCTGCTTAAGAATACTCCTTCCAGTCAATCCACGTAACTCGCCCTGCAATTCATTCAGCGGCAGCAGCATGGCCAAGCAACAGGAAACGGACCATTGTGGATTTTTGCGCCATTCTTTTAGAAACTGGTAAATGAATGCAAGGTACTGAACTACAAGGGAGAAAGAAGCCCGGGATTAGTAATCAATAAATAATAGTTTCATGATAAATTACATTCATAAACTGTTTGAACTGTTCAAAGATAAGACTTTTTCTCAGAACGGATGCGGGTCAATGACGTCAACGAACCTAGAGGACACGAACAAAAGGAATTTATTTCATTTTATTTTTTATTTTCTTTTTATTTTATCGTTTATTTTATTTTTCTTTTATCGTTTATTTTATTTTATTTTTATCTTTTATTTTATTTTATTTTATCTTATTTTAATTTATATTTTATTTTATTTTTAATTTATCTTTTATTTCATTTATTTTTATTTTATCTTTTATTTTACTTTTATTTTATCTATTATTTTATTTTATTTTATATTTATTTTTTTAATATCTTATTTTCTGTTATTTTGTTTTTTATTTTGTTTTACTTTTTCCTTATTTTATTTTATTTTTATTTTTTCTAGGCCTCTATCTCGCTGAATTATAATATATTGAAAGTGGCCTGTTATCGGATGTTTGGTACGCTTTGTAACTTTTAACCACGTTTGTTAAATAAATAAATAAACGAAACAATTTTACAGAAACAAAAGGAAAATAATGGCAAATAAAATTTTAACCAAGGATAATTAAAATCGAACCACGGCAAAGACCAAAGAAAGGACGTCATAAAATGTTAACAACTCAAGTGGTATAACGAGCCGTTAGGCGAGCGGTTACACTGCAAACTTTTAAACATTTTATGGCGTCATTTCAATGGTCTATAGGATTATAGACCTTGGAAAACGTGGTCGATTCGTTTAATACGATAACACGGAAAATTTCCCAGTGAAGACGCAGAATGTGTAGGAAAGTTCGACCAAATCAATTTAAGCCCACTTTTCACAATTCACCTTACGCTGTTTCACGGAAAAGTTAGACCAATTTCATTTCTTTCAAAATGTTTGTTATGCTGCGTTCCCTGTTCTATGTTCCCATGCACCATAAAAGGCTCTCAACCAATGAATGCTCGGGTGCTCGGGAATTCTCTCGTTTATTGTTGAAATTGATATTAATTTTAATGCTGTCAGCAGTTAGCAATTTAAGCTTCGTATAGTGAGCCCAATACTTACCTAGCAAAAGTCCAATCACTAAAGAGTTAGCTCCAAACACTAATATCTTAAACACGATGTTGTCCACGTATGGGTCGACTGATGCCGGTATGTTTTCTTTGGGAATCTTACTCACAGCCCCTATTCCCAAGTTAACGAAGGTAACAGCGAGAGATGTCAGCATTAACTTGTTTTCGAATGGATCCACTATCGGGCGGACATAGGCAAAGAACATCCCATAGAGGCCTGACATGACACACGCCAGTCCAATGTAGGCCCTGCTTTCTCCTCCCACAAGGATGAAACCGGATGTCAATACAACTTTCCGAACCGTCTCGACAAATTCCCAATACCAGGAATGAGAACTATAATTCTCAAACAGGAATCGTAATCCTGTGACAAGTTCCGTGCTTTTTTCTTGTGCGTCAGATGTTTTATTCTCAGCTTGGCTTTCAGCAAGCACTTTTCGCTGTTTCCAAAGAACTACCATTGATGCAGTTGGTAGAAGGATTATATAGATAACAGCACAGTATGCGACGACAACCAAACTCTTGTACTCTGGACTTTTACATATTATTTTATAGTCCGCTTTTAGGAACTTTTGACAATCTTTAACGTTTTCGTCTTCGCAAAGTTCACGACAAGCAAGGGGAAGCACGTTTGCTGTCTTGGAACAGGTACTGAGGTATGTCACGTAAAGGATGAAAAACAAGTTTCTGTAGATTAGTTCTTTCGCTTGTGAAGTTTTCATCACTTTATCTCTCACGTCTAAATTGCTCCGAAGCAGGAAGAGCTTTCTTAGTCCGTAGATAACTAGAGATATTAAAATGACAGCAGCGTTTATTGCGAGAATGGCAAACAAGCTTCCAAACGCATCAAGTTTTAATCCTGGAAATAAACAGTGAATAGGGGCAATCTGGAGAACATTCAGCTGGAAAATTTCAGAATATTTTCCAATAAGCTCGAGTGATTCTGGCCACTTAATGTATGCAAATGCTTCCAGAAGTCCAAACGTTACTTGATAAAATCCAATCACGATCTTCAGCCTTACAAGAATGATGTCCACTGTTGAGCGTCCAGTAATTTTACTAGTTTTCTTTTTGCTCGTCCACACCACAAGAGCAACAATTATTGCAATTACTGCCGCTGTAATGGACAACTGCCAAGCCATCCAGTTCTTTGATGGACATGTTTTGCATGTTTGGAATTGTTTGTAGTACCCAACACTGCACACTTCACACAATGGACCTTCATATCCCGCATCACATTTAGAATCTAGGCCTCCCACACACGATTCCTTTCTTGGGCACTGATATGGCTTAGGCAAGACATAAGGGTACTCAATGAGTGCATCGACACCCGGAGAATTCGTGCGTATCACAGGAGTGATATCAACGAGATTTATGGTGTAATTTTTATACAAAAGTTTATGTGTTTCGTTTCTCCAGTGCCACCAGTAACCCGGCTCTAGAGTTGCATAGTCATCTAAGCATTTAATCCCAGCTTTATCACATTGCTCGCAGCCTTCAAAAAGATGCATACGATAGAATCCTTTCAAGCATTTGCAACCTCGAAATCCAGCAAAAGCGCTGGTATTTGTTCCTACAATAAAAACGGAAATAATTGATTAAAATAAAGTATGTTTCAAACAATATATGATATTAGCACCAGGCGCCAGAAGGCGCTGATAACAGGTTGATGCCTCCAAAACCATCAAAACCAAGGCAGGCCCGTCACTAAATATGTTTCGAATATGTTTATCTGACTGGAATTTTCCTATTTTTATTTAAAGAGAGTACCTTTTTTATCTGCTTCGTGTTAAAACTGAATAATGATAGTTTCAAAGTGGTCTCAAATGGTTAATAAGCAGTAGGAGAAATCTCGCGCGCCCAGCTTCACTAATGGTCGAAACTGGTTATAGCCGATGATAGGATAAACCATGACAATGAGCTAACCTGTAAGGCTTTGAGGCAAATTTCGGAGAATTTAAGAAATTTCGGTGATTACGCTTCTAAACAACAAAATCCAGGCACGTTGTAAAAAGTCAAAACATTTGTCGGCTTTGAGTGGAAAAATGTTATCTTAGAAGCAGTAACACGTGCGCAGATTTTGCAAATTAACTACATTTTTCCATGGCCTCAATAGAAATCATAAAATATTGAAAACTTTGCAGTGAAACAACTCGCCAAAGGGTCGTGGTTCTAGTTGTGTTTTGAACATTTTATGACGTCATTTTTATGACCTTTAAGTACTTAGACCATGCAATTCAAAGAACGAATAGAATGGGTTCGGCGTCTCTCTCATTAAAAGAACTATTAATGGCATCCGCACGTAAATTCAGCGTATCAAGAAACGAGGATCAGATTCGATAACAATAAGCAATTATTGGATGAGGTTGAGCATGATAGCGAGAATTATCAAGGCCGAGGTTTGTGTTATCTGCCGAAGCCGAAGGCTGAGGCGGATAACACAAACCGAGGCCTTGATAATTTCCCTATCATGCGAAAACCGAATCCAATAATTGTTTTATTATACAATTATAAATGTACAAGCGTTGAGACATTTCACAGAACAACAACAAAGTAAGCCACGCAATGACACGTTTCAGTGTAAACATCTTTATTAATGATATCCGTGAATAACGTGTAAAGCGGAATTCAAAAGGTTTACAGAAAGGATTTAAGCTTAAAACATCTGAAAACGTTTCAGGAAAAACTGAATCGAACTGAAACTTTTGAACAAAATTCTAAAGTTAAGTTGTACGGTCTTATGAAAAATGTTCCCGATTTGCGTTTAATGAATGTTGACATTACAGTTAAAGAAATTAAAATTTTTCGTTATCTCTGAATGAGAGTTCTGTACAATAAATTCCTCTTGAGAAAGGCTCTAATAACAGGAGATAACTGGTGCGGATTAATAGCCACTTCCTCACCTCTCACTCTGTCGTCAGGGTTTCCGACATTTTTCTATTGGTTGAAATGTCAGTCCTGCTGTAGCTCCGAATGCTGGATTCATTTCTGTGCCCGCTCACCGCCATGATATGCCTTGCTTCGAACCCTGACTTGTCCAAGATTGTAACCGCCGTTACCCTGATCGAGTGATTGGTGTAACACTTTGAAAGTTTGGCTTCTCGAGAGATCCTTTTCATTTTTTCACCGAGCAAACGCTCTCCGACAACCATGTTATCGTACCACACTTGATCAGATATGCCGGCGTTTTTCTTCGGCCGCTGAAACAAAAATTCGTTTGAGGGATTCAGGTGCTGTATGTACCGTTCAAATGAAGCCACAGGACAGTGTGGTCCTGGTTTCTCGAACATCACGCCTCCTTCAAATCCTTCATCATTTTCTCGTCGGTTCTTTGTGAGTTCATCTGTTGTTTTGCACACATATTTTGCACCTTTGCCATCCGTGCTGAATGAAAAATCAGTTTTTTTGAGTTCACGAAGATTTTGCCTTCCTCGGCGACAAAAGTACAACATAACCTCGAAAAAAACTTTGTTTTGAAGCGTTTCCGGGCTGTTTTGGTTAAAAACATCGCTTTCGTACAGCTTTTTAAGATCTTCTTCGCAGATCGGTGGCGTGTGTTCGACTTTGGCGAGCCCTTGTCGTTTTAGTTCAACGCACTTGGCGCCAAAAACTTTGTTTGCCTCGGCAAATGCTGGATCGTTTATTATATCGAAGCCAAGAGTCGCCTTGAAGTGTCTGCCCAGTCCAAATCTCAGGCTGTTGAGAGTGCTTTTCGAATAAGAAGTTCCATCGACTTTTCTAGCTTCGGCATAAAATAGTTTGAGAACGTTACTGATGCCATCTTTGGTTTGCGGTTCGGGAACTTTCTTCTCCTTCAAATACTGCTGTAAAACTCTAAGAGCTGTCTTGGTAGCTCGTTTGGTGTTCTTTGCGTCCTTGTCGTCAACAAGGCGTCCTAAATCCGCTTCTGAGACTGACGCGAATCTTGGAGCGGACTCCGCCATGACAATCTTGCTCAAACCGCCGGCTAGCTTGTCAGGTGACGAAAACCATTGTCTGCAAAAACGCGTCATACCTACATGCATAAACGCCAGTGTCTGTAGATGTGACGCGATGACACAGCGCCATCTAGAATTAGCGGGGTGCTTTTAGCCAATCAAAATTGAGATAGCATCAGCATTGTATAATAATAGGCTTTGTTATGCGATCAAAAGTGGCGACTATATGGCGGGACTTTTAAAGGACATTAAAGGCCATTTCCAGTCCGTACTGCACACATTTATGTTTTGAATTCGTTTAGACGTTACACTTCGTTAACTGTGTACATGAAATTTTTGAGTCCGGCATTACCGGTCGTTTCGTTTGGGAGTTCTCGATGAGCTGAAACGTCGGTTTGGAATATCGTCGAGGTTCGTCTACTCTTTATTACTAGGGACCTTACGAAACCACGACGGCGACGTCAACGAGGACGTCGCCAAACAAAAGATTTAATTAGCAGAACAATAGTCCTGCACGTGCGTTATCCATCTTTGTTCATTTCTTTGGCGTCCTCTGGAAAACAACGACGTGAAATAACTAAATTCTGCGTGGTGCGGAGAACGTAAACCGCAACGGCAAGTTTTTCATGTTTCTAGTTTGAATTGAATAAGCGCTTAAGAATCCAAGAAGAAATGAGCTCTAATACTGATCATCACACTAAACAAATTTTGATAGTGCAGCATTCTAAAGTAGAATTTAAATGCATTTTTTGTGGACGCCACCGTCGGCGTCGCCGTCGTGGTTTCGTAAGGTCCCTATTGTTTTGCAAGGACATCGGACGTTAATAATGAAGAAAAAGGTAAGTTTTTACCCGTAATTTTCATATTGGCTTATTTACATTTCATCATGTGAGGCTTGATAAACATTGCAGGCAGAGATTGCGCAGTACGGACTGGAAATGGCCTTTAAAACTAACTGCAAAAATAAGTTTCTTGGCCTGGCTAAATCTATATATCATATCTCATAATATATGTCGTATATTATGTATTATATCTCGTATAATTTTCTTTTATTTACGTATTTACCTTGTGGACAAGCAATGCAATCTTGAGCCCTTTTCCCGGGCGATTTATTGTAAGGGACAAAAGCGCCATTGGGACATTTTAGGCAGCTCTCACTAACATACGCTTTAGTGTCCGAGAAAAAGCCACCTATAAAAATATTTTAAAAAGAATATACACATAGCTCTTTACAGTGAAGTGATGAATGGCGTTTGCGTGTGAAGGCCACAAAATCTAGAATTTGATCCAGCAACGACAACAATGACATAATGTAAGAATGAATTAAAATGTTCTCTTAAGTCTTTAACGAATGATAAAAATGACGAGAATGAATGAATATATACGGTGGAAAAAAATTAATAAATAAAAAATTAATAAAAAAATTAATAAATAAAAAATTAATAAAAAAATTAATAAATAAAGTGATAACAATAAGAGGGGAACTATTTTAAATGAATGGAATGCTGTCTGAGTAATGATTTAGAATTATTGTCGGCTTCATTTGTCGCGGCGGTGTGCATGATTCGAGAGTTCCTCGTACCCGATAGTCACCTTTGTCAATTACCTTTGCATTGTTTAAGTCAATCTGGTGTTCATTCATCCAGGTGTGGCTTGAGACGTTCGATCCTTTGTTGCAGTATTTGAAATTTCTGACATGTTCTTAACCAGAGACCGTTTTAATTCTTACAATATGTTTGACCCTGGTTACTCGTCTATTTTAACAACAATAGAATTAGAAACAGCAAGAAGGGGACAAGTAAATCATTACAAAAACAGAATAATATACCTTATTATTCAACAAATTGTCACGTTGCCCATATATGGCCGTGAAGCGATTGTTATCCGTCATCAGTACTTGACAGATATCCTGTGATAAACGTTAAGTAACGATAATTCTGCTGAGTCTCGCAAAGAGCTGCACAGCGGCCAATTTTCTAGCTGTGGAATTCGCTTCATTGACAAGTTGGTGAATAGTAAAACAATTATCCTGTTCAACCTTGAGGAATTCCACCTATGGCCTTGTCGGCTAAGTATCAGGCGATATTCCGTGCGATTTCGCAGGATGGTAAAGTCCGCATTCGAGCCTAAGTCGCTCATCAGGCCGGCGCTTATCTCTGGATTCCTTATAGCATGAAGCGACTAGGAGTATTTCTCCCCCACCTGGCAGACAACGTGGCTACTTTGCATTACCGTGATAGCTATCGGCGGCTATTTGATTCCCGCATTAATTAGCCTCCATTGCAAGCTAGTTACAGTTCAATACCAAGCATGCGAATATGGTCTATTACAACCAGGCGAGTCAATTAAGCAAAATGTCAAATACAGAAAAGCGGTCAAAACGAAAAGAGAAAGAAACCAACCAAAACCTATAAAAATATAAATATAAAAAGGCTACAAATTTAAAGGGAGTAAAATTGAAAATGCATGAGAATATGTATTGGCTAAATGGTGCTGGTGGTCCACTTCTCTACTGTTTTATAAGTTTCGATAAAAAAAAAAAATAAATAAACAAAAAAGAATTTATTGGAGGAATGTTATTCCAGATTACTGTCCCAGTAAGAAAAAAAGAACAACCTAGAATCCTCGATTACTAGTGGAAATGTCAATGAACAGAAAATACAGTATTCCACCTAGTATTTCATATGCGTAATTTTAAAACAGCTCTATGATATCAATTTTTAATTAAATATGAGTATCATATAAGGTGAACCATGCCAATCACGAGACTCACCGGCTGGACAAGTCAAGCACTGAAGCATATTAGCATTGGTAACAGAGGCATTGACAAACGTTCCGGTAGGACATGGACCAAGTACGTATTTCGTTTGTTCTCTACTTGCAAAGCCAGCTCGGAGAAAAGACTCAAATAAGATGAAATTTGGCATTTCACGCTGGGGAATGGTTATCTTCTCCGAGTCACCTACACCACTAAAATGCGAATTAAAAAGGCTTTAGTGAAGGAGTTACAGGACCCTAGTCAGCCACACCTTTGACATTGTTTACAGACGAAACGGGGGGGGGGGGGAGGGTGCTTGATCCATGCTTTGGTATAGGGGTGCCGCTGGAGGTCCGAAACCCTGACCCTGTTTAGGACAAAACTAACATGAAACACACACCCTGTTTAAGACCTAGGAAACGCTTTTTTATACTATAGCGCTAATATCTAGTCCTGAAATTGATCTTATGTTGACTGATGACCGCCTTAATAAATACTGATGAACATGCATAATCATTTCTGATTTCGGACATGCTTAAAACTTGACGAAAGTCTTGAAACCATACCCTGTCTAGGACAACTCCTTAATATCCATACCCTGTCAGGAGGCTAAGTAGCCCTCGGAATATTGAGTGACGAGCTGCGTAGGACAAGCAGCCCTCGCCTGTGAACAGGAATATTGCGTGGCGAGCTGCGTAGGAGGCTAAGTAGCCCTCGCCTCTGAACAGGAATATTGCGTGACGAGCAAAGGAACGTCGTCTACCAAGGAGGCTAAGTAGCCCTGCCTGTGAACAGGCTCTCTTGCGAGGAATGGGCGAAGAGAAGCGGGGATTAATCATCAATCATTGATTAGCGATTAGTCTTGGAGCATGCACCTTGTGGGCATGCATCACCGATTTTGTAAAAAAAAGGTGTTAACCTGTACTTCTAAAAGAATAACCTCGCTACCGATCTTCGGCGTTTCTAAAACTAAGGAGCTACTTGTTGTCCCTGGACAGAGCCTTATGTTGGCTCAAGCAGGATTTCGAGAGAAGAGAGTTTTTCCAACCTGCATTGTATGCCATGTGTACAGGCTGTTTGTCTTTCGAGTTCAGTTTTTATCCATACAAGTCGCTGCATGAGCCATCTGACAGTTTATAGTTTGTTTGTGCATCTCTAGACCAGACCAAACACAAAGGTCAGAGGCACTTCGTTCGCCGGCAGGAATTTTACATTCAGCGAAGCGAAATTAAGACGAAATGTACTGAGTAAATGTACTAATCGTAAGGAAACTGTGCATTCTTGAGCTATATATAACAACTAGATGATGAAATAACGGAACATATAATTAATGACAAGCCACATACAGTTGTACAGTGCAATATACTACTTGATCAGGGTCCACAAACTTCACGGTGCCGATTTGTCCATCTTCTACGCTTCTACAAGACACAAATAATATTTTGTAAAAAATTGATAATACAGCTGTAAAGCCATGAGTCCACCTTGGTTTCAAACAGATTTGGGTGTCATACTTACATTTCTGCCGTCAGATTAGAAAAGTCGTAAGTGAAGTATCGAGGGCTGACTTTTTTTATCTTTGTTCGTAACATATATCTAATAAAAGTAAAATAGCTGAGTTAGCAGCCTTGCACAGACGATTGGAAAAAGCTTGGGGCCCACCATATTACTCAAAAAATAAGACGAATGGATTGAGTTAATGACAAATGGTACTTCACAAGAGACAATGTCAGCGAGCAGTTTGCGATAAATTGGTGATTTAGTCTTGGAACTAGACTCAAAACGCAAGAGATCTCAATGGAAGATTCGGGAACGTCATCAGCTCCTGTCTAGGAAATGATTGTTTAGTCAGGAAGGTGTGAAGAAAGATCCAGACTTTGTGAGGCATTGTATGCAATATTTTTTTAAATAAAATTAAATTCTTGATGATCCTTCGTTTACACCAGACAGCGCTACGCCAAATATTTGACAAATGTATCACTCGAATTTTCACTTTGCGGCGGCAAAACAAAAATTGATCGTTGCATGGCAAATTCAGTGGGACAGAAATAAACCCGAGGCCGACGAAAAAGGAATTAATTTAATTAAAGAAACCCCATAGTAACGTCGAAGGTACATTCGTTAGAATGCCCCGGTATTCTAGTATCAGCCGGGACGCCAAGACGTTGAACCCGTTGCAATCAGTGAGGAGATATACTTACATAGAAAGCTTCCTGTGTGAAATCCTAAAAGCTCCAGGTGAAATAGACTTGATCGGATTATCTGAAAGCATTCTACGGAAAATATAGCAACGTATGGAAAGGACTTTATGCAAGTGTATTCTAGCACATAAATAGTACTTTCACGACCTGCGCTTAGAAACTGCTGATGTCACCTTATTCACCATTATGTCACCATTCAAAATATTAACTGGTTAATATTTCCTTCGCTCAAACTTGTAAACCTACTCGCAGCCATTTTGCTCTTTGGGTTCTGCTCACTAACACAACTTTGTCCTCAGCAGGTTTTTTCGGTAAAGGGTTCAATAATCTGCAGCGGGCTGCACTTTTGACGTCATTTTGACGTCAATGGTTCAATAATCTGCAGCGGGCTGCACTTTTGACGTCATCGGTTGAATATGACAAAATTCTTTCCAAATTTGGTCAACAGCAGCTGGTTATGGTGAATTATGCGTGTGGTTTTAACCAATGAGAAACGGGGACATATTTTGAATGAATAATAATAGAATTTACGGGTACGTTGTATTGGCAGGGGATTAGCCAAGATTCTTCCAAAGGGGTGGGATTGTATGTCATTATGTTGATTCTTAGGATTCGCGCGTTTTCGCCACCTGAATATGCTGTTTACTTATAAAAGTCCCACAAAGGGGGGTCACGGGCACCCCCCCACCCTCCCCTCTCCAGCTACGCCCTTGTTCGGAGTGATCCGGATCACTATCAGTGGTTCAATATTAGAAGGATTATGGTGCATCAAAACCGGGGAATCCTTGAGTGGATTCATCGCTACCTTTGATGCACCTTGATCTGAGTGATCTTGGATCACTGATCATGATCCGGTACATCCCAAAGGAACGCATCCTGGTACTATTTGAACGAGGTGACTGGTGACGATCCTTTCATACTTACAAATATCGAAGGTTTGTGAGGTTGCTGAAGGCCTTACTTGGTAGGTAGCTTATCTGGTTATTCTGTAAGAATCTACCAAGATATATTAACACACAGTAAAATTGCCACTGATCTGACGGATTGTACGGATCATGTTATGTCATTCTTGGATCGTAGCAGGTCGAGCAAGTATTGAACAGATTGATTTGTCTTACATGATGCGTGGAATCGCCACTGAAAGGCCAATGATTCCACACATCATGTAAGACAACTCAATCTTCAGTTTACGTACGGTTAGAAAGGTCCCTCTCGTCTATCCCTTTCAGTCATCACCAAAGATTAGTCTCCTTCGCAGCTGTTTTTTGGGATGTCACACAACGCTCCCAAAGAAACGGCTGCTGACATTCCTTTCTCGTTATCAGCCAATCACAACTTATAGTTACAGTTTCAAGATCTTTTTCGCGCCAAATTTGCCATCGGAAACTCGCCTTAATTTTATCTCTGCACACATTTGAATAATGTGGTACAGTAAAAAATACCGCAACGAGTAATGCTGGGAAAGCACCAAAGAGACAAAAAGCTTGAAAGGTGATCTAGCTAGCTTTGCGACACTTAGTAACAACAGATAATAGTCTATGCCAAGGCCAAATGAAACCGCACAGGGAAATAATTTTCATGTAGCGAATTACTTAGGCGACGGCGAAGTCCACGATCCAGATAATCAGACAAACCTCTGACCCCGGTATTGCGATTCTATTCATTAAAATGTTGCATATAGCGCAGAAGGGGACCTTTATCTAAAACCTGCCAATTCTTTGTTTTATTGTGGGCAAATCACTTAAAGGAAACACTTTTCAGAGTGAAACTGTTTGAAAACACAACGGCTAACACATCGCCAAACACCACAAAGATAGACATTAAAAAATGAGAGGAAGGAAGGAAAATATTAACAAGGGTCGACTACGGAATTGTTTAGTTAAGAATTATATCCTTAGGAGAATAAGTACTTACAGATATTCGAGGTCCTTCGTTTTGGAAAAATGTTCAGCTGAGATATTCTTGATTTTATTGTCTGCCATATTACTAAAAAATAATATTCGCAATTCTTGTATCAAGAAAACAAAGTAATAAGTCCCAAAGAAAACGACAGGACTGACTTGAACTGAATTCAAACCTTTTTCATTACATGTACAGCCAACCGTCATTAAGACGGACACCATGGGAAAGGCAGCCTCTGTCCGTCTTAGGACGATTTTAGATACAGTAAAATGACTGCAAAATGGCGCACAGGGCGTAACACAAGTTGTCCGTCTTATTGAAGTTTCCTTCTTACAAAGGTGTCCATTGGACTACGGCACAGTTGGATGTCGTGACAACTGCATCTCACCGGACGGGTGGGGTCGTTGGGGAAAGAGAAGGGTTTTCAACGGAAATGTGACTGTGCAACCGTCTGGTGAGTCGCAATTGTCACGATTTCCAACCGTCCCGTAGTCGAGAGGATGGTTACAAGTGCGGATATGAGAGCTGAAAGCTCCAGTAGTAGTGAGGCGTAAATCATTCGAACTGGGGCGGAAAGGATGATGAAACCAAGCAATTTGAGTATATATTCTTTATTTTAATGAGAAGAAGGTAAAATTTAACTTACGTAAAGGCTCC
>OX393570.1:6151381-6186381 GCA_947652115.1 Blastomussa wellsi | reverse complement strand
TGGCATGGTTCACCTTATATGATACTCATATTTAATTAAAAATTGATATCATAGAGCTGTTTTAAAATTACGCAAATAAAATACTAGGTGGAATACTGTATTTTCTGTTCATTGACATTTCTACTACTAATCGAGGATTCTAGGTTGTTCTTTTTCTCTTACTAGGACAGTAATCTGGAATAACATTCCTCCAATTGATTCTTTTTTTTTCATTTATTTTTTTTATCGAAACTTATAAAACAGTAGAGAAGTGGACCACCAGCATCATTTAGCCAATACATATTCTCATGCATTTTCAATTTCACTCCCTTTAAATTTGTAGCCTTTTTATATTTATATTTTTATAGGTTTTGGTTGGTTTCTTTCTCTTTTCGTTTTGACCGCTTTTCTGTATTTGACATTTTGCTTAATTGACTCGCCGGGTTGTAATAGACCATCGCATGCTTGGTATTGAACTGTAACTAGCTTGCAATGGAGGCTAATTAATGCGGGAATCAAATAAAATAATGTTCTTCCGCATTAGCCTCGATTGCAGGCTAGTTCCAGTCCAATACCGAGAATACGAATATTTAACAATAGACCATGATGATATTCGCGATAGCCGCCGATAGCTATCACGGTAATGCAAATTAGCCACGTTGTCTGCCATGTGGGGGAGAAATACTCCTAGTCGCTTCATGCTAAGGAATCCAGAGATAAGCGCCGGCCTGATGAGCCACTTGCGCTCGAATGCGGACTTTACCATCCTGCGAATCGCACGGAATATCGCCTGATACTTAGCCAACGGGGCCATAGGTGGAATTCCTCAAGGTTGAACAGGATAATTGTTTTACTATTCACCAAATTGTCAACGAAGCGCATTCCACAGCCAGAAAATTGGCCGCTGTGCGGCGCTATGCGAGACTCAGCAGAATTATCGTTACTTAACGTGTATCACAGGATATCTGTCAAGTACTGATGACGGATAACAATCGCTTCACGGCCACATATGGGCAACGTGACAATTTGTTGAATAATAAGGTATATTATTCTGTTTTTTTTTAACGCTTTACTTGTCCCCTTCTTGCTGTTTCTAATTCTATTGTTGTTAAAATAGACGAGTAACCAGGGTCAAACATATTGTAAGAATTAAAACGGTCACTGGTTGAGAACATGTCAGAAATTTCAAATACTGCAACAAAGGATCGAACGTCTCAAGCCACACCTGGATGAATGAACACGAAATTGACTTAACCCTTTACTGCCCAAGGGGTCTCCCTTTGACGAGTAAAATCGTCTGGCGTTAGACAGAGTAAAATCTGTAAGTCACGCTTGGGCAGGAAAGGGTTAAGGGAAATAGTTTTTTAACCCTTTACTGCCCAAGGGGTCTCCCTTTGACGAGTAAAATCGTCTGGCGTTAGACAGAGTAAAATCTGTAAGTCACGCTTGGGCAGGAAAGGGTTAAACAATGCAAAAGTAATTGACAAAGGTGACTATCGGGTACGAGGAACTCTCGAATCATGCACCACCGCCGCGACAAATGAAGCCGATAATAATTCTAAATCATTACCCAGACAGTATTCCATTCGTTTAAAATAGTTTCCCTCTTATTATCCAAATTCCCGCTTATTGTTATCACTCTATTTATTAATTTTTTATTCTGTAATTTTTTGATATTTTTCCACCGTATATATTCATTCATTCTCGCCATTTTATCATTCGTTAAAGACTTAAGAGAACGGTTTAATTCATTCTTACATTTTGTTATTGTTGTCGTTGCTGGATCAAATTCTATATTTTGTGGCCTTCACACGCAAACGCCATTCATCACTTCACTGTAACGAGCTGTGTGTATATTCTTTTTTAAATATTTTTATAGGTGGCTTTTTCTCGGACACTAAAGCGTATGTTGGTGAGAGCTGCCTAAAATGTCCCAATGGCGCTTTTGTCCCTTACAATAAATCGCCTGGGAAAAGGGCTCAAGATTGCATTGCTTGTCCACAAGGTAAATACGTAAACTAGTATACCTAAATGGTAAAAATGCTGCCAAAGGGGAGGACGAAATAACTGTGCTAGCAGTAACTTTATGAACTGTACTATCTTGTCTGCTTGGAACAATGAAGAGATGTGAGATTTCATTCTTACAACTATGCTAATTCCTAGTCACATTTGAAGCGTAAGGCACATTTACTGTCAAGCTCCCCATCTTATACCACCCGTCTTCCATAACGCAAGTATCAACATTCTGGAAGGACAGTACAGAAAAAAAACTCTTTAATAAAACTATAAAACAAGCATTTGTTGTCAGCTATTAACATTGTAAGATCAACATTTCGCTGTTGATATAACTGATGCCTCTTAACAGTAACTATCAATGTTGAAAAACTACAAACTATGATCATGAGAGACTCGATGAAACGGAAATTTTGGCATAAATTACGGGAAAAATTATCTTGTGAAAAAGATAAAATTTCTCGAGAGTGTTTTCACTGGTTATTCAGCAAAAGTTCGAAGATTTAGTCGAGCAATTGATGTTTTGTTCGCAACGTTAGGTTTGCTTATAGTAACTTGTGATACAATTTTCATTTTGCATTTGAGCTGACAGACAGCGAATTGAATTTGCTCGTTTTACGTGCGAGCAAACATGAATCGAAACGTATTAGACTTTATTGCGTTCGTCACAAATACGAAACGTGAATGAAAGCAATCTCAAAATTGAAAATAAAGACACCAGGAAAAAGCGCTTGCTCAAAGCGCTTCACGGGATATTTTGACTTCACAACAGACAATGCGTTGAATTTGCACGTTATGTTTTTCAGGCTTCTGTGCGAGCGGCCGAGCGAACTCAAAATTGCTTTTAAATCGAAACCGCTAAAATTTATTACTTCCATTACAAATACAAAACTTGAGTTAAAGCATTTCAAAAATCTAAAATAAAGACACCAGCAAAGGTGAACACTTTCTTACTTTCGTTAATAACAGCGCAATGATCACATAAATTTGCATGTTGTGTGCGTGAAAGAAATTATCACAAGACAGCTTTTACAGTAAATCGAAACTCGCATCGCAAGAAGGGCCGGATTTGAAACGGTCGATCACAAGGAGTCACCCCAAAATACAAGCGATTAAACGAGGTTGTAAAAACCTAAGGTTTTACGGACAACTTTCGACAGCAGCGTTTTTGTCGTGCTTTCGTGACCTTTGCTCATGCTTTCCTCTGAATCCAAGAATCTCCTCTTCATTTATATTTAAAAGGCATTTTTACCCAGCGAATATCTGGATAGTTTTTGTTTCTTTCAGTTGCCAAAAATCCAAAACAAAATAAGTTAAAATCACCGAGTTGTTTTCAAGCATAACACATGTCTGGGATGCCGAGCCCGGAATGGACGTGTTATCTTCTTTCCCTCCGGCCATCAGCCGATCGATCAAGAACGAAACGTAAAATTTGGATATGACTAGAGAAAGGTTTTTTTTTTGCATAACCTACTTGGTGTAATCGACTGCTCACGCAAAGTCATCTTCTCACGCATATACCACTGCACATCCTAAATCTTCCATTTGCGCATAACCACAATTCCTTGCGCCTTTGATCTTACCGCCGACCAGAATTCCTTGCGTTTCGTAAAAAAAGTGATTGCAAGCCCCTATCTTATGCCGATTAGAGAGCTGCCTCGCTCGTTCGCTTCATGCTCACTCGCTGCGGCAGCAATAAAAGAAAATTATACGAGATATAATATATAATATACGACATATATTATGAGATATGATATATAGATTTAGCCAGGCCAAGATACTTATTTGTGCAGTTAGTTTTAAAGGCCATTTCCAGTCCGTACTGCGCAATCTCCGCCTGCAATGTTTATCAAGCCTCACATGATGAAATGTAAATAAGCCAATATGGAAATTACGGGTAAAAACTTACCTTTTCCTTCATTATTAAGGTCCGATATCCTTGCAAAACAGTAATAAAGAGTAGACGAACCTCGACGATATTCCAAACCGACGTTTCAGCTCATCGAGAACTCCCAAACGAAACGACCGGTAATGCCGGACTCAAAAATTTCATGTACACAGTTAACGAAGTGTAACGTCTAAACGAATTCAAAACAGAAATGTAAACAAATCCCGAGACTGCGCAGTACGGACTGGAAATGGCCTTTAATGCCCTTAAAAGTCCCGCCATATAGTCGCCACTTTTGATCGCATAACAAAGCCTATTGTTATCGAATCTGATCCTCGTTTCTTAATACGCTGAATTTACGTGCGGATGCATTAATAGCTTTTTTAATGAGAGAGACGCCGAACCCATTCTATTCGTTCTTATAATTGCATGGTCTACGTACTTAAAGGCCATGACGTCATAAAATGTTGAAAACACAACAAGAACCACGACCCTTTGGCGAGTTGTTTCACTACAAAGTTTTCAATATTTTATGATTTCTATTGCAGCTATGGAAAAATGTAGTTAATTTGCAAAATCGTGCGCACGTGTTACTGCTTCTAAGATAACATTTTTCCACTCAAAGGCGACAAATGTTTTGACTTTTTACAACGTGCCTTGATTTTGTTGTTTAGAAGCGTAATCACCGAAATTTCTTAAATTCTCAGAAATTTGCCTCAAAGCCTTACAGGTTAGCTCATTGTCATGGTCTGTCCTATCATCGGCTATAACCAGTTTCGACCATTAGTGAAGCTGGGCGCGCGAGATTTCGCCTACTGCTTATTAACCATTTGAGACCACTTTGAAACTATCATTATTCAGTTTTAACACGAAACAGATAAAAAAGGTACTCTCTTTAAATAAAAATAGGAAAATTCCAGTCAGATAAACATATTCGAAACATATTTAGTAACGGGCCTGCCTTGGTTTTGATGGTTTTGATGGTTTTGGAGGCATCAACTTGTTATCAGCGCCTTCTGGCGCCTGGTGCTAATACCATATATTGTTTGAAACATACTTTATTTTAATTAATTATTTCCGTTTTTATTGTAGGAACAAATACCAGCGCTTTTGCTGGATTTCGAGGCTGCAAATGCTTGAAAGGATTCTACCGTATGCATCATTTTGAAGGCTGCGAGCAATGTGATAAAGCTGGGATTAAATGCTTAGATGACTATGCAACTCTAGAGCCGGGTTACTGGTGGCACTGGAGAAACGAAACACATAAACTTTTGTATAAAAATTACACCATAAGTCTCGTTGATATCACTCCTGTGATACGCACGAATTCTCCGGGTGCCGATACACTCATTGAGTACCCTTATGTCTTACCTAAGCCATATCAGTGCCCAAGAAAGGAATCGTGTGTGGGAGGCCTAGATTCTAAATGTGATGCGGGATATGAAGGTCCATTGTGTGCAGTGTGCAGTGATGGGTACTACAAACAATTCCAAACATGCAAAACATGTCCATCAAAGAACTGGATGGCTTGGCAGTTGTCCATTACAGCGGCAGTAATTGTAATAATTGTTGCTCTTGTGGTGTGGACGAGCAAAAAGAAAACTAGTAAAATTACTGGACGCTCAACAGTGGACATCATTCTTGTAAGGCTAAAGATCGTGATTGGATTTTATCAAGTAACGTTTGGACTTCTGGAAGCATTTGCATACATTAAGTGGCCAGAATCACTCGAGCTTATTGGAAAATATTCTGAAATTTTCCAGCTAAATGTTCTCCAGATTGCCCCTATTCACTGTTTATTTCCAGGATTAAAACTTGATGCGTTTGGAAGCTTGTTTGCTATTCTCGCAATAAACGCTGCTGTCATTTTAATATCTCTAGTTATCTACGGACTAAGAAAGCTCTTTCTGCTGCGGAGCAATTTAGACGTGAGAGATAAAGTGATGAAAACTTCAAAAGCGAAAGAACTAATCTACAAAAACTTGTTTTTCATCCTTTACGTGACATACCTCAGTACCTCTTTCAAGATAGCAAACGTGCTTCCCCTTGCTTGTCGTGAACTTTGCGAAGACGAAAACGTTCAAGATTGTCAAAAGTTCCTAAAAGCGGACTATAAAATAATATGTAAAGGTCCAGACTACAAGAGTTTGGTTGTCGTCGCATACTGTGCTGTTATCTATATAATCCTACTACCAACTGCCTCAATGGGAGTTCTTTGGAAACAGCGAAAAGTGCTTGCTGAAAGCCAAGCTGAGAATGAAACATCTGACGCACAAGAAAAAAGCACGGAACTTGTCACAGGATTACGATTCCTGTTTGAGAATTATAGTTCTCATTCCTGGTATTGGGAATTTGTCGAGACGGTTCGGAAAGTTGTATTGACATCCGGTTTCATCCTTGTGGGAGGAGAAAGCAGGGCCTACATTGGACTGGCGTGTGTCATGTCAGGTCTCTATGGGATGTTCTTTGCTTATGTCCGCCCGATAGTGGATCCATTCGAAAACAAGTTAATGCTGACATCTCTCGCTGTTACCTTCGTTAACTTGGGAATAGGGGCTGTGAGTAAGATTCCCAAAGAAAACATACCGGCATCAGTCGACCCATACGTGGACAACATCGTGTTTAAGATATTAGTGTTTGGAGCTAACTCTTTAGTGATTGGACTTTTGCTGGGTAAGTATTGGGATCACTATACGAAGCTTAAATTGCTAACTGCTGACAGCATTAAAATTAATATCAATTTCAACAATAAATGGGGTTACGGGCCTGAACCACTCCACGAGCCTACCTTCTTACCAGCCCGAGAATTGACTAGATGAACTGTGAGTCAGAAGGCAGCCAGAAGTTGAAAGAAGTAATTGAGTACGATTAGGCCATAGAAAGAAAAGTAACTTATTTGATTTGACAAATATGAGTAAAAATAAATTATTCAAAAAGAATAAGAAATTAATAACATATTTGAAATGAGCGGGGAATTAGTGAACTGTGAAATTTGCAACTTTTTTTGGAGTACCCCCATTTATTATACTACTTCTTCTTTTTATGAATAATATAATTATTCTGTGAAATTATTCTGTGAAATTATTCATAAAATGAATAATTATATTATTCTGTGAAATTATTCATAAAATGAATAATTATATTATTCTGTGAAATTATTCTGTGAAATTATTCTGTTAGAAAAGAAAGTGAAATTATTCTGTTAGAAAAGAGCCTGGATAAAAATTAAGATCAAAATTCCTCCTTTTTAAGATCGAAATTCCTCCTATGAAAAAGAAAGGGTAGAAATGAAGGAATTATGGCAGCAGGTTGTTTTTCATTACAAAAGGAGGAATTTAGGTCTTAGACTTTTTATCCTCTACTTTTAGAAAATTTGGGATATTCTATTTATTCTTATAATATATATTTTTTGTTATATTTCTGACATAAAATAATATTATTACAAGTGAAGGATAGAAACTAAAAGTCTTTAAGACCTAAATTCCTCCTTTTTTAATAGAGGAGCCAATGGAGGCGGAAATGTAGTGATATTGGGGCATTCTATTGCATAGGAGGAATTTTGATCTTAATGGATAAAAAGGGATATTAAGTCCTAAATTCCTCCAAAGATCAAAATTCCTCCATGGATAAAAAGTCAAAATTAATTCATCCAATATGCCAACGTGTGGATCCCATCTTCCCTAATCCATCTTTTGTCATCAAATGAGTTCAGGGATTTTTTGTGGAATATTTCTGGTAAAATTGGAAAAAAAACAATCAGCTATATGGTCATTTCAAAAAAAATGCAAAAACTTACATTTCAAAAAATGGCAAAAATTGAGTATTTGCGATCTTTTATCACATTTTTGGTTTTTAGAGGTCCTTTAAAACCAAAAAATGACATTTTAGATTTTGGGCTATACCATTTAAAGGATACGCACCCCTTCTTTTTATGGATTTGGACGTTATATGCACTGTCTGTCACAGTATTTTGAACCGCAAAAATAGGGCCAGACATTTAAGGACAAAAAAACACATTTCCGCTCTCTCTCTTTCTGGAGAACAAGATATTGGAAATAAAGTTGGAAGACCTAAATTAAGTCCAGAACAAAAAAAAATTAGTAAACAAGCAAGTAATAAAGATTATTATGAGAAACAAATTTCTGAAAAACCCAAAAAATCTTCTCCTTCTATTCCCTCACCTTCTATTGAATCAGAGAAATTAAATGCAAAAATTGGCAGGCCTTCTAAATATGCATCTGATGAAGAAAGAAATGAGGCTAAGAAATTGGCCAGAAAGAAATATGCCAGAATTCATGAAAAAGAAGTGAAGGAATCAAAGGACAAATTCCTGAAAGGTCAATCCTCATTCTTTTGTGATCTCTGTGACAAACAAATTGAAGGTGAATTCAGATTAGATCACAATAAAAAGAATCACATGCAATGTATTAGAGAAGTGAAAGAGAAAATGAAATCAAGGACTTTAATTAATTCAATAAAAAGAGATATACCTTTTTGAAAAGTATGAAAAGAGAGTAGATCGAATTAGTAATGAATTTGAACAATTAAGAGATTCATTTGCACAATATGGTAGAGGTAATTTAGAAAAGAAACTTGATAATGATCTCATTCCTTTTAAGGAGTATAGAATTGTATTTAGAAATACAATAAAAAATTTAGTTGATGAAGTAAAACAGAAATATCCTGGCTATTTTATGGAAGAGCCAGAAAATGTTTAAAAATATCTTGACTTATAATAATATGGAAATTGAAGAAAGAATTAAACTAATTCAAGAAATAGCTGACATCCTAACTCAAGAAAAAATTTCATTTCAAGATTTGCAATTTTTTCTCCCAACAGAAATAGGAGAGGATTTGATTGAGTCATCAAAAAAGAAAGAACATTATCCTTGTCATTAGAATTTGCAATATCATCAACAACCTCATTGAGATATTTCTTAGAGACAGCATCAGAAATATTGATTGGATCTTTCAAATTGGTAATTCTGAAATTCCCTAAATCTAAATCTTTCCCTTTCTCTAAAAAAGTAGATTCAACAAATCCCTTAGTAGCTGGCTGAGCTGGTTCTGTTGGAATAGGTAAATTAATTATTCTACCTTGTCTCATATTCAAATTGCCATTAGTCAACTTGGCAAAATTATCATCAACATATTTCTTTGATGTAGCATCTTCAGGATCCAATGGGTCAGATAAATTCATTATTCTATTATCACCCATATTGAAATCTGCCAAAGCAATTTTAGTTCCATCTACTCTGAAAAAATTCACAGCTCTGTCATTGAGATACTCTTTTGTAATTAAATCTTTAGCTCCAACATTATCTTTAGAGTCAAAGTCTAAATTAACTCCAGAAATTTTCTTGCCTTGCATATTAATATCTTCTCCTTTCTTAAAGATTCATTTGACATGGAATCTGACATAGAATCCAATTGGTGTTTTGTAACAGCATCATCATTGTCACTTCCTTCTTTTAAATGAGTTAATTTTTTCCCTTTAATGTTATAATTTCCATTCGCGTCTAATTCAAAACCAAATCCAGGAGGTCCTCTCAGACCTCCTTGGTCACAACATTTTCCTTCTTCTTGAGGTTCATCATTGATTATACCCATACCATTTAATTAGAGAAATAATAGGAGAAATTTTGATCTTAGGAGGAATTTAGGACTTAATATCCCTTTTTATCCATTAAGACTTTTATTCCTCCCATGCAATAAAAGGGGCCAAAATCACCACATTTCCGCCTCCATTTGCTCTTGTATTATAAAAGGAGGAATTTTGATCTTAAAGACTTTTTATTTTTATCCTTCACTGGAAGTAATATTATTTTATGTCAGAAATATAACAAAAAATATTATATTATAAAGAAAAATAGAATATCCCAAATTTTCTAAAAGTAGAGGATAAAAAGTCTAAGACCGAAATTCCTCCTTTTTCATTATACAACTATCTGCTGCCATTATTTCCTCATTTTCACCCTTTCTTTTTCATAGGAGGAATTTTTATCTTAATTTTGATCTTAATTTTTATCCTAGGAGAAATAATTAATTATAAAATTTTCATTAAAAATTGAATTCTTCTTTGATAAAGGCCTGAGTATTTCATAGAATGAATTCCCTTCACTACTCTCTTTTATGTAATAGAGACAGAAATAGCTACAAAGAAGAGAGTATATGTGTTGATACTTAGATGAATTTTAGATATATTTCTTTTTCAATCTATGACACAATTCTTTGAATTCTTCTGGTGGACGCATACCAAAAGAATCAAAATATTCAACTGGGTCTTTTAGAGAGTTAAAAACAACCCAATGGGTTCCTGGTCCAACATTGTCATCTAAATTTATAATGTAATACCCATGCCCTTCATATTTGATGTTGTTTCTTGAGAATGTGCCCATAGAGTTCTTAATTTTCATCTCTCTAATCCATTCCATTAGGTCAAAATTGGATAAAGCTTTATTTTCAAATTTTAAAAGATTGCTCCTAGAAGAGGAACGTTTTTGAGAGGAGAGTTGGGACCCAAAATTAGACCTGAGCCTTTTTATTCCTGTACCTTTTTGGTGATACCAAAAAGGAAGTTGTGGTCCAGGATCTCCTGGGGGTAAAGATTCCGGAACCCCAATTACCAATAAAAGGTGGAGGATAATATCCTGGCGGAGGTCTATTTCTTAATCCTTTCCCTCCAGTTGGTCTGTTCTGTAATCCTCTTCTTCTATTCTGTAATCCTTTCCCAGTTAATGCATTTAGAAGGAGAGGAATTCCAACAGAAGCTAGAAGAGTTCCTAAAACTCCGCCTCTTTGACTTTGAGTTGGTCTAATGTCTCCAAATTGTAATGCTCTTAAAATATCTTCTTTTTATTTCTTGGTCAAATATTGTTTATGTGGAATCAATTTAGAAATTTGTTCAAATGGAATTAGAAATCCTCTAACTTGACCTACTGAACCAAGTAATTTGTTAACTCCTAAAGATCCAAGTGCTGTTGCGGCTCCAGTTGCCAATGCTTTACCTAATCCAGGCAATACACTTCTTGCAACTCCTGCTACAAGAGGTAATCCCTTGGACAAAAGAGAAGTCCATAATGCTCCACCTTTCTGCACAAAATACAAATACAAATACCTCATGAGGACCTGTGAGGTCATTTCTGGATAATCTAATTGTTACAGCTGCTCTTTGTCTCAAAGCTCTTGCCAATCTTTCTTGTTGACCAGAACTTAAGTTTATTCCATGCTTATGATATGACATTATATTATAAGCATTTATTAAGTTGTATTTAAAATAGATATATTTTTACATAAAAAATTAATTTTTTACAGAGACATTAACATAACTTAGATATGATTTATGAAATTATGCACGTAGCATAACTTTACCAGAAGATGTATTAATCTCCAACTCCTCTTCATGCAGAACTAGAGCATATAAATTATAGTCTCTTCCAGTACCACCTGACAAAGTATATCGCAATGCCAATTTTGTTACCCCACTTTTCAATTCTGTTTCTTTATTCCTGAGATCAAAATAGAGTAAGCCAAACATACTCTTAAAATTGTTTATATCAATAGATCCTCCATAACCACATTATTCTTCAGACCGTAAGTGTCAAAAGGAATATGTTACTTACTTGTTGATTCAATTTATTGGATCTCAAAGCCCAAATAAAAACATGTCTGGGCTTTCTTATAGCTGATGTTATTTTGAATACCCCACTTCTGACTTGGGTTGATGTTTGAATTTCAATTCTTTCTTTATTTTTAACATGAACAGCTAAATTTATATTTGGGCTGTCATTGACATTGACTCCATTAAAATCTCCTTTCAATTGAGAGATAATAGAATGGAGTCCATTGACAGTTGCAACTTGATCTGCATCCGCATACCCTCCTGTTCCATCTCTTTTATTGATTTTGATGTTAATTTCTAAATATGCATTGTACCAATCCATAGGAGAGGCTTAATTAGAGGAGTCAACAACAAATCTATATCCAGTTTTTCTTTGATCAGCATTATTTCCAGGTTCTACAATTGGATTCTGAAGATCAAAAGATACATATTCATATCTTTCAACAAAAGCAGAAGATCTAAAATTTTCCATTATATTATTAGATGAGATTATTACATATTTGTGATTTCATCAAATTCTTTAGAAAGAGATGTTTCTTCTTTTTTTGGTTGAGAAGAAGATAGCATTTTCATTATATCATCTCCTCCATCTTCTTTGGCATTAACTGGATGAATAATTTTATCATCTTTAGAATTCTGGAAGTATTTTTGATCAATTGTTCTAACAGCTTTTTCTCCTAACTTTTCTGCTCCTTTTTTAAGAGTAGCTTCTGCTCCTTTTTTTGCAGCTTTCATGGTAAATTTACTTGCAATTTTAGAGCCAACATTTTCGGAAGCACCTGAAAGTGTTCCTGAAAGTGTTCCTGTAAGAGAAGAGAATATACCTTCACCTTCAATGCTGTAATATTCAATTTCCCCATCTTCATTTCTTCTTCTTCTCAATTCACTCATTATAATATAACACAATATTATCTTTCTTTAAGAAGAAGATTCATGGAAACAGTTAGGCCATTCAAATCTACAGGCCTGTCTAGAACATCAGTTATATACATTCTGATATATTTAATGACATTAGAATTGATCTTAGAATAAACAGCTCTTTTAGGTTCTATATGGAATGGGTAAGAGAGAGGGAGATTATCCGCAGAGAATTGGTAAAGAACATCAGAACTTCTTCCTGATACCAATGAATCAGAAAGAAGAGAACATCGCAACATCAGACTGTCAACTGAGTTGGTTATACCAGGCATCTTAGAAGAATATGCTGTCTTTTCTATTTTCCCAGCATTGAATCCAATTAAGTTGCCGAAATCAGAATTAGATATATCAAGTTGATAATTGGGTGCTAATTCAATATAAACTTTAAAGACAGAAGAAGTGAAGGAAATATTAATGCCATAAACATCATCAGTCTTTCCTACAACTTTTTCTGATACCATATCCTTATTGGTCTTCAAAGTTCTTTGAATAAATTCATTGATATCTCTATAAAAATAATTGCCAGCAGGGAAATTAATGTCCTTCCAATTTGTACCTCCATCTTTTGAATACTTGATTTATTATTCCCATAAGCTGGTGAGATATTGTACCATGAATAAGACATATTCAATGTATTCAGAGCAAGATAGTACTCTTTATTGGGATCAAGATTTAATGCTGTGTCAAATC
This sequence comes from Blastomussa wellsi, assembly GCA_947652115.1. Classification (NCBI taxonomy): domain Eukaryota; kingdom Metazoa; phylum Cnidaria; class Anthozoa; order Scleractinia; family Plerogyridae; genus Blastomussa; species Blastomussa wellsi. The sequence goes on along the minus strand of OX393570.1, from coordinate 6,173,272 downwards.
GAATTGTAAAGTCATGACTTTTAGAATTTTTAATTCCATTAGTTGAATTTAGAATTATTGGAATTTCCATAAAATTGGATCAGACTAAATGTCTTTGAACATAAGAATCATGTTGGCTCCTTGTAATTACATCCTTACTCAAAAGTTCATCAATTATCTGCCAAGCTTCATTTTTAAGATCAAAATTGGTATTTCCAGCTCTTCTTGATCCTGTAATAATTCTTAATCTTTTAATTAAATCTTCTGGGGAATTATAGAGAGTAATATTTCCACCAAGTAATTTACTTTTTCCAGAAGATCTATGCATTGGCATATTTGCCAGTAAATTCAAATCATTAAACTCTCTTTGAGCTAAAGAAGAATATTTCTTTTTTGGATTAAATCTTTTTGTCAAGAGATCAACTAAAGAATTATCAGCTGGACTTGTGTAAACATTTTTTCCTTCTTTAATGACATTGAGAATTCTCTCACTCAATAATTTAGGCACATCAATCATAAGACCGCCGTATTGTCCTCCTGAGATTTTATAAGCATTCCTTCTGGGTTGATTGTATTTTCTCACACCTTCCCCTGTCTTTTTCTCCTTATATTTAAAATATTCATCATTATATCTTCAAATTTGTCCAAAAGATTCTTTTTATATTTCAATTCTATACATTCATCAATTTTTTCAGCCTTTTTTTTGTGTTTTCTTGTAATGGCTGTTTTCTCAAGTCCAATTTCTTTTTTCTTTTCTTTTATATTATCGATAATTTGGATTTGAGAAATCAAAGGGTCTTCCAAATAAAAGGAAGGTTCATGGAATCCTAATTTTCCTAATTCTTTTATTTCCTCTTCACTGAAGGGGGTATCAGGATTGAATGTTGGAATTTTCTCTTTCTTTCTTAATTCTTTCTTTAACTTTTCATATTCTTGTTGTTCTTCGGTAAGAGCTGATGCAGAACTTTCTTTCTCTTCTGAAGAAAGTCCCGTGAGCATTTTCTGCGTCTCTACCAATTCACTTTCTGTTTTTTCTTTCAAAACTGGAGTTTTGGCCATTTCAATCATTAATTTATTCTGATCAACCAATTGCGCAAGTATTTGTCTGTTAGCGTCTCTATTCTCTCTGATACTCTTAAGAACATTTCCTTGATTCTTTTGAATTGTGGAGTCACTGGCTTTCTGGGATTCAATGATTGGCTTGAATAATCTTTTTGATTCTTCTTGGAATTGCGACCTTTCATTTCTAACATTAGAAATTGTGGCAGCAACTTCATTCTTCATTTTCTGTGCTTGAGCTCTTACTGCTGCATTCTTCTTTATTGTTGCTAAATCCATAAAATAAGTTCAGATAAACACATATTTAATAGGATAAATGGCAAAATAAACTTAAATTATTCATCTATTCATATATTATGAAGTTGATCAATTACGACAAGAAAGGAGAAGAAAAAGACAGAAGAAGAGTTGATTTCCTTCCAGAAGATTTTAGAATGATTATTGTTGGGAAGAGTAATTGTGGCAAAACAAATACATTGATGAATATGCTCTTGAGGTTTCTCTATTATGACAAGATCTAGATCTTTATACAAACAACCAGGAACAGCATAAATATAAAGAATTAAAAAAGAAGATGGATCAAATCTCAGAGAAAGTGAAATACCCAGTCCTGGAAATATTGCCATCAGATAAAATTATGAATACCTCAGATTATCCCAAGAATAATAGGAAGATTGTTATTTTTGATGATCTCATAAATTACTGAAAAGAGCAGGATAAGATTGCTAATCATTTCTCTGATGGAAGGCATCAGAAGATTTCCACTTGTTACCTTTCTTAGAGTTACCATAACTTGGATCCTAAAATAAGAAATAATTGTTCTCACATGATTATGTTTGAACCTCATTCCATGACACATTTAAATTTATTCTCTAGAGAGAATTTCTTTGATCCTAAATTATTCAAAAAATTAGGTCCTTATGATTTCCTCTTTGTTGATAAAGAGAAGAAGAGTGTCAAGAAGAACTTTGATGAGAATATTTAATCTACTCTATTAATATACATGGTCAAATCTTATTGCGTTAAACAGAAGAAGATGACAGAATGTGTTGAACCTTCGGGTACAAAAACAGCCAAAAATGGCAGATTGATGCATTGGTGTACTTGTGCAGAATGTGGAATTAAAAAGACAAGATTTGTGAAGGGAAACTAACCTCTCCTTCTGTTGGTGCAGGAACAGAAGGAGCTGGATTAATCAAATCTGCAAGAACAAAAGTTGCTGACTTTATTGATTCCAAATCTACCAGAAAAGGCATAAGACAGAAAATTGATGAAAATTTAGATTCTGCTCTTGATTATGCTTCTAAGAAAATTAGAGGTGAAGGCTTATTTGATATTCACAGTGCAATTGGTAAATTGCCAAAGCCAAAAAGTGGATGGACGCCAGGTAAGTATAAATACATGGGTCCTTACAATCCTCTTGATAAACAATTAGAATATGACCCCAATACCGGTGAGGTACTAAAATGGCATGTTCAACCATATAATAAAGTGGATGAAATTGCAGCTCATCATGACATTTGTTATGACATGGGTAAGAGTAAGAATGAATGTGATCAGAAGATGGTAGATTCTTTAGATGCTATTCCCTATGGAGAATATGGCCAAAATGGGGGAGTACTGCCAGATTTCTAATTAATACAAAGAAGAAGTTAGGTCTTGGAACAAAAAACCAAAGAAGCCGCCGAGTTGGGAGAAACAATTAGCTGAAGAATTACATAAGCCTGTCAAGAAGAAATTTACTCGGCGGCGTGTGATAGTCAATTCAATTGATGAGATATGGGCTGCAGATTTAGTTGAGATGCAGCAATTTTCTAAGTGGAATAAAGGAATTAGGTATCTGTATCTTTAGTAAATATGGTTGGATTAAATATCTCAAAGATAAGAGAGGAGAAAGTGTTGCAAAAGCATTCAAAGATATATTCTCTGAGGGAAGAAAGCCGAAATTCCTGTGGACTGACAAAGGAAAGGAATTCTATAATCGGGATATGAAGAAATTACTCACCCAAGAGAATATCCATTTGTATTCTAGAGAGAATGAAGAAAAGAGTAGTGTTGTTGAAAGATGGAATAGAACTATCAAAGAGAAGATGTGGAAACAATTCTCTGCACAGAATCATACAAAATATCTGGAAATTCTGCCAGAGATATTGAAAGAGTATAATAACACAATACATTCATCAACTAGAATGAAACCTGTAGAAGCTTCTAAGAAAGAAAATGAAGGGATTGTTTATTTCAATCTTTTTAGAGGTATGAACACAGGAGATAATTACCCCAAATTCAAATTGGGTCATAAAGTTAGAATTAGTAAATACAAGAGGAAATTGTTTGACAAAGGATATACTCCAAATTGGAGTGAAGAAATGTTTACAATTTCTGATATCAATCCAACTAATCCTCTAACTTATAAATTAAGAGATTTGAATTCTGAAGAAATTAAGGGATCCTTTTATGAAGAAGAGTTACAGAAAACTAGTCAAGATGTCTTTAGAATTGATAAGGTCATTGGAAGAGACAAGAAGAAGAAGAAAGCTTTAGTATCATGGTCTGGATATCTTGGATTCCTCTCAGAGATATTGAAAAAATTATCTAATCAAATTTTATGGATAAATTATCAAAAGCAGATTTGATAAAACAAATTCAAGAATGTAGAAGGGAATTAGAGAGAAGGGATAGATTTCTTCTTACTCTCTCTAAGAGAAGTGTAAAAGATTTAGTTCAGGAATATGAAGGAAGGATGGAGAAGAAAGAAAGGCCAAGAGGCAATTTCATTACTCTGCGGCAGAAAGCTTTGAAAGGATTTGTGAGAACATATGTCATTGAATACAATGGCAGGAATAAGAATTTTCTTTTAGAAAGATTGAATCAAACTTTGCCTCTTATAAAAGACAGATTAGAAAAAGATTTAGAACTTTTTAAAAATGTTAAATTCTCAATCACACTTCATATTTTGTTTGAAAAAGATAAGTTTTTGAATAATACATTTGAGAAGGAAGAGAAAAATGTTTATTTCAATTCAAAAACTTATTCTATTATGAATTCTAAAGAAATAGATGGAATAATGCCTAAAGTTATCAAAAATTTAGATGTAATATATCAAACACGAGAGACAGTGTTTCATCGGGATATGCAAACACCGAGAAGAGAGTTGAAAATACGACGCGCAGCGGAGTATTTTTAATGAACTTCGAGGTGTTTGGATAGCCGATGAAACACTGTCTCGAGTGTTTGATATATCTTCTCAATCGAAACAAAAACCAAGGAGTAAACGGAGAAATAAAATCGTCAAAATCTATGCTAATTAAGATCGGGTATCCAAACCACGGTCATGGTTATGATTTTCTTTGTTTTAACTCGATGAATTATTAATGAGTTTGAGAAGACAAAATAGCCAATTGGATTTCTGATGGAAGTAACTGGATTGTTAAAGAGATAAAAGAGCAATTACTCACTGTTGTTAAAAGTCAACCTATTAGGGCATCTTCTTTCATTCCTCTGCCAGAAAAACTGAGGAATTCAAAAAAGGGGTTGATCAATATTAAGAATTTTGATGAGAAATGTTTTTTGTATTGTCACTTGCTCCATGTTCATAAAATTGAGAAGAATCCTCAGGATGTTTCAAGGTACAAAAATTTGGAATCACTGAATTATGAAGGAATTACATTTCCTGTTAAATTAGCTGATGTACCTAAAATAGAAAGAAGAAACAACATCAATGTGTTTATATATGGCTATGAAGATGAAGAATTTTACCCACTGTATATTAATAGGCATGAAACATTTGATGACAAGATGAATTTGCTTTTAATTTCTGATGGTGAAAAGTCACATTATGTTTACATCAAGAATTTAAATTCTCTTTTCTATTCTCACACATTACACAAGAGCAAGAAGTTATTTTGCAATTATTGTTTAGACTGCTTTTACTCTGAGAAGAAATTAGATGAACATGATTGCTTTATCAAGAATGAAGAAAGCCGTATTATCACGCCTAAAAAGGGCACGTTTATTCAGTTCAAAGAAAAAGAAAAAGAATTACCCATTCCATTCTGTATATATGTTGATTTTGAAACTCTCATAAAAGATGGCAATCACCCAAAGGGTGATTATCGCTCCACTTTGTGGAGCGGCAAACATGAGTGCTGTTCTTATGGATACAAAGTTGTATGTTTCTATGATGATTCATTAACAAAAGATGTAGAAATATTTAGAGGAGAAAATGCTGTGGAGAAATTTTTGGAATCAATTCTCAGAGAAAAGGAATGGATCAGGGAAATGACCAAGAAATATTTCTGTAAGGAGACGCATATGGAGGTTGAAGATAGTGTTGCTTTTTTAAAGGCGAAAAGGTGCCATCTTTGTGGTGTGAAATATAAAGAAAATGAAATCAGGGTAAGAGATCATGATCACATCACAGGGAAATATAGAGGATCAGCTCACGGAAGATGTAATTTGAATTACAGGATTTAAAATAAGATTCCTGTAATATTTCACAACTTGAAAAATTATGATTCACATTTTATTATAAAAGAAATTGGCAAGTTTAAAAAAGAAATAAAAATTATTCCGCAATCCATTGAGAAATACATTTCTTTTACATTTGATGAAAATTTAATATTTTTAGACTCATACAATTTTTTAAAAATGTCATTGGAAAATTTAATTTCAATTAATGAACAATTCCAGTTTGCTCAGAAAAGATATGGGTATAAATTAGATTGGATAAAAAGAAAAGGAATTTATTCCTTATGAATACATGGATTCATTTGATAAATTTAAAGATGGGTGTTTACCAGGGAAAGATAAATTCTTTAGCTCTTTAAAGAATAAGGAAATTTCAAATGAGGATTATGAATTTGCCCAATCTTTGTGGAATGAATTCAATGTGAAAGACATGGGAGAATTCCATGATCTGTATTTAGAAAGTGATGTTATCTTTTTGGCAGATGTGTTTGAGAATTTCCGGAGAATGTCATTAAAGTATTATTCTTTAGATCCATGTCACTTCCTCTCTTTGCCAGCTCTTTCTTGGTCGGCTATGTTAAGAATGACAAATGTCAAGTTAGAATTAATGTGTTCGCCAGTGATGTATGAATTTATAGAAAGAGGGATAAGAGGCGGCATTAATCATATTGCAAAAAGATATTCTAAGGCCAATAATAAATACACGAGTGATTATAAGCCTAATGAAAAGAATACTTTCATTCTTTATTTGGATGCCAATAATTTATATGGCTGGGCAATGTCTCAGAAATTACCAGTTGGTAAATTCAAATGGATAAATACAAAAATTGATTTTATAAAAAGAGAGGGAAAAGGTTACATTTTAGAAGTGGATTTAGAATATCCAAAATCATTGCATGAATTGCACAATGAATATCCGCTTGCTCCAGAGAAAAAGAAAATAACACAGGAAATGTTATCTCCCTATAATTGTTCATTACTCAATAAATTCAATGAGAAATATTATTCATCTGCAAAATTGATTACTTCTTTAGATAATAATAAGAATTATGTGATTCATTATAGAAATTTAGAGTTATATTTGAAATTAGGAATGAAATTGAAAAAGATTCATAGAATTTTGGAATTTGAAGAATCTGAATTTTTGAAAAATTATATTTTGTTTAACACTGAAAAAAGAAAGGAGAGTAAAAATAAGTTGGGCAAGGAAATGTTTAAGTTGATGAATAATTCATCATATTCATCATAGAACAGGGAACGCAGCATAACAAATATTTTGAAAGAAATGAAATTGGTCTAACTTTTCTGTGAAACAGCATAAGGTGAGTTGTGAAAAGTGGGCTGAAATTGTTTTTGTCGAACTTTCCGACACATTTTGCGTCTTCACTGGGAAATTTTCCGTGTTATTGTATTAAACGAATCGACCACGTTTTCCAAGGTCTATAATCCTATAGACCATAGAAATGACGCCATAAAATGTTTAAAAGTTTGCAGTGTAACCACTCGCCTAACGGCTCGTTATACCACTTGAGTTGTGAACATTTTATGACGTCCTTTCTTTAGTCTTTGCCGTGGTTCGATTTTAATTATCCTTGGTTCAAATTTTATTTGCCATTATTTTCCTTTTGTTTCTGTAAAGTTGTTTCGTTTATTTATTTATTCAACAAACGTGGTTAAAAGTTACAAAGTGTACCAAACATCCGTCAATAGGCCACTTTCAATATATTATAATTCAGCGAGATAGAGGCCTAGAAAAAGTAAAAATAAAATAAAAAAGGAAAAAATAAAACAAAATAAAAAATAAAATAACACAAAATAAGATATAAAATAAAATAAAATAAAATAATAGATAAAATAAAAGTAAAATAAAAGATAAAATAAAAATAATTGAAATAAAAGATAAATTTAAAATAAAATAAAATATAAATTAAAATAAGATAAAATAAAATAAACTAAAAGATAAAAATAAAATAAAATAAAATAAACGATAAAATGAAATAAAATAAACAATAAAATAAAAAGAAAATAAAAAGTAAAATGAAATAAATTCCTTTTGTTCGTGTCCTCTAGGTTCGTTTACGTCATTGACCCGCATCCGTTCTGAGAAAAAATCTTATCCTTGAACAGTTCAAACAGTTTATGATTTTAATTTATCATGAAACTATCATTTATTGATTACTAATCCCGGGCTTCTTTCTCCCTTGTAGTTCAGTACCTTGCATTCATTTACCAGTTCCTAAAAGAATGGCGCAAAAATCCACAATGGTCCGTTTCCTGTTGCTTGGCCATGCTACTGCCGCTGAATGAATTGCAGGGCAAGTTACATGGATTGACTGGAAGGAATATTCTTAAGCAGCAACTACAAACTGGTAAAATGAACATGCCGTCGATTTCAAGCACTTTGAACGACACTGGAGCAATTGAATTTAGCCTTGAGGAAACAGAGGAACCCAACGTGAAGGAAACACAGACTTGCGGCAAAGAAACAAACTCCGGCAGTGAAGTAAAAATCAAGCGATCAATGGTCGGAGGTAACACAGTCTACCCGGAGAATGACGCAAATATCACAGACATCGAAATACATAAATCACCAAAGGACGCATGTGAGACCTCCCTTTGAGCAGTGTTGTAAGTGATAAGCCCTAGGCCGAGGTTCTAACAGAAACGAAATAGGACCCCTTTCTTTTCATGTTCATGTCAAGTTAGCACAAGCTAAATTAGTAAGCAAGTTCTGACACCACCTTGTATGCCAAAAAGTCGTGGTAACACGTTATAACACTTATGATTTGATTTGCAATTGTTTTAATAACTCATGCAATGAATTATTAATGAGATTGAGAATGTCCGGAGAAACGACCCCAGAAAGCTCTGCTATCGCAGTTCTCACTAATGATAATTCCGTCAACGAATTACAGCCTATTTCAACGCACGTATAAGACCTGATCAACGCTTCCAAACACGAAAAGGTTTTTGTCTTTCTTGTTCATGACTTGACTTAGGAATCATTTACTGCTTCGCTATTTTTGTTGGACCCCCGAGACCGCTATATTAGGTAGCTCGGTTTATGCCGCGGTCCAGGCACGAAAATCAAATACAAAATTTTAAAAGTTAATATATAAACCAACGAAAAAGCACCGCTATTCGCATCCCTAATATTTGGATTTTACTTGGTTTTGATTGCTTGGCTCAGGAGAGTTTCAAGTAGTAGTAGTAGTAGTAGTAGTAGTAGTAGTAGTAGTAGTAGTAGTAGCGGTAGCGGTAGTGGTGGTGGTGGTAGTGGTAGTGGTAGTAGTAGTAGCAGTAGTCGTATAGTAAAACTTATTTAACCGTGGGAAATCATCAGTTAAGCTTACAATTTAAAAACTAAAACTATTTACAACTGTTTCACATGAACGCCGCTTGGGAATCCGACAGACTGGATACCTTCTTCAGATTACGCTTAAATTGGTCAATAGATTACGCTAATTAGCAAGTTATTCCATAATGTGGCCCCACTATAGGAGAAGCTTCGCATTAAATAATTAGTTCGGTTTTGCGGAAAAATGATGTCTGTGAAACGGCGTCGCTAATCGTGTTCTGTTTCTCCAGAATTTGGGGACCGCGCTCTGATTGGTTGCTTGACAGTAAGCATTGTTAATCATCAACTATGATTGGCTCTCACCTCGAAAACGCTCAACATAATTTATGCTCGCCTAAACATGTCGACTAAACATGTGTACTTGTGTGCTTTGTTTTACACAAATTGTGAACCATAACGACAAAATTCTCGTTCGAAGTCGAGGGCAGTTCAAAGTCCAAGACGAAATCAATTCCGTGTAGTTTGTAACTCACGACACATCATCGCACATTTGTATCAAAATCGTGCGTTGGAAAGCTTCGGAAACGACGAGCACTTTAATGCTTTCAAGGCAGGATAACCGTAAACAAGAAGGCTTCGACGCTCTTAGAGGCCAGTGAAGGAAAACCAGCCTCTCCTCAGAAGCGAAATTTCTTGGATGAAACGTTTTCTTCGCCGAGTCGCCACTTTCATCAACTCCGGCCTGAACCACCCGTAACTCGGTTGGTCAGCGGGGTTCATCGACATAATTTATGTGAAATTTAACTCCGCACAGCAGGATACTGGAACAAGATTAGCGATGCCGTTTCGCCGACGTCATTTTTCCGCTTTAGGAATAATAGACGGCTGCACACAGGCTAAGATTTCCCAGGTTATAAAAGGAGTGAAAAGGCGTTGAAGGTAATCCGGGGAAATCCACTCAAAGTTTTATACAATGCAGGTTGAACTGTAATTTCGACCTGCATTGTTTTGAAAGTGATTACTCAGTCTTGTAAAAGCTATATTCCGTCATAGCCAATCGAGCTTTTTGAAGTTTATGAGATAATGTTTAAAGTGCCTATGAAATGAAAAACAAGTTAACTTGATTTGAAAGGCATTTCAAAATGACGGAGAATGGCGTTTTCCTTTCTGTGATATCTTCTCTCGTTCAGAGATATTCAAGTTTTTGTATTATGCAAATTAGATGTCTGATGACGTCACAAGGTTGGCAGAAAAAGGCTATAAAATATACAATCAAGAATATCTCTTCAAATAATAGGGCAAAGGAGTTGAAACTTGGTAGCCATGTTGTATCCTAAGAAATACACCAGATACATCAGATGGTGTATATCACTATGGCAACAGTCTTGGTACCAGTCTCTTTTATACAGGAGTGATAATTGCTGTATTTGATCTTTACCAAACATCATCCACTTGCTAAAGGTTATTAAGAAGATCTAGTGCATTGTGGACATTGTATATGTTTCAAATAAACCAGATATTTGTCCTTATCGAGTCACTAATGGTAAGATTTGATTCAAAGAGGAAAGAGACTGGAACCAAGACTGTCGTCATAGCAACATCGAAATATGCACCATCTGGTGTACTTCTTAGGGTGCAACACAGGTGCCAAGTTTCAATTGCATTGGTCCATTATTTACCGAGATATTCTCGATTTTGTGTTTTTAGCCCATTTTCTGTCAACATTGTGACGTCATCAGTCATTTAATTTGCATAATAAAAAACTTGAAAATCTCTGGAACAAGAGAAGATATCGCGAAAAGGAAAACGCCATTCTTCTTCATTTTGAAGTGCCTTTCAAATAAGGTCAACACGGTTTTCGTTTCATAGGCACTTTAACTAATACTTTTCAATAACTTTACATATCCGCTTGAGAATCGTGTTTAATTTTCGGCTCAAATAGACGACGTGACTTGTAAAGTATTCTTTGGTTGTGTTCTTGGATTAAAACGCTACTGTTGGACCCAAGTACTTCCTGTTATTGATGTCTCTGAAGATAACGTTCCTGCAACTCGTTCCTGCATCTCGGCCTTCCCACAGCCATTTAATTTTTCCAGAGTTTTCAAAGAGTGCTTGCCCATGCCGAAAACGTATCAAGACAGCCAAAAAGCTATTACGACAGCACCAATCAACTCAAATTGTCAAGGGGTGTGAGACAACGATATGATGCCCTTTGACGACTTATTTATTTCTTTTGGCTGTGGAAATTCTGAAAAATTGTAAGATTAGGCAAACAAAGAAATACAAGAATTCAGATTTTAAAAAATAATTTAAAATAAGCTAATTCGCCAACGACACCGAACTGCTATATAGCAGCTGTCAATCTGTTAAAGGTACAATCCAAGTTTTAAACGACTTTGGTGCTGGCTCTGGTCTGAGATTAAACCCATCCAAAACTAAAGCCTTGTGGCTCGGTCCTTGGAGGCACAACCTACTCAAGTCATTTGAATTCTAGTGGCCAAAGGAGCCAACTACTGTTTTGGGAATATTCATATCTTACCACCAAAAACCAAACGAAGGAAAAAAATTCAAACTAAAAGTGGCACTGCTCTTTAGACATTTGGCAATCCGGTAGCTTTACTCTGTTTGGAAGAATTCTTATTAAAAATTATTCTAAATGTCTTGAAATTTCACAGCTGGTTTACTCAATGTCGATACACCTCAATGTTTACTCAATTTTGATACACCTCCCGAATATATCAAAGTCACTAATTCCCTACTTGTTATGTTTATTTGGAGAAAAAAGCAAGACAAAATTAAACGAATAGTGATGTCTCTCGATTTATATCGCAATGAAGGTTTGCATTTGCGAGTTAATGTCCAAGTCATCAAAGCTTGCTTGGATCGCAACGGGGGGACGGGGGGGATCCTGGAAGAGGATCCGGTTCTATCCTCGTGTACCGTACACAAGAGACGATACAAAGACCAAACAACACGACACAGCTAACCAATGAATCCTGAACGAATACAATAGTCATTCCCTTGTGGCGGTCTAAATTTTTACTAAAATGTGATTGCAATGAAAAATTTCAAAAGCAAACTAACTTAACGTAATTCTGCAAGTCAATACTACAACACTTTTTGGCACTAAGGGTAGCCTACAATTTGGCCAAGAATTTGTCTTATTTAATAATAAAGAAATCCTAATTGAAAATCAAACCATGCATTCTGGTGCATAATGGTTCCAGAAATGAGTCTTCCTTGCATAAGATCTTTTTTAAAAAGGAAAATGGCCAATTTCTGACGTTTCTGGAGTTCCTCCAAAAGAACGAGATGGAATTCAATTTTCTAAATTATCTGCAAGTTGTTTCCGCGATTCCTAAGCATCTTCTAAATAAAGCAACAGAAAAACAAGTAGTCAAACGCGGAAAATGCATTCCAATTGTCTCCGAAAACCGTCAAAGACTTGAGTTAGAGAAACTACAACGGTTGCAAAGCACTGCTGCAAGGCTAACAATCAGAGCAAAAAAGTTGGTCCACATCACCTTGATCGATATCAAAGAACCTTCATTGGAAAGAATAACTTTTAAAATTCTTCTCGTCACGTATAAAGTTCTCCACGGCCTTGCTCCAGCTTATTTAAACGAACTCCTATAAAATTACACGCCACAGCGTCCGCTACGGTCACTTCGGTTAAATTTGTTGTCAATTCCAAAGACTAAAACTACTTCCTAAGTCGACAGATCTTTCTCTGTTATCGCACCAAGGTTTTGGACCAATATATATAGACGAAATTCCACATAAAAACCTAAGTTCATGTAAACTGTTCTCCAAAAAACCTAATGTTACGCTACATCATGATCGCAAACAATAAGCTGACGTTGCTTATTATGGCCTGTCTTCTCAAAACAAAATTCTAAGATAGAATCTGCATTCAATTCGCTTTCACAAAATATCTACTTTGTGTTTTCGTACAATGTCACTTTGGACGTCAACTCCAATTTTACTTCCGTGTAACCTTGAATTATTAATCTATCCTAAGGGTCATTTACAAGGGTAATCTTGGGCTGGTCATTCATCTAAGTACTAACCCTACCAGAATGGGCTTAAAAGTGATTAGATGATGTTGTAAGATGATGTTTTATGACTGTGGGTTAACAAACTATTAAAATGTTTAATTTGCCATTCTTTGTCAACTCACATGACCGATAAATGTGTGAGGCGACCCATTGAAGTCAGGGAGTCCCAATCCGTAAGGGGTCATCAAGCTCGTACCTGGACAGTTTCAATAGCATCCTTTGTAGCCTGGGATAGGCATCATTCAGAGGCTTTCGGAAGATTGATTCCAACGGTTTTTGATCTTTTTCTACAATTACCCTGTGCACATACACGTACTTGTGAAACGCCTGTGCTCCCCAGACGATTTTAAGCAGCTGTCCCTCGATGTTCGCATATCTTCTCAAGCAGGCCTAGGTAGTCAGTCTTTTGGATCCGAATGTAACTGGCGTGCTCACCTGCAGGATCACTGCGCCAAGGCCCTTGCTGCTTGCATCAACGTTTAGCACTGTTTCCTTGGTATTGTCAAAATAAGCGAGTGTAGTTGCGCTTGTGATGATAGTTTTCAACGCGGGAGAAGATAAGGAATGCTATGCAGATGTATGCAACAAATTTAAGGAACTCTGCGAGGGAACAACGAATGTCATCTATGAGAGGTTAGTGTTAGTGTTTAATCAGTGTAACCAGAAAGCTGGAGAGAGGGTCGATAATTTTGTAAGCGAACTGAAACGGTTGTCGCTAACATGTGCCTTTGGCGATCTGCGAGATTCGTAAGGGGTTCGAATCGTGGGAGGTGTACTATCTGACGAGCTGAGAGCAGAACTGCTAAAGAAACCTGACCTGACCATTCAGAAGGCTCATTAACAATTATTCCTCGAGCCCGATTGGGCTCTGAGTCAATAGCCCATGAGGCCGAAGGCCGAATGGGCTATTGACTCAGAGGCCATGAGGGCGAGAGGAATAATTGTTTTAGTAAAATCCAACTAGAAAGTATATACTTATCTAATAATGAGCTCAAATGCTCCTCCGAAACTTCAGCAAAACGCAATTCAACCGCCATTGTTTTGGTTTTCAAAGCCAGCGCTTTCGCTACTAGAGGGCTATAACATAAAGCCTGGTAGTAGCTCAACCAATCAGAACGCAGCATTGATAATAGACCACTAGTTGAATTTTACTAATGATATATATACTGCCGAACCTTTGAGGCATCAGAATTGCAAAAGTGCAAGTTTCTGCATATCAGCAAATTCTGGAACAGACCGTTCAATAGGAATACAGCCTGTTAGGAAGTTAAAGGAACATGACAAGAAAACCACTCGTCTCTGTAAGTTTTGTGACAAGGCATTGAAACGACCCCACTTACCAATGGTTACTACAGAAGAAGTAGCCAACCGACTTTCAGGTGCAAAGAGTTTCAATTCACTTGATGCATGCAGTGGATACTGGTAGCTCCTTGTAGATGACGAGAGTTCCAAGCTCTTAACCTTTAACACCCCTTGGGGCGATACCGATTTATCAGACTCCCTTTTGGTATCTCACCAGCCCCTGAATTCTACCAAAGGGAGATGGACAGACACTTGTATGAATGGTTCCCTGTTGAAATCATAGTGAGTGATTTCCTGATACATGGTAAAGACCAAACTGAAGTTGATGAGAAGTTGAGAAGAGCGAGACAGGAGCAGAGAAGTAGGATTGAAGTTTAACCCCAAGAAAGTGAAACTCAGAGTTCCAGAAGTAAGCTATGTGGGACACCTATTCTCATATGAAGGTTTAAAACCGGATCCTGAGAAGATCAAAGCCATTAATGAAATGTCACCCTCAGTAGACGAAGAAGGTGTCCTTCGCATACTAGCTAGGAATTTTCAATTACCTGGACAAGTTTATTGAACACAAGGCTGACATACATGAACACATAGCAGCATTTGTTTGGGAAAAACCACAACAAGATCGTTCTGGCACCATGTTCGACATGTTCTTTGTAAACTCAAATGGCCGCTCGATGTGTTTGGCGGCCCATTGAAGTCAGGGACTCGTAATCCGTAGGGGGGTCCCCACAGATTACAATAATATAAAATCTGAGAACCTGCGCTTTCCTTGTGAGTCAGTCTCAGATAAGATGATTATGTAGCGTTACATGTTAAAGTCAGACAAATAGAATTAGACAAATAATGAATTTCTGGGCTTATTTTGGGATTTGAATTTGTCTTGGTGTGCAGTCCACAAATGGCTCAGTAAATCTGCATCTAAGTTACACATCTGAAAGATCTTGACATTAGCCAAGAACCATATGTTTGCAAAGTCACAATGCGCATTAAGGTGGTAGGTGAACGACAATCGTTATGAACAATTAAACTATTCAGTAGGTTACTGTATCTCCTAAACTCAAAACAATGGTATGCCAGTATTGATAGATATTGTTAAATAAAAGTTTTTATGCACACTCCAACTGAACACAGGAACGTCGCATTGAACACAAGCGAAATACTGCAATGGCCAGATCGACAAGACGATCTCTGAACGCAGTTATTCCATGCGATATGTACTTGCTGTGTGAGGCGATTTTCGCGATCCCTTAATTGCCAAATACTGATGAAAATGGTCAGATAGGACTATAGAAACATTAATGGCTCTGCTGAATTGTCTCTCCTCTTCAAAGGCCTTGTCTTCTCGTACCCTTTCTGTAATGTACATCCATATCAAACGAAACCAGGCTGTGAACGCTTCAAAATCAGCACAACCCAGCTACATTGTGAACTTCGTCCGCCAGTTTTGGATTTATTTTGGCCATTTTCTTAACTAAACCATGATTGGTCGAAATGCCGGATAACAAAGGCCATTGTCATGTCACTGGCAGAGATGATCATCTGGGCTGGGTTTTACCTGCAATTACGGGTGACCAGTTTTAAGATTGACACGTTCGTGGACTTTTTCCAATGTGAGATCGCTCCAACGCACCGTTCACAGATAAAACACATTCATTGTATCCGTCGATCCCTGCTTGCTAATCAGTGCAATGAAGCGAATTGAAAACGCACATTCAATGAATTTCTTTCCGCGAAGCCGATTTCGCCGCCAAATTATAAAATAAATTATAAATTACCTGTCCACAGAAATGAAAAACGATCCATGTAACATCAGTGAGGCAGCACACTCTTGACACATTCAACACTTTAGATAACGGCATCTTCTATTTCCTTTTAGTAGAAACTCAGTGGCGTTCTATTGGAAATCCTCGAATCTGATTGGTTTTCCCACTGTTTTCTACTCACCGATAGAAAACAACCGCGCGAGCGTAGCTCTTTTAGCGGCAGTTTTCTTGAATTATGGCTCAAAAGTGCACAGTATTGTAGGTTTTTGGCTGTAATCCTTTAGAGTTTCTACTAAAACAATTAGACTACTCGCCCCTCGTTTTCTACGAGCGATAGTCAACTCGGCTGCGCCTCGTCGACTATTCGCTCGTGGAAAACTCGGGCACGTATTCTAATTGTTAAATACGCTCCCTGAGGAGAATTCTCCTTATGCGCTCCCTGAAGAGAATTTCGAGGCCAAGCTGACATGGCATGTCAGCTCTGTTCAGATGCTCTTGCAACATTTTAGATGCGATTGAGTTTACAACGAATACTACTTCACATCAGGTGAAAACCTGAAAATAAAATAAAGAATTTATTAAAATATGACAACTTTATTGTCCATATAACAATAGCCTATGCTAACAAATTTGTTTTCATCGGCAAGCAAATTGAAGAAACGACGAGCTGTACTTCAGTCTCTGAAGTTATTACAAAGACGCTTAGCATGCTTGTAAACGATATTCCCAGTCACAAAGCTCTTTCTGTTAATTTGTGGTCTGGTGATACGATGCAACTCAAAAATTATTCCGTTATTAAACAGTTGGCTTTTACCATAATTGCTTTCAATTTTTACAAACATGCATATCAAATTATTGTTTGCAATTCAAATTACATCGTTAGAAAAATTCGTGGTCCTCACATTCAATACTAGAGGAAAGGGTCGATCAAAAATTATCAGAGCCTTATCGAAATCATATGAGGCTGGATACTGACGTACCACATGGAAAGCGAAAACCCTGACGATAGCACGGATACCAAGGCCGCTGCTTTAGGAAGGAAATGGAGACACTTCATCGACAACTCAACTCTTCATGGCATGCAATACATATTCAACGGCCAAACAAAGGTTCGGAGTATTATATGGGCTTTATTCCTCATGATGGGTATAGGGTTCTTTTTGTATCAATCCTCCCTGCTTTTGAAAAGATTTAAAAGTTATCCAATTAATACGAAGATGACGCTGAAGTATGAAGAAAAGCCCAATTTTCCTGCAGTCACCATATGCAATTTTAACATGCTGAAGAAGTCCTTTGTGAAAAAACACCAGGCTGAAGAAGTGCTAAGGTACACCTTCAGGGATACACTACAAGAGCAAAGTGGAACCAAAGTGAATATCACCGCCATAAATTGGGATTATTTTAAAGGCGCCATCATGGAGGAAATATACAGTTTCGGAGGCCATCAAATTCGGGAAATGATGGCAAGATGTTCGTGGAGCGGACAAAAATGTGATTATAAAAATTTCACCCAAACTTTAACATCTATGGGCCTTTGCCATACATTTAACTCCGGTAAGTCCTTCTCTTCTTGTTAGAGTAGTGGCGCATCAAACGTCACATGGTGCGGCGGCATGTCGCAGCGCATATATATAGCAGAGATAAAAATGCAGAGAAGTATTTTGTGAATCACCTTTATTGTCATTGTTGTTCATTTCCTTACTTAATATTGGGAATTCGAGGAATTATAAAGAGATGAAAAGAAACGCGGCGTTTTGGTAAATAACAAATGATCAGTCAACTTTAGCTCAATTTTAATTTGCAAAGCTAAAATTAAAATATTATTCTACTTCAGCTGCGAAGTTGTACTTGCTAATAACGCCTCCACTGTCAACTTTTGGTTTTAAAATCTTCCGTTAATTCGGTTCATATCCAACGCGCGCTCGTGGAATAATTGCTAAATAGTATCAATGAAAGGAATATATCAATATTTTCTTTGAACGGACATATGGTCAAAATTGCAGGTGTTGACCCTATTCTGACCGGAGGGGGAGGGGGGGGTCTTTTGAGGCCTGGGCCAACATTGAAGATGTATAACTTCATGGCAGTTAAAGCTATCACCACCAAACTTGGCGACTTTCCTAAAAATCTCTGGAAATATTTTGACACTTGTATCACGTGATCACCAACTTTGACGTTACCATGGTAAGCTTACGAGAGCTGCTACACTACCGTATTTATGGGTTGTTTTACTCAATGCAGGAAAGCACGATTAGTTACCATTGACTAAAACGCGTTTTCGGGGTCGCAGTGATGCGTATGAA
The DNA here is from genome assembly GCA_947652115.1 of Blastomussa wellsi. Classification (NCBI taxonomy): domain Eukaryota; kingdom Metazoa; phylum Cnidaria; class Anthozoa; order Scleractinia; family Plerogyridae; genus Blastomussa; species Blastomussa wellsi. The sequence goes on along the minus strand of OX393570.1, from coordinate 6,155,043 downwards.
TTAAAATTTCGCGCTCTTATTTACGACAGCCAATGAAATGGGTGAAATTTTATTCAATGAGTAATTAGCACTTTTGATCCCACAGGAAGATTTTTGCATCCAAGTGGCGATTTCTGCTGGGATTTTAGTTAATATTGTCTTTTCTTTTTCTTAAAAGTTAAAGTAACAAACCTATAGGTGAAACCGTGTGTGATCAAACTTATTTCCAGGAAATGATGGTCGGGAGATGTTAAAAGTGAAAAATGCTGGATCCAATTTTGGACTAAACCTTGTTTTAAACGTACAGCAACAAGAGCACATTAGTTTATTGGCAGATCAGGCAGGATTCAAGGTCCTTGTACATGACCAAGAGACACCACCTATGGTTGAAGAACTCGGTTTCTCGATTGGTCCAGGCACGACCACATTTGCAGCAATCACGAAGAGAAAGGTGACATTATAATAAAATCTGTTAAATTTTATTTGTTTTGAAACTGAGAGATGATCATCTAAGTGAATTTCCAATTTAAGCAATTGGAATTAAATTAATTCATATTTGAATTATCTCATACACTTTACGTCACTTCACTCCTCACAGGAAAACATGAACTCAATAAATAGACCTCGCTCCCGATGTGTGGCTTCATAGCTCAGTTGGCGGCTGGATACCGTGGATAGTTTCACTACCGCGCGCGCACACTGTTGATGCAAGAATTTTAGATATACGCGCGCGAGCTGACGAAAGCTCAGGCAAAACTGATCAACCACGAAATTATGTTACACACTTCAAACCAATACTTAAGCCATACAGCCAGATAATGCTGTTTAAACCTTCAAACATTATGAGTTTGCAGATTTTTTCATGGAGTTTCACCAAACGCCCAGTATCAGCAAAGTTCGTGTGTCAAACTACGATATTGCCTAGTTTCTACGGCTCACTTTCAAAATCAGGTGTTTTTTTAAATTTTATCACGACCAATTGTATCGCGGGCCCATATTGGAAGTACAATTCTTTCCTTGTAGGTAGTTTTCTAGCTTTATAATCTGGTTTACTCAACGGAAATATTGTCGGCAATTCCCTGAGATGCTTTTTCTTTCCTTTTTTAAATTCGTGTATGAGACGATTGCAGTTTCGATTTTTTGTTGCGGGTTAACCTTATTTATCCCTTTTGAAGTCGAGATTTATCTTTAGGAATTCGATAAAACGATAGGTTCGAATTTTTCCTGGAATAGTTATTGCGCAGCGGAACACAGCAGTTATAATGAGAAGGCATACCTACTTATTCATTCACCACGAAAGCCGCAATTTTTAATTGTGTCCTTCCAATGCGAGCCTTCACTACTTTTAGTCCGCGGCAACCAAACATATCACGTGATTTTGAAAGTGAGCTATTCTGATGACGTATTTGTTACAATTTGGGTGGCAAAAGTGGCAACTTTCCTCCACCTTTTCGCGAGTTTCATTCGGTGAAATTCGGTGAAAATTGGCAGAGGGGATATAGCTGTTTTGCTTCACATGGTGCAAAGAGGAGAGGAGGAGGCAAAGAGGAGACAAAAACAACAAACTTGTAAATGACAAAGAGACTACCCTTGCAACCCCATGTTTTTAAGCTCAGAACTCGTGTCTGGGAAGCATCTGTGTACTGTAAAAAGTTTGGAAAATTTCACCTAAGGAAAATGAAGAAAATCGCATTTAAATACACATAAACACTGAAAGTCGCAATTGTTTGGGTAGTCTTAATTCAACACTTCAAGCCATTAATTTATCTGAGATTATTGCGGAACAATCTACATCTTCATGTACATCTTCATTTAACTACATCGGTAAAGTCGTCCGAAATAACACCAATTACGAACCTTCTGGGGCCTGGGGGGGGGCCCTTCGGAAGCCCCCCCCCCATGTAACTTCAAAAGAGTTAACGCTATGGTCACCAAATTTTAAACACAGGATGGTGTAGACAATTATTGCAGTCATTTTAGATGCTTTGTTGGCATGGTGACGTAATAATGACGTCATTCTATTTAATCAATATTTCTTCATGATTCGATGTATAACCACAAAGTCTTAGCAGCAACATGTATGATGAGATTCTTGTGCATGACAATAGGTTAGTTGTCATTAGCAACAATAATGACGTCACTATGACGTCTTTAACATCTAAATAGCCGCCATCTTGGATCCGCCATTTTGAATTTATTTAAAATCGTTTATTTCATTAATATCCTAAACGTTTTAGTTATTGGACTGTAAAACATAAATGCCTTCTGAAAGAATGTTTCAAAAATGAAAAATACAAAGCACAATGGTCTTCATTGTAAATCGTTAATTAGAGACAAGACGTTCGCTCAATCAGATCGAATCAGTTTAGAGAGCTTAAAGCATATTTTGCCGTGTGTCAGATAAAACTCTAGAGGGTGAAAAGCGCTCAGTGGAGAGAAACGGCAAAGACCTTAACCTCAGCTAAACATTCGCTAAATTACAGTCGGATGGGACTATTCGAGTTAAAATTTCTCTTTATTATACAAAATGAAGCAAGCATTCGTAAAAAAAAGCGAAACTGGCCGAAAGCGAATTAAATCTGTTCAAATTTAACCGAAATTATGTTGAGTTGTTCGTGACGTCAGCCAATGAGTGTTGATTCTAACCTTGATTCTAGCAATGCCTATAGTCCAATCAACCAATTTTTTTAATAGCAATTTATTTCAAAAATTATTATTACAATATAAAGAAATTATAACAAAATGTGGTGTTCTCAGGTTGTCAATCTACCGCTACCGTACGAAACAAATTGCTCTGCGTCTACTATCAGCAATATTCCTGGTTACTCTCAGTACACGACTTCCTCTTGTATGCTGACGTGTCATTCCAAGCATATTGCGAGAAATTGTGGCTGCAGAGACATCAGACTGCCAGGTAAGTAGTAAACTTCGTTAACAGCATTCAATTTCAATTGATTCACTTAAAAAATTAACTTAAATCATTCATAATAAAAAAATAATCAATATTTTGTACTTTCGTGCTTTTTAGCCCCTGTAGATGAGCCTGGCATACATGTTTGTGGCCTGAGAGAAACGGTGATGTGTGCATTTCAGGAACTGGGTAAGTTAACAGTAAAGACACCAAAACAATATATACAAGGGAACAGTTCATTCAAAACTATACGTATTTTATACAAGAATCTGAGAAATAAAAAAGGTCAGTCTGTTATCTCAACATAAGCTCAACCTGATACCTTTCGCACCCCTATCGAATTTGAAAACAAGAAAATAATCTTTGTCTATGTGCCCCATTTTGCACGATGAGGGAATGCGAGTTATGATGTACAACCGACTTGATGTGGTGACTCACTCGTAGAGCTGCCGTTCAGGCAGCTGTTATTTATTTCCTGTTTTCAGTAAATTTTCACAAGGTCGGAGGTGGTGACTGTAATTGCCAAGTGCCCTGCAAAACAATTTCTTATAGACCCAGCCTGTCTTACGGTGGTTTCCCTAGTAAAAGCGTCGCTTTTGACCGTGCACAAGAAAGATCGACGGAAAACAGCACAACAAGGATTTACGAATTTGCTGATGCTTTACATGAAAACATGAGGTATGTTTTTTTAGCAAACGTGCGTTGTTCTTCGTGTGGCTTTCTCCATCTGTCGTGAATGAAAGGTCGGGCACTTACAAGAATTCAGATAGTA
>OX393570.1:6081381-6146381 GCA_947652115.1 Blastomussa wellsi | reverse complement strand
TCAACTGCATTGCTGTACGATTTTCCGAGATATTCTCAATTTTGTGTTTTGACCCGATACTGTAACCAGTTATGACGTCATTAGTTGTCTAATTTGCATAATACAAAACGTGAATGTCTCTCTAACGAAAGAAGATATTAAAAAAGGAAAACACTATTCTACCTCATTTTGAAAGGGCTTTCACAGGTACTTTAATACGCACACCGCTACCGGTCTGAATATTGTTTTTTTTTGTTTTATTTTTTGACAGTGAGAACGTGCTAGAACTTAACGTGTATTTCCAAGAACTGAACTATGAATTAATCGAACAGCTAGCCGATTACGATAAGGGAAGTCTCATGGGTAAGTATTTAATTTAACCCCTGCACTTTAGCTGCTGTTCATTAAAGCGCTTTGACCTTTCCGGATCGATTGGAAGATAATAATAATAAATAATAATTTAATAGCTTTTTTTGCGCTATTTACATTTGCTGATCAACAGTGCTTTAAAACTTTAAATCCTAATATAAAATTAAAATTCGTAAAACTAATCACATATATATTTTACCTACGAATCTCTCGATACTCTAAATTCATTTCGTCCGTTTATTGTCAAAACTATCGCAAAACTGAATCTGGAACTGACAGCGATAAATTCGAAATAGAAATCTAAACAATTAGCCTTCGTGGTTCACGTTGTGCAGACAACGCAGAGTTTGGTCATTTTTAATTTCACGTTGTTGATTTTCAGAGGACGGCAAAGAAATGTACCAAGAACTATAACGCACGTGCAATTCCATTTTTCTGCTCGTTAAACCGTTTGTTTGACGACCTTCCCGTTGCCGGGTTTTCCCTACTCGGTCGGGTTGTAGTCGCTATTACCATTACTTACGCGGGGCATCGCGGGGCATGTACTAAAATCAGGAACACGGGAAAATGGAACACCGGAACAATCCTGAGTACCAGAAATATCGTCAAATGCCAATAAATTTCTAAAAATATATATATAAAAAATAAAACTCTGGTGTTCCGGGGTGTTCCAGTGTTCCGTGTTTCGTGGTCTTCCGGTGTTCTGGTATTTGAAAGTCATTAGAGCAATTAACAAAGAAAGCCGGCCCTAAACGGTCACCACCGCTCGTTAATTCTACTTTTACAACAAAACGGTTCAGTTTGCTTGTTTCCATTCACATGGCTTTTGTAAAACAGGGATTAATAAAGACAATTTTACTACTTTTACGTATGTTGCTGTTTGGGAAGTATTATCTTTTTCGGACTCAAATGCGGCTATTTTGTAGCTCTGTATGCATATATGTATGGGATCGACACTTCGAGATTGAAAATCTTGAGAAAAAGGAACTTAGCTAGAAAGCATTCATATGGCTTTTTATGAATGGCATTTCAAGAATCACTTGCCGAGTTTTTTGTGCAAATCCGACGGTTGGAAGTATTATCATTTTCAACTTGTTTGATTCTACTCCCGTAAAACTTAAAATATGGCCCACTGAGCCCCTCCCCCCCCGGGAGTTGATTCGACTGCTTTTAAACTACCCGCGAGCGTTTTAATGAATTCATAACTCCGCCTCCATAAACAATAGAGCGCAAACCAAAGTAATTGAAGCATTGCATCATCAGTAATGTGAGACAAACTGTTAACACCAGACTGCGCAAAAATAGACACGCGTTATCTACGATCACGATCGCTGCCGTGACCAACAATCGAAATGGTGTTCTTGTTTTTAGCACATACCCTTCTGCGGTAACCTTACATAGAAATGCTACTAAAACCGGAGTTAATGGAGTTATCTTACTTTTCAGGCCTTAGTAATTAGAACAATCCTTACTTATTGCTCTATTCGAATTCTCAAGGCTGAGCTCTTCTTCCTTGGAGGGAGGGCGGGGTAGGTGGGGTTTTGGGGACAATCATTAGAATTAGAAATTTTAACGTCCTTACGGAAACTGTTTATAAGCCACAAAACAAATTAACTTGCCATCTCCTTATCATACATCCCTCTGTAACAGACCCACTGAAATCCTACCCAGTGGATTATTTCCCCCTACCCAGCGGCAATTTAGTCTCCCCAGTACCCAGTGAATATTTTGATTTTACTCAGTGACTGTGCGGTGTGACCCAGTGTATTTTGTTTGCAAAATGAAACAGAAAACAAACGGACCAAAAGGACCGAAAACCCAATGAAGATAAAGATTCCACTGGGTCTGTTACAGAGGGGTGTTATCATATTTTTCACTACTAAATAAACACATCAGAAATCTGAGTAGAAAAAAAAGCATTTTAATTTAGAAAAAAGTTTTCATGCATTTTTGTTGCAGGAGAGATAGGTGGGCAGCTGGGGCTATGCATCGGTGCTAGTCTTATGACCTTGCTGGAATTTTGCGACGTCATAATCACTGTACTGAAGATACGCTTTGGACGAGCAGAGCCTGCCTCCAAACACTCAGACAGAAAATGGAAAGCAGGAATGAAAAAGAAAGCAAATCCGAAAAGAAAGGCAGTGATTCTTTACAATTTGTGAGCTTCACAGGGAGAAAAGATGACGTGACGACTGAACTACATCATGTGTCCACCCGTTATATTATGAGGGTCTCAATGGTGTTAACCGTTGGCCGTAAAATGGCCAAAAATTTGGCCGTTAAGCGAAAAATGAAAGAATTTTGACCGTTAGCAGTGAAAAATGTTAACCGTAAAAATGTAAATACAAAAGTAAAATCCTCGAGAACTTTTTTTTGAGTCTGATGTGTTGCGCTTTTATGTGTTCTGGTAGCCAGAAAATCCGATCGAAACCGAAAGTGCCGTAAGTGTCTGCATAATTGTCGCATATGTCGCGTTGTTGCGCGAGTTGACAGACGTTTTGACAGCTCTTGTATTTTGCGAGTGTACACACATACAAAAAATACTTTTTTTATCTCAAAATGGTCCAAAGACTTTCAGTATGTTTTACAACAATGGAAATTAATATTTAACTTCTTAAAACAATAGCAATTATTTTTTAACTTCTCCTGTTAACCGTAATGGAACAAAATTAACCGTTAGCCGCAAAAAGCCAAAAAATTAACCGTTAACCGTAAAAGCCACTACCCCATTGAGACCCTCTATTATTGCAGTCTTCCTCCTTTCTGCAAACATTGCACATGCAGCATAGGCGTACGGGCCGGGGAGCGGGGCTGCAGCCCGTATGTTCGGAAGTTCTTTATTTCTTCTACACCCCAATAGGTGTATTTTACCAATCGATGAAATATAAAAAGTAAAGGGCGCTACGTTCACCGATTAAAATTTCCTTCAAATTGAAATGTACTTGTTGTTTGTCAAATACAAGTAATATAATTCGAATTCTTTCCAGAAAGATTTGGGCAATCATAAAAGAAATGTCGCATTGTTTCGGATTGGTGTTTATAGAAAGAGACAGATTATTTGCAATAAAACCAGTTTTATGTAATTTTCAATTTGTGTAGAGTATAGAATTCAACACTTGAACTGAAAGGCTTTAACATATGGTTCAAAAGCAACAGAATGGGGAAGGAGAAAATCTTTCTGCAATTCTTCATCAGATAGATCAAACTCACACTTTTATTTTTGGGCGCGATTCGGAAGGAAAGCTTTTTTGCGGATTAAAAGACGGCATGTACGGAACCTCTATTCTTCTTTTCCCATGGCCGAAGTGTGCCAGAAAACTCTTTTCTTCCCACCATGTACACGAATAAGAATTTCTAAACAAAGATCTAAGCATTATTATAAAGTTAAACTTCACCTTTTTAGATATGCGAAAATTTCATTATCTATACAATCAGAAATTATTGAATGGTGAGTTATTATTTAATGAATTTTTAGGCAATGTTAAATTTAAAGCTAACTTCGAAAATTTTTAAGTGTAGTTGAAGCGAATTACCAAAAAAGAGTGTATCGAGGGTGTTATAGTGCCAGAAAAACATTGTTTTGAAAATGGGTTTTAATTTTTTTTATCTTAGTATGCTAGTACTTATACTTGTAACTTACTTCTCCGTTTTCTTTTATTTTCTTTTGCACTTTCTGTATTCTTTTTTCAATCATTGTATTTGTGTAATTGTGAGAATTACACTGAATAAAAAAAAAAAACAAAAATAATTTCTGCAAGTTCTACGAGATGAAAATGGCCAAGAAAAGCTCTCGCCTAGTCCAATCAAAAATCATCTTTTGAGTTGAGCATTGATCCGCTCCTTTTCAAACCGAATGCAACATTGAAACGAATAACGGGTTCAATTTTCCAATAATCAATTCATTAATGTACTCTGGGGGGGGGGGGTACGCTTCACTTGGTTCGACTGTAAATGTTTCAGTTCTTTTATGACATGCTTAGGGGTGGACAACAAAGATGACGTGTACACAATCGTAGGAGCAGAGTTTTTTATAGTAGTAACCTTCCCGTAAACAGATAGATCCCTGGACGACCAAAATATATGATCAGTTTTTCCATAAAGTTCTTTTGAAAGAGTATTTTTTGTCGTATGAGAATAAAATTCCATGGGCCACTTGATTCCAAGTGGTTTGATTTCACTTTCTTTCAGCGTCCCTATCCACAATCCCTCTGTTTTTTAGCTGTTTACCTTTTAATTATATAGCTACATCAAAATCCATTATTGTCAACAGATGCATTGTTTATTAATTTTTACGAACTGTCCAAATTTAAAATAAATTGGACAGTTTCTGCTCAAACTGTCCAATTTGTCCAATTCAAGAACAGATCTATTCGATATCAGTTGTTGAGTTTTGGCGGGATTTTTGCTGTGGCTGAAAATTATTGCTTCATAATTTGCTTAAGCTGTAGACATGATTTTGAACTTGACTTACCTTTATTTTGTTTTAATTTGTTTGCAACAATCAACAGCACTGTCTGTCAACTGATATCGAATAGATCTGTTGCGTACAAAAGTACGAAAAATAAGACCTATATACCTTTGACATAATCTTTGACGATATTATGCCCACAATGCTTGCAAAACTCGTCAGGTCTTCACATTTTTCCCCTCAGTTTGTGCAAAACATGCTTGTTGCTTCGTCCGAACGAGATGGCGGAAGTCATCAACTATACCCATGATGCATGATAGCTGATAGATCGATCCAGTCCCTTGCCACTTTTAGAATTCGGAGTGAGGTTTTTGAATTGGGAGTGAGGTTTTTGAATTGGGAGTGAGGTTTTTGAATTGGGAGTGAGGTATAGAATTCGGAGTGAGGTTTTTGAATTCGGAGTGAGGTTTTAGAATTCGGAGTGAGTATTCAGAATTAGGAGTGAGGTTTGGAATTCGGAGTGTCGTTTGGAAATCGGAGTGCACTTGTGGGCCACCGTATGTTAGATATACAAACCTGAAATACTTTTGAATTTGTTTAGTAACTCTATACCAGACAGAACTGCAGTTATGTCATCGGCATATTGGCGCAGTTTAGTTTCTTGTCCTTCAACTACGATTCTTGCTATATCAGCGATTGCTAGTAATTCTACGGCTTCTACCGCAAGCAGAAAAAGATCAGGAGACAAAGGGTCCCCTCGCCTGACTTCACGCTTAAGGTTACAGTAATCTTATGACAAACCGTTATTGATCACACAACTCTGGATATTCTTGTAAAATGTCTTTATCCAATGGTGTGTTCATTGTCACGCAGCAAAAAATAAAATCAAACACCATTCAGTGAATAAAGTCAAGAACTTGTGATATTGTATACTATAAATATTCGGAATTTAGTCGTTTGTCATGACCTATTTCTTATTCCCTGAGGAACGAAAATTTGCACCCAAATGTATTACAGGTCGAAAATACTCCATGTATTATGTCACGTAATGCAATCCCCAGTGAGAGATTCAAAGTAAATCCTAAATCTTGTTCTATATGAAGAAGTGGCCGCGCATTTTACTGCTTATCACAGAAGGCAAGAATTGTAGGCAATATGCATAGGTCGCACAATTCCTTGAGCATCACATAAGATCTGTCTTCAGCGGAATCCCGGCTTTTTTCTTTTTTTAACCCCAAATTTCTCAAATCTCCTGGTAACTCGAGCAAAGTCCTTTTTCGGCGGTAAGTGGTGGTGTTGGGGCAGAGGAAACGGAAACAGATAAGCCACACACTAAACTGTGCAAAACAGATTTGTTTCTTTTAGACAAAAACAATATTTATTCCAAAGGCAATATCACGCTCTGGTCTGATTAAATATAAACAAGTTTTAACAAGTTATATCTTTTGTCATCTCGATAAATAAAACGCACTGAGTTCTTAAGCAAATTTCGTTTAATTACATTTATTAACTTTCTAAACTGCCCTGGAATGCTGCAGGAAATCTTTTAGATCCGCTCGATGTGCGTTTTCAAGCGCGTCTCCAAGTCTTTCCAAGATCAACGCTTGGCAGTGTTCGCACTCAAGGGAGCATTTGTTGCTGGACAACCAGGAGTGCAGCATATGACTTGCCTGTACACGAAGCAATTTGGCCTGTTCAAAACATCCAAGTTCAGACCTTCTGAAGCCAAGATCAACTGCTACCGGTCTCCAGCTGAGGCTCAACCTCGAAGAAAGCTCGGGAATCAAACTACTCATAGTTAAAGGGGAGGCATCGTCCCCCACGCCCGTCTCCCGAAGCAATTCCTGGGTCGACGGACCAGAGAGGTCTTTCTTAGTGTCGCTACTTGACACCTGGACAGTAGTCGAAACAAGGTCAAGTTCTGCAACTCTACTCTTCGCACGAGTATCTTTAGACGTTTCTTCTACGCTAACACGTACTTTGGTATCCGCAGTCTCTTGCACAGGAAGTTTTGGCGCACAGTGTTCACAATTCCTGCACGGATGAATGCGAAGGCGAGGTTCGGGTACAATTTGCTCCGTTCCATAAATTCGAGATTCTTCACAAGACAGTCTCTCGTGAGATCCAGAGTAAGACTCTTCAGTTGGGTAGCTGTGCGAAGGTGTTGAGCTTGCACTCCTGAATCTGTGTAGTAAATCGATATCCCGATGCTTAGACGAAACACCACCAAAACTACCACGGGATGCAAAACTTCCACCTCTGGAGTGAACCCCATTCATGTCCTCACACGGAAGGCTGTTCTCCGATGGGCCACTTTCTTTCCTGCTGCCTGTATCAAAACTGTGCCGTGGACAGACACATGAACATGGTCCTCTTCCACTATCCATGATATCCCTTGTTGTCAACAAAGGACTTCCTTCGGAGGCATTGCTTCCTTCCATACTCCACGTTCGTGCGTCAGAATGTTCAGACGCTCCGCTTGTTCCGCGTCTTCGTGAGTTGACGGAGCAGCTTCTTTCGGAGGCGCTGCTTTCACCTCTTGTTTTGTACATGATCGGGGACTGTTGAGCCTCGTTAACACTGGAAAGCCATCTGCTAACAACCGTAGCAGCGTCAAATCGGCTGATGCTTTCCAGGGCATCAATCAGGCGTTTTGTACTCAGGTGACCATGGAGAGCACATCGTGATAGGTAGCGATCTGTTTCACTTCCTGAAATAACATCGGTAAAACCTGAAACAAGAAACAAGAGCAAGGGAAAGTCAGCCTTGAACAATTGTGACTGACAGACTGACTGACTGATTGACTGATTGGCTGAATTACCGACTGACTGACTGACTGACTGACTGACTGACTGACTGACTGAGAGGCTGACTGACTGACTGACAGACTGACTGAAAAATTACCGGATGCTTCCATGTCTTCACTGTCTTCATGTTCCACTGGTACAGATCTGACCTCCAGCTCCTCTGACAACGACTTTAAAGGGTTAGAATCGCCGCCAGTGTCAAGTAACCGAGCTAGCTCTTTTCTTTCTCTCAGACTCAAGTGGCTTATGTGATCAGGTGGAAGTAAATGTCTCCTGATTCCGCAGTATCTCACATCGATCGCCTTTTCGTTCATCCCGCAGCTTTCAAGGATGACTCTGGCATTTGGGCCGACTTCTTGTAACTTGTCATCCACGTCTTTTAATGGGTAGCCCTCAAATTTCTTTTGGTGCAGCATCCTAATGCTTAAGGCCTTATGTACAAGCTCGACTCCTGAAGCAACCTCGTTAAGAAGGCCGTCCCTTAAGCCTTCGATGAACGTCATAGAAGAATAACAACGCTCTTCGCATCCTTTGGGAGCCCAAACGCAGACACTCACGGCTTTAAGACTCGTAGAAAGTGTCGCGAGTACCTCGACTACGTCGTCGGCAATCTTGATGCCACCATGCCAAACGGGGCTTCTGTGTCCAAACCGCCTCAATAATCGAATTTGGAACTTTGGAAAGAAGCTGCATGGAATGGTGTCTACTTTGTTTTTACACTCCACGATACGGCCAACAGCGCAGATGCCGTCGCCACTTGTACCAAACTGCGGCCAGACATCATCCAGATTGGAGCGATTCTGTTCTAAGTGGCTCGGGAAGAGGTAGTTCTCACAGATAAGGTTTTGCTCGTCCCAGGGTAGACATACTTCAAACCGTACAAACAGCTCAATAAGTTGTTCCAAAGGGCATTCAGGAAAGGTGGCTTTCAGTTCGCGTTTTTCGACCATGCCACTGACTCTGTCAAAACGGAGAGAACAAGGGAAGTTGGTCGGTGCCAAAGCAATTCCAAATATGTGCGACGTCAGCCAGTTGACGTCAAGGACGACTTTGTCACGAAGCTCTGGCGAGTTGTCATTCACAATCTGTCGTAAGAAGATCGACATTCAGGTCAGAGGGGTATATAATGGATGTTTATTGCAAAAGCAAGCCAACCATATTTCATTTGCATTATTCCTTGATCAAAAAAATTCACAGTGCAGAATTGCATGCCAATCGAATGCAATCAAATTAATAATTTTATTGCAAGGTATGCCAACAGCATGAACCACGGCTGCGATTCAAGAACACTGCAACAGATTAGAAACAACAGGCTTAAAAAGATAAGGCTAAGCTTTCCAAGACACCTTTTGTAACGTAACACATAAAGAGTCGTGAGTTTTGGTAATAAATACGCCAACAATTGATTAATTAATCTGTTTTATTTTCTAGTTACATTATTCTGAATGCAACGCTGATGCGCCATTATTAAGTAAAATTACCGTAACTGCTATTTTGACTGAAAATTATGCAGACAGTGTTGTAAGTTTTTAAAGTTGATTCTTGTCCGTGCTGCGGAGGCTCGGGATTTGTTTTCATTTTTGTTTTGAATCCGTTGACACGTTGAATTTCGATAATAGTGTTATGAAGTGTTCGATTCCGTCATTAAGGGTCGCTTCGTCTGAGTGTTCGACGAGCTGAAACTTTCCGTATGGAACTTCTACTCTTCAGTTATTATTGTTTTGCAAGGATATCTGTTGTTACTAATGGAGGAAAAGCAGGGTTTTCCCGTAATTTTCATTTAGACTGGTAAATATTCCTTCGTGCGAGACTCACATAAACATTGCAGGCGGAGATTGCGCAGTGCGGACTGGAAATCATCTTTAATTGTTTGTTGTTGTTGTTGTTGTTGTAAGTTGCTGTTTGTTGATCTTATCTCTCCTACCTCGGCACTCTCGTTAAGGTAGAAGGCGACGTTCCTGACCCCTTCCTCGTCAGCTGTTTTGTTGATTTCTTTTACTTTTTTGACGAATTCCTGCCAAGTTGCTACGGGAAACAAGGGCCTCTCCTTTGCCCAAGCACGAATGCGAGGCAACAGCTGGGCACACAAACGAGGTACGCGCTCAGAGGTCTAAACAGAGAACAATAGCAACATAATATGTGAAAGGCAACAATTATAAATATTCAGCCAGAAAACGCGATGTATATGGACATTAACCAAGGGTAGTAAGTGGTGAAGGAGCACGGTCTAGGCAGGAGGCGATTAAGGGACAACTGGAAAAGGTGCCGATACAGTATAGTATAGAATAGCGAAATCGCGCGGAATATCGCCTGATACTTAGCCGACAAGGCCGTAGGCCGAGTTGGCTAAAATCAGACGATATTCCGCAAGAGTGAGCAGGATAAATCTGTTATTATTCTGATCAACAAATTGTCAACGAAGAGCATTTTACAGATAAAAAACTTGCCGTTATGCGGGACTTCTACCGAATTACCGTTACTTGACTTATACCGCAGAATGTCGGACAGCACAATGACCATATATGGGCAACGTGACAATTTGTTGAATAATAACAGAGGATATAAAGTTACTGGAAAGGGCATGCAGACATGCGCAGTCTGCGAACGAGCCCGGCGCTTAGCTTATCCCGGTTTTTCCCTCTACTCCCCTTAGATGGAATGCTACTCCATCGCAGCCGGGATACTTACACAGCATTAAACTTGCTGGTACACATTAGTTTATACACCTGGTGAAGAGAGGCACCATATTTGCATGACCGAGGGTAAACTTAAAGGGGCATTGTCACGCCATTTTAGCAACACCTGAGAAGGCTAAAATTGGTCTTAGCTCAAACGAAAACCAAAAAAATAATGGCTTAGTTTTCTTACTGAAGACTATATTCCTGCATTGAAACCCTTTACTGATGTCTATTGTGACAGATGGCGAGGACAGAAATGGATTGAAAATTGAAAACATTTGCCAATAATTTCAAAATTTCAAGCCATCACCTGAAAATATAGGAAACCAACTATTATATGGTTTGCTCTCCCTGTTAAATTTTCATTTGATATCTTGGCAATTCTGCAGGAGCATTTTTTGTTCTAGAAAAAGTATTAAGCAATGACTTTAGCAAAAATTAGTCGAAATTTTCAAAATCACCGCGACAATGCCCTGCCCAAGGAACACTGACAAAACAGTGACGCGATCTGGCTCGGAGCCTGGACCAAGTAGATCTGTGGGTGTCCTATAATTCAAGAAGATACAAAACATTACCTTGATTATCTTCGTACGGAGTTCTCTGAGGCACTCACGTAGCGCGCCGAATTCTCGGCTGTTCGGATTGGTACAATCCAATACCACCACTCTTGGATAAAAATTCAGGTAAGCCTGGAAACCATCCATGGCCATTCTGAAATAAGCGTTTGCTCGAACCTGCGGATCAGTGTCTACATGTACCCTGTCAGCGTGTGTCGCGATTAGGACAACCTCCGGTCGATAGCGAAGAACTCCGCATTTTGTCTCCCTCGCCTTCAGTGATCCCAGATGATGAAACAAATCATCTTCGACTTCGCTGTCCTCTTTACTCACGTCGAACAAAACAAGCGATATTGACGTCCTCTTTCCAATAAAGTATTCGTTGCTTGTAAAAGCCCACGTGTGGCCCGCCATGTCCATCTTACGGAACTCGCCAACTCCTGGCACGTTTATGATGCCCACGTCTATTCCAGCAGTTCTAGATGCCATATCTTGACTGGTGTCTGGTTGGTCGTGCCTGAACCGGAGCTGTATGGTTCTCATTTGCAGCTTTTCCACGAGCGTTGTCTTTCCCGCGTTGACAGCGCCGCACACGTTCAGAGTGACGTAAGACGGCGGGTCTGAGCCGTCTTTGAGAAGAGAGCAACGGACCTTGTAACTCTGCAAACATTACAGTGATTTGTCGATACCAATCTAGACTTGCTTACAAGTCGATCTCACAGAGCACGAAGCGCGAGAGCTCCGCGAACGCCTTTTAGAAAGTCTAATTAACAATTAGACTACGAGCCCGAGTTTTCTATGAGCGAATATCTCATAGTCATTTCAACTACAATCAACTTGCTTCCAAATGCTAATTTATTAATTGAAAACTGCTTCAACCGTAACTTTTTTGGTTGAAAGGGTTCATTATCCAAACCAACCAAAAACGTCCTATTTTTTCTAATAAAACACAAAAAAACAAGGCCATCCCCTTTTTTCTCCGGTTAGCGTCGTCCGACCGACCCAAATTTTAGTGTTTCACGAGGAAGGCATCTTTTAATCTGAAATATAGGCATTGTTTTGCCCATGCAGATATTCAGTTTTAACTTTATCGACAGAGAAAAAATGTCAGTCTACTGAAAGAGAGGCTTTCCGCCCGTGTGGGAGGAAAATATGTAAACATAAAATCTTTACTCGTTGCTGCCCCTGCCATTCATCTCTTTTTGAAACTATTCTTTGAGGCCTTTAGTTTCCTTTCCCAACCAACCGATCAAAATCAGGAAACGCATTCGATGATAAACAAACAAAATGGGGATGGCCAAGAAGAAAATAACATCTCCCTTCCCCAACAATCAACTCAACAACACCTAAAATTTTCAATCCAACTGAACGCGGCCTCAGAGTTAGTTTAATTCATTTTTGTAGCTCAGAAAACAAACGAACAAACGACTTTCCAACTACTAAATAAAATGCGACTCTAAACAATTAAGGATTTGTGTAACGTACCTGAAGGAGCCTTACGATGTGGTGGTACTTACTGGCTCGTGCCCAGTGTTCTGCATCCCAAACCTGTCAATCACATTCAGAGTCTATATGGCCTACAGGGTTTTCATGCTTTTGGTATCTTTATATTGCATAAGTAAGTATTCCAATTTTATTTTTTGGATTCCGCAACTTTTTGTCACAAAATAGAGCTTTAAAGTGCCCGCGTCGGCCACGCCCAATGAAGATGAACGGGAGTTGCTACTAAAAAAGAGTCGTGGTTCTAGAACGGGCCGTGACGTCAAGTCAGGAATCGTCAAATCTTCCGGTCAGTTCATTTCACTGTTAATTCAGAAACATAATTAATTGTAACGGATTTCGTACGAATAATATGTCTGATAGATGTGTTGTTGTGAGGTGTTCAAATTCTGCTGACTCAAAGAAAGGAATTGCCTGAAGTGACGTCAATCATCACCAATCTTCGATCACGCGGTCAACGTCATTGGGTGTGGCCAAGGCGGGAAATTTAAAGCTTGATTTTGGGGTGAAAAGTGACGGAATCGAAAAAAAAAAATCCAGAATAGCTTAACTACGCATTCTAGAGATACCAAATCCAAAACAATCGCTTTTGGCCGTATAGACACTTTAATCTAGAATTTTTAACTTGCTTTTCATATAAGATATAGGTAGCTGGTTGGTGGTGCATATTAATGGCCTGAGATTATCCCAAGAACAAGTTTGTAACTATAACGAATGAACTTCCTGCCTGGTAAGTTTCTTAGAAATGTGGTAATACCGTGTTTCCGAGCTTCGAGACAGCATTCACATCTGCTCCATGGTCCAACAGAGCAATGCAAGTGTCCGCATAGCCATCCCTAGCTGCATGAATCAGTGCGGTGAAGCCATACTACAGTTTCACAAAATGATCAGAATCAGATCGTTGGATAAGAACAGTGGGGGTAGGGTGGGGAGAGGGAACGGCGGTGGAGGCAGGCATAAAAGAATAAGGTCATGGCCAACTAAAGGAGAAGGAGGAGAGGGGAGGGAAAGGGAATGGGGACCTATCTATATCACATTTAACCCATGTCTTACATAATTGTTATAGATTATTAGATAATTATTAAAAAAGTATTAATTAAAAGGGTAAAATAGGGCAAATAAGTTTTTGTGTGTCCAACATAGTGATGCCGGGTCACGGCATGTGACAGAACTCCTCAATAAAGCGTTGTCAATGCAAACATTGCCATTTGTATTGGAAGATGTAATAAGTTGTCCGGAGAATCTGTCTGACTGCAGTTGGGATTGAATCAGACATAGGCAAATATTTGCCAGCCACTGTGCAGTGCCGAACCGTTATTTGCAGCCTTGTTTTATCGCGCTGTAAACGGAGAGATGTCAACCCTTCAAATTACCTGATGAATAGTTGTTAGGTAAAAGGTAAAGCCTGCATTCAAGCCTAAGTGGCTCATCAGGCCGGCGCTTGTCTCCGGTTTCCTTAGCATGAAGCTACTAGGAGTATTTCTACGCCCCCCTGGATGGGATGCTAGTCCATCGCAGGGTTACCCCCAGCAGTAAATTCACCGGTACCCATTTATACACCTGGGTGGAGAGAGGCACTGTGAGAGTAAAGTGTCTTGCCCAAGAACACAACACAATGTCCCCGGCCAGGGCTCGAACCCGGACCATCCGATCCGGAGACGAGCGCACTAACCATTAGGCCACCACGCCTCCCACATGATAACCCTTAGAGACATAACTTAATCCCAAATAGTCCCCTTAAAACATTGCTCGTGATAAACCATGAGCAATATATAGTGGCCTGAAAAGCCAACACCCAACCCAACCCGACCTAACCATCAATGATGCTTTGAAGATTTACATTATTTTATGTTGGTTGCAAAATGCACTCACAACATCCTGAAGATCAACCTGTGCTTCAGACTCCAAGAGCATCTTGCAGGTGTTAGAATAGCCACCATGGGCTGCCCACATCAATGCAGTTTCACCGTCCTAGAAAACACATAAATTTCCATATACATTCATCATATAACAGTCTCTAGCTGTAACAATTAGTGCCTGCAAGAGCTAGATTTTCAGGCCCTGAGTGGCTCAGTCACGTCACACTGGGGCTGAAATTCCCACTATTACTATTCCCATCTGAATTACATACAAACTATTCTGTCACAGGGTTAACCCCAGCATTACAGTATTTATAAACCTGGGTTGACACTGGCAATTTGTGGAAGTAAAGTACCTTGTGTGATCAACAATGACTTCATTCACAGCGAAAAAAAAATATTTATACATTGAATATTAAGTTGAGCCCAGGCAGTCTACAATTACCTTTGTTTGACTGTTGACATCAGCCCCTTTAGATAACAGTAATTGACATGCCTCTGTCTTCCCATACCGTGCTCCTAAGATTAATGCTGTGTACTTACTCTGAAAAAAAAAATAAATATGATGCACTATTAATTTGTCCTATCTTAAATTTTCTTCAATGGATTAAATGTTCTCAGAAAAATCATAAAATAGTAAGGATTAAACATAACTTCAACTAAAAAGATGACCATATATTGAGCATTTGCATAATATGAACAATCCAAACTGAAGATAAGATTTAAAAAACTTATATCCTTTACTAGGGAGCTTAAGCAAACCACGACGGCAACGTCAACGAGAACGTCGCAAAACAAAAGATTTAATTAGCAGTACAATAGCTCTGCACGTGCGTTATAATTCTTTGTACATTTCTCTGCCGTCCTCTGCAAAACAACAACGTGAAATGACCAAATTCTGAGTACTTTGGAGAACGTGAACCTCGACGGCTAAATTTTCGTTTTTCTGTTTGAAAATAAACGCCGTCTTTATATTTTCTACAAGAACTATGTTTGAAAGCGATAGATGCACCGAATACATCAAGGCAATTGCGAGATTCATGCGTAAAATATAAATTCATTTTTAAGCAGGCGTCGTCCTAGCCGTCGCCGTCGTCATTGCTTAAGCTCCCTACTGTCCGATCAACACATACTAGACGATTATTTACCCTTACCGTTGTGCAGGCATTAACGTCAGCACCATGCTCTAAATACAACTGACATACTGCAGTCATTCCACTTTTTGCTGCTTGCATAAGTGGTGTCCTAAACCACTACATTGTAGAAAACAGATTATATGTGTTAGGGTGGAAAGTGAAAAGAAATTCTGTTAAGGGATCAACTCCCATATGAAAGAAACCAGGTGTGTGCCATCTCATTTAGGGGTGTAAATAACTTGTTGTGGCCCTACATGAGAAAAAATAACCAAATTAAATGCTGTCGTGTCATATGTGGCCATCCAGATCAGCAGCAGGGTTTGTACTCTTTTGAGCTTTTGAAATTCCATAACTTTCCATGACCTTTTCCATAACTCGTCCAAGTCGTCCATGACCTAGATTTGAGCATTTCCTATGAAATCATCTTTCATTTTGAGTACGTTTTTACTAGTTTCTTCACGGAAAAACCTAATTGATTTTGTGCTTTTTTTATAAACATACCGTAATTGACTTTCCATGACCCACACTTTAAAATAATTCCATGACTTTCCAGGCCTGGAAAATGAAATTCTAAAATTCCATGACTTTCTAGGTTTTCCATGACCCGTACGAACCCCGGAGCATTGACATTACAAATGCTCATTCAATCTTTTTATACCTGGCCATGCCAACGTTTTCCTTAAGTTAAAGGCGTGAAATTTTCATCAGGGTGAGGGTTTTGAAAGACAACCCAACCTTAAGAATCCAAAGTCGTCCAAAGACATCCAAGGTCGGCGTTCTGGGCATTTCCAAAGACACTCTGAATTAGATTTCCCAGAGACAGACCTGCCAACACTCACGGTTCTGCCGTGGGTCTCACGATTTTTTGTCATTTCTCACGGTCTCACAGCAAGGCTCCCAATCTCACGGGTTTTGGGGAAAAATCATTTGAAATGAAATAACTTATCTGGTTGAATAAATATGGAAAATTAAAGTGGAATGCTAGTGCCATAAAGAAATAAACTAATAAAGGAGAACACTGTTCTTTCTATTTTGTACCTAACTACTGTGATGTTTTGCTTATGCTTAGAACTTTATCTCGATGGAAAATGGGTTTATTTAATCTTGATCGAAAAAGAAAATAGGATGTCACGACTTTTTGTACAATCTCCCAATTTTCCTTTATCAGGTCTGCAGAGGACCCATTAATTGCACTCCCAAGATTTGCTTCATAAAACAACACTAAGTACTTTGTTGCAAGTACTAACTCTTCTTTGTAAAATCGGCTAATTCAGGGGAAGTATCATCATCTCAAGTATGATTACACTTTTCTTTTCTACCATTGTTTCTAATTATTTTGTAAAGTCTTTTAGAAACTGTACAAAGGCTGCAATAGCCCCAAAAGACACGTTAACTTTTTCAACAAGGTGTTTAAAATTGACCCACAGGGGTGAGACTAAACATACCTAAATGCATGAGAGCTGGCAGGTTAATATTTTTTATGAGTCCAAAACATCCTTGAAGCATTTTGAAACAAATAAACCAAAGACTCAAATGTGTTGAATGATTCATCACCCTTTGCTGATTACGACACTTGAGGAATCCAAGCTTAAGGGTTAATTTACTTTATGAATCAGCTGGATTCCATTGAAATGTACAGTATGTGAATCTTTCGACTCTGGAGGTCAAGCTCCATGCATATGTAGTCAACTTTGCTAAGAATTGAATTTGGCCTTTAGGTATGAACTGACAATTCAGTCTAGCTTGTGCACCCCTCCCCTGCCCAGGTAAATTTTTATTTGGAGAAAATGCATGCTCATTGACAATTAGTGGCATATGGAGTATCCTCTATGTACATACTACTTGTTCAATTATTCCTACATGTAAGACATTGACAAATGGCTACTGAGTTAGGCAGACAGCATGACATCTGCCCCCTTCTTTATCAATTCCAAACATTTTTCAAGATCTCCCTTCTCTCCAGAATAAAACAGCTCCTCACTCAATGACGGAACCTGCTAAGAAAGAACATGAAATGTGCAATTCCGTTACAGAATCACTTTTTGATTTGTTTTGACGACAATAAAAATGGCTGGAAGCAAAATACCATGTAGCTCATTGGGTCAAGCTTTTGAAAGGTAGGCATGCACAGTTCAACCACAAGTCCAATATTTTCGGACTTCAAATTGGATCTTTCCAGGGTCTCTCATTTCCTGAGCAATAAGGGGAATGGGATCTGGTGAAGTTCTCAAGTTGGCTCTCACAATATGATGTAGAAAGGGAGGGTTAGGACCGACGGAAAAAGAAGACGGAATCCTCCTCCCCCTATTACGCCTGCTACGCTAAGACTAGATATAATTATAAATTAACGCTCCATCAATGACCGATTCCCTCTGAGACACGTGCACAGGGAATCAATTGGTTATAGCTGTATACATCTTTGCACGCCAGCAAGCCTCGAAGATGTCATGTGCATGATGAAATTACGACTACCATAATTCAAAGTGTGCAAGACACAGAGAGAATCAGGATTCCAAGTATAACATTAAAAATGGAAAGCACTTGAGTCAGCTCGTAATAAAAAGGGAGCTTAACCCATTGACTCCTGGAGATTTGTGAAAAAAACATGTTTTTTTAGACATTTTGAACATTTTCTAGTCAGTTATAGTCTAAACATGCTTCAAATTTCTCCAAAATGCATTTGCAGAATGAAGGCATGCCAGGTTTTTCACTAGTATCGCATTTAACAATATTTTAGCTCGGGCATGCGCACAAAAAGATAGTTTTTGGATGAGAAAGTGACCCACATCTTAAGGCTTTTCGATTTCTTTATTTTATTTTTCGCTTTTCCTTTCTCCTTTCCTCGTATCTTTTTTATGCTTTTGTTGGCCTTTTACTGGGCTTGCTTTCGGTTCAAGAATTGCCACGAAAGCATCATTGAGACGGGAAATACTCAACATGGAGTAGCCAAGGGTAAGTGAGGGAAATTTTCCTCCTAGTTTTTGGCGGAAAATTCTAAGCGTTTTCCTGCATATTTCAAGCTCCATGATTGGCCCAATCAATATCATCTGGGTATCATTGGAAAGCTCTTTCCCTTCTGTAGAACTGGGATAAATAGGATTCCTATTTTGGTCAAAGCTGATGACATCAGAAGCGGAACAAAGGTCAAGGTCTGTCACGGCCAGTTACTGCCGGTTTAGGAGTCAATGGGTTAAATTTTGAAGATTTATGATCTTTTAGGGGCAAGTTAACAAAACATTAAGTATTTCACTTATACTTGCTGGATATACAAGATGATTGTAGCCAATGAGGTGATTGTAGCCATATTCACAGTCTTATAGTCGTCAGTCACCCAAGACAACTAAAATCATGTGGATGACCATAATATCACCAGAAATTAAGGTCTTCTGTTGGACGAGTCGAGTTTGAGTCTGTTAAATTTTCATATTGCCCTGATGGCCAATTAATGAAAAAATCATTACAATTAATGAAACTTTGCAATGGTTTTTGCAAACCTAGTAATGTTGTTTCATAAACAACCTCCAAAGCTGATACTTTTACCCATCAATTACGTTAATTTGTTACCCTTCTTCACTTTTTAACGGGCAAGTAAAGTTTTGCCAGGGGAAGTAATTTGTCATCTGGCACTGTACTTGCCTCACTCAGCAAAAACCAAAAAAACTACACAAGCCTGAAATTTTTGCCCCCAAAATATTCTGGCATAAAAATTTCCTACCCAAAAAAATACAGATTTCGCTCGGAGATGTGAACCAAAAAATAAGCGTAGTTTTTAAGGCATCAAAAAATGTGACATATCTCTTGACCCAAAAAAATACCGTGTGTAAATTTTCAACCAAAATATGTCAGACCCCCCATCATGCTTAAAACGAGTACCCCCACCCCCCGATGTGGATCCCTTTCTACCATCTTATAACTAACACATGCTTGTGGAATAATTAGCCACATCAACTGCTTGGTTTATGCACGTATCAGAGAGAAGGGGGAGACTGGACATACAGTAGTTAGTAGTTAGTAGAAAGCGCTCAACACTGAGCATGATCCGTCCAACCAGGAAGGTAGAACACTTACAAGGCAGATCAAGAGAATACATCTCGTACATATTCTCTTGGTCAGATAACGGACTTCCTACAGGCAGGAATGGACGGAACTTGTAACCTAAATAATCTCTATTATTATACAAAACTGTAGTAACTATTTGTCTTCCTATTGGCGTAGTTGTTAAGGCATCAAAAAATGTGACATATCTCTTGACCCAAAAAAATACCGTGTGTAAATTTTCAACCAAAATATGTCAGACCCCACATCATGCCTAAAACGAGTACCCCCACCCCCCAATGTGGATCCCTTTCTACCATCTTATAACTAACACATGCTTGTGGAATAATTAGCCACAGCAACTGCTCGGTTTATGCACCTATCAGAGAGAAGGGGGAGACTGGACATACAGTAGTTGGGACAGTTGCACTGAGCCGAGATTTTCTGTTCAATGCCCTGCCCCAGGGCATTTGTGAATGGTCCAAAAGAGTCACCAAAAGTCAATGTTGGTAGAAAGTCCACTAAAGCGGTCAAAAAGTAGCCACTACGGGACGATAACTACTGTCAAATCACCCACCTACGCCCGCACCCTCCCCCCCCCCCCACCAAACAATAAGGCTAACCTTGATAGGCGCATTATAATAGTTTATCGCGATCGATTTCAATTGTTGCTTCGAATTCGCATTTTTTTTGGTTTAGATTAACATGAAATACAACAACTCATCTATATTTACAATAAACAAAGGATTTTGTAGTTCGATTTAGTTAAAAAGAGGGCAATGCTACGTGATGACAAAAATGGGAAATAGAAAAAAACGGCTATTCTTCAAAATCTGCAAATACTTACCTTGGTCTCCATCGACACATGCAAAATATGTGACCTTCGCCTTCACAAATTAAAACGGTATTGTATTTCAGCGGATTCCAACAGCTAAAAACAGCTTTGATTCCACAAACAATTGTAGCGACCAATATCCAGAACCCTGCGTTTGATGTGAAAAAAGACGCGCGCGGCAAACTGGGATACCATCTCCACTGGTCGGAAAAGACGTCACCTTTATATTTAGAGTTGACAGCATTCATCCCAAAGAAAAACAATTTTACCTGAAAAACTCTTACAAATTTATCCTGCGACTTCGGTTTATTTAAAATGTGAAACGAATTAACAGCTAGCTGACCTCTTCCTGTCCACGTTCAAGACACGCTTGGCATCAATTAAGAACCGGAAGTATATATTTCCAGATTGAATTCTCGGAAAAGTGGGAAGTGTGAAATTATGATCATGATAAACTCCTCTTAAAAACACGCCCTTTTAGGGATTTTTTTTTTTTACAAAATGAAACAAAAACACGATATCGATTATCATAAATAACTTGTGTAAACTGCTAACATTGAAAGGCTCGGGTAAAAATCAGTATTTTAAATATCCCGGAAGTTCCACAGCTTGTAGTCAGTTCGCTTTCATTGCCCGGTCATTGACATTTGAACGATGCATTTCAGTGTTTTGGTACTTGGGCTTCGCTTGGTCGGAGACTCAGCGGCAGTTTATAGTCGGGGCGAAACGACGTAAACGTGGCAAAATTCGGAGCGACCAAAGTTTTCTAAAGACTCACTTTGTTTGACCGCGATTAAACTGCTGCTGGGAGCCAGCCAGTATCAACAATGAAAACGAAGTATGTATAACACTGGGATTTTTCTGAATTCTGCTAGTGGGAATGGGATTTGAACACTAGGAACTGGGATTTGGAAAAAAATTGGGCTGGGAAATGGGATTCCCCCCCCCCCCTTTTCAGGACCCTCAGAAATATATGGGAATATTGGGTCAATATTGAAAGCGTCCTACTATCGAAGACTTATTTTGAGTAATGCTTATTTTTTTGGTTGAAATAAACGTGAACGTGCCTCAGGTGTTGTATTTTGTCGTTCCTCGGCTCAAAATGGCGCATTTGAGCGATTTGGAGGGTTTTGCGTTGACTTCTTACTACGTGAAGCAACAGCCAAACCCTCCAAAATCTAAAATCATTACCTGGTACCTTCACCCGTGCTCAAAATGCTCCTGATGGACTAACAGGAAGATACCAAATGAATTGTGGCTCAGAGAGCAAACAATAATGAATTTCTGGCGTTTTTTTCAAGGAATGGCTCTAGAATTTGAAAAAAAACTAACTGGCTAGTTTTTTTCAAATTTCACCCCACTTCCATTCTTGCCATCCTGAGTGTAGGCGGCAACAAACGGTTTCAGTGTAGCGATACAGTCCTAGGTAACAAAACTACACCGTTATTTTTGGGTTTCCATTAATGCAGGAACATAGTTCAGCATTTTAAAATGACACCAAATACAGTGACTGTGTCCCTTTAAAATAAGACTTTTTACTTTAACTCAGGCCGATTTTGGAAAGAAATTTTGAATATTTGACACATTTTTGAAGTTGAATTGGCAGCCGGCTCTATTTTAAACTCCGTTTTGAAGACTGTGAAAAGGTATCTCGACACAAAATTGGCGGTCTCCCGGATTTCAAGTTTTTTTAGGTTCGCATCTCTGGAAATATATATCATTATAGGATAATCTGCCAGTGGGTGAGTTGACATGAATTATATCCAACTCGGGTCAGGCTTCCTAACTCTTAACAAGCTCACTTACGCTCAAGTATAGGAAAACCTGATGAAACTGTAACAGTTTTCAGTTTCTTAGCCTCTTAAATTTACTAACTGCGACCAAGTCACAGAAGTCAGATAGACAAGGGCTGACACAAGAACCACAATGCTGGTGGAATAATAAAAACAAACCAAATAAGAATAATTAGAAATTTGAAGAAAATATAGCAAGCAAAAGGGGAATTTACAATTTGAAATAGGAAAATAAAGTTCAATTGTACTGAAATGTAAGAAAATGGTTATACCAGCTGGAAGTTCTGATATGACTACCTCTTTCTTACCAGTGGTTCCATTACATTTACGAGCAGTGGTGTAATCTTAGCTTAAAGGGGCACTCGGTCGCAGGGGTTTTGGTGTTTTCAGCTTTATTCATTGCTAAAATCATTACCTGGTATCTTTAATCGTGCTCAAAATGCTCCTGATGGACTAACAGGAAGATATCAAACGAATTGTGGCTCAGAGAGTGAACCATAAGGAACTTCTGGCAGTATTTTCAAGGAATGGCTCTAGAATTTGAAAAAAAGCTGGCTAGTTTTGATCAAATTTCAATCTATTTCCATCCTTCCCATCCTACGTGATAGGCGGTAATAAATAGTTTCAGTGTAGTGATATAGTCCTAGGTAACAAAACTGCTCCATTATCCATGCAATAACATAAATGGTGATATTAAACGTTAGGCTCCATCTCCTCCACTCCCTGGTCTGTTCACGTCAACTCTATCTTTAATAATGCAAAACAATATCAGAGAAACTGGTGGGGGATGGTACTTGACCCATGTTTGAGTATAGGGGTGCCGCTGGGGACTTGAAACCCTGACCCTATTTAGGACAAAACTAACGTTGAACAACCACTCTGTTTTGGACAAAGGAAAACGTTTTTTGCACTAAAAATGGCGGCTACTGACAGTAGAATAGGCGGTTAGGACGACAAAAGGGGGCATATAGTTTGGTTTTATCAACTGGGTTGATAATGTCAATTGGCCACCGTAAAGAGATTCGAGAGCTGACGTTTCGAGCGTTAGCCCTTCGTCGGAGCGAATCAAGGAATTGTGCGTCGTGTGTCTTTATATACAGAAAGATGGAGCTTCGCTATTGGCTGGTGCCTGGTAAACTTCGGAATAAATTAGTTGAATGAAAAGCGTTCGTTGATACCGTGAGGATTAAGAGTGCCGATTTGAAAAATAAATTTTTGTTCTAGAGTTTTACGGCTTTCCGTGTTTCCTTGGTAAAGGGAAAGGCCTAATAGCTTCTAATATCTAGTCCTGAAAATGATCTATGTTGACTAATGACCAGCTAAATAAATACTGATGAACGTTTCCAGGGGTTTCAATCATTTCTGACATAAGCGGCTACTGACAGTAGAATAGGCGGTTAGGACTACAAAAGGGGGCATAGCCCCCTTTCCCCTAGGTGGCCTAGAAGCACGGAAATGCAATTTCCAGCACTCTGGGCATCCCGCAGACGGTGGTGAGAGGCCTTATAAGCGGCAGTAGACCGCCACTAACCGGCTTTTATTGAAACCCCTGCATTCCTAATGAAAGAATTCTTAAAAACTGTTAAAGCCACACCCTGAATAGGATGGGTCCACACCCGATTAGGATAGACTTGTTTGCAATATATACCCTGTTCAAGACTGAAGGATCAAAAACGATACCCTGTCCAGCGGAACGTCCCCGAATAGCCCATACAGGGGAGTACTCTTCCCTGGGGAAACAGCAAGCGATGTTAGCGCGAGTGTGGATCGGAACACAAAAGGGTGCGAGCAGGTTGCAGGTTGCAGGAATTTTTCTCGCTAAACACCCCCACCCAATGCCATCAAGCCTCCCATTTTGCACTGGTGTCTACCTCTCATGAATGAGAGATGTGAGATGTGAACAGTCTTGCTGCTCTATCAAAGCCGGTCTTTGTTCCCCAGGAATGCAGGTCCATTTTCTGGATATTTTCATCATTACCAAACTATCCGTTCGCTAATACAAGGCCACTTCACAGGTATTACTTAAAAATATAATATTAGTCACATATTTTAAAATCATGACAGCCTTGATATTAAAATCTATATTGACAGTTCAACACAAATTCATTCCAATGGGCTCAAAAGGTCACATCATTGGCAGATTTCAACCCATGGCCATTTTGCTTGCTCAGTTTGCATGTCATTTTTGCTAGTTTGTTTTTTTTTAATCAAGGTTTGTCAATTGGTATTGTAATAAGATTCATGTCAGTGAAAAACATACCGTAGCTTCAGAGGTATTCTCTTCCTATATTTTTCAATCAAAGAGTGTCAAAGTGGTGAAAACGCTTCAACTTCCACAACAGCCTTCTTCGCTTCAGAAGGAATTATGAAATAAACCTCTGGCACCATGGCATGAAAAACAAATTAGTCAATCCAGTTACTGACAGCAATCAACAAACCTTGAAATAGAATATAAAAGTTGTGTTTCAGGTTTCAGAGATTAGTAAATAGGACTGAAACATCGACTTCAGCATTCTGTGATAAGCATTTAGAAGGCAAAAGCTAGCCATCCAGCCATGAAGAGGTATCCACCCAATGGGGCTAGTTTTCCAAATGACTTGTCTTGCTTTAATCCAACTAAATAGCAGCTGCAACAAGATAGAGTGTTGATTATTACTTACAGCAACTTGACTCAAGCTTTTAGAAAAATTTACAATAGCCACAAATTAATTATCTATTATTAAGGCCAGGTAAAGAATACAGCTATCCAGGCTAGGAAAGCTTGAATGAAAACCTATTGTGAGATGTATTTTGCTGGAATCTGCACCTTACAGTTCAACTAACTCAACCAGGACCACCTTACATTTTTTAACCATTCACAAGAAGAGTTCAAAACAAAGGAATCAAAGTTTTTCCATCAGTGGTAAATTTTCTACCCCCATTGTGATTGGTCTGCCAGTGAAAAACTCTGATTTTTTTGTTCTGAATTTGATTGTGATTGGCTAAAAAACCATTGGGGTGGCCCCAGTTGAGTTAGTTGCACTGTAAGACAGTTTCCATTTTCTAGTTCTATGCTCGTGATTCATATTTCACTTTCAGTTCAGTGGCTAAAAGGTAGGCTTAGACATATTCTGCTCACCAACTTTTGAGCAGCTTTTACAATTTTAAGCAAACTTTTGGATTGTAAGCAACATTTCGGAGAGTGAGCCACTTACAGCATCTTTTCAAACAGTTAATATTTTTGGCATATTTTCACTATCTTTAAATCACATCCCTAAGTAACTGGAATTCACAGCAATTTCACTAGAAAATCTCTTGCATTGGAATCATATGTTCATAGATTCCAAATACGGATGTGCCAGATGTGACACCATTTCCAGAATGGGTATCCTGTGTTCATGTTCCAAATAGCTTCCCACTGGCGAATGGCAAGGTGCTTTCTTCTGACAATGAAGAACCCGATGAAGAAGTTCCAACATCAAAGAGATCCAATCCAGCAAACAACTTTTAAAACTGTTGGAACTTTAAGCCACTTCTCAGGATATTTTGAGTTCCTTTTGACATTTGTTGGGCAGAATCTGTCTATGCCTACTAATAGGCATAAATTTATAATTTTTTAATCTGTGGGACACAATATCTAATGAGCATACCTGCCTGAAAACAGAAGCACTCCAGCACAAATCAAACTGCCAGCCTGTTCAAGAGAAAAGTAAATCAACAACTCGAGTAGTAATATTAATATCAAACACGAGAGACAGTGTTTCATCAAATTTCCAAACACCGAGAAGAGAGTTGAAAATATGACGCACAGCATAGTATTTTTGATGAGCTCTGAGAAAATCGTGAACATCTATGCTAATTAAGATCACATTTCCAAAACAAGGTTATGGTTCTGATTTCCTTTGTTTTAAAGTGATGAATTATTAATGAGTTTGAGAAGTTTGTAGAGGTAGCAATCTTGCTGATATGGAACTGCTGACAACATTCACATTTTATTACATTAGATATATAGGGGGAGCAGGGTAACTTGGCGCAGTGGTGAGAGCACTCCCCTTCCACCAATGTGGCCGGGTTCGATTCCCAAACTTGGCACATAAGTGGGTTGAGTTTGTTGGTTCTCTACTCTGCGGAGGTTTTCTCCTGGTACTCCAGTTTTCCCCTCTCCCCCAAAACCAACATTTGATTTGATTTGATTTAGAATGGAACATCTAACCATTCAAAGATACCACAGAGACCTTCCTCACTGTATTCCGGCGTTCTACCAACTGAGCTAACTGGTTACTCAAACTAAGCATTATTACTGATCATGTTGCTGCTATAGTAACAATATGGTTAGCAATATATTAACTAAGAGAGTTTGAGCATAGTGGTACTTACCAGATTTGGTCGTTTAGCAAACGGGACTGCTAATAATGCAAGATTATGAATATGATGATACAGATTGCCAGTCATGAAGGACTGAAATGAGAAAAATACAACAAAACCAGCAGCTAACCACTTAGTCTTTGAATCATTATGTTATCTTACCGTGGCCCATCGTGCTGGTGTGACATACAGAGACTGGTAAAAGGTAAAGTCTCCATGCGAGCCTTATAGTGGCCCATCAGGCAGGAGCTGATCCCGGTAGTTTCCTTAGCATGAAGTAGCTAAGGAGTATTTCTAACCCGCTTAGGTGGGATGCTGGTCTGTCGCAGGGTCACCCCCCACCATTATTTCACTGGTACCCATTAATTTTATACTCCTTGGTGGAGAGAGACACAGTCCACACTGTGAGAGTCAAGCGTCTTTCCCAAAAACCAACTTTACACTGTCCCCTGACCAAGACTGGAACTTGGCCGTCCAATATGGAGTCCAGCACACTAAGCATTAGGCCAACGCCCCTCTCCACCATGGCATATTGGGCACCAACAAAATCTCTCCACCCATGCCTATGGGTGCCCTAGTCTTTGAATACATGCTGGGGCGGTGGAGCATTTTAAATCTTTGGGGAAGGGGGCACGTTGTGCACCAAGCCAAGCACATGTCCACACCCTCGGGTGGGTTGTGGGGAGGAGTGTGCCACCTAGATCTCCAAATTATGTCCCTGTTTTCAAAAGAATTTGCTTTCAATACATCATTACCTAATTATAACCTACTGCACACATCACAGAAATTGCAACAGTTTGTTTGTGATATCAACAGTACTTACAAGCGTATTTAGTTCAAATTGCCGCTAACAATGTGAAGCTTTAGTTCCTTTGAAATATTCTCCCCCGACAAATGTAGAATGCAGACTAGCTAAATATTCTGCATGCAAAACTGATTTTACATTGTGAAGCAATAGTTTTGGTACCTAAGCAGGGGGAGTCCCCCCGATATTTTCATTTTGTGGGGCTGCACCCCTTCAGCCCTGCTCCGCCGTCTATGACATGTATAAGATGATCATACATTTCATATAATGATAAGAGATTTCCAACCCTCATCTCACCGGGGGTTGGAAATGTTGTAGTTTTGGTCTCACTTATGGTAATCCAGGCAAAATAACAATATTTTTATCCGTAAAGGTGTTGGTTAGGGGTGCATGAGAAGAACTAGTAAATTTTATTTTATTGGATTTTGTGTGATATCTTTTAGGAGTCAAAAAAGCTTGATCTGCACTCAGATTGGTCGTGTTTTATAAGGGTTCAATATTTCCAAATTCTTGACAAGCATTCCCGTCTGCTTCATGTGGGAGTAAAATAAATGTGTTCCTATTCTTTAAATATAGCCAATCATAAGATAGCAGAAGATAGGAGTTAGCAGTAAGATTTTCTAGCCTCCCCAACTCATTACCTAACAAAGACAGTCTAGTTTTATGGGTTTCACAAATTTTTTTGTTTTCCTTTTGATCACCGTATCTAATTTTATTAATCACCATTGTGCATTGTTTAGTTTCTTTTTTTTTTCTTTACCTCTTTAAACTTTTTGGCATCATCTTGATTTATTGATGAAGCTAAATATAAGGATTGAAAAAATGCAATGTCACGTCAAGAAGAAACAGGATGTCATAGAAACAAAAAGATTGGGCAATTATACTCTAAACAGATAAATTACCTCTACATCTCTGGTTCACAAATGTGACATAACGACAGCAACATAGTTTCACTTAGGCCTCCTCACCATTTGTTACCTTAATTCTTTCTTTCTATCTTTTTTTTTTTTTGTTTTCTTTATAATAATTGTATCTGTGGTGTGGCAAATATATAAAATAAAATAGTAACCCCCCTCCGAAAGCCTCATTGCATTAAACATGACTCAAACGCATCACTCATTCTACCTAACAACCCACATTCATGTGTTTTGGACGGTAGTGTAGCAGCTCTCGTAAACTTGTTATTATACTGATAGCAGTTGCTAATGTTTTAGGGGCTAGGGGCATTATTCCTGTTGTTTGTTTTATTGTTTTCACGCATGGTATCGAGCCATTCACATGAGACCTGATACCTTAATATACGAGAGCGGCTGCATCGTCGTTTTTGTAGAATATTCCGTCAAATAAGTTGTTTCGCAAAGGGGAAAACCGAAAACATTACC
Source organism: Blastomussa wellsi (assembly GCA_947652115.1). Lineage (NCBI taxonomy): Eukaryota > Metazoa > Cnidaria > Anthozoa > Scleractinia > Plerogyridae > Blastomussa > Blastomussa wellsi. The sequence goes on along the minus strand of OX393570.1, from coordinate 6,117,894 downwards.
ATGACTTCCATAAGCTCCTAATGCAATGGCGACAGCTCCAGATACCCCAGCAATTTTATGAAAAATGGACGGAGAAAACGACGCCATTGCCGAGAAGACGTACGGCTGCGCAACAGTGACCAGCGGTATCTCATGCAAAGGAAGGCGCGAAACACAGATTTGGCGGGAAATCAAGATGGCGGACGACGAAGAGCTTTACCTTGCAAACCTTGATGAATTTGTCAACGATGAAGATAAAATTGTGGGTTATTAGCAGCAAATTGAGGAGAGGCAGTGCATAATTCTGATTGTAAATTATTCATTCTTTGGTTGTTATTCATTCCAGGTCACATACAAATGGTTGAGTCGGACGTTGTCAGTTCCTGTCAACAAAGCGAAACAGTAAGAAGAAAATTGAAATTATTTTCGATGGAACGGGCTTACGAAATCATCCCTTATTATCTGCGATAATCTCGTTTTATTAACTTCGGCACATTCTTAAATGAAATCGTTATTAAATATCCGCGTTACAAGCGTAGATGTTTTACTTCAACTATGTTCATCTATATTCTATCTCGGCACATTTAAAGAAAATGTCTGAATGGCCCAAATCTTTTCTACGACTAAGGGTGCGTTCCTTTTGGGTGATCAGGATCAGATCATGGTGCATCAAAGGAACCGGTGAATCGATCCTTTCTCAGAGTGGATTCGCTGGTGCCCTTGATGCTCCATGATGCGAGAGATCTCGGATCACTGATCGTGATCTAGATCATCCCAAAGGAATGTACATTACCCAAGTAAAATGTAAAATTTAAGCGACCAAAATCAATTAAAATGATAATATTTTTTGGGCTACCTCCTCGCAGATTTGGGCTAGTCAAATGAAAGTACAACCTGCCCAAACAGGCTGAGTTTTTTTAAATTTCTTCTCACCCAGCAGCTTAGTATTATCAGTTGATAAGATTTACAGTGCTGGTCTTTAAAAGCATAAGGTATACCAGCATTTCCTGTCACCAGTTACCATGGATATTACCTTCTTTGGCACATTATTAAACCAGAGGGAGGATGTGGAGTATTAATTTCATTTCCCAGTCCCATTGTTTTCCTTAATCCCATTTCCAAGCCTGTGTCTCAAGTCTTTGGTATACATGTATCTTGTCAATCTAAACAAAACTAAGGAGTAAACAGAGAAATAAAATGGTCAAAATCTATACTAATGAAGATCGGTTATCCAAACCTCCTTCATGGTTATTGTTTTCTTTGTTTTAACTTGATGAATTGTTAATGAGTCCAGGGCTGTCATTAAGTTTTCTAGCATCTGTAATATTGTTGCGATGTTGCAGCTCTCGCGTAAGGTCTCTCATGAATGGCTCGATACCCTGCGTGAAAACAATAGAACAAACAACAAGAACATGTCCCAGCCCCTAAAACAATAGCAACTGCTGCCAGTAGGATTACAAGCTTACGAGAGCTGCTACACTGCTGTAACATGGAGGTTATCACCTGTATCAGATAAATACTTAGACAAGTGTAACGTAGCAACAATTGACATTCTCAACTGTAACATCAAATGAGCTCAGATGTAGCAGGTGTTTACATGTCCCTTAATGACAGCCCTGGAGTTTGAGAAGTTATAGCACAATTATTAACTTCTGTCTTAATTATGTCCACAGAATGCTTTATGCCTTTGTTCAGAAACAGAAGGCATCAAAATCTGCTTCTCCTCTTAATATAACATACATTATTGGTGGAAGATCTTCACTGGATGGAGAAATAGTAAGTCACCACAATTATAATGGTAGTTTTGACAACAAATGTCTTTCAATGATTGCTGTGAATCCTCTACTAATTCATCCCTATCTGATAAGCTACCAACCTCCCTCAGTTTCAGCTGATTGATTCATCAATGGATTGATTGATTGATTGATGTCAGCCAATCAATCGATTCATTGGATTGATTGATTGATTTTTTTACATAAATTGACAGCAGGTCTAAGGTCACCTGACTTACAAATGAATCAATTTAATGGAAACATGATTATTCAATAAGGCCTAATACAAATTAATTAATATGCCGGCAAGGAAATGTCACGGAAAAATTTCAGATCCCTCTCCCACTGCTCCTCGCTGCTTCCAATGCTGGTGTTTTCTTTTTTTTTTTTGAAACTCAAATGAACTAATTTATTGTTCCTTTTGCAACAGCTAATTGCCAATTTTATAATGTGAATGATAACATTGTGCATGTATTGAAATTGTTCATTTTATCACTTGTAAATTATTTTGTTGTACTTAGGTGTCCCCAATTAGTATGCGTTATTATTAAGGAAAAAGTGCCAAAACATATTACTAAGGCTCCAAACATTTTGGGCTAGGCCCTTCATCAGTGGTGTTTAAACCTGCGCGTGAAATTAAATTAAATTAAATTAAAATAAAATTAAATACACCATTGATGAAGGGCCTAGCCCAAAACGTTTGGTGCTTTAGTAATATTTTTTGGCACTTTTTCCTTTATAATTTTTTAGTTATTTGTACTAGATCCAAGTGCCACACAGTACTCTGAACTTTTGTTCATCATTTATTGCGTCATTATTATGCTAGCAACTACTGTATAATTCTCATCTCACCTCATCCCATCCCATCTCGTCTCATCCCATCTCATCCCATCACATCTCATCTCATCTCATCTCATCTCATTTTATCTCATCGTAATGTGGTTTTGTGTTGCGGCTTCCATGAACTATAAATAATGTTGGAAATGGACTGGTACATGTATGTGTTTCTTCTTTTCAAGGTTCATCGTTATGTCATTGCCAAGGATGAAAATCTTGAAGGTAGTTTTACATACTTTTACAAGAAGTATACTGCACTGGTAATAATTATTGTGAATATTTGTACAAATGTACAAGTTATAATAATAATTGTTACTACAATGAATTTTCTCCTATAATTTATTTCTTTGCAGAAACTAAAAAAACTTTCTCTACTGTGACTTCTTTGCATATTTACAGCATACAGAAATGTCAATTAAAGGTTAGTAGTTATAATTGGCTACAGTAATTTTGGTTCTTGCTGGGTAAGTCTTTATGTAGTAGATAAAATATGAGCGGGAGATCTGTATGGGCATTTACAATTGCGAGCCGATAGGCGAGCAATTGTAAAGCCCATACAGATCGGACGCGAATATTTTATCGTACTTGTGAAATGAAAACAATAAATTGAATGCAAAGTATTGTTATTCGATTCCATTGTGCTTTGCATTTTAATCAGTAAAGATCTGTATCAAAAGTTAATAAATACTAATTAGATGAGCAGGAGTTTGTATCAAAAGTTAATTCTACTCTTGATTTGTATTGGGGTTTACAGAGCATTCATGTGACCTAAATAGTACCTTTGCATTGGATCTACTCCTTTTGAATTATTAATGAATTTTACAAGGATATTTATTATATGGCCATGTCTCACGTGGACTGGAAACTAGCGAGTTCACGAATTTGATTGGCTAAAATCAATATTGACCGCCGTCTAGATTTTCCCATCTAGACCGGTTGCATTTTGGGGTCGGAAAGTTACAAACGAAACAGGAACACATTGTCTCCTTTTTGTCTAAAAATACTAAATGGAAAATTAAAAAAGCTTGACAAGAATAGAACGTAAAGATATGACCAAATTTTTGCAAATTTAAGTTCAGCTCATCACCGTTCGCAAACAAAATGTCAGCGAGAACGAAGCAGAGTCATTAAGCAAATTAAGTTTACGTTTGGCCATATAATAAACATCTTATTAACCGAGCTTACTCGGTCCTATGGGAGAATCTTGACCTCGGTTGTGAGTACAGACCTCACTGCGTTCGGTCTATACTCACGACCTCGTTCAAGATTCTCCCATACTGACCTCCCGCTCGGTTAATAAGAGCTAAATATATTTTTGTATGCACTGCAAATTATGTAATTATCATGGTTGCCATTTCTAGGATTCCAATTCATTATACACTGTCGACTATGACATACAACAACAGCATAATAATGATAACAACAGGTATGATGTTTAAGCATATTTTATAATAATTTAGTATTATATAGATTTAGGAGATCCAAGTCTGCACTTTTCTATAAATTTACATTGACCAAGACAACTGAGTTGTAAAATCCATTTCTCAAACTCATTGATAATTCATCACATTAAAACAAAGGAAATCAGAACCGTAAGCGTGGTTTGGAAATGTGATCTTAACTAGCATAGATTTTTACGATTTTATTTTATTTCTTCCTCAAAGTTCGTCAAAAATGCTCCGCTGCGGACTCGTATTTTCAATTTTCTTCTCAGTGTTTGGAAATGTGATGAAACACTGTCTCTCGTGTTTGATATATTACTTAAAGCTTGTTTAGATTAAGTTACTATAATCAACAGTTTTGAAACGAAATGCATACACCTATTTTTACCATTCTTAGATGTGGTAAGATGTGCTGTATACCTGGCAGGGGTAATTTTCAGAATGCCTAACGCAAAATTCCGAACGCTGATTACACTGTTTCTTTACCATCGTTCTATAATAGTTATTAAATGGAGTCCTTTTCAACAGTTAGGGCCTGTTCACATTGTGGTGGGGGACCCCAGGAAGGTGAGGTAACCTGTCTTGGTGGCGTAACTAATCTATCAATACAATCTCTATTTTTTCTTGATTGCATTCACGTACAAGGCGGGTACCCCACCAGCCAGGCCAGGTAACCTGCTTCGATGCGGTGGGTTTTCTCCGTGTGAAAGCTTCAGAGAGGGGTAACTCCCGGGTCTGGATTATCCAATCATTGTACCAAAGCCAACCAAAGCAACATGGCTACCAACTGCTAAAAGCCTAGTTATTTCTTCCGACGATTTAATCTCCAAAACTGCCAAAACACTGAAGAAGTTGACAGTTCTAGTGACAATTTTCTAAGTGTGAAATAAGATGGTCTGGCTGATCAACTGAATCAAAATCAATCAATCAATCAATCTGAATCAATCCAAATTTTCATCAGAACAAATCCTAACCCCCCTCCCCCCGAAAGACAGGGCATGGACTCCTGAACGTGTAGAGCTTCTACTTATTAAATATCTTAAAGAATACAAAGTTGCATACGGCTCCAATAGAAAGTGTTTGGAGCAGGATTATTCGGTGATGTGCAAGAGCTTTTTAAACCTTGCCCCACAAACTGTACATCACCAGGATTGCATGTGAAGGAAAGCGTTTCTTTGCTACGGGCAAGTGAGGTACAACCAACTGTACAACATACTGTAACAACAAAGAACTCTAAACTATATAGAATAGAAAAACAATAGCTCAAAACCAAAGAAAAAAGTCACCGTTTTTTTACACCGAGGTAAACCCAAAACAAAGGATTTCTAAAAATAATGATACAAACTATTATGTTATTTATAACATAATCAAGACTAGTGTTGGTTTACTAAAATTGCTTTATCACGCTTTGCCATGCTTTGTTTTACTTTTCTACATAAGGCATAAGGGCTTCTTGTGTTTGAAATTTAATTTGTGGTAAATGAACTAAGCAGCCACAGCTTTGTCTGTTCTAAAGGTGGAGCAATATTCACTGTGCAGCTGCCATGTCTCTGGCTGATAAAGGTGTTAACAGAGGCTCTCACAAAATTAATGGTTTGACAAATGGTGAGAAATGTCCCGCTTCTAAATTGGTTAATGGAACCAGTGACCCTGGCACAAGTCACAAAGGTAAAGACAAATATTTTTAACTGTTGGTACTGATAGACGTTATTTTAGTTAAGAATTCATTATTTATGGCATAATTATCAGTTTTTTTTACTAGTATTGTTTTATTCTTGTGCTCTGTAGCGTGTATTGTGAGAATTTTGACAAAACGCTTGTGGAATTATTTCCTACAGTAATTTCACCCGTCACCATTTGATTACCCATACTTATTTTGACCTTTCAGCATCTTCAAATTTGGCAACTGAGAAAAAAGCCAAGGTATTATTAAATAGTTAGAGTAGTGAATTGATTGTGATGAAAAATAATAATGTATATTATTCTATATTTCAAGTTCATTTACTTCATTTTCAGGTCATTTGTTTGTTTATTAATTAATTTTGTTATGTTTGTTTGTTCATTCTGGAATTTGTTCATGCATCTATCCTTCCTGGCTTCCTCCCTTTCGTGCATATAATTATCTGTCTGTCTGTCTCAGTCCGTCTGCCCGTCCATCTATCCGTCCATCAATTAATCTGCCTGTCTCACTCTGTCTGTCTTCTGTCTATGTGGGCTTTATTGTCTATCCGTCTGTCTGTGGTCTTTATTGTCTGTCTGTCTCTGTCTTTCCATGGTCTTTATTGTGTCTGCCTGTGACAGTCTGTCTGTGTCTGTGTCTAACTGTCTGTCTGTCCATTGCTCCACCCATCCATTCATCCTCTCATGCATCATTCTGTTTTTCCACTCATTTGTGCATTCATTAATTTGAACATTTTTTATTAGATATTAATCTATGCATTGTGAACACTTGTTTTCGTTCACTAATAAATTGCAACGCAGCTTTCCTTGTCTTTTCTTGAAAATTACATGTAGATGCCAGGCTCAAAAGCAAAGAAAGGACAAATGTCAGCCCTGCAGATGTTTGCAGCAAAACCATCGTCAAAAACAGAGAAAAGTAACGAAAAACAACAAGATACTAAAGATGTTAAAGGTGAAGAGGTGAGCTCTAGACAGTGACCATGATCAACAAAATCCATGAAATATTAAATTTGAAAAGTTGCCAACATCAGAATAGCTTTAAACAAACATTCTTTCTCTTATCGAGGTTCAAATGCTTGGAACAAACTGTCAAATCAAATACGTGAGATAAGGGATCTTGCAAGCTTTAAATGTGCAATATCCTAGGACACATTTTACATCGCTAGGGCCCATTTCTACATTGCTTGTTTCGTATTATTATATAGTAAATTATGATTGTTATTAATTATTACTTAAATTTCCTTGATATTAATTAATATTTTAGCGCTAAGTTATACCTAGCTTATTAGTACTTTAACATTTATATCTTGTAATTTTTGGAATTTTTTTTAGCATTTATATCTTGTAATTCTTACACGGCATGTCTGAAAACCAGCTTGCTGAGCCGTTCACCATGCTTTAAATGAAGTTGATTTATTGATTGATTGAAGTCGGCTCTTGAAAGAAGCTTATGTTAATTAAGTTGTCTAAAATAGTGTTTGAATTACAAAGTTTACCAGAATAGGGAGATACAACATCTAATTCTCGTAAAGATAAAAAAGATTATTGCTTTTAAATCTCCCACGCACCGCCATTTGGATTTTATGATATCAGTGCGTTGTTCCATTGTTTCACACAAAAGAACCAGTCATTGACAACAATAAGGACAATGGAATGACATCATCAAATCCAACATGGTGGTGCACAGGAATTTTCAAGGCGATCTGTTCTGTTGTTTTTTTTTTTCTTTCTTATTATTATTATAATGATGTGTTTTATCTCCCGTCCTGTAACATTTGTAATTTAGACACTAAAGGTACAAAACTCACCTCCACCTTCCCTCCCCTCACACCCTCCCTCCCACCTTCCCTCCCCCCTCCCCACTCTTCCCATGCCTTCCTGGGCATACAATAGTTTGCTTCCTAACACTGTCGTATTTTACAAATATTTTGGTGTTTTATAAGTCAAAGGCTGGGCAAGAAAAGACAGACAGCAACAAAGCTGGAAGTATGAAATCATTCTTTGGCAAAACTACAGCAGGTAAATATAAATCTACATTAGAGGTACACCTTAAATTAATACCATGTTGTAGATGATGGCGTTCCCACTGAGCCAAGAATATGCACTATTCCCTTACTTAAACTTGCATTTACAAGGTGCTATATTGCTGGAAATAATAGGGACTTGAACTATGACTTGCCTATGAATTGTTTTATAGCATTGCCTGGGGAAATCACACTATCCATGTGCTTCATTGGATTATGATTATGGAGCATGCTTGCATGTACTGAATTTGATTGCATGGCTCTGCTACATGCAGCTGCATGCTATAATTCACCAAACACATGAGGTGTGTGGTGGCACTAAGGTTAGCGTGCTGGACTTGGCCAAGGTTCAAGGCCAAGGTTCAAGTCAAGCCAAGGTTCTAACCCTGTTCGGGGGTTACTGCAATGTGTTTTTAGGCAAGACACATAGTGACCCTCTTCACACAGGCCGCTTAATGTGACTTGTATTTCTATTCCTTGTTGTATTTCTTCTTCTCGTCTCTTAATGTGACTAGGCATAAGCTCCAACGGTATGGGCTGTTTTCCCTGATATTGTTGTGTGTACTTAACAGTCAAAAAAGCTCCTGAGAAACCAGCCACAACAGAAAATGATAAAGAAGCCATTTCAAAGAAAACTGAAACTGTGCCGAAGAAACAAAGCCAAACTGTTGAAAGTTTGAATAAGAAGAAAAGGTACATGTATATTTTTACTAAAACTAAATATTGACTAAATGAGACGCAGTAGAAGCAAATTCAAAGTCTGGTAAGATAGTTTTTTTGGATGCAAGTATCATTTTATACTGTTCATTTTGGCACATGATAGGCAAAGGAGACTTGCCAACATGCATAAAACTTTGTCAGTGACACCCCTGCGGGGGGGGGGGGGGGGAATGGCATACTCCCCTGTATGGCATACACAGGGATGTGCCACTGGATAGGATGTGGTTTTTGGCCCCTCAGCCTTATTCAGTGTAATTTCAAGCAAGTCTGTTCTGTTCAGGATATGGACCTGCCCTAGACAGGGTATGGCTGTAGGGCTGGCGTTGTCATCAGTTAACATTAGTTCATAATAATATTAGTGCTGTAGTTTTTGGTCCTTTGTCCTAAGCATGGTCTACAACTGTTTATTTAAGGTTATTATTTTTTTCGTCTTAAACAGGATGAAAATAATACCCAAGCTTGGGTCAAGTATCCTCCCCCCTCCCCCGGATCATTCGCTTAAACATAAAGAATGATACTGTTATTGATTATATTATCTGTTCTTGTAGAGAATTGTCTTCTGAGGATGAGGAGGAGGTGAGGAGTGTAATGATCAGTCTTAACAAACTGACAATGGTAGCATTCCTTTTAGCCAATCCAGTTTCTGATCTAGTGAATCCAGATTGTTTCAATTTTTATTTTAGCTGGAACAAAAATCTAAAAATAGATTACGCAACAACGCCAAGGGGCCTGGGAACCACTTTTTTTTCAAAACAAACATGGCGGGCTTAATTCGGCGTGCGACACTCGCATTTGTCTCAAATGGAACGAATATCTGAAACCAGTTTCAGTTACCAATCCGAATTCAATTCGGAGGTGGATTGTTTAGGTTGCAATCTAAGATTGGTTTCGCCATAAATGGAACGGGAAATCTAATTGTCAATCGCAAAATCTGGTTTTAGTTTGGTTAAAATAAACGCTACCAAAACAGTATATCTGAGAATTTATTTGCTTGGAATTGGAATTCCAAAATTGCCTCTTTGGTAATTCTTGTGAAATAATTCAATGCTGGGGGATAACCCAGGGATATGGACTGGCATCCCATCCAGGGGGGAGGGGGGTTGAAATACTCCTAGTCGCTTCATGCTAGGGAAACTGGGATAAGCTCCTGCCTGACGAGCCACTGAGGTTATACATAGACTTACCTTGCCCTAGGTCATGCATGTCGTACTCCTTGCTGCTGAGATAACCAGTAAATGAATAACGACACATCACATGGTAGCCTTCTACTAAGCATTTGCTTTTGTTTGTTTGTAGGAACCTCTGCCCTCAAAAATTTCAAAAGTTATCCAGTCAGATTCTACAGGTACACAAAATTATTTTGCAAACCTTTCAAATGCAACATGTCTGACTAGTAACAATTTGCTACTCAGTTGGAAGAGATTCTATAATTCATTTTTTCAAAGAAATCACAAGGAAACCAAAACTTGGTTTTACACATTTTCCAGTAGTTGGTACACCTACACCAGCAACTGTTCACCGAAATGGAGGTAGCTAGTGATGGCTATTGTCTGAGCCGGGAAGCGGCATGGTAAATAAACAACACTAGCCACCAACACTTCGGTTAATAGTTGTTTCAGTATATACTAAAACAGCGAGATAGTGTAGCTCCAAAATGATTATTTCAAGTCATTTATTCGACTCAGTTATAAACACAAGGGTCCAGGAGGCTTGCGAGTTGGTCTGAGTGTGAACAGCAAAGGGTATCCCATGATTGAACAGCCAATCAGAGCATGCCAACAATGCTATCCACTGTTTTAGTATATTTTAATTTAAACTTGCACTATCAGGCTCTAGGGAATAAACCCCACAAACTTTATAGCTGAGGTCTATTGTTTTAGGCTGAATTTTAAATTTATTATTGAATTTAGTCTGTTGGCTTGTTTCTTTTTGCTTTCATTCCTTCATAAGGTTCATTGATTGATTCATTCATGCAGCCGTTCATTTGTTCATGTTTTTGTTAATTTATTTCTTTTTTGCGACTTATTTTTATAGAGAAAAGTGTTGTAAAGGGAGACAAGAAAAAGGTACCAATACAAGCACATTTTTTATTCTCTGCTTTGTGTTTCAAATTGAAAATTAATTGCCTTCATTATTTCCAGGTGCAGAAGAAGGAAATGAAACAGACTGAAGCTCCTAAAAGGTACAATGCAATCAGCCATTTTCTAAACGAGCAGGGGACTGGATACAAATATTTAAAATCGATTGAAACGAAAAATTGAACCTAGCACGTTATAAAGATCCAAAATAATGTAAAAATATCAATATGGCACACCTTTGAAAAGTTGATATTTAAGAGAGCTTTGCATGGTTTGGAGGGACGGGCGTCTTAGTGCGTTTTAGCCAATAACACTGAAATTTAGTAAACTTGCATTATTTTGCATGCCAGGTTGAATTTTTCGTTTCAGTCGATTTTAAATATTTGTACACATTCCCCTGCTCGTTTAGAAAATGGCTGACCCTGCTCAACTGGCCCGGTCCTGCTGATCCTCTTCTGACCCCCCCCCCCCCCCCCCCCAACAAATCATCTGTAGCAAGTAGAAACGTTGTTTGGTTTTTCTTAACACATTTCTGTTTGTTCCCAGCAGTAAAGCGGAAAAGAAGAAAGCTGTAATCAATGACTCAGGTTCGTTGCAGTGCATTTGTGCCAAGTATAAATTGGTATTATGATTGACTTAATAGAAAAATTTGTATCTCCCCACCCTCACCCCCTAAAAAAGTAGTTGAAGCTCATGTAGCTAAATCTGTTGTCACTGAATCTCGACCGCATAAAAAGGACAAATCTGAAGCATTACTATCAACACACTTATCGAGTCAACACAGAATTAAGAACTTGCAAATTATGCTGCTTGAAACGTCCTATCCTTTCCGCGAGTAAATGGGAAAATTTGGAATCTTGGATGGAAAAAGGAGTTAATATACATGTTCATGTACATGCGACTATGTGTACTCATGGTACTTTTCAGTACCGAACTTCCCCAGTGAACGGATATTGTCTTGTCTAGAAATCACTGCAACGCTTATGATGACAATGGTTTTGCAGTCTAGTGGTCAACACTGGAACAAACAATTGATAGTGTTTTAGTTCATGTAAGGAAGGGGCTGTTGCTTAAAAAATACCCTGCGTAGAGGCCCTCCGCGACAACAAAATGAAAAGAGAAAAACTAAATGAAAAGGAAAGGGAGGAGTGAGAGTCTCATTCATCCCTTTTCTTTCCATTTTTTTTCGCGGAGAGCCTGGTTGCAGGCTACATATTAGTAAATTACCCTTGTGCCATGTTTCCCAATCAGTGCTGACCAACATTAACCAACAGTATTTTTGCATTTTTTGCATGTGTTTTGCTCCGGCTACAGACGAAGAACCAGAGGAGAAACCTAAGAAGAAAAGAAGACGAATGAAAGAACTTCCAAAGGAAGATAGCAGCGATGATGGTAATAAATCAAAAGCGATCAACATATGCATGTAACTAAAATAATTGAAAGCTTCCGCCGCCGACGACAACGACGACGGTGATGATGAAGACTTTGTAGATGTTGTTGTTGTTATTGTTTTTCCGTTGTTATTGTTTTTGTTCTTGTTGTTTCGGGATTTTTTGTATTTCATTTGTATTTTTTGTTTTGTCGAAAAGAGCAAGTTGACACAAATCCTGCATCAGATAAGAAGCTCCCATCCGAGCAAGATTCTTCAAGGAGCGAAAGTCCACTGCCACAACAACAGCCTCGGCAAACAGAGAATGATACGGCACGGCGAAGAAAGAGAAAAAGACAACTAAAATCCAAAACTTACATGAATGATGAGGGGTTCATGGGTAAGTTGTGCAGCAACGTATCTCTTCCATTTTACAAGGAGATTTACATTACAGCTGCTGCCGCCAAAGGATGATGATTGGACATTACGGACCCAAACTTCAATTTTGACAATTCTTTCTAAGCCTATTGAAATTTTCTTTGCTGAAATATTGCTTGCTTCAGGAGTGTAGATCGTTTTTTAATTTTGGTTATCTGTTTGTCGGTCGATCACGCAGTCTGTCTGCCTGTCTGTCTGTGTCTGTCTGTCTGTCTGTCTGTCTGCGTCTGTTTGTCTCTGTCTGTGTCTGCCTGTCTATCTGTCTGTCTTTCTGTGTCTGTCTGTGTTTGTCTGTCTGTCTATCTGTCTGTCTTTCTGTGTCTGTCTGTGTTTGTCTGTCTGCCTGTGTGTCTGTCTGTTTGTCTGTCTGTGTCTGTCTGTTTCATCCTTCTTTCATTTGTTAGTTTGCTTGTTTGTTCGATCGTTCGTTTTTTTTTTTCGCCAGTTCGTTTCATTGTTCGGTCAGTCAGTCGATCGGTCGGTCGGAAGGTCATTTGTTCGTTCGGTGTTTTTTTTTTTTTTTTTGGCTGTTTGTTTATTTTGTTTGTTTGTTGGCTTCAAAATAGCATTTCAGCAGCACTTGATTGAAGATACGTGTAGTTTTTGTTTAAAATGAGGAATTAACACTTGTCTTTACTGAGGCTGGCAACCCAGTACTGCAAATGATTTACGACTCGACCGGAATCCATAACAAAGACAACGATTATGATTTTCCTTTTCCAGTTACTGAGAAGGTTTGGGAGAGCGAATCGACCGACGCAAGTGATGAGGAACTTCAGGTAACCAAACCGCCGGTGAACGAGAAAAAGCCGTCACCAGCAAAGAAACCAAACAAGAAGACACATGCAGATATGAAAAACAAATCAGCCAAGCAAGCCTCCTTGACAAGTTTCTTCAAGAAGTCGTGAACTAACTTATTATAGTTACTGTATATACGCGAGTGAACATTCAGAGGTATATTGAGCAAAATAAATTCCACACTTTGATGCCTGGAATGCTGAAACAGGGACGGCACAATTTTAAGCGCAAGTAAACGCATGCACAAGGAAAAGCGATGTTTATTGTATACGTAATGGATTATCACTTGTTGAATAAAAGATACTTTTCTTGCTTGTATGTACTTTTCTAGCTTGAAAGCAAAGTGGCTGCCGTTTTGGCCGGTTTGCCAGTCTTGCAAACTTGTCCGTATAAAAATCGAAAAAGTTGTCAGTAATTAATTTTTAGCCGTGGTAATTCTGAGTTGGAAAGAATTGGTTTTGTCGACCGTTCGAAGTAATCTGAAAAATTAACTGCAAATTGCAATTTCAACCACAGGCTTTCCAAGCTCAAAATTCGACTCTGCATACGTGGTGTATGGAACTGCTTGTGTATACAGAGAATTGTATGGGAAAGTCACCGATCGTAAAAAAATTGTGTAAATAACTATCTAATTTGAAATAAAGTTTTCCTACCTCAAGTGTGTGGCGTACTTCTCTCCTGTGCCGATTTTGAAGCCATTCCGACGCCGTTTAGAGAAGTTATTCGAAATCGTTGTCTGTACTTATCAAAGATTTGTTTAGTCACGTCTGGCGAGCGATCGATGGAGTGGTCTGCCTTCTTTTAGAAGGAGAGACAACGATTTCGAATAACTTTACCAAGCGGCGTCAGAAAAAAAAGAATTGCAATATACCATGGCTAAGTCTTAAATAAAGACACTGAAAGGACACAATAACTAGAGAATTTTTGCGCGCTGTTCATTGGTGGAGAGCTATGGCCGATGACAGTAGAGACCTTAAAAGTGGGCAGTGAGCGTGTCTCGTGGCGACAGGTTGATGGCGACCCCTTGAAAGTGACGAACCTGTCATGCAACAACTCAAATTTTGGAACCAATCGTTTTTATTTCTGAAACAATCATGTTAGTTGTGAAAAGTCATCTGAGACGTTCAGGATGATTTCCCATACGCATTTGTCAGCTTAAAGTGGAAAAATGCGATCTTTGGCACACTGTCGCGAGTTGCCAATAATTTTCATATCAGACATATTAAAGTTGCAGCGAAACCACCCACTTAACGGCTCGTGGTTCCACTTGCGTTTTAAACATTTTAGGACGCCATTTATATTGCCAATTTGACAAATATTCCATCAACCGAGCGCACGTTGGATATGAGGTACTCGTCCCATGTTTGGGTATGGGTGTGTCGCTGGAGGTTTGAAACCCTTTAATTAGGACAAAAGTAATGTCAAACACCTGCCCCATTAAAGGGCCCTAGGCAGCCTCAGCCATTTTCGATGAATATAATAAGTTTGGTGGCTCTTTGGTTTTGGATTTTAGAATTTGATGACGTCACGTGAAAACGCTCTATACATTTCCGGGCCCGGGGGACTTTATATGGCGTTCCACTGTCGCGTTCTTTCGTTAACGGGCTTCATTTTAACTGGCTTTTGGTGCGCAAAATAAAAAAAATAGGAAGAAATGTATGGATGCCTCGTCTGTGGAAAAAGTTGAATGTGGTTTAACTTTTTCCGCAGCCGCGAGACGTTCAAACGCTTCTTCTTCTTCTTTTTTACGCACGTAAAGCCAGTTAATTCACGCCAGTTAATAATTACGCAACTTTGTATGGCGCGCGGAAGCTAGGGAGAATTCATGTACTGGACCAATGGCGACAGGAAGGTGCGAACTATTTTGGGGGCTTATTTTTGGTTCAGGGGATTATTCGCATCTCTCCTCTTCCATCATAAATCCAGAGTATCCCTCCTTGGGTTACGTGTAGTAAAGTTGTAATTGTGTCCCATTTCTAGTCATGCTGTCGTTGTAGCATTACACCACAGTCTGCGAAACAAGGGACCGACAGACAGACAGACATGTTTTATTTGGAGTCTTATACAATAAGTAGCATATCGACTATAATTTCCAAATAGCTAAAAATTACAAAAGTTTCAAAAGTTTACCCCCCAAAAATAATTCCTTATTAAAATTATACCCCCCTTCGCAATGCTAATTTTAAAACTGTAACTCCCAACCCCTCCTGACCATGCTTTAATCAATGCAAAATTCCTTGCTTCGTTCCTCACACATACATATTTTTATCCTATTTATTTAATATCTCGTTTATCTTTCCTCTCGTTTATTTTGTATTTTCTACCTTGTTTATAATACTTTTAGTTGTTTGCGCGTGAATAAAATTGTTATCATTATTTTTTATAGCTTTATATGCATGTTGGTAAGGGTACATATGGGGCACAACATGACGACTACCCAGTAAGGCTGAGGTATCTCTGAATTGCAGAGCTGGAGATTCCAACTCTTGAAATAGAAAAAATGTAGGTTTTGGGAGCGAGCTTGAACGCAAAAGGCGCGAGTTTATAGGGGGTCTGGGTGCATGCTCCCCGGACAATTTTCTACAAATGTAGGCCTCTAAGATTCCATTTGCTGCATTCTGAAAGACCTGAAAGGTAACAAAGATCGTCACAGTTGTAAAACTTTTTAGACTTCCGTTGCTGTGTCATAAAATTTAACCTCCCTTACGGCTCTTGCAAGATGAAAATATACCCTCCAAAATGGAAATAAACATGTCTGTCTGTCGGTCCACCCCCCCCCCCCCCCCCCCCAATTTCCCAGCTTTCAAGACTGAAATACATCCAATTTTCAATGCCCTATGTCGACATTATTCGCACCACCTTTTTTGTTTGGGTATTAAATGCAAGTTTTATCAATTTATTCTGTCTTGGCCGGTATTTTTTTCATTTGTAGAATACATACATTCCAGGGCGGACCCAGGAATTTTTTGTAAGGGGGTCCAAACATTGACTACAAACACGACAGAAACTTCTTTTCAGCAAACCCGTTCTCCACAAAATCAAGAGAACGCATTGTTTTTCAAAGACACAAATATCAGCAAAATAAATCCTGGAGAGGCGTGAAAGAATTGAGAAATTTGCTCAGAACTGACAACTCGCATGTTTGTGTTTTCAAATGAACTTTATTTTGCACGAAAATAGTTGGAAAACTAATTAAATGAAGGCAAGACGATGGAAGCTCGTGCTTTCGCACAACGAAACCAACCAACCAATCAGCGAAGAGTGTTAGCGCACGTGGAATGGGCGGTAAAACTTGGAGCAAGCTCCGAGTATTTTCATTCTGAACGAAATGTTTTCAGCCAGGAACTGGCAATTTCTGTCCTTTGCAAACTTTTTTGGCGAAGAAATTGACTTTAGTGACATTATTTGAAGAACCAAAGCGAACTGAGGGAAGCAGGTGAGTGAACTTGTAATGCTGAGTTGAAGTGAGTTGAAAAGCATGTTTGATCGTTTCATGTTTAAAGAAAATTCAACCTTCTCTTCACGAAAGAGATTCATTTGCAAGCAGGAGCCTTTGACCTGTATGCGACGGTTACTAGGTTTCTTTTGCTAATATTGGTTTTATTTATTATAGTTTGTTGGGAAAAATGAAAACATTTGCGCGTGTGGGCTGCTGAAGGCGACGACGACAAACTGATCCCGCAGAGCACCGAAAGAATGCTGACAATTGAAATATATTACAGGTGAACACCTTGCCATGGTCAGAAATAATTTTAATTAGTCTATGAATACATTTTTGAACAATTCTATACAACAAACTTCATTTCAAGAAACCATTCGGAAACCTGCTTTGGCGACGTTCAAACACAACTGCCATGTTTCCAAAATGTTTATACTCTTGTCACCGGTCTAACGTCTTGCATTTGCTAAGTTTGTGGAATATTTCTTTCGTTCTGTGCTGTAACCCTCATTCATTTGCTGTTTGTGGATGTTCATTTTGAACTTGTATTTTCCTCTGAGCTTTTAGAATGGATCAAAAATTAATTTCTTGTCAACCAACATGGGAGTTCCACTTTCTTATCGCAACCCCCATATAAAGGAGATGTGAGGAATCCGAACCCTTTTTGTTGGCGCCCTTTGAAAAATGAAATTCGAAGCGTTTATTTTTTTGTCAGCACTTTAAAGGGGCATTGTCACGGGGATGTTCGCCGTTTTGGGGTCAATTCTGCCCATATCGCTGCTTTGAGACTGTTAATGTGCACAAAATGCTCCATCAGACTCGCAAAGGTGAATAGGCCATTTTACAGTTATGTGAAATGTAACCGGGCCTCTGTATGAAAGCGAGTTTCAGGGTGATCTTGTCATGACAGAGACCAGAAACTATTTAGCATAACAACAAAATGATGTACATATCAAAAGCAAGAGGTTTTGTATCTATTCAAGGTCACCTTCAGCCTCAATTCCACTCAAAGGCTTGGTAACTAAGCACAGAACTGTAAAATGGCCTATTCATACGAACTGAAATTTTAGCAGGGAAAGCAGACCATAATATTTTTTGGGCGATTTTTCAGTCCTTATTGGGTGAAGGTGGTGGGGGGGGGGGTGTTGGATAAAAAATTGAATGTCCTCATTCACGGCATGCAGTGTTGTTTAGTTCTCTCATTAAAACTTGTATTATTCAGTAATTTTGATTCACTTGGACTTATATTCTATGATTAGAATCTTGGCAGGATATGCTTCAATGAAATGTTTTCTTGTTCATGATTCATTTGGCCTGTGTAGCAATATTTGGGATCCAGTCCCTCTGGGCCTCTGTCCTGTATGTACCCATCCCATGCAGAATGTCGTTATTTTTACAATGTTTTTCAGTTTTCTTCAGTTCCTGATGAGGCAAGTCCAGTCATTTCAGTACTGTGCACTTTTCTCCTGCTTGGTTCAGCTGTCCCCAGTACACCCCCTCAGTGATCCTCAGCTTCGCCCACACAAGACCTGACTTCTACCAGTTCGACTTGAATGGGGACATTGTAAGATGCAGGGGTAATGGAAGGGTGGGGAAGAGGAGTAGAACTCTTCTTTCCTCCTTCCCATTATCTACCGCTACTTATGATTTACCCAGGCAGGAAGACTGGGAACGAGTCAGTAAGAAGATTCTGATGGAAGACTGAAATACTGCTGGTTGGTGAAATTGCTTGTGGGTTGGGTGGGGAGGGTTAAATAGAGCTCTGGATGAACCTTAAATCAAATTTCGGCCAGAAGTCAAAGTGCTTCTGATTCGGCTTAACTTAAAGTAGTTAGGTTAGTTAATTGGGCCCTGGTTTGGGATGGTTCCTTCCCTTAGGTTTTTCCACTGGGTTCCTTTTCAGGCTCTTTCAGTCAAGTTTCGGCTATACTTCTGACGCAGCTCTTAATCTCCTTCGGCTTCACCACCGATTCGATTCTACTTCGATCATACTTCTGCTTCATCACCACTTCGATTCGGCATTGTTTCCGCTCATCTTTGTCTTCGGTGATACATCTACCAACTCAGTTGTGCGTATGAAATCAATTCCTGTAGATGTTTCACTCAATGATAGTGACCCTGAGCACTGTGATTGAGTGAAACAATTGAAATCAACCAAAATATTTCTAAAAATTTCCGGCAAAACCATTTTGGCACTGAAGGTTCAACCAGACATTAAAAAGTAGTAAACTGGTGAATTTAGGCCATTCAGCTGTTAGGAGGAAGGCTATTTTTTGCTACTCCTGTCTAGCTTAGTGGCTTAACCCCAGTTTGTAGCTGTCAAGGAGTAAACACTTAGGAGGGAATAAGGGTAAATGCACACATCTCAGTTAAGAACATACACATGCAGACACTAAGGCCAACTATCTCATGGCACATTTACAGTCTACAGCTATCAATGGGCTGATCCAGAAAATACCCATACCACCCCCATGGAGGGTTTTTGTTCTCCCCTCTGGAAACGTCTGAATTAAGGTGCATACTCCTGTATGGAATTTCTTCCATGGAAAGGGTATGGGTATTTTCTGAGACCACAATCTTCGTCACCATCACTGGAGAGGAGCATGGAGAGAAGTTCTGATGTGACCAGCGACCCATATAAGGTAGGACAAGTTCTACACCCTGGCACGAGGTACGTGGATTTCAAATGTACTGATTATAGAGTCAGTTGTATTGCACTGAAATGTGTCATCGCTTCCTAATCATTGCTTTCAAATGTTACAAGCCTAATTAATTAACTAACTAATTAATTTCTGATGAAATTGATCTCCAAAAATTATAGGGATATGAGCAGAAAGCCCAGATTAGAATGCATGCCACATTCCAGTGCAAAACAACATTAGGTTTCGGCATTCGGTTTCGGCTTTGGCGTTAAATGAAATTGTCAGTTCGGCTTCGATTCGGAACATAATTGGCTGCAATTTTCTGTAAAAAGGCTTGGTAGGGAGCAAGACTCGTTAACAAGCCACTGAAGATGCATATATACCGTCCAGGACACCCAAGTGTTCTAGTCGGGGTGCCAACTTTTACAGGCACATTGAACACTTGGAGTTTTTTGGGCGCCAAAATTTTTCAAACAGGAACAGAAACATCGAACGTAGCCCATTTTGGGGGCAGTCTTCAACAATAAATTTTAACAGGTCCTATCTATGCATTAACATAGAAATGATGTAAATGCTCATGAAATAAAATCAGAAAAAAGTGTCTGTGTATTCTCTTTAATTTTAAGGTATATTGTTCGTCTTATCGGGGGCACTCTACGTTTATAATTTATATTAACAAATTATACTTTTTCAAACAGTGAATTTAGGTTTGGTGGATTAATGTAGGAATGATGTAAGATTACTCTTAAAAATAAAATCATCAAAAACAGCTGTGTCTGTTATTTTTCAATTTTGAGATAACATTTAAGGTAATATTATTGTTTGCCTTGTTGGGGGCACTCTAAATTATTTTATTATTTATATTATGCTTTTTCAAACAGTGAATTTAGGTATAGTGGATTAATGTAGGAATGATGTAATATTACTCTTAAAAATAAACTCGGAAAAAAACAACTTTGTGTCTTCGTTATTTTCTTCAATGTTGAGGTAACATGCATATGTTCAGCAATGCATTTTTTTGGGCACTTGCACACATGTTGTTGCTGGGAATTTACATAGAAATAATGAAATGACTCAAAAAAGAAAAATGTGTGTCTGGTCGCTTCAGTTTGAAGGCAATATTAATTTATTTAGCATGTTATGCCAATTAAAACAGGCCCATTTTCAGGGGCACTTTTGTTATTTCCGTTTAGGTGTTGTGGATTTATGTAGAAACAATGTAAAGACTGATAAAAAATAAAATAAAAAACCCTGTGTCAGTGTTATTCTCTCTTCTATGTTAAGGTTGCATTTAGCGCGTGTTTATGTCTGTTTTGGGAGTCCTCCTGTTAATTCAGATTCAAATGTGATTGCATTTCAATTAGCCTTACTGGTCCATTTTCGGGGACCTGAGCTAATTTTTGGGAGCATGCATTGTAAGCATTTTTCTTTGCAAGTACCAGATCAAGTAAATCATTGCATTTGAAGTATTACTAACTTCATCTTTTCATGGAGTATTTGTAGGTTGAGATCATGCATAGTGTCATTGCTGTACGTTGTAAATACATCGAATGGAAGAGAGATGACAATGTGATCTATGAACAACTTTGTCCAAAAGTATATTGGGTCTTGTTTACTTGGTAAGTTGCATATTTCAAACAATGTGGCAACACATGTAAAGTTTGCCGACCAACTCCCCACAGTTGTGTGGTAATTGCCTTAAATGACCTGAACAGGACTACTGTAGACTGGTAAGTGATATTTTATGTACTGTTTAAAAAACGAGTAGCAGTGTTTTATCAGGTTTAAAACATGAGGCACAGCTGAGTGTTTTAAACCCAATAAAACACGGGCTGCACGTTTTTTGAACAGTTTCAAAAACGTTTGTGATAGATCTATCCATTTTTAGAATAATCCTCGGGTTTATTATTTTTCAGGAGAAAATGGGCTGTAAAATTTAGCCATGTCTTTATCAGATATAAAAGACACTCTTTAAACTTCATTTTCTTTTGTATTTCATTTATGAATTATTAATGAGGTTTTGAATACAATTGTTGAAAATAATAACAGTTTATTTTAAAAAGATGGCACAAAGAGGATTCCAGTTGGGGTTGCCAGATTATGAAAACTAGAAATTAGATGAGTTTCAGTTTTGTAAAAGAAAATATAATGAAAATGTGAGGTCTAACAATTAGCTGCTGATGGTGCCCATTAGCTGATGGGGTTGTCTGATTTCAATTCTAATCCATCACATGAAAGAAGAGACAACAGTAAGTATATTGGATTACGGTGACTTCTTCAGATGCATGCATGGTAAGTGTTACATTTTAAACAATGCAACACATGCAACTTTTCAGTTTAGTTTGCAGACCACCTCCCCAATGCTGGACACTCCTAGTCATGAGGTAACTGCATACAATGACCTGAACAGGATTGGAGAGGTAAACAGTATTTTATTTCAGTCTTCACTTTGTTTTGCTATTAAATAAATTTAGCTGCTGACAGGGGGCTAATTTTTACTTTGCACAATTTTTGCAAGTTGTCACAACATTTTGGGCCAGTTGTCTGTCATGAAAGAAAAATGCAGAATAAAACACCAGTTTTGATGCCAACCAGCAGCATGCAATTCCTCAAAACGTCAAATCATGAAGGCTGTACTCAGGGTTCGTATGGGTCCTGGAAAACCTGGAAAGTCCAGGAATTTTATTATGCCATTTTCCAGGACTGGAAAGTCCTTGAAAAAGATTACAGGTCCTGAAAAGTCCTGGAAGTCTGTTAAAATCAAGAAATGATTTTTTCCGAACTAACTTTATAAGAAATGCAAGGCTTACAGTTGTGAGAATTTGTATTGCGATCTTGGAATAAAAAGGGTTTAATGCCAATTTTGGAGTCCCAGAAAATTCGATATGAATCCTGGAAGAGTCCTGGAAATTTCTTGGAAATTTGTTTGTGAAAATGGGGTACGAACCCTGTGTACTGTCTGGCAGGGATGTTAAAAATAATAGCAGCTATAATATTATACACCATTTATAGTTTTCTACGCATAAGATGGCATTATTCTTGGTGGATGAGGCCAAATTTTATATTGTACACCCCTATTCATGGCATTGACATATTAAATCAGTTACAGTAACCTTGAATGACACTATCAGTACTACAGTTAGTTTGCCATGCAGATTTACAGAATGTTGACCAACAACATAAGTTATTGTCTATTGGGGATCTAAATGCCATATTTACTGAAAAGTGCACATTTTAACCAGCAGTAAAACACATTCAAAAAAATGGATCAATTGTATGTTGAGGTTCTAAAACAAAATTTAGTGGAATAAATTTTAAATTTGAAAACATGTGGCACTGATGGCAACCACTGCACCAACACTTGGCAAGTTCAATCTGCCCAGCCCTTATCATAACCTCAAACCATATACCCAATGAAATGCATTTTCAATTGTTGTTTTGTTTCTTTTTTACTGGTATGGTTTCATAATCCTTTAGGTGCCTGATTGAACTGGCAGCAGCAAATAGTGTAATGAAAGTGGTGATCAGATTGGCATGCCAGATGCAGCATCATTACAGACTCCTCAGCCAATGTCCTTGACTGTGACAGACATTGGGGGAGGTTCTATTGCAAATATCTACTGTTAACAGAACTTATTCAGTGGTTATAGATCAACTGTGTGATGGGATTCAAGCCATCGTGCTTCATGTGATCAATATTGTTGTGTGGTTCAACATCACATTCAATCACACCTGAAGAGCTTTGTTGCATAGGAGATCTACATACAGTAAACTTGCTGCTGCAATGTAGGGGCACAGGAGCCAGAGTGTGGTGTGCTTTTGTTGGGGCAGTTGGCTTGACATGACATTGGCTCCTCCATGCTGGGCAACACCAGGTGTTGAACATGGAAGAAACATATCTGTGGAGCAACCCTTTCATCTGGCTGATATTTGTTGTAATGCAGGGGAAAAGCAGTTCAGAAGGACATGAGAGCATAGTTTCATGCTGAGAGCATGAGCACTTTTATATTATGTGGGTTATTGAGTGAATTGCAGCTGCCGTTGATGAGCCGGCCTTGACACTGGTCTGTGGCTCGCAAGGGGCATCAGGGTCCTGGGAAATCAGAGTCTCTGGTGTGATGATTTGTTGCCATTCAAAAGGACATAACATTAGGTTGAGCAACAACTGGCATAATAGGTCAGCATAGCTGGATGGAGCTGCTAATGGTGTGGCATGAAGCCGCCTCGCTGTTACATTTCCAGGGCATTGCTGTCCCTTGATTGAAATAGAAGGGTGTTTGGCAGCTGAAAAGCCAAGGCTGACTGGGAGTATGTTGCATATAAAACCTGCAGGCCAATATTCAAGTCTGTCACTGACTGTAAATTGGACTCTTTGCTGGTGTGTGCGATGATCGCACACCCGTGGTGGGTATACTACCGGTATATCTGGCCTGGGTGTGGTGTCAACTCTGGGGTTGTCCTGTTGGTGTGCTTGTTTCCACTAATTGTGATGCCATTGAATGATGTTGAGTTGGATGGTTGTCAACAGGGTGATGTGTAGCTGGGGCTGTGTCTATTGCAAATTGTTGGCGGGTTCTCTTTGCCAGTTCCCAACTTTCACTCAATGCCTCCATGCAGGTGCTGAAACATCCCAGCGGTAACTTTCTTGGCGTTGGTTCCTTAAAATGTCCAGAGTTTATTATTGCTGCAATTGGGTCTCGAACAATCATTTCATTTACATAAATTAAAATTATTATTATTATTAAATGAATATTAAACAAACAAATAAACAAAAATAAATAAATAAACCATTCATTGTTAAACAGATAAACATAAACAATTAAAATAGACAGATATAAACAAACAAATAATCTTCATTTTAAAATGAAGATTGTATATATAATAAAATGGAGTATCATGTTGTGTGATCGTCCAGGTGAGAGTAATTTGGGAAAGAGTTGTTGGTTACTGACTGGTAAGAGTCAAGTGAGATGTTGACAGTTGTCAGTCATTAATATTGGAAGACTGGTCAGTTAAACTAATTGGTCAGTTTAGAGCTGTGAAGGTGGTTGTGAAAAATAACTGGTTGAAGGCAGACTAGGCTGAGGCACTTTGTAAATAGATGTCGGATTGTATCTAGCACCTGTCAATGACTTAAACATAAATGGTAGTATCAGGTAGGTGACCTTTCTCTAATGGCTGGCTGCATTGTTTCTTTCTTTCTATTTCAACTTTCCACTTGCCTCTCATTCCTTTGTATTCTGAGATATGACTTTTGTGCCCAAGAATTCTCATCCTGCTGCGACCCATACTCTCTTTAATCTTCCTGTAGGATTCTTATATCTTAGCCACACTCTTTGAAGTCCTCAGAATTTATTTGCTTGTCTCAAGTGTCCCTTTAATTCATGCTCTACCAAAATTCAACCTAAAACAATAGACATCAGCATGAGGCTCTGGGGAATAAGCTATATAGAGTTTATGGGGTTTATTCCCCAGAGCCTCGCAGTGCCTCTGCTATTTAACAGGCGATTTCTGAGTTAACTTTACCCCAGTACCTAAATGAGTTTTTGTGTGAAACCATTCATCTATATGAACATGTTTCACCTGCATGCCATTTAAGGCAAGTGATTACACATGATTGAGCACTATTCATTTTAAAACTGAGGCAAAAGGCAACTATGAAATGGCCAATTCATGTTAAATTAAGATATTTTGCATATCAATTTTATTGCTGGTATCACTGAAAGTTAATACATGTGCTAGCAGGTTTAGGGCCTATGTACAGGAGCAGCAGAACCCAATCAGGATGGGACCATTCTTCCGCCAAACCCTCACAGAGCAGTCAAAGCTAGATAGCCAGGAAAAGAACAAGCCAGGATAATTATACATTCAGAAAGCCAGCACAATCATGCATTGGACAAGCAGACTGTCAAAGGAATTGCCATCAACACAATAGGCAATCTTGTGTTGAAATGTATGAGCCAGGTGAGAAATGATCCACATAGGATACATTTTAGGAGCAATACCATACTTGGCCTGTTCCAGGCTCTCAGATAGTGGGGCACGCTATACCATACTAGTCTTAGAATTTCTTTATTGTCTAGTGTCTGTTTTATGATGCTAGTGTGGAAAGGATCTTTATAATCTAGTTCTGAGAGATTCTGAGAAATGTGAAATGAGGATTTAAGTATGACTTTCTGTCCAGATTACTGTTTCCTCAATTTTTAGGATGGGGGTGAATATAAAAGAACTGTTTTCAAGCCTGAAGAGCCAGTTGACATGATGGTAAAATAAAATGTAGTTTTATTAATTATTATTTACTTCTATTAGCATAATTTAACCTTCAAGAGTGGACTGGTACACCATTTATTTTTTACCTTCACTCCTGTGGGGAATATGACACTTAAGTAAATTGGTAACTATGGACAATGCATGGTTTGAAAGGAATTGATTGTGGCAAAAACTGATAGTCAATGATTGTTTCATATTCTAGTGCTACATAACAGAGATAGAGATGATATGCTCAGATCCAGCAGCTGTGATGTACCTCTAGTGAAGCTGAATGAGGTATACATGTGTATCCTTTCGTCATCATCATTGCACTAAAAGAATGAGTGAGCTCAGTTTGACCAGTGAGATGTACCTAAAGGATAGAGAAATAAACTGCTGGTTAGCTCTTTTTCAAAGGTTAGAAAAACAATATCGCTAAATTTTACCATTAATACATGACAGACCTTAATAGTATTGGGAAAGCCGTAGCCCTTAATTTGTTACATTAAAACATTAAAGGCCAAGTCAGTACTAAGCCAAGTAAGCTAAGGGCAGGATACCTGAATACTAGGGAGTCTAACTCTACTGTTTTGGCCCAAAACCTCCTGATTAGTGATCATTTCTGGCACTGTAATGCACTGAATGGTCTCTCTCTTGGGAGGGCTGCATTTGTTTGTGGTTTTGAAGGGCAACTTGATATGATCTCAAAATACAGGAAATTGCAGCTTAGAGAACACATAAATTTTATTTTTTTTCTGTTGGAGAACAACCTTGGACCCCATAGGGGCCTTCAGCACTTGTGATCATGGCTTAGCCACTTCCGAAATTTCCGTTCTATTTCAAAAAGTTAGGATCTCTCTGTGAACATCTCCTTTCATGTTCAAACTAAAGGCCTAGAAGGAATTTTCACACGTCATTTTGTGGTGGTGTTGTGCATGTAAACGATTACAGAGCCGTGAGAGCTAGGGAACCAGGGTGAACTCGCGTCGGTATTAAAGTCACCCTATCATGTAAACACCCCCAAATTAGGTAACATCTATTCAAATCCAATGAATGGTACAAGTCAACATTCTAGCCAAAAATACCCCATGTAGGCATAAGTCATTTTTCTTAGGGGGTTATTATTTTTCAATGATGTTTTTAGTTTTCATTCAAATCTATTTATTATAAACTCATTATTTTAACACACAAATTTGTATCTATCTTTTTTAGCTTGCTGGACTTGTGACTGTAGGTGATCAACAGCAGTCAAAGGGCAGATCAGTGGGCTCAGTCTAGTGTAATAGTCAAATGTTTTGAGGATTTCAAGACACTGTGGGAATGCCAGTATTAGATAAGTCTTTCACTGGTTAAATTAGGGCTAAATCAACAACAAATGATCACATTTATATATTAACATTAATTAATACAAAATCCACCATGGTGGATGGCTCAATTCAAGCTGGACTTGTTTTTCTTTGGATGTACCAGTTGCTGTCCTGAAGGGTGTGTGATCATCTGTTGCGAAAGGCCGATTCTTCTTTGACAATATAACAAAATTCACATAACAATATCTATAATCTTGAATGAGCACAGGAGTTTATTCAGATGTACAAGTTCTCTTAATTGTTCTCGCGGGTTCTGACAGAAATCATTGTCAGTAAGTTCAGTTTCAGTCTTAGGTCTGGCTACAAGTTTCAACTCTGTATAATTATCCTGTAATGACACTATTCTCTTTAATTAATCCAATCACATAGAGACTTGGACCACAACATCAAATGAAACTTCTAAATTAATATCTTTAGGGGACCAAGGCTATTAATAAGAAGTAATAGCCTACGTGCCATTATACAGAAACACAATCTTTCAATTGGTAAAGCTATTTTATTTCAAAATAATAGCCAATTTATTAAAAGCTATAATTTAGAAATTGTAATTTAGCTTGTGCTCATTGAAAGCTGCTGCTAGCTTTAAAGTTATTTTATTTCTCAAAATTACTTTAGAAATAAAACATCTTTTAAAGCTTTTATGTACGGAAAATAATAGCTTAAAAAGGTTATTATTTTAAAATTATGATGGCTTTATGATTAATAAAGCTCAGACATGAATTTAGAAGTTACATTTAATGTTGAATGTCTGAGTAGATATTTGATTGGATTGGTCAAGTAAGCTTTCCTGCCTGCATGAAAAGCCAGACTTGGACTTGCATGCAGAGGCTGAAACTGATTGCAGTTGACCTTGATTTCTATGCCAGAGCTTTAGAAGAAGTCAGCCTGACAAGATTACTGTATAAAATTAATGCATAGCATTGTATTCTCATTAAAATTATGCAACTAGCACTTTTAAACTTCAAACAGTTTAATCAGATTTGTAGTATTTATGAACTTGGGACACCAGGAGTTTACCTTACGTTTTTCATTTGCTTTTTAACCTGAGCTTATCCGTAACATGTAATCCTAATTAACAGTAATT
Organism: Blastomussa wellsi; assembly: GCA_947652115.1. Taxonomy (NCBI): domain Eukaryota; kingdom Metazoa; phylum Cnidaria; class Anthozoa; order Scleractinia; family Plerogyridae; genus Blastomussa; species Blastomussa wellsi. Next base: position 6,089,976 of record OX393570.1, on the reverse strand, counting down.
GCAACTAGCACTTCTCTTGTTGATGCATGGGGAACTCCAGGTGTTCCAGCTCAAGAGATGAGTTTTCATGATGATCATATAAACTTGTGAATTAATAGATTAAATTAAAAAACACTTTGTTAGAAGTTGGAATATACTACTATACTAATTTTATATATTCTAATTTTTTTTGAGGCCCTGCCAGGGGTTCCCTGTCTGTAATTGTCTTTATTTCTCTACCTTGATGTCGCTATCGAAATTTTGGTTAGATTATTTGTCATAATTTCATTCAATTTGCCGTCTGTACTTGTTGAGCCATGCCACTTGTTGGACAATTAATTATACCCTGACAGGGCCTGCCTATTATCTACTGGTAGTTACAGTTGCCAACAATAGTGGACGTCTTTGCAAATCAAAAGTTGACTTCCACTCAGGAAATGAGAGCAATTCACTATGTAACAACAGTTCTTTTTTGGACTTCCTTGGCCTGGTGGTACTCTCGCATAAACAACTGAAAATTTCAAGTACAAATTACTTACTCTGAGAGCTTGAATTACAGAAGGGCAAATCCCATATATGGAAAATTTATCTTTAGGTTAAGTAAAACTTGTAGAGTTTGTCATAGCAGTACTCAAGTTGCAAATTATAAGTTAGTTTTAAAAGATACAAGAATTTTAAATGATCTGTATGAACTGAGGATGTACCAAAAGCAATGTAGTGCAGATTCTGTGTAGAATTTCCCAATACGTTTCTTATACGAGCAGATTTCAACTGTTCAGTATATGTAGCGAGCATTTACAGAGCTCTTTTAGTCCCAGTGGGTTGCTTGCACTGATGTAGGTTCCATTAATTGTAGTTATGAAATTATGTGCAATGGTAATCATTGTAGATTTAAAACGACTAAAATCGTGCATGCATGTTTGTATTGCCTGATAAAAACACAAGAAGCGTTTGGGAGAACTTGAAATCTTTATGTTAGGGTGAATGTAATGAATGGGATTAAGGGTTGGTCTGGATGTGGGAGTTGCGATTTAGTTAACTATAAGGGGGTCATTGCTTGGGTAAGGGTTGAGGCTTTTGGTTGGAGTTGGTAAAGAAGGTTGGAAAGAAACTTGGGAGTTAGGGGCTAGAATTTGGGATGATTGGGTGGGGGTCAGGGCCTTGGTTGGTGTTGGGTTGTGAGTTTGGTTAATGATAAAGGGAGTGAGGGTTAGTGGTTGGTATTGACAGTTTGGTCAGGAAGTTGGAGGAAGAGTGGGATTTGGTGTGGGTTTAGAAGTTTGGGTTAGAGGTTAGCTTTGACAAAGGTTTTCAAGCCCTTCCAAACTTTCTCAAGTGCTTACATCAGGCCATATACATTCAAGTGAACATAACATGGCCATTTGCTACATTGCATTTCTTGTATAAAGAACAGTGCAAAGTTTTTGATGTGAATATTGACAAGTCACAACTTTAAGTTTGTATAAATAGTATAATTCTAATTGATGTGAAAGATGTTGAATAGTCTGGTGATGTGCAGTAAAATCTACTGCTACACATGACTATATATATATATCTCAAGATATATATGTACTGGTAAACATAATAGAAGAATTAATTTTTACATGGATAAAGACTACTGTAATACTGATTTCTCTAAATCAATTTCTTTTATAATAATTTTATCTAAGCAATTTGTTTTCCTTGGAGGCTGGCTTAAGAACTTTTACTCCACGATATTGTATAGCTATTAAAGAAATGAGATTATTATAATGAGCCCAATTATGGACACATTTTGATTGGTTCCTATCTATTAAAGAACTAAGTCTTGAAAATGCACTGGTGATTGTTTAATTTGTCTCAATGTATGGGGAAGACATCAGTGACGTCACCCACTGTTACTAATGCGCCAACCAGAAATCTATTAGCTGGTCAAACAAAGAGCTCTTCTGTTAAACTTTTGGAAATTTAAATAACAAAAACAATGTTTGCATACAAATATCTTCCCTGTGTTACTGGTACATACAACAGATTCCACGTTGTCCTGTGTCTGTTCAGTAAAAGATAACAGAAGACGTCAAAATGCGGCACTAACATCAGTGATCCACACTGCCATCTCCTTGAGTGCCATTTTTTTGTGACCACATTTTGATGTCTTGTGTGATTTATTGCTGATTGAAGTGCAGGTGCAGGGTATTTCATTGATATTGATGCATTTCAGATGGTAAATGTTAAAATAAGGCAGGAATGATATTTTTGTTGTCATGATCAGTTTTGTACACTTGGAGGGATTTAGGGGATTCCCAGACACAACTTGCATGCATTTTCACCCTGTAAAAATAAATAGACTGTTACTGATAATTTGCTGTTAGCTCAATATTTGATGCACTTGTCTTTGGTACGTCTCGATCATACAGGCCAGTAGGCAGCTTTTGTTTGGAGGCGGGAGATGGACCGAACAAGTGCCAGAGGCGTGAGCCTGCTTGATGTTTATTGTCACCACTTGAAAGAAATCCTACAAATATATCTATTCACAAGTTTCCAGCCATCCTCGGAGACCCAGGGGCATTTGCAAGAAGACAAGAGTGCCCCTGGGCTGTTAAACTTAAATGACCAGTTCCATGACCCACTTGAATGCTTGCGAACATTCGAGTGGTTGTGGAACCAGAGGGGCCAAAGCATACTATAAGAGTTTGTATCCGATGAGACCGTTCAAATGAAAATCGTGCGTATGGCTTTCAAAGGCTCTAGAAAGACTAAATGAGCTACAGGCAAGGTTTTAAACTTTTTTTCAGCTTTTCCACACGAACTCGTGTACTACTGTTTGCTCACCCGTGGTGAAACTAGTTAAGTGTAGCAGCACTGTGGCCAATCAGACGCGAGCATTCGAATGGGTTGTGGTACTATTAACTTGAGTGTAGCAGCTCAGGGGCACTCTTGCGACTTCTTGTAAACTTTCGTCCCTGGGTCTCCGGGGATGGTTTCCAGCTAGATAAATAGTATCCTTTGTGTTCAAATGAAATACAACATGTTCAATTTTCGAGACTTCCACCGTACATGACATCACGATGGCATCTGTGACTAAGCTGTCCTGCTCTAAAAAAAGGTTTTTGCTCAATTTTTTGCAGTTTAAACAATTCGAGAATTAGGACTGAGCCCTATAAATTTGTGAGAAATGCTTCGGCAAATAACTCAAATGGTGTACTGCACAGTTTATATCTGTTAGCATTTTATAACATTTGAATTTATCAGCTTTTTTAATTGCATGGTTTGGAGTTTATTTTTTGATGGCGTGACAGTGGAAACAGCTGTACCTAGACCCAACCTTTAAGGATGTTTCCAACAGTATACTCTGGTATACTGTTGCTATAGTAATCTGCTATTCCAAAAAGAGAACCAATAATTAGTTTTTGACGTTAAAGTAGGTGCTTGGAACTACACTGCCAATCTTTGGAGATGCAACTCGTTTCTTTAGGTCTTTTTCAGCTTTTTCAGTCACCTTGGTTGTCTTGGCAGTTGTCTTGTTGAATGACATTACATATAAAATAGACAAACCTGATTGTAAGCTAAAGCTTCGTGACTTTGGTCTACGGTGTTTCGCATAGTCAAGTCCATGTAATAGATCCGAAGGTAAACCGATCCGAAACCTCAAAACCCTGGCCTACAAGTTGGCCGCCATATTGGAAAGCTGATAAACCCTGGGTACAAGTACCCATGCTGCGCCCTGGCTTTGCCCTTTATGGCGACACAAACATGTTATGTCGAAGAATCGTCTATCACAGTAGTCCAGGAGTGGATAAAGCACCAATACGTTGTATCTGTCCGTAGATCCGTACATGAAATGTCGAATGAACGATCGAAGACACGAGAGAGGCGACACGGGGAGGTGGGGGACGTCCATAAGAACAGGGCCGGTGGAGCGGATTTTCGAGTGGGGGCAGACTCATACCCAGTCACTATTTATGGGTTCAGGGAATGAGAGAGCATTGGAGTGGGGGGCTAATGCGAACGCGGTAGCGTGAGCTAACTAGGGTGACCCGAGGGAATGCTTCCCCTAGAAAATTTGAAATGAAAGTCTTCTGAAATGGCAGAAATGGATCCAAAACTGCCAAAAGTGAACTTGATATTTAATTCTTATAAAACAGAGTAACAAACCCAACAGACGGATTCTGTGAAGGTGCCAAAGTAGCTTTTTCGATTGCCATTGAGAGGTGCCAGAAAACCCTCGAAAAACTAAATTGGATTGAAACGGACAAATCAGAATAAGGCTGCGTTTCCTAAGAGGTCCGCATATTTGACATAAAGTAATGTACTTATTTTTATAAAAGAGGGGGTAAGATTCTAAAGAAACTGTGGTGTTGCGTCGGTGGGAAGTATAACAATATAATTTGGTTTTATCAACTGGGTTGATAATGTCAATTGGCCACCGTAAAGAGATTCAAGAGCTGACGTTTCAAGCGTTAGCCCTTCGTCGGAGCGAATCAAGGAATTGTGCGTCGTGTGTCTTTGTAGCTGCTGAGTGGCTCACCACCCTCTTTAATCACTCGCTCGGTGTAATTGCAAAATTATCGTAAATTATTTGGCATACATAAACTAGCTTTAAGGCGTCCAGTTATTAAAAGATACAATCAAAACAAGTTTACATTTTTTTTCCAGATCTAGTGAAGTATGGTCTTCAATGTACAGAAGAAAGTGACTGTCGAATAGGAAAGATTTCCTTTTCGAAGAAAATTCTTCTTCATCAGCAACCTGTGCCTATTCCGACCGAAAACGACGATACAATGAACACAGAAGGTAATCGCATTCGAAAACTTATTATTAATTACTAATTCAGTAAATTGTTCACATTCACTTTAATTTTGTGATCCTGAAACAGGGCATGTGCCACATGCACATTCACAAAATATATGTCTCACTACAATCTGTGTAGCTGATACCCAAGTATGTTTTAAATTTTAAGATTATCATTACAGAAAGTTTTCCTTTCTTATAATACTAATCAGCTAACTCATGCCATGCTCGTATAGTTTAAAAATCCTTAAGTTATTATTCTTCCTAGCTTATTAAAATCAAAGATGGCTGCTGTTTCAAACATGCACAAAACAGACTCGTGTAAACTATTGTTGAACCTCTGAGACTCTCTTTAATATACCCGTATACTAATTAGAAACAGTTGAAATTTAGTAGATAAAAATCGATGTATAAAAAGAGGTGAAATTTCAAGGGGTGCCTCATTATCACAGAGATAAATATTGAGTTTAGCGATTCGCATGCATTCGATTGTCTCCTGTAGCTAGCCATGCCAACCGATTCCCTTAGTAAAGTATGAGAGATGTATTTAACGCCTTTTTGCCTGCTTTGTTGCCCACAGAACTGAAATATCCTGTACAGTGTACTGAAAAGACGACTAAACCTGTCCAGTATCACAGAGAAAGTTCCAGAATGCTATGCGTTAGTAACTTGTGGATTAAAATCTAGAGTTTGAACTCAATTCACAGTTCCGATTACAGTGTCTAGACTATTGTGTGAGACCATTACCCGATTCACACCGAAGCTTAAACACGTTTAAAAGCCGTTTAGTTAAACACGGTTTAAAATTGTTTTGTTCATCTACCAACTGATGATTGTTGACTTCAAATTTGGCACAATGAAAGAACACATTAGAACTTACTTGAATCCTATGCAAAATTCAGTCTTTCAGTCTTCTGTTGTTTATTTTCATTTTGTCTAACCTATTAACTAAACAAGTTTTGTATGTGTGAATGGGGTATAAAATTATCTTTTCGATGTACAACCATTTCAAAACAGATTTTAACTTGATGCAAAGCTATTATCAAACGAAAACTTACCCACTTTGGAGTCAAAGAGTTGCATGGGGGAAACAATTTAATTCACTTCTTTTTCACTGATACGACAGAAAATTAAAATACAGTAATCTTTCATTTGCTTTGTAGTCCGGAAGCGAAAGAAATTCGTTTAATAAATTTGGAGCTATAAATTTGAAACTGCATTTTTCCCCATTATTATTACCATGATTAAGGAGAACTTTCTTATATATATTTCGCTGTACATGGGGTGTATAGATCTCGTGTTTAATATACTGTTTTTTCGAAACGAAAATGGCTAGAAGCCAAAGATTTATTTAAGCACAGGCCACACGCAGACTGAAGCGCCAATCTATATAGTTATATGAAACAATGGCAGCTAACAATTAAAGAAAAAGATAATTAAATGGTTGGCACAGCATGACAAAACACACCGATGAGAATTAAGAACATTTGTATTTGAATTTGGAAATGTATCTTCACAAAAATAGTAGTTAATCAGTTTTGGATTTGTAATTATCACACAGTTGAAACCGCAGTCAGCCAGCCATTATGTGAAATTGCGGTTACATTTTCACATTGTTCAGATATTTCTTCAGCGTCAGGAAGGCTTACGAACAGCCACACCTTTGTTATTGTTTACATGCGAAAGTTTCAATATTATATTTTATCCGGAGCTTGTCAAAACAAAGATATTGCTGAGAAACTTGCTAAAAAGTAATTTAAGAACTTCCAGAAACATTATGTACAGCAATGCAATAAGACTTCGCCATACAATTTCCATAATTTCGACCCTTTAAGCTGACAAGGACGTATTAGTTTCGCACATGGTGGAGTCAAAAACTGTTTTACAATTCTAAATGTATGGGAAACAATATCGAAGCCATGCTAGCGCTATATATTGCCGTACAACAAAACTGGCTTATCTTCATCGCCGCGGACAAAATAAGCTTAAAATGATTTAGGGAATGACAGTTCTACTTACTTTCGAATTCTTCCCTTGCTGTTGAATCTGCTAGATGAAATCCTTCAAGAGAGGATAAAGGCTCTAGTTCTATTGCTGTAAATGTTCAGCTTTAAAACTCAACATCATTCCGAGTTCGGTTTCAATTTTCACTCGGTTCTTCGTCTTTTTCGAATTGATTGGATAAATAAAAACCATTCTTGCTCAGATCAATAGCTTAAGACAAGTCAAAAGCAAGCAAGCCCGTAATTTCTGAATTAAAACTGAGCTGGTCGCACCATAATCTAAACAGCACAGTAACACATACAGATCTACGTACACTACTAAGAAGCGCGCTGTCCTGAACCACAACAGATCGATGACGCTTCCCAACGTGCATGAACCACGAGGTACGGTTTAAAGTTCAAGTACACAGTTTGTTTGTTTTTCGTCTTAAAATATATCCCACTTTTTAACCTGCTTGAGATGCATATAGATGCATATTTAATGAATGTTTCGTTGGGGAAGATTGAAAATGAGATTAAGTAGTACTCTCATGCACGTTTGTCAAAGCTGTAAATCTTTTTCCATCTCGTACGAAAGAATGCGAGCGTAGGCTCTTCTAAGTTGTGTGCGTCCAAAGGAAGCTTTGTTTGTTTCCCAATATTAATAGTAAAACTCAAAAGTTGGTCCAAAACACAAACGAGTTAATATGTAAAAATGCATTCTACTTTGCAAAATAGATATTTATAAAGAGCAGAAAATGATATTCAGTTTAAAAGAAAAAATGAAATCTTCATTCCTCCTAAGTTAAAAGACATATCCTAAACATTTACATTCGTGATTAAGTCCAATAACAAATACGTAACGTCAAAAAAGGCTAAAGGTTTTATTTAAAAATGAGCCTATTTGACACCCCTCTGTAACAGACCTACTGGAATCTTTATCCTCACTGGGTTTTCGGGAAAAAGTCACCGGGTTGTCTAATTTCCCACTGGGTCCGCTCGTTTTCTGTTTTATTTTGCTTATTTCTTATTATTTTTTGCAAACAAAATACGCTGGGTCACACCGCACAGTCACTGGGTAAAATCAAAATATTCACTGGGTACTGGGGAGACTAAATTTCTGCTGGGTAGGGGAAAATAATCCACTGGGTAGGGTTTCAGTGGGTCTGTTACAGAGGGGTGTTATTTGTAAATAGATTCTTAAATCTATCGTTTCGGGCGGTCTATAGGCTGTTACTTTGTTTCTTCAGTTCTTCTTCAGAATAATCTTACTAAACAGGCAAGCGGTATCAACTAATCGCACCTTGAAAAGCTTCCTATCTGCCTATTCTAAAGGGTCTCGAATGTCCATTCTGTTTGATATGTATATCCTTAGTATCCACCTTAGACTTTCTAAAAGTCGTTCGCATCTCGTTTCCGGTTTGACAGTAGCGTTAGTATCAACTATCGGAAGTCACACGGAAGGTATCAATTTTGTCATCTTTTTCTTAGCTAGTCATAATTGCCTCGCTTTATTTTGTATTTTTTAAATGTTTTGTAACCGATATAACCGTCACTTCTGAAAATGTATCTTGAAGTAAAGTTTATTAGACCATCCGTTGTCTATTGATAATGTTTGTAACCGCCGTTTGCTTTCTTTTCCTTCTCAAGTTGAAATGGCCGAAGAACTTACTGTACGTCTTGTACGTCTTGTTTACAACCTTAATCCAAGAGAATAAAACTTTTACTCCTTCAATGAAGTAGTTTATTCAGGATACAGTTCGATGGGATGCAATCATCACACATGGTGAAATCTCATTTACAAATGATCCATTCTTTTCTCCTCGATCTTTCCCGAACAAAGGCTTGATAACGAAAGAATTGT
>OX393570.1:6043457-6078457 GCA_947652115.1 Blastomussa wellsi | reverse complement strand
TATTTGAATTTGGAAATGTATCTTCACAAAAATAGTAGTTAATCAGTTTTGGATTTGTAATTATCACACAGTTGAAACCGCAGTCAGCCAGTCATTATGTGAAATTGCGGTTACATTTTCACATTGTTCAGATATTTCTTCAGCGTCAGGAAGGCTTACGAACAGCCACACCTTTGTTATTGTTTACATGCGAAAGTTTCAATATTATATTTTATCCGGAGCGTGTCAAAACAAAGATATTGCTGAGAAACTTGCTAAAAAGTAATTTAAGAACTTCCAGAAACATTATGTACAGCAATGCAATAAGACTTCGCCATACAATTTCCATAATTTCGACCCTTTAAGCTGACAAGGACGTATTAGTTTCGCGCATGGTGGAGTCAAAAACTGTTTTACAATTCTAAATGTATGGGAAACAATATCGAAGCCATGCTAGCGCTATATATTGCCGTACAACAAAACTGGCTTATCTTCATCGCCGCGGACAAAATAAGCTTAAAATGATTCAGGGAATGACAGTTCTACTTACTTTCGAATTCTTCCCTTGCTGTTGAATCTGCTAGATGAAATCCTTCAAGAGAGGATAAAGGCTCTAGTTCTATTGCTGTAAATGTTCAGCTTTAAAACTCAACATCATTCCGAGTTCGGTTTCAATTTTCACTCGGTTCTTCGTCTTTTTCGAATTGATTGGATAAATAAAAACCATTCTTGCTCAGATCAATAGCTTAAGACAAGACAAAAGCAAGCAAGCCCGTAATATCTGAATTAAAACTGAGCTGGTCGCACCATAATCTAAACAGCACAGTAACACATACAGATCTACGTACACTACTAAGAAGCGCGCTGTCCTGAACCACAACAGATCGATGACGCTTCCCAACGTGCATGAACCACGAGGTACGGTTTAAAGTTCAAGTACACAGTTTGTTTGTTTTTCGTCTTAAAATATATCCCACTTTTTAACCTGCTTGAGATGCATATAGATGCATATTTAATGAATGTTTCGTTGGGGAAGATTGAAAACGAGATTAAGTAGTACTCTCATGCACGTTTGTCAAAGCTGTAAATCTTTTTCCATCTCGTACGAAAGAATGCGAGCGTAGGCTCTTCTAAGTTGTGTGCGTCCAAAGGAAGCTTTGTTTGTTTCCCAATATTAATAGTAAAACTCAAAAGTTGGTCCAAAACACAAACGAGTTAATATGTAAAAATGCATTCTACTTTGCAAAATAGATATTTATAAAGAGCAGAAAATGATATTCAGTTTAAAAGAAAAAATGAAATCTTCATTCCTCCTAAGTTAAAAGACATATCCTAAACATTTACATTCGTGATTAAGTCCAATAACAAATACGTAACGTCAAAAAAGGCTAAAGGTTTTATTTAAAAATGAGCCTATTTGACACCCCTCTGTAACAGACCTACTGGAATCTTTATCCTCACTGGGTTTTCGGGAAAAAGTCACCGGGTTGTCTAATTTCCCACTGGGTCCGCTCGTTTTCTGTTTTATTTTGCTTATTTCTTATTATTTTTTGCAAACAAAATACGCTGGGTCACACCGCACAGTCACTGGGTAAAATCAAAATATTCACTGGGTACTGGGGAGACTAAATTTCTGCTGGGTAGGGGAAAATAATCCACTGGGTAGGGTTTCAGTGGGTCTGTTACAGAGGGGTGTTATTTGTAAATAGATTCTTAAATCTATCGTTTCGGGCGGTCTATAGGCTGTTACTTTGTTTCTTCAGTTCTTCTTCAGAATAATCTTACTAAACAGGCAAGCGGTATCAACTAATCGCACCTTGAAAAGCTTCCTATCTGCCTATTCTAAAGGGTCTCGAATGTCCATTCTGTTTGATATGTATATCCTTAGTATCCACCTTAGACTTTCTAAAAGTCGTTCGCATCTCGTTTCCGGTTTGACAGTAGCGTTAGTATCAACTATCGGAAGTCACACGGAAGGTATCAATTTTGTCATCTTTTTCTTAGCTAGTCATAATTGCCTCGCTTTATTTTGTATTTTTTAAATGTTTTGTAACCGATATAACCGTCACTTCTGAAAATGTATCTTGAAGTAAAGTTTATTAGACCATCCGTTGTCTATTGATAATGTTTGTAACCGCCGTTTGCTTTCTTTTCCTTCTCAAGTTGAAATGGCCGAAGAACTTACTGTACGTCTTGTACGTCTTGTTTACAACCTTAATCCAAGAGAATAAAACTTTTACTCCTTCAATGAAGTAGTTTATTCAGGATACAGTTCGATGGGATGCAATCATCACACATGGTGAAATCTCATTTACAAATGATCCATTCTTTTCTCCTCGATCTTTCCCGAACAAAGGCTTGATAACGAAAGAATTGTTTCTAGACTTGGGTTTATATTGACAATCTATTGTGGGGTCAAGCTGTTTATACACTACATATCTTGTTCTGTCCCCAGACCTCACTCCGTTTTTAATTGCGACTGGGATGGGTGGCCAGCACCCGAGCTGTTCTTTTTGGTCACCACAATTCGCCAGACGAAGCATAATATAAACGCAAATGACACGTAATCCAAGTCAACGTGCTGTGATGGACCCATCGGTACATAGCTTGCAATTGTATTCTCGTTTTACGTTATTTTTTAGGGAAATATTGTAGCGTGTGGGTCGCTTATCCTGAGTGGTGGCTGTTGTTCTTCTCTTCGAAGGCAAAGGCTTTTCTGCAGTTGAATAAGCATGGGCGGATTCCAACTGAGCATGATAACCCTGCGAGCACAGGAGGTAAAGACATGCACTGCATACTCAAAGCTATCAAACGTTAACATACCATCCTAAGTCAAAAAATTTACTTTCAGTTTTGCACCTAAGTGGTATCGAAGTGAATGAACAGTCAGTGCTCCAACATTTCATATATCAAGCAGAAAATTGAGATATTCTGAACTGCCCTACAGTTGCACATGTATAAATTTCTTGTAGCTGTTCTGAGATGTTCTTGTTAACTGCCGAATAACCAAAGTTAAAACTTCAACTTCAACTGATCTTGAGAAACAGGTAGTGTGGGACAACGAGCATTAGATACGATCGCATGGTCCGAAATAATGCTCCCCAATAGACACACACTGAGCGAAGCTGTGTAAATAATTGTCAATAAAAATATTCACTCTGAATAAACAACGCACTGTTAAAAATGCTACATTGTTTTAGCATTCAAAGGATATATTCAGCTTAGAATTGTGTTCAGCCATCAGTAATTGCAGTACGTGTAGCTAAAATGTCTAAAATTAATTATGTCACAAAATGCAAGTCCGTTTTCCGCGATCATGCGATGCGGTAATTCGGCATGTAATAACGGACATAACTATTCTTGCCGAAAGAGTCGAAAGGCAGTAGCCTTATGAATGGCCTAAATCTAAGAACAAACACCACACTCCCAATAATTGCAGTTAACAGTTTATCAAAAGCGTATTGTTCCTGCCTCGTTCGACTAACACGTGCTTCAGTTTACATTGTGTATACGGTGTTGAAATCTTTCCCTTTTTTAAATCAAAGATGGTGGGTTATGAAGCTTCATAAAAAAACTAATACTGTGTAATTCCCAGTTAATGCAGAGACTCTAATTGTCTTTTGTATTCCGTCCTTTATTAATAAAAATTCGCTTCATCAACTACCTGCAACATCCCTAAATTAAACTCACAACAGTTTTAATTTGTAGCTACTGACTGGCTCACCACCCTCTTTAATCACTCGCTCGCTGTAATTGCAAAGTTATAGTAAATTATTTCGCATACATAAACTAGCTTTAAGGCGTCCAGTTATTGAAAGATACAATCAAAACAAGTTTACATTTTTTTCCAGATCTAGTGAAGTATGGTATTCAATGTACGGAAGAAAGTGACTGTCGAATAGGAAAGATTTCCTTTTCGAAGAAAATTCTGCCTCATCAGCAAGCTGTGCCTATTCCGACTGAAAACGACGATACAATGAGCACAGAAGGTAATCGCATTCGAAAACTCACGATCTAGGACTAATTGTTTACATTCACTTTAACTTTGGGATCTTAAAACAGTTGGATTTGTCCAAGTGCCACATTCACTATAATTTTTGATGTCTTCGGTATTGCAACATATATTGCAATCTGTGTAGCTGATACTCAAGGATGTTTTATAATTTAAGTTTATCATTACAGAATGTTTTCCTTTCTTATAATACTCATCAGGTAACTCATGCCATGCTCGTATGTTTTAAAAATCCTTAAGTTATTAATCTTCCTTATTTACAGTGATCAGTCTGAAAATCAAAGATCGCTGCTGCTTTGAACATGCACAAACAGTCTCGTCTAGACTATTGTTGAGAGTCTCTTTAATACGTCGTTAATTAGAAACAGTTGAAATATAGTATAGAAAAATCGAAGAGGTCAATTGCAAGGGGTGCTTTATTATCACAGAGATAAAAATCGAGTTTAGCGATTCGCATGCATTCGAGTGTCTCCTGTAGCTGACCATGCCAACCGATTCCCTTTTCTGGAGTCTTGAATTCATTTGTATATATTGGTCCACTCTGTTGCTAGTCAAATTTTTTAAGGGTGAAACTCAGTATGAGAGGTGAATTAAATGCCTGTTTATCTCTGTTGGTTTTCACAGAACTGAAATATTCTGTACAGTGTACAAAAGACAACTAAACCGGCTTGCCCAGTACCAGTAGCAGGGAAAGTTCCAGAGTGCTGTGCGTTAGTAACTTGTTGAGATTTCGTTTGATAATATTCATAGCTTTGCATCAAGTTAAACTCTGTTCTGAAATATGGTTGTACATATCGAAGAGATAATTACAGAGTCCCTTTAGTTTAGCCAGTTTCACACAGTTTAAATAAATACTGGACATTGTAAACGAATCTGTGAATTGAGTTCAAAATCTTCCACGCTTTGTAGTAAAAAGAGTTTGAGAAAACAATGAAATTCCCGTCTTCTTCGCTGAGATGACAGAGAATTTAAATTGAAACACATCTTTCGTTTGTTTGGTAGTCTGGAGGCGAAAGCAATTCGTTAAATAAACTTGGAGTTATAAATTTGGAACCATAATTTTTATCATTATTTTTCCCATGATTACAGAGAGTTCTTTTAAGGGTTTATGGTGAACTTTCTTGTATATATTCCATTGCACATGCGACGTATAGATTTCATGGTTTTGAAATTTACTGTTGTTTCCAAACGAAAATGGCTTGAAACCAAAAATGTAAGAACACGCACAGACCACACGCAGATCTGGTATTTATAGATTGAAGCACAGCTAAAAGTTAAAGAAAACAAATAAATCGACTAGCGGGGCATAACAACGCACACCGATGGGAATTAGAGCACATTTGTATTTGAATTTGGAAATGTATTATCTCAACAAAAAGAGTAGTTTATCAGTTTTGGATTTGAAATTATCACACAGTTGAAACCTCAGACAGTCAAACCTTTCTAGAATCCACATTAAAAAGCGGTATGACTTCTTGAGCACATTTTTGTAGCTCCCGAAAGACTTTGGCTATCAACCCCAGAAAGTCTGAAAAAAGAAGTATATAGCACATGAGCTTTTTGGACCATTATTTTCAGAATCGTCTCAAGTCTAAATTTGGTGATACATTTTCACATTATTCAGATATTTCTTCAGCGTGGTAGGAAGGCTTAAGACATATCACGGTTTCGATGACCTAAGCTGACAAGGACAAGGACATATTAGTTTCGCACATAGTGGAGTCAGAAACTGTTTTACAGCTATAAATTTAATATATATTGAATGGAAAACAATAACGAATCCACGCCAGCGCTACATGTTGCCGCACGACAAACCAGCTTTTATAGGTCTCAACACATCGCAAATATCCCACGCTTCAAAATTAATATTATGGCCTATTCAAACAGCTTAACATTGCCTCTGACAAAATAAATAAGCTTACAAATGATTCAAGGAATGACATTTCTACTTACTTTCGATCTCTGCTCTTGCTGTTGAACCTGCTAAATAAATTTTGGCAATTGCTTCCCTTATTTTTCTTTAAATGTTTCAGTTTTAGATCTCAACATCATTTCGAGTTCGGTTTCCAGTTTCACTCGCTCTTCGTCGTGTTCGAATTGATTGAACAAACAAAAACCATTCTTGTTTAGATGAATAGCTTCAAACGCGTCAAAAGCAAGCAAGCCCGTAATGCATAAAAAGCCAATCTAAACAGAACAGTAGCACAGTACATAGGTGTACGCTACTATAAAGACCGAAAGTGAAAACGCGCTCCCCTGAACCACAGGAGATCGAAGCCCCAACTGTGCATGAATCACGAGGTACTGGTTTAAAGTTTAAGTATACAGTTTGTTTTCCCCTTTGAAGTAGCTACGTCACGATATTTTGAGTTATTTCTTCGACAACCTAAATTTTTTTTTTACTTGATTGACCCATCCCACATAGGGCTTTTCAGGGCCAATTTACATAGCTAATCAGGGTGAGATCGGACGTCAGCATGTAAAGGCGCTCATAGCAGCCGCTATCAGTCCATTCATGATCTCACCCGAACCCAAACCAGCAGAGCAGACCACAACACCGGGAACTCCACGCCCTACTCTTTGCGATAAGTGTGTGGGTTCTTTAACGTCCCCTGCTGACCTGTAACATTAAAGATGCAGGAGACGGGACCTACGGTTTATCGTCCTTATCCGAGAAGACTAGAACATCTAACCATTTGCAGATTTTAGTTACAAAGGCAGCACGTTCTCCTCAGTTATTTTAAGACCCTGAGTCGAGACTCTGAGTCGAGACTTGAACCCGAGACCTCCCGCACGGTAGTCCGGCGCTCTACCAACTGAGCTAACCGGTCGGCGGTTAAAATTACCCTTAAAACTTATGAAACCTAAAAATAATAGTTTGCTAACGGATTGGAAATGACGAATTTGAAAAATGTAGGCTAAATTATTCAAAGTGCAAGAAAGATGGCGTAGCTCCTTTGAAAGGGAAAGGGAAACCACGACGGCAACGTATACGAGAACGTCGCTAAACAAAATATTCAATGAGCAGTACAATTTGTTTGTACATTTCTTTGCCGTCCTCTGCAAAACAACAACGTGAAATGGCCAAATTCTGAGTACTTTGGAGAACGTGAGCCTCGACGGCTAAATTTCCGTTTTTCGATCCGTTTGAAAATAAACCGGTGCTTATATGCACCCCTCCGTAACAGACCCACTGTAACCCTACCCAGTGGATTAGTTTCCCCTACCCAGCGGAAATTTAGTCTCCCCAGTACCCAGTGAATATTTTGATTTTTCCCAGTGACTGTGCGGTTTGACCCAGAGTATTTTGTTTGTGTGTAACTACAAGTTTCATATTTTAGCAGATCTATGTTGAAGTCTCCCATGATATAGATATTTAGATTTTGACGGCATTGGCGTTCAAGAAAATCTGACAAGTAGTCTAGAAACTCATTAGCGTTATTGTGTTGCCTATAAGTAACACCACATACAGATTTCTTATTGTTAGTCAGATGAAGTTCAATCCAAAGGGCTTGATAGCAAGAATCTGAGACTCGTTCGAGGACGCGGTATCTGCAGTTCCGGTCAATGAAAGCAATATACGGAAGTTAATAATGTTGTGTCTGAGGCTGAGACGACCTTGTGCGGGTTGCCACAAGGCTCAGTCCTCGGGCCACTCTTGTTCCTTCTGTACATTAATGATATTTACAAATCCTCGTCGTTATTTGCCTTCTATCTATTTGCTGACGATACCAGTATAATACTTGCAAATAACAACTTAAAGGAACTCGAGTCTCTTGTTAATCGATATATATCGCGAGCTTGGCAACGTCAACGAATGGCTTAAGGCCAACAAACTGTCTCTGAACATAAAAAAATCAAACTTTGTAATCTTTCGTCCCCGGCAAAAGAATATGTCTTTCATACCAAGGATTAGAATTTTTGACCCCCTGACTAATACCTACGCAAACCTTGAAATGAAAGACTATGCAAAATATCTTGGCTTAATGATTAATTCAAATCTTTCATGGAAATATCACATAGAACCTATCTGCCACAAAATCAGCAAGTCAATAGGAATTATAGCCAAGATTCGACATTACGTCCCGCGTCGTGTTTTACTTTCAATTTACAACTCACTAATCGTCCCTTACTTAACCTATGGTGTTTGTGCTTGGGGAAATTGTGCCTTGACATTTCAAAGAAAGATCTTAAATTTACAAAAACGGGCCTTACGTCTTATTTATTTCAGTAAGTCTAAAGAACACACCGTACCCTTCTTTCTCAAATCGAATTGCCTTCCCCTACCTGCCCAATTTTTCAGAGATTGTAGCTATTTATTGTATGATATCAACAGACAGACAGCACCAGTTAGTATACTCAATCAGTTCGTTAAAACAAGTCAGATTCATAACTACAGAACAAGATCTGTCTCTAGCGAGTCGTTTTACGTTAAGTTTTCTAGAACCGATAAAATGTACGCCTATTTCTCGAGAATCGGCGCCCAAATTTGGAACTCTATTCCTTATTCGATTAAACTACTTAAACGTTCGTCCTTTCGTAAAAAGATAAAAGGAATTGTTACTAAATTCCTTGCGGTCTGAAGATGATTATGTCGAAGTCTCCCGTCTTATTAAGTTATTTAATACTTTAGGTTACCATCTTTTCGTAAGCTTAATATATTTGTTTTTGTTTTATGTTAGTCTATTCTATGTATTGTATAGTAGTGTTTTCTCTGTTATTTAGTCCATCTACAGATAAACCTTGTATTTGTAAAATGTCTTTAGATCTCCCGGCCTCGATTAGTTTGTAAGCTATTTGCGGGGGGAAACTAATGTAATTACTTATGCTTCTAACCAATAAAATTTTGTTGTTTGTTTTGTTTGATTAATTTTTTAACCAGGCGTCGTCCTCAGAAATAAAATTTGTCGAGCAATTTTTTTGAAACTTTCCCTGAATGTTCCCTTCCAAGCACTGTTTCGAAATAATATATGAAATATTATATGGAACAACAATAAGCAGCAATACTTATTGCAAAAGTAGACCAATTCCGATATATTAAATTCTAACATGGTGCCGAGGAGTTGGGTATTCATCCCTAAGCCTCGATACAAAATCTTTTGTTTTATTCCCCCAAGCCTGGGAGACATGTTAGTATATTAATAAATCGAAATTGGTCTGTTGGAAGCAAAATTATGAAGGTGCAAATTGTGAGGTAAATAAACATAATGCATTCTACCTCTAGTATAAGCGGGAGGCGCAGTGGCCTAATGGTTAGTGCGTTGGACTCCGGATCGGACGATCCGGGTTCGAATCCCTTGCCGGGGCACTGTGTTGTGTTCTTGGGCAAGACACTTTACTCTCACAGTGCCTCTCTTCACCCAGGTGTATAAATGGGTACCGGCGAATTTACTGCTGGAGGTAACACTGTGATGGACTAGCATCCCATCCAGGGGGGAGTAGAAATACTCTCTGTCGCTTCATACTACAGAAACCGGGATAAGCTCCGGCCTGATGGGCCACTAGGCCCGACTGCAGACTTACCTTGCCTCTAGTATAAATCTTAACCTTAAATAGGACTAAATATTCCGGGTTTCCTTAAAATTACCATAATGTCCACATTCTTTCGTTTTTCCGCAGTGCCAGGCTGCCTTGTCCCCAGGCGTCGCTCCCTGGTCGTTCTAGGTGCGCTTTGCGTTATGGGATTGATTTTTGTGCGGTTCGCGTGGCGTTGTGCAACCTAACCGTCATTCCCTGCGCTCCTAATTTCCTGCCTTTAACGACCGGCGCCTGGGCACGAGGCAGTTCCAAAGTAACATCAACTCGTCCCCCCCCCCCCCCCCAGGGTGAAGCGAGATTTGGTGTTGAGCGTAATCTTCGGATGATTTTGTCGTGACTTTTTTAAAGTCCGTATGATCTTTCCTTTGCTTTCAAGAAGCTGCTACACATAAGATCTCGGCTTCGTGTGATTGTATATTTTCCTTCAATCGTTGTAACTGGAGTCCCCAACTAAAAAAAAAAAACAGAAATATACTTTAAATCGGTGTCGCATACTCTGTCTTTGACATATATTTTTCCCATATTTCGTAGAAGAAACGTGTCACGGGAATTAAGGAGGATTTTCTTTGAATAGGCGGTCCGCCATCTTGAATTTTACCCAAGTAACACAGCGGCCGCTTGATGGTCATTTTGAGGTAATTTCTTTCTTTTTTTCCCTCCGCCTAACTTTTTACAGTTCTTTTATCCTTTCTTTAGTGAACTATCAAAATAGTCATCTAGACTCTCACTCCTTTTGGCTTGAACAAATATAACCCCGCAATAATGTATATTTTTAGATCTTCCAACGTTTAACGCAAATTTTGTTATAACTTTCCACGATGTAGGAAGCCTTAGATGAGATAGGGCGAGAAATATTTCCAAAGAAATATTTCCTCCTGTTATTTTCTTTCTTCACGTGTTTCACCCAGCTAACAAAATTAACAATGCGCAACGGTTTTGCCGCCCTTTCATACAATCGCTTCGTGTAGACCAAAATGTTTTTTTAACGTGAACGTGGAAATGCGGTATTCCTACAAATTGTCTTGCATAAATATTCGATTTGACTCCAAATCATGGATAAATAAAGGCAAAGGAAAACTCGACCCTAGACCTAATCCATATGTACGGTGAAGCAGACAGGTGACAACCCAATTTTTTCAGCTCCCTGCATTAATAAACAATATTTCTTACAAAGGGGCTCCACTCGCGCGTCGCGCACGCGGAAGCCCGTTAATATTTCTTCATTGTTGTCGTTCAAACAAATAGAAGTTAGCCGGAGTCTGCATTAAAGTTTATTGAAAAAAGATACATCGTTGTTTTCACGTTTAAAACTAGAAGTAATCCAAAATTTATCATCTTTAAGAACAAACTTTTTAAATGAATATAATATAATTCACGTATTAAATACAAAAGTCCATAAGAGACATGTTTTTCCATAATAAAATCCATACATGCACAACCAATCTTTTATATCAAGAGATGCATGTTGCCAGATAAAATACCTTCTGAAAGAAATTGCAAAGTCTTATAGACGTTACCTAACTTGGTGCCAGTAAATAATCATATTATATTCAAATTAACACCAAATGTTCATAAAAATGAATGTATAGCTTCTATAGTATAACGATCTATTGTTAATCAGCCAAACCATCAGGGCGGCCATCGTGAATATGGTCTATTTCCCTAGACCCTACTACTCTCCCCCAACCTTTTCCCCAACCCCCACCCCCCCCCTCTTCCCCCCCGCTCCTCCCGCAAAAAATGCAACTGCTACATGGGGCTAACGGGCTAACGCTCGAAACGTCAGCTCTTGAATCTCTTTACGGTGGCCAATTCACATCATCAACCTAGTTGATAAAAGCAAATTATATTGTTATACTTCCCACCGACGCAGCACCACAGTTTCTTTAGAACCTTATCCCCTCGATCTCTGCTACATCAGTAGGCCAGTTCTTCTAGCGTTGTGTAAAAAAGAGAGGGCTAGAGCGAGCTTTCGAGGGCTTCTACACTCAATCCTTCGCTACCGAAATTCTTTAATCCAAGTGCCCTATACGCTAGACATGATAACTAACAATAATTTACAGTCTCGTTCCCAGGATCAAAGGACCCTAGGAACGAGGTTGGCCTTGAATAGCTGATTGTACCAGTATACTTGGTATACATTATTTGACACTTTAAAAACTCGAAATTCAAGTGTTGAGAGCGCGTACTTGCTCTACATTTTCACACTTTGCATTAAATTTTCTTGGAAAATAATCAGAATAAACGCGAGCTCAATTCGAGTGCAAGGATTTCCCTAAAAGCGAGAAACTTGGTATCTTTACCCGTAACTGGACTACATTTGTTTAGGCCAGTGGAAACTATTTTAAATTTCTTTTTTAGTGATACCAACAGTAAACTTTGCACCGTACATTCGGTGTCTAATATTTCAGAGAAGTTTTCAGCTGCATCGACTTACAATGCTCTGTGATTGGTTAAAAACCTCATGCCACTTTCTGCACGGACCAATCATACACAAAGGCCACAATGAGTAATTCTTTTGCATTTGACTTACAACCTGGCGACAAGAAAGCATACATGATACATGTACAAAATACAACACAAAGACTTTTTCAAGGCTGTTTTTATCAGCAAACCTTAACTAACTTGAATCACATCGTGTATGCATAGATGAAAGTAGGTTAAACGTCAAGCGAAGCTTCAGAGAATAGCGTGAAAAAAAATCGGCTATACACAAACTTTGAAGCTCATTAAATGTTTATTTTGAGGTATAGTCGGGTTATTATTAAAGGTAAGTTTGCTTTTGAAGTACAGCCATTGAAAACATCTCCGCGAAGAACTTTTCGATATGCTTGATACAAGACGTACTTATAACGCTTCATAGAAGCTACTTGTTTCGTTCGACTCAACGAGCACACTGAAATCGAACGACTTTATCCCCGAATACCCCACCCATGTACCCCCAATTGTTGTAGTTCCCTCCGTCGTACCTTCAAATCCCTCCGTCAAGTCTCTAAATCCCTCCCTTATGTCCCCGAATTCCTCGCTCGTGCCCAAAAATCCTCTCCCAGAGCTCTTTCTTATGCTCTCAAATCCCTCCAATGCGTCCCCCAGTCCACCTCTAGTATCCCCGAATGCCTCCCCTATGTCTATAATACCCTCCCCGGCACACCCACATCCCTCCATTGTGCCCCTAAACTCCTCCCCCTGTCCAGTAGATCCCGGCAGATGTAACTCATCTTGTTTTCTAAGAGGTCCGGCTGGTTTGATACCAGAGTTAGCAACTTCTGCATCTATTTCCACACTCTCTGGAATCTCACCCATTGGATCGTATCCAAGGATTGCTGCGATATCCATAACGAACTCGTAGGTGTATTGTTTTCCGCGCACCTTCTCTAAGACTGATTTCCCATAATAATATCGTAGACCTCGGGCAAGCTTTTCGAAAGTCATAGCTGGCTTTTTCTTTTGTACCCCCCATAGTGTCGCCAGTTTGTCCGGCTGCAAAATCCGAAATTCGTACTTTCGTTCTCTCGTCCATTTCACAAGGCCCTTGGAGGGAGTTGAAACAAGAAGTGAAAGAATCAACTGCCATAATTGAATTGGACCGTTGCCTGCAAGTTGGAAGTTAAAAACAAGATTAAAGGTGCTCTGCCACAAATGACACAGTTTGAAACGATTAGCCCAGATAGATCTTTAGGGCTTCTCAATTGCAACCCATATTAATTTCTCTCATTCCAAGACATCCTTGTTTGTTTATTGCGCACTCCCAAAACAGGTTTTTAAGTGAACGATACAATCTAAATATAATAGGTAAAATGCGTTGAAATATATTTGAACATTAAATAAAGATAAAGATCTTTGTTTTTAGAGTTTTCTTAAAATTTACAGGACTTTGACACAGTTTTAAATCTTTGTCTAATCTAAGCTAAGTTTACTCTTCTATAATGACAAGATCTCTGCCCAGCAGCGGTTTTAAAAAGATAAATGCTTTCTTATTGTTAGTTTTCTGTTGTTCGGTCAGATATCTGTCCTCTTGTAACAAACTGTCACTGTCACTCTAAACTGTCGAGGCGCATGCACAGCCCGCCATGTACTTGAAAGCAAAAATTGGTTCCCGGAGATAAAGGATATTTTAAGGTGAGCCACCAAAGATGATCAGCCAAGTACAATATAGTAGCACTAGTGAACAAGTTAAACAAAATTGTGAGCAACGAGTATCGGTTTATAAGCAAAGGCTAACGGCCTGCAAAATGGTGGTAATCTTTGCGCTACCGAAAATAACCGGTGTGAAAAAGAGCGATTTTCAATTGCGCGCCATAAACCCAAAAAAACAAAACTAATCTCTCTGTCTAGTGATAGAGGCACAGACGATCCAGTCAACCAAAAAGCTCGAAGCAAATACAGTCTCAGGAGCGGATCTAGGTTGGGGGCGGGAGGTGCAGGGGGTGCGCAACCCCCTGAGATGACCTGCGACTTTCTAATATAACTAGTATTAGTATTCTGCTTATGTCACCCATGGATTACGTCATTCCTTAGCGGTCCCCTCCCCCCTCCTGAGTAAAATCCTGGAAAATTATGTCATTCCTTAGTGGCGCACTGAGGAAAATCCTGGATTCGCCCCTGAGTCTGGTGACACGAAGCTCGGGAGAAGTGCGTGAGCGAGCCAAGGTGTGTTTTGGTTGCGCTTTTGTTTAGCTTAGAAGAAGCGCGAGTGTTTTTTATATTAGCGTAGTAAAACAAAACCAAGGAAACCGCAAATGAATTTTCCACTCAAGCGAAAAGAGCTCTGAAAGGCGAGTCCCGGTTTGCGTTTAAAGGGAACCTAAGATTATCGTTTTAAATTTCCCGCGCGTCGCCATTTTGGATTTGACGACGTGTTGTGGTTGCCGCTACTGTTATGAGGCACAGCATCTTTTGTGTAAAATAATTGGGCAACCGCAACACGTCATCAAATCCAAAATGGCGACGCGCGGAAATATTTAAAAAGCGATATATATTTTCCATTTTTGTTTTAAATGATAGTTCTCGCTTATCTGACAAAATTTAAAATGTAGATACTATTTAAAACAAGTCAAGGTCAATTTGTCATAAGAGTGGAGATTCTCTTTGATTATGCAATTTTTCAGTGGATAACAACCTACCGTCATACATAATTTTTGGTTTGGGTCCCCGACTACGCTTTTTTCTTGGAGATTTGTCCGGCTCAGCCTGGTTCCCTGTAGTCCCTGGAATAAAAATCACAAATATTCAGAGTCCTTGTTATGAAATATATGTTTAGAATTGACCTCGTAAGGTGACGGCTAGGACGATACCTGCTTAAAAAAATGAATTTATATTTCAAGGAATTTCGCAATTGTCTTGATGTATTTGGTGCATCTTTCGCTTTCAAACATAGCGCTTGTAAAAGATATAAGGCCGGCGTTTAATTTCAAACAGAAAACCGAAAATTTAGCCGTCGAAGTTCACGTTCTTCAAAAGTATTCAGAAATTGGTCATTTCACGTTGTTGCTTTGCAGAGGACGGCAAAGAAATGTACAAAGAATTATAACGCACGTGCAGAGCTATTGTACTGGCCATTAAATCTTTTGTTTAGCGACGTTCTCGTTGACGTCACCGTCGTAGTTTGCTTAAGCTCCCTATTCTTAATGCGCTCATTGCCTTGGATAAATAACGTACGAGCACTAATGATGAAGATGACGATGATGGTGATAGTGGTGGTGATGGTGATGATGACGACGACGACGACAAGGGCCAGTACGGCTCGAGCAAGCTGAGTTAGTAAGTAGTTTATTATATGGCCTCCGGGTCTTTCCGCATTTCTAGTTGCCAATTTTAAATAATTCAACTTTAGAAAAAAATCGCGGCTTTGGGCCGTTTCTATGGAAACGGTCCGTTTGGCAAAATCCCGACCAAGAAAGAACCAATCAGAACGCTCGGATTTTCCTTGCCATATAATAAACAATCGTACTATAGGTATGAAAAGGATAAAATAAATAAACAAATATGCTTATAAAAAACACAAATAAGATAATCTGCACTTCATACACTGCCACCCAGTGAATTTAACATAGCGTCTGCCTAAAGGCGATAGCAAACCGCGCGCGCAACATTGTTGCGGACACAAATTTTGTGTCCGAGACAAAAAATGTTAATGATTTTATTCAGAAACAGTTTGTGTCCGCAATAAACGTTTCCGCGTTTGCGCGCGCAACAAATCGTCATGAGCAACAATGTGTCCTCGTTTGCCACCGCCTTAAGAGGCTCGTTAAGAATCAGTTTGATTCGTTAAAAAAAACATAATGGAAATATCAGTTCAACTTACCTGTTTCCGAAGTAGGAAAGGTTCGTTTAGAGAAGCCGGGAAACGCAGTTTTCCACCTGGGGAATTCTACAAAAGAGGAAGATTTTACAATCTATTTTAACGCGATTCTTGCAGATGGATGTGAATTTATAGAACTGAATGAAAATTATATTCACTCAAAAGTTATCGCTAGTAAACAATGTGACATTTCATACCACTGATTCGTTCACTTTGAAATAAACGTCAAATAATTAACTGCTTTAAGTCTGCGTGGGTAGATTCCGCCATCCCGATATCTCGATATTTGAACGTTTCTGAATGTCATCTTATATAATTAAACTCGGATCGCGCACTCTTTCAAGTGAAAAATATTTGTGTTCTTTCGCAAAATGATTTGGATTACTTCCCCCGTTTTCTATGAGCACCAGTCCGCTCGGCTGAGCTGCTCCTCGTTGACAGTTTATCTATAATGGTATATGAGCTCATATACCATTGACCTACCAAAAAGGTACGCGTAAAAGAATGCATTTTTGCAATGTTTGTACAATACTTTTGGGGCGTTTTTAATAAAACAGTTATTCCACTCGCGCTCATTGGATATGAGATGGTTATAGCCATTCATTTAGCCATTCATTCATTCATTCATTTATAGGATTGTATGCCTATAGCCGGGATGGCAAAATATGCGGGCCAACGGGTCATCTCGGAATATCCGGGATATGGCTTTAAACCCGTTTATAAAATCAGGCAGTTTAATTTCTCTCAGGTCAATGCGAGAGAATGCGCCTAGTCATAGTCTGCAGTTATACAATCCCACCTGTTTCGAAATTTAAGACTTCCAGGAAATTATTAGCATTATTTTCCGGCTCTTTAACGTCATTCAAGCAGGTCACGCCACCATAAACTGAAGTGGAAACAAAGTGAATGTTTAATTAATACAATAAAAACTCGCACCTTCATTGGGCTGATAAAGGGAAAGGAAACGACGTTTGCGTTATGTCAACACGGTTACGAAATATCATGCATTTTGTTGGCTTTATTATTATTTTTACGGAAATAAGAAACAGCCTCTCTTATCGTGAAGAAAACAATGGAGTAATGCTGGAAGAATTTGAAACTGTTGATGAATTAAAGCTTTTTCTTTCCCCAAAAATCTGACGAATTCTCTCAAAGTGTATCTCGTTTATGCAAACCTAACAAGCTAATTAAATCAAACATGCTTATTCCCGGCTGCAACTAATCGCGATAGACTGAAGACAGGCATCATTGTCTAGTTTGTCCGGTTCTAGCCTAGTACTGAACTTCTTTCAGTACGAAACTCGTTTCTTTTCCGTTTAAAAGTCAGTAAATTTCATCTTACGCTGAAGGGGCTTACATCCGTACACGTTTTTGTCGGGAGCAAGGATTTTTAGCTGAAACAATTCTGCTGCAAGCTACTCGTGAGAAAAATAATATTTTATTTTATTATTTTTAATTTTTTTTTTAAGGTAATTTTATTTGACCTGTTTGAGTGTCAGCTACAGGGCTTCCATTGGAACCCATTTGTGGGGGCCATATCGAATTGGGTTTGTTTCTTACAACATGAGCGTCCTGGCACCATTGTGGCACCCCAAGCTGCGAAAGGAAGAAAAATGAATCATAAATCTCTGATTATTCAAATAAATTGACATTTGAGTGCTTGCTATAGTGACGCAGTTTTAATTTCGGTATCAAGAGCGAGCGTGTCAATGTTTTTTTTGTTTTGGCGTCCAGCTTTCGAACTTGGCAAATCAGTCTACTGATTAAAAAAAATAAACGGTGTTACTGATACCAATTCTTAACTAATTAACATGATTGTTTACAGAACATTTCCTGTAAACAGTCCTGATTTCAGATCGTACAGTGCAACTCTGTGACTTGGTGATTCGAGCACGTAAATATATCAACTCACCTTAGCTTCCTGGGAATAAGAGAAATCCATCATCATTCATCTTTTTCGGAAACTATTTAGTCAGCGCGAGTGTCGCGCGACTTTATACGAGCTTAGGGCCATGTGCCAGTTGAAATGACGTCAAAAATACATCACGTCAAAAAATATATCACGTCCGATGACTGTTGTTTTCGAGAAACGTCGGCAAGTAACGATGGGAATAATTTCCGTTCTATGTTTAGTCCTTTGTAGTTCCATTGCTATACATAGTCTGGAACGCAAATTAATTTCACGGATTTAAAACGGCATGTATGAATATTTTTAGTTTATTTAGCTTCTTGATGCCAACAGTTCTCAGTGTTTAGTCCATCCCAATAAAATGTTTCGTAAGTAAGAAAGCCTGGTTACAAAGTAACCATTCGCTCCGACGAAGGGCTAACGCTCGAAACGTCAGCTCTTGAATCTCTTTACGGTGGCCAATTGACATTATCAACCCAGTTGATAAAACCAAATTATATGGTTACAAAGTAAACGTGTGCGTGAACATTCTCGAAGTACTTGGAATTTTTTTTTTACTTTTCAAAAAAAAATGAGTCGGTCGGGTGATGGGAAACAAAACATTTTATTGCGATGGCCTTAATGTAAACAATCAATTAACATAAATGACACCACCTTTGATTTAAATTATGGTCCTTTTAGTATTAGCGTGAGTTTACTGAAATAGTTACTACACCAGACACTCGTTTGCTTGATTTTGGCTATTACGCACTAATTGTTAGATATTGCTCCACGGGTTATATGAAATCACTATAAACCGCAAAGTACAACTTTTGTTAAATATATTTTTTTATTTCTGAATAATAAACAAAGGGATCTCTGTCTGGAAAAAATTCGTGCTGAGAGTTTCAGTCGAAAAAAAATCCCAAATTCCTGCATAAGGCCCTGCATAAGCCCTGAGCGCTAAAAAATCATGCAAGCTGAAAAATCCGCCCCCCCCCCCCCCCCCCTCCCCAATCCGTTGGTCTATTCCAGAAAAATAAGACTGGAAAATTGCCATGTGTTACTTCATGCCCTGATCATGAAGCCTTCATGTTTTCCTTTGATCTGAAAAGTAGTTACCACCAGAAGGAAATTTTTGAGGGTCATCATACCCACCTCGGTTTCTCTGAGAAGCATCAACGCATGGTAGCTCTAATCTCAATAGATCTTAGTAATGAAGGATTTGTCACAAATGACGGAGAAATCGATCGATATGAGAACCTTGACATCAGCGACTCGATTGGTTGAACCATTGAAATCATTTCTATCGAAGAGTCGTCGATCAGCTTTGAGACGAGAAATATTGAATTAGATCAGTATTGCATCGAAGAGTTGTGTGTTTGGAGAACAAATTTGTACTCCCTCATGATTCCACGGCTATCTGGAAGGGCATTTTTATGAAAGGGATTCCGTGTTGGGCGATGTACATGCAGCAGCTCTCGTAAGGTCTCACATTTAATGGCTCGATACCCTTCGTGAAAACAATAAAACAAACAACAGGAACAATGCCCCCAGCCCCTAAAACAATAACAACTTCTGCCAGTAGAATTGCAAGCTTACGAGAGCTTCCACACTACCGCCTTCCGTAACTCTTGTTGCTCGCGCTATCCGTTAATCTCCCGGGGGCCAGGGCTACCATATCGTGAAACCGCTGTGGCCTACTTACAAGTAATTAAATGCAAGCGGTTTAAGAGAGGTTGTTTGTTACAGAAGGGAGTCGAAGCTCTCGGCTTACAGGTACGTAGAAATTTTAATTTGTTTCTGAGCTCTGTACATTTTTCAATTAAGGTTGTCGCATTTAGACTGGAGTTTTGTAAGACATTACATTTTTGCTCGTCTAGTTTATCAGAGATCTAGAGCCAACTTGAAGATTTTTCTGTGTTGCGTCATTTTCAAAAGTTGTATGACACTGGTCATGAAGACGATTAATGCGTTAGAGAAATAGCACTGTTTATATGTAGTGTTGGTTGCTTACAGGAGGGTGAACTGAGATTTTCTGTGTCTCGTTATTTTCAAGAGTTATATGACACTGCCCATGCAGAAGATCAATGTGTTAAGAGAAATGACACTGCTCATATGCAGTGAAATTTGCGGTGGTTGCTTACGGGAACATGAGCTGAGATTTTCTGTGTTCGTTATTTTCAAGCTAAGCTGTTTTTTGGCACTGGTCATGCAGAAGATCAGAAATGAAGCACTTTTGAATGTTTCAGCAGGAGCAGTTTGCTGTTATGTTGTTTCTTTTGCGATGCGCGCAAAACGCTAATTTTCGGGTTAGGAGTTTTCATGGGCTGGTTCGACTTTGTCCTAATGTAATTTGCATTCGGATGTTACATAGAGTTGAGTTTTGCTTCACTGATGATAGGTTTTACTTTTATCGTATATGGATCGTTTCCTCTGTACGTTGTGCATTAATTAAGGCGCTTTCTTGTTAGGTCGTTTGCCGGACTCGAGTTTTGTTTCCTTTATCCTTTGTTATGAAACCTAGCATTTATAATTTTTCTTGCAGGTCGTAATTGCAAGTAGGGATTGGATGTTACTCTCTTCTGTTCTTACTGGCGGGATTACTATTCCTCGTATATATATAGTCGTTTCCTTAGCTCCAGGACTGATTCTACTGCGAAAAATACATTTGTTAAATAAAAAGGTTCTTTGTCTGGTGTCAGAGTAGGCAGTTTTTCTATTCAGATACCATTTCCCGCTCCCTTGCTCCGCCTTTATTTATTTAACTTAGCTACGCTCTTTTTTTATAAGAATATTGTTTTTCCGGCCCAGGCTGAATATTCCTATTTTTCTGCCGATTTTAGGCTAAAACTATTCTTATGAATATTCTTAGATTAAGAATTTACCGTTTAGTTCATGTCTTTTGTGCTGCATACCTTACATATGTATCGGTCCCTAGCATTGACCAAAGGCTATGGCGTAGGTTTGTATCCTTTTATTGGCTAGTTTTTTCCGTTTAGAGAAAGAACAGCGCATTTTCAACACAAAATAATATTCTTTCCACAATCTCAGCCTTGGGTTTATTCTTAAAATATTCTTAAAATTTCACAAATTTCAGCCTCCGATGATATTCTTATAAAATATATTGTTATAAGAAAGAAAGAGTGTTGACCAGCAGCTCATGCAGGTCCCCAGCCTCAATGATGTTGGTGCATGCTGCGCTTAGATAGCTACATGTCTTTCACGTCTGATGACGTCCCTAATCCTTTGGACAACGCCTGCTGAAGATATGACGACTGAGTGTGCTAAGAAAACTTGGAGCCTTCCTGAGCTGTGCCCGTTAATTCTGGTGTTGTTAAAGTATTATCGACAGATTTGGTGCCGGAGGGGCATCGCATCGTTATTGCCGCGCAATAACCTCTTCAGGATTTGCTGAATTTTTTTTTTTAACGAATTAGCTAACGTTCAGCCCAACCACCTTTACTAAAGTTAAGAATAAAAATGATGTGTTTAGGGAAGGGAGCTATTTGTGTGTCTAGTATTTAGAGAGTAATTATTCTCCAGTGACGCATTGTATAAATATATCAAAGCAGCCAGTACAGACCTATCGAGTCACTTGCCCTTTTCCAAAAGCCAGGGTGTACTCTTAGGAATGGCAAATTATCCTATACCCGTTTTTATAGGGAGATATCTAAGGCCGCTTTAAAGGATTTGGCCGATTATGCGCTCCATAGTTTACGTTCTGGTGGGGCAACCTCTGTTGTTAGTTCTACGTGCGCGTGAAGATCGAGCAACTTGTTCCTCGTGACCCAGACTCCGCCCGTTGAGAGGGGCAGGTGGCTTGGGACGAGAATCCTTTCCTTCAGGCTGTATGAATTATAAATGAAGACCCAGAGGAGAAGCTTGTTTTAGAAAATAAAAAAAAAAAGAATGTTTAATGCTAGTAGTAGCCATGGTTAGAAAGTGTGGGTGGAATATTTCTGCTATATATAGCCTTTTTGTTTGTCCACAGTTCAAGCCACTGAGGGTTACTATAACTACCATGTCTGAGCATGAAAATTTTGCGGGAGTTTTATTTTGCGGATTGGCAATTTTTTTGTGGTTTGCGGGAACAAATTGTTGCGGTTCGAGATGACTAAAATTCCTGCTGGGAACTAATTTTTACGAATCTCTATTCAAGCAGCAGACAAGCAGCACATTTTATTTCCAACTTTTATTTTACGGTATATTGAGTCACAGTTCACTCTTACATACGGTATCACCAGGCAGTATCCGACTGAGTACCGTACTGCGGAAAAGAGCCTGAACAGCAACAAAACATGCAAAACACCGATGTAGTATACAACTTTGAGATCTAACCGGGAGCGGGCTGCTAAAATGTAAAAGTATGCCCAACTTTAACACTGATCGTTGCAAACTGTTACAATGAAACAATGTTTTATTGTTTGCGGATCGATGTCAATTCCCAAAATCCGCAAAAAATTAGAACCCGCAAATTAAAATTATCATGCTACACGGTACTTGGATTAGCAAAATTTACGTGTGATAACAGAAATTAGCGATGCCCACCATACGTATGTTAGGGCCTGATTACATGAGCCGGGGCTGGCCCGGTTTGCCTGGATGGGTCCTTTGTCGGCTAACCGGGCTGGCCCGGTTGTCATGTAATCGCGAAGTTGATTTTTGTTGCGTTTAACAGATGTGCCGAGATCTCGGCAAACTGAAACAAGCCCGGCTAACCGGGCCAGCCCTGTCCATGTCATCAGGCCCTTAGACATATTACAACTGATTCAGCGTAGTTCCAAATGGTCCTTAATTGCACAGCTATTAAATTTCGAGCAGCAAAGAAACCGGCAATGCTTTCGTGTAGAACTGAGTGCCTCAGCTAACTCAAATGTCTTAAACGAGTCAAATGCCTTATAAAATTATGAACCTGTCTGAAAGCTGAACTTGCTTGGAAATCATTTTTACCGCCCTTTCCCTCTCTCACAAATCTTTGAAGCTAAGGCTTTCTTTGTCTCTTTTTCCTGACTCTTTCGGTCTGTAATCAGTTTTTTAAACATTTTCATCCCTCCCCTCCCCTCCAAAAAGTAATGGTCCGACGACATGACGCAAAGATTGACAGCTGGTTGGTATTATTTATTGGCTAAGACAACAAATGTCAAGCTTTATAAATGATGGGTTCTCAGAAAGACTATTTGTTATTCAGAGCACGTTCGAAACGTTCTTGGAAAGGGAAGTTGTTTGTTCAGCATTAATATTCAATACATTAGTTTTCGGTTTCTACTTTCTATGAAGCACAAGCCTATTTTTAGCCTTTTGGAGAATAATAGAAGAAAATACCAAGATCTCAAAATTCTTGTGAATCCATATTTTTTTTGACCACTTCAATTATTGCTTTTATCATCTCGTACAGAAGAAAATGAATTTCATAATAAATAAAAAACCCTTAATCCCGCTTGAAAGAGCACAGCAGTTTAATTTTCTAAATATAGTGGACAAAATTTGCAATGCAAAAACTATTTCAAATGTGTTTTATGCCTGACAGGTTTCCATAATAGTTATACTGACTCTTCTCGTTTCCGAGCTCGACTTGTAAGCAAGTCTATACTGACCCATACATTTCACTCTTTCTAAGAAATAACTCTCAAATTTTAAATTAAAATTTTTAAGGTGGGTTAGATAACATTTTTTTTTTCGCGTGTTCAGTTTTTTTGCGGGGAAGGGGGTCGAACGCTCTTTTTTCTAAGAAAGTAGGACAAATGACTCCTGAACTGTGAATCTTTATTGAGAACGAAATTGAAAAGATGCGCACTGGGTCATGATACCAAGAATTCCATCTCTCGGAAAACTTTGCATATACGTGCTCGAAGCCTCAGCTGGTACTGACGCTCTTCTCTTGTGATTGGCCAGTTAGACAATAAAATTTCCCCCGCACCCACTTTGACGTCAATGGTCTCTGACCTGCATTACGTGTTGCAAGAACTGACCAATCAACATTGAGAACTTCTGTTATTTTTAGAAAGGGACAGTCCCTGTCAAAACGACTGAAAAATGCTCAAAACGCCCTCGCTTTGCAAACCCATTCAGTGCATCGTGTTGTTTTCAAGGAGGAAGAAGGTTTTGTTGTTGTGCTCTAAACACGCGAAAATTTTCTTAAGATAACGCTTTAAAAGACCAATTTTTCAATACTTCGAAGTGCAAGGTATGTTGGGTTTCTCGCAGACGAATATTTGCCGAATTTTGCAGTTGTTTCGCGCTCATTATTCACACAGAGTCTTACAACTTCCTCTTTCGAAAACGTGCTTCGACAGGCACGCAGTTAGACGATCTGAAAGGTTTCTTCGTCGAAGGGTTACGTTTAATGTGCTTGTTCATTGTTTTCCTTCTAGAACGATCGATCAGAGATGGCAAACGTGCTTGGATACTCGCTACTCGATCAAATGGAGGTGAGTCAACACGACAACTTGCTCGCTTCATCCTTTAGCAGCGCTGTCACCTAAGATGTCTAAATGCACCAGTTTTCACATC
Source organism: Blastomussa wellsi (assembly GCA_947652115.1). Classification (NCBI taxonomy): domain Eukaryota; kingdom Metazoa; phylum Cnidaria; class Anthozoa; order Scleractinia; family Plerogyridae; genus Blastomussa; species Blastomussa wellsi. The sequence goes on along the minus strand of OX393570.1, from coordinate 6,054,226 downwards.
AGCAATTTGCAAAAGCGTGATAGGGTTTTCATGGATAGCAAAAGCCGAGAATTTCTTTCTTCTTTTCAAGAACAGAAAACTTTTGTTTAGATCGCGTGCTCCGACTTGAACATACACCCACGTACGCGGAAAAAAAAACAGCGGTCAATGTTTCAGTTATTTTAACGCTATCGTTTTGCTTTCGATTTCTTTTAGGTGTTTCAGCTACTCAGAACGTTCCAACTGAGCCAGATGAACCAGTGGAATTTGCTTCACGCAAATCAGGCGATCGTTCCTGAAGCTACACCAGCCCCAGGGTACGAACGGCTCGTGTCTCCACAGCAAACGGATCAACAAGTTCCTGCGTCCACCGCGCCAGGTAAAGCCACTAAATAGGTATCGTGATTTCATCGAAACACGAAAACTTTCATTTTTGTCACCTTCGTCACACCCGACACTCTTGTCCAAGATTGTATCGAAAGCGGAAAAATTCCTCTGTGTCTGAGTTATCGCGTTTCTTCGTTTCAGGTGTTGACTACACGCCTCAAATGTCTTTCATGCATCATTTGACCAACGAAGAAGACGAGATTGATATTTTCAACGGCGAGCCAGGTCTTTCAGACTACACAAGTCTAAACCTTGATATGATGAATGGTAAGAAAGCATCAATTTCTTGATTTTTCCCGTTTTGCTGAAAGCGCGCCCTGTTTTGGCACCCTGCAGTTGTAATGTAAAACCCCCCTCTTCATCAAACTGAATATTTTATGCAGATTCGGTTTCGAAACCTATCGCGTGATTTCAGTAATTGACACTTGTCAATTAGTGGTTACATTTTCAGTTTAATGGATATTTAAGCATTGGATACGAAAAATTATCCTGCCCAGGCTAAAAACTATTTAATTTTCTTTTTAGTCCCTTGTACAATACTAAGATGTCACATCACGAGTTCTGTATTTAATTGTGTGTATTATTTTTCTTGATTTTTGCAGATATTGATCAACCGCCAGACATTTCAGTTTTCGACAATTTTCCAGATGAAATTACCAATGACATTCCCAAGGAACCATGCCCACCATACATGAAGATAGAGGCAAGATCTCGTTCCTGTGATTCAGAGTACAGCTTCTCCTCTACTAGCCCACCCCACAGTCCATCAGTTAGTGAAGCTGGCTCAAATGCTTACAGCACAGACGAGGGAATTGTGGAAGACATCAGTGACCTTGAAGGTAAGAAACAAAATAACCAAACAATAGAGAAAAATATTTCATTATAAATTGCTAAAATAGTTCCCAATTGGCCTCTGGTAATTTATAAATACAGTGTTGAGTTGAAATTTAGCTTTCATCACTGAGTGTGCTGACTTTGTGACCTTGTAAAAAAACCCTACTAAATTTGCATAACTATTTTCTTACAGAATTTTTGGAAAGCATGAGCAATTCTGGTTCTCCTCGGTCAGTACACGAAGAAGTCGAGAAAGAGCCACTACCTGTTGTTAAAGAAGGTAAGGGCAACTGTAATTTACTTACTGCACATCTATCCAACTCTGGTGAAGAAACTGATCAACGTTTGATTATTGTATACCTGATTTCAACAAAGCTTTTTTGCTATTTTTCTCAGAATCAACACCACCTGTTCCACCAAAAGGAAGAAGAAAGCGCGGCCCCAAACCACCAGTCAAATATCGAGGTAAGCAAAACAAACCATCAGTAGATGTTTGATTCTTTACTTTGGAAGTTGAGCCTATGCAAGACAATAATTTCTCATTCAATTTTTGATACATGTATGCGGATTTGAATTTGTTTCTCATTTAATTATTTTCAGGTGATGGCCCAATTCAGTTGTGGCAGTTTCTGCTTGAGTTGCTCATCCTTCCTGAATGCGCTAATCTGATCAAGTGGACTCAGGAAGAAGACTACGAGTTCAAAATCCTGCAGCCCTCAACAGTTGCCAAGATGTGGGGAAAGAAAAAAAACAAGCCTACCATGAACTACGAGAAACTTAGCCGTGGCCTGCGTTACTACTATGGCAAGAGTGTCATCGAGAAGGTCCATGGTAAAAGATATGTGTACCAGTTCATGTGTGATATCCCCAAGATCTTAGGCTATGACCCCATGGCTAACAAGTGTGAAGATTTGGCAGAGGATTCTGTCTGCGGAGAACCAGTGATGTCGCCTGAAGTTGAAGATTTGCTTGTTACCTCTTCTGTCGAAGATGGCAAACTTGCTGGATCTCTCGACTTCAATAGCTTGTTTTTCTAGTTCTCGCTTTGTTTTTGTTGATAACCCCAATCGTGTGTTACTTCGGTGATATTTTTTGTAGCTTGTATCAAGCAGCAAATTAAGGCAGTGAGCCTTATTTTTATGAATCGTATCGATTCCTCCCCCTGATGAAAATTTTGAACAGCAAATTGTATGATAGTCTATGAAGTTACAGTATTATTAACTTATTAACTGAACTTTGTAATGTTGTATAATTTGCTTGTCAAGATTTTCAAATACTGATGCATACTGTGTATGCTCCAAGCCAATTTCAAACCAAAAAATGTTCCTGAAGGTATGTGAAAGCCTTCAGTTGTTGTTGTAAAGCACATTTGTTTTCATTTGTAGGTGTTTCCTAGAAAGGAACCCCCCAAAAAATGTGTAGAAAACAATCCCAAAAAAATAAAAAAATAGTTAATATACAAAGTTAATATACACAGTTTCTTAGTTTATGGAAGTGATAAGTGTTGCTTCTGTGTACGAGAAATCTTTCCATTTATAAGGTAACTAAGTAAGCTAGAGTATTCCAGTTCTTGGAATTGAACACTGTGTTCTTGATGATGTTCAAAAATAAATTGAAAGAAAAAATTGTTGCTTATATATAAACAGTGTTTGCAGATGTTAGCAAGTTATGCGTGTAAATACGTTTTCTAGGAGTGGAAGTGATATGTGTTTCTTCCACTGTAGAGAAAAAGAAGAAGTTTGTGTCTTTAAGTCATATTGATGAACCCCTCGCCCCACCCCTTCGTGGCTACTGAGTAGCTCATAAACAGTTGTGAAGTATACAAAGTGTAAAGAAATTTAAATAATAAAACATGTTTAAAGGTAAACAAACTTGTTTGTGTTGAATCTGCTTGGAAACTTCAAGACAATCCCTGGGTGTCAAGGCTTTTAACTTGGGACTCAAATTCAGTGTGATAGAAAATGTCAACTCTTGTAAAATTACGATAATCAGCGCCCCAAAATTACCAAAAAAGAAATTTCCTGAACGAGAAAAAGCGACAAAAATATAGTTCAACGCCAGTCATGCGACGAACATATCTGAAGGAAAGGGGGGGGGGGGGGGGGAACAGATGCTAAGAAAATTTCCCAACCCAACCACCTTATAAAAGAAATTCTCCGTCCCTTTCTTTTTCCCGATTTCAATTTGAAAACGCAACTTTTTTTCTCCGGATTGGCCTTCCGTCCACACTAAAACGGCGTTTTCGGTCACCGAAAAAGGAACTTCTTCAAAACGCTCTCCGAGGTCGATAAATTTGAAAACTGTGGCTTTGTTTAGGCGTGTTTAGTGTGGAGGCGAAAACGGAACTTTTTGAAAACGCTGACATCGAAACAATCGAATAACGTTGCTCGGTCAATATGGGCATGTTCTAGCATGTATTTAAGCGTTTCTTGCGAGGTAGCGTTTCAATACCGATGGCAAAACAATTTGAAAACGGTATAATGCGGACAGAAAACATTTTATCCGCTTTCGAAACGATGACGCCGTTTTAAAATTTATCCGGCTTATTGTGGACGTAGACTTAAGCCTTCGTTTTCGAAACAGAAAGAAACCGTCCACTCGGTGGTGGTGGTGGTGGGGGGGGGGGGGGGGTCACTTATCGATGTTAACCTCGAGATGTGGGATAATGGACTTTGTACTCACATTTTATTGAACCCTAGTTACCCTGGAGCAGGGCATTTGAATAGAAAATCGCAACACAGTTCAAATGCTCCGCATATGACCGGCCTTCCCCACCCCCCTCCCCCTGCAAAGAATTTTTTCCGATCTTTTTCAACTTACGTTCGGACACAAAAAGGAGAGTCCCTTATTGCTTCCGTCAATCATTATTTAATTTTACGGCGCCGGCCAACGAATTAAATTGGAAAAAGAGAAATCTAAAAAGCGGATCGAAACAGAATCCACCAATCACTGCCCGCGAACGTTACCTTTTGACACCCCCCCCCCCCCCCCCCCCCTGGACTCATCTTTTTCGTTTTCTGGGACGCACACTACGATGATTGGCGGCAGTGAAAAGCGAAACCGTTGCTTGAGTTTTACAGTACTACGCGCCCAGACTCGTACCCAATCGCTATTTATGGCCTCAGGGAATGACAGCATTGGATACTAAGGAAAACTGAGGCACGCGGGGTTGCCTACCGTTGCCACTCGAGAAAGTTTTTGATTAAATTTTGACATCTTTTTGACAACTTTTTGCTAACTTCAAAGCGAGCCAGCCAATCAGAACATGAAAATTTCCAAGGGCGCTCGAAACGTCAGCTCTTGAATCTCTTTACGTTTGCCAATTCACATTATCAACCCAGTTGATAAAACCAAATTATATAAATGCATTCACTCCCTTGGGAATTAACATTCTCATGTTCTGGTTGGCTGGCTCGCTTTGAAGTTAGCAAAAATTTGTCAAAAAGATATCACAATTTAATCAAAAACTTTCTCGAGTGGCACCGGTGAGGCGCGCAGCACTGTAAATGCCCAGTCCTTGTGTTATTGAAATGTGCAATATTTTAAAGGCCATTTCCAGTCCGTACTGCGCAATCTCCGCCTGTAATGTTTATTGAGTCTCACACGATGAAAAGTAAACAAACCTAAATGAAAATTACGGGTAAAAACTTACCTTTTTCTTCCTTATTAACATCTGATGCCCTTGCAAAACAATAATAAAGAGTAGACGAACCTCGGCGATATTCCAAACCGACGTTTCAGCTCATTGCGAACTCCCAAACCACAGGCAGCCCAAGCTCACGTTATGATCAGGATCATATTGCATCACAGCTGTCATGGCAAAAATATAAGAGTTTGTATGTGTTTGGATTCGTTCCGACGTTGCGATTCGCTCCGACGAAGGGCTAACGCTCGAAACGTCAGCTCTTGAATCTCTTTACGGTGGCCAATTGACATTATCAACCCAGTTGATAAAACCACATAACCGCAATGGCGGACTCAAAAACTTCATGTACGCAGTTACCGAAGTGTAACGTATCAACGAATTCAAAACAGAAATGTAAACAAATCCCGAGACTGCGCAGTACGGAATAGAAATGGCCTTTAACTTATTTTTCGCAGAAAACTTCAGAAAAGCTATACCCAATATATGTTGTCGATGTAAGCTCCTAGTAATAACTTGTTGTTTCTTTATAAAACACCCACCATTTTAATACCTACGCAGCTACTGGCGCAAATAAAGAACACACGACTGCCAATACGCATAGGGAGTAGCAGGCATTTCTGCTGTTCCGCAGTAGTGGAGTCCCGATCCTCTTTGTCAATGTTCCCACAAGCCATCGTGCTCGTAGGCACATTCTTGCTGTCTTAAAGTGATTACCATTTCTTGCCACAGGTCACTCCGAATAACTTGTAAGTCATAAGTGACCCATTAGCTTTGAAGGTGATATCGTCAGGAAGATGACCGACTTCTGAAACACGTCCATTTCTCGACAAAATGTCAACGTTAAATGGCAAGGCGAGTGGCATTCCTTGAATGAAGAACCGCTGAGATTCTGACCTTGAAATGCCCTGCTTGGATTTATTTATGTGCATGGTGACGGTCAATTTGAAGATCCAATGTGTTGCTTTTGTTTATTTCAGTTATTTATTTCGTGCGATATTTGGTGTTCCAATTTAGTCAAATAAAATGTTGATTTTAATGAAGCTGATCCTGTCTACAACCAGCTACACACTTTTAGGCTAAATGTCATTTTTTTTTCCTATTGAAATAGGTTACAAGTTTCTTTGACCTCTATACAAACTATTTTTCTATACAGGGGGTAAGTTTCTAAAGAAACTGTGGTGCGCTGCGTCGGTGGGAAGTATAACAATATAATTAATTTTGTTTTATCAACTAGGTTGATAATGTGAATTGGCCACCGTAAAGAGATTCAAGAGCTGACGTTTCGAGCGTTAGCCCTTCGTCGGAGCGAATTCAAACGACGAAGGGCTAACGCTCGAAACGTGAGCTCTTTAATCTCTTTACGGTGGCCAATTCACATTATCAACCTAGTTGATAAAACAAAATCATATTTTTCTATACATATCATGCTTGCAAGCAATTTATTTTGTCTTTTTAGGTCCTACAAACAATTGTTTTTAATAATTTTCATACCACCCCCCAGAAAAATAATGGTTCGTCCCTTACTCTCCCCTTCCACACAGCCATGTTTGAAGCTAGTCTGTGCACCTACCCTTGATTAGTACAGACTCGCTTGAAATTATATACCCTTTTCAGGACTGAGGGGTCCGGTCCTATCCAACGGGGTAGCCAGATCCAGAGGTACGCAAACCCCTAGCGAATTACTGACCCCATATCCACTTCGGAGCGCTATAGTTGGAGACGCCGTCACGCCGGGTTGTCTTCGCTATATCTGTGATACATGTTTGATTTCTTTATCTTTTATTTTTTGGCCTTTCAGTCATTTTAGTTTTAGTTTTTGTTTTTATTTTGCTTTGTTTGTTATTTTTTCTTATTTTTATTCTTGAGTTTAGCACAGGCAGCTACACCCCTGCTATTCAAAAGTTTACATTCGAGATTTTCCGAGATGGACCTCAATGAAAAATTTATTTTGTAGGTTGCAGAGGTTGCTTTTCTTCTCTTATTCCCTCACCAATCCTCACCTCTGAATCTTACGGCTGCGGGGTACTGGTGTGCACAGTGTTCGTGGGAAGAGGAAGTTGGTGTGACGTCACATCCAGTTTACCGCCAGGTGCAGCACGTTGCTCTTCAAACCTTTAACGTGGGAAGGAAATCTTCAAAAAAGTCAGGGAATACTTTGTTCTTGTGTATGAAATAGCGCGTTAGTTATACGAACAGTTCATTTTGTAGCGTCTGGGTCGAAGACAAGGGTCGGTTTTGAGGAGAATTTTAGGCAGCAGTAGTGTTTCCGGCGGAAGATTGGATGATTCAGGTAAGATCGCGAGGCAACTCGTCTCATTTCGTCGAGCGGAAATTGCCTTTTTTTGTCGATTGCAGTTCTGTTTTCGAAAATCAAACGCAGAGACCGCGAGTAAAAGCAAAATGTGGCGATAACTTCCTTCGTTTTGAACGATCTGTTGTGCTTTTGCAGCGTTTTTGAAGCGAATCCTAGCAACAAAGGAAGTGGTCTCGATCCTTCGGGTTCGCGAAATAAACAAGATCCGGGACAGGAAAGGCTGTCGGCGTCTTGCCGGGGTGACCAGTTGATTGATAACTGGAAAGTTACAGGTATTATTTTATACTGATTTAATATTGTAACAAGCTAAGGTTTTAGTGTTGTAAGAATTTTATTTTCGATTTATACAATACGATCATTTCACTCAAACTGCTACTTTTATTTACAAATGCAATTATAAAGGAAGCGAGTCGTAAACTGTGAAGTTCGAACCATCTTGTGGCGGGAAATATGCTTTCATGTTGTCCATTTCTTTATACGATCTGAACGAAGTGTTTTTTAGTGTTGTTTTGGGCGTGATTTTAGCGACAGGAGAAGATACAGGATATAAGCTTGCATTATGCATCAGTTATGTACTGAGTTTTCGATTTTTGCTGGAGGATCATGTCGTTCGTGGATTCTTGCACGATTTTGGTTGTCGCAAAAGTGATAAGGTTAATCGTGTAAGCTTGTATAACTAGATGTGCTTTGGAACAATGGAGTAACATTTTTGTTGTGCATTGAGATGTGCCCAGTAATGTTGCATAAAATGTATTGTTTTTACATCACGTGTATTAAATTCAGCTACAATCTTTGCAGTTAATTTGACGTATTGATAGAATACATGTACCTCAAAATACAAAATTTATATATACATAAAAATACTTCTTATAAAGGACTCTTCAAGGTACTCATTCTGTTCTGATTTATTTTCATAGGTCAACGAATAGTGCCCTTGATGTTCATAATGATATAAATATAGAATATTAATTTATTTTTTGGGCTGAAAAAGAGTAATTACGTGTACCTTCCATAAGCAAGCACACAATATATAATATAAGTTCAAAGCTGCATTTCCTTTCCTAATAATTTATGGGGGGGGGGGGGGTTTGTCAACTGCATTGAACAAACACTGTTTCAGTTTGAGAAGTACTATGATTGTGTAAATTAAGGTCATCTGGAAATATAATAATGTATCACCCCAAATGCATTGGAGACTTTCTCCAAAGAATCTTAAAAATGTAACTACGTAGAGTTATGTTTCCTCAAAAATTTCCTGTATCTTACGATTAATAGCAAAATCTTCAGATTCCCTTGGGAATTGTGTTTCTCTCCTAAAACAGGCCTTACAGTTGGCACCCACGTACAAATTAAGATGGTGGCTAATGAGGACACATTGTTGTGGGCACATTGTTGCCGACACAGATGTTTCCCTGTTTGCCTGAGCACGCAACATTGAACTCTTATATTGGACTAATCTCGTCCTGGGTGAACATCACTTCACAATGTTAGTTATCTAAACCACATTAGCTTCCTGATTTCTAGGACTCTCAGTTTCTCAGATCCTTGATTATTGGATTTCTGGTGATTTTAACCAAAACTCTGGGCTGCAAATAACATTTGGACATCAGACAGTGGCCGGCCAATGTTTGATGAAATCTTGACTGTGGTTGGACAGAATGTGTGGACAATTTTTTCATCTTCCAATGCACAAATGCCAATGTTTTTCGCTGACAATGTGTTAGCAAGCATGAAGTACAACCTCGCTACAGTTTGTCCGATCAAAATGGTGGTTTAGACAGAGACACGTCCTTTCACAGGAAATGTGTGGTTTCGGAAAATATCCATACTCCCACCACAGAGGGTTTTTACTCATAGACCCCCCACCCCCTGGAATTTCCATGACTTTTTCACTGGGTTCCCTTAACCACTGGAAAGCCCATTTATGCCCAATATGTTGTTGCATTGAACATATTTATTTACTTATGAATCTCCACTCATACGGTTTGCTTGTATGTCGCCATTTACAGACGCATGCAGAAATATTAATCCGAGAGAGATATATAGTCAATAGATTTATCACCAAGCTTAAAAGGTCGGGGAACTGGTGATGACTTCAAGTGAACTGGTGACGATTCGGAGTGACGGCCATTTTGTTATTTGTGATTCTGCCCCGAGTATGAAACATAAAAACGTATCAAGGTTGCAAGAAGGCGTAACCACCATAATATTACTGATGTTATTATTAACGAACAGAGCGCTTATTTTTTGGCTAAAAAAGTGGGTACGTTTTGCATTTGTTTATTCAACTGAAATTGGCATGTATCCTCTGAAGAAAACTCTTTGTGAACCCCCCTCCCCTTCGGAAAAAATTTCACTTTTAGCCCCCCCACTCCTCGGAATTTCCAGAACCCTCCGTGGGGTAGGTGTGGATATTTTCTGGAACCACACAATATTATTTGCAACCCTGAAAACTTGTCTTACTTGGATTTGTTTCACACTCGTCTGTCATTTAAACATTGCAACTGTATGTTGGTACCTTGGAAAGTCATGTCATTGAAATGCTTTGTACCTTGACTACGTGCCAATCATGAAACAAAAAACTTGTTGCCAAACATTTATTTAAAATCACAGTATTTGAGCGTAAAGTCAGAAATGAAATACTGTTAATATTGATTGTTGTTTTAGTTTTAATGTCTATAACAGATCTTTGATGTTTAAAAATTGATGTGTTAATACATACATTTAAATTTCCTCCACCTTAGCTTCCATTATTCTCACTCCAATAATTGTTTTCAAGATTGGTTTTGAAGATTTTTGACAACTAGAAAACAAATGCTTTTTTATTTTGTTCATTTTATTGCAGTATTTCATAACACTTATTTACAGTCTTTCCCGTAAAACCGTGAACACCTGAAATATTTCAGGAATGTTGATTATGTGGTGACCAATCACAGCAAAGTTCAGGACAAGTGACCAAACCTGAAAACCGCAAACTAATTACCGTTGGTGTTTGTGGTTTAGTTTTCTCACACTTGATTGGCTTTTTTCTTGTAACACAATAACATTCCATAAACATTTCTGATGTTCCCAGTTTTACGGGAAAGACTGTAAGACTCTCAGGAAAGTAATTCTCAATCAGCGTTTTGGCCTGGTGAGAGTTTGAATCACTGTAACTCGTAATATATCTCCAGATCTTAACTGTTCTGTTGCTTTCAAAACTGCTAGCCAGTAAAACGTTCTTGATCGTTCCACTTCAGGACAACTACAGCAAGGTTATTGTTGATTGCTTTGTTGATCTTCAATAATTTCAGGCACTCATCTGGATAATAATTAAATTTGACACATTGTTTGAAAACATACCACACACAATGCCTAAGTTCCCTTGAGCTCCCGATAAATCTTTCCCTGTTGCCTTAAAAGGAGTGTTTCTTTCCATTATTCTATCTCATACAGTTTAGGCTTTATTCCAAAATAGCGGCTTATAAATTATTCTTTTATATGTATGTTAATTGGCCTTCCTTACCTTCATAACATGAACAAAATTTAAAAAAATGAGACTAAAAGGGCCAGTTTATATGTGCATAACAGCTGTGCTCGAAATTAGCGGTTGCCTGGTTGCCCAAGAAA
>OX393570.1:6028457-6040957 GCA_947652115.1 Blastomussa wellsi | reverse complement strand
GTGGTTAGAGCTTCCGACTAGATCACGGAGGGTCGTTGGTTCAAATCCCATCTGGGAGTCAGATTTTTTCCCAGTTTCCGTTGATGCCATTTCAGTGTTGATGTAAAATTATATACTGAATACAGAATAAAGAAAGAAAAAGAAAAGAAAAAAATACATTTAATATTTATAATTAAAAAATGATTTAAGTCTTAGTTTAAAAAGTTCGAGGCTTCCAGCCTCTACAAGTATTAGTAAGGCCAGTCCATACTGTATTGGCCATTTTCTAAACGAGCAGGGACTGGGTACAAATATTGGTACAGATATTCAATATCGATTGAATTGAAAATGGGGCATGCCATCTGAAAGAGCATCCAAAAATTAGTAAATTTACCAAATGTGATGGTTATTGGTTTAAATGCAAAGGCATGGTACACTTTTAAAATAAGAGAGCTTAGTAAGGATTGGAGGATGCCTGTCCCAACCTCGTTCCCAACCTCTCTCTCACCGCCCCCCTGGATTTGCTCGAGCTCCAGGGGGGTGGTGAGAGAGAGAACCTGGGAAAGAGGTTGCGCCTGTCCCTCCAATCCATACTAAGTGAGCAGTGCCTTTGGGTTTAAACCAATAACCACCAAATTTGGTAAATTTACTAATTTTTGGATGTTCTTACAATTATAATTCATTTATGCAATTCACTTATAATTCAATTATATAGCTTTAAACACTAATGGAGTCTAAATAAACGTAATCTACATTTAATCTAACACTGTGTGTGGAATGAGAATTTTTTATTTGGGCCTTGCATGGTCATATCTCTTCTTACTTTCCCATGTCTTTGTGTGTCAGAGGTACATGATGAACTTGTTTATCATCAATATCATTAATATGTTGTTGTGGTTTTCATATGATGGAAAAATCCCATACCATTGGGGATTTCACTTTTTCCCAACTGTCCCAGATTTTTCTGTCTAATAAAAAAAATCATGGGGATGCCAGAAATAGTTTTAGCTCATTACCAATCCTCTAGCTTCCACTAATTGCTTGGCTCCAATCCTTAAACATTTATCTGCGACAGACGTCTGGCGTTCTTCAGAAAATTTTATCAGCAAAATCAGGGACAGTCTGGAAACAGTGAAATCTGCGGTCGTCTGGGATTTCCATGACACACACAGATGAAAACCAGCCTCAAGTGTTAGTTCCACGATATTTTGAGTCATTTTGTGTGCAATGAACCAACTTTCACTCAAAATGTATTTGTTTCAGTTGACTTCTGTTCAAAGTATTCTGAAGGATCAAGGTCTCGGCAATGGAGACTTGAACCAACTGCTTACTCTGCTTGTAGTTTTAAATGGTGAGTTGCCATTTATAGTTTCCTTCTTTTGAAAGTTACAGTCTTTCCCGTAAAACCGTGAACACCAGAAATGTTTATGGAATGTTATTGTGTTACAAAGAAAAAGCCAATCAGGTGTGAGAAAACTAAACCGCAAACAGCAACGGTCGTTAGTTTGTGGTTTTTTACAGATACTGTCAACTAGAGTGAACATGCCCACCAGTTTAATTACCGGTAGATGAAAATTCAATATTCTTTTTGATAAAAAATGTTTCTCACAACTACAGTGTAATTGAAAACAAACTTTTGGAAGGTAACTTTTTGTGTAAAAATTAGACCAATTATGTGTGGAAACTACAAAATAAGTTATTGCTGCCAGAGCATTAGCATAGGCAGCACACATATTCTTGAAAGGATTCGAGAAGTTTGGTACATTTGATGGTTCAGATCAAGAAACAGCCTATCAGCAATCCCCTCTAAAATACTAGCCAGCAGCCAATCAGCAGGTACTTTCAGTATAAACAATGAAAAGTTCTCACATGTGGCTCTGCCATTTTCCCTCTCGTGTTTCACAAGAAAGCAAAAGCGATCTATTTATTTAGGTGAGTTTTGCAACTTTTTCGTTCTCTTTGATCGCGTTCGCCGATCTCTTTTGATTACTTATATTCGAGGTTATGATTACTTCTATTCGAGGAAGCATTCATCAAGGTCACGAAGCCTTCAGTGAGTCAAGTGAGCATTCAAGAGGCCGACAGTGTGCATAATTTATGTCACTTTCAGCTTTGCTTTCAAATCGATCGGATTCGGTTGATTCGTGGACACAAACAAATATCGATGCAATCTTATTTCATGGAAATTGCATGTATTTAAATGCTCTAACTAATTCCCGATGAAAATGGTACTGCTATTGTTATAAAGTTTACTGAACTAGGTGAATTTCAGAATCATCTTGAAATTTTAGCGTGTTGTCTGAATGTAAGCTTAGTTGAGATTATATCTATCCATGTTTTTATAGTTATTGGTTTCTCGTATTTTGTTAAAACAAGTTCAAAAATTGAACTGTAAATTCATAAAAAAGAACTTAGTTTGTATATCAATACCATCAGAACCCTTATTTGGACAATACCTGATTATGTCTTCAACTTCATGTAGGTTGATCACCTAGGTTACATGTATCGTGAACGTCAAATGACAGCCAAGTAACCAAGCTTTTGGAAGTAGACAGAAGTTTATGCACAAAGTCCTGTATTCCAGAACGGGAACCAGAAATGGTGTACGGTTTAACAAAACTTTTGACAATAGCGATCTTTCATGTTTCAAATCTTTTAATACAAACGCACATACTATCGCGTAACCTTACCAGAGTAGAGAGGCAGCACTCATTTTCTCCTTGAGAACCACTCGTTACTGACATTAATAGTGATAACATCATGATTGTGATCATCTCTGTCAGTGAAATAGTATTAAATTTATTTTTTGTCTTGAACATTATATTTTTGATGTTATCTAACCCAGTTTGTTTTCTTTACTTAGTGGAGAGTCTCCAAATTGAGATCACCAGTATTCAAACTGCCTCTGAAGGTTTGTAGTTTTTGAAAATTGTCAATGAGAAAGGCTAAATTACTAAAACCACTGATCTGTGGAACAAGCCTGAAGTTTTTGACTTGTTGCCCTGCCTGTACTTTCATCTGCAAATTCCAACCACCACTTTGTTGCATACAAATGTAAAACTTTGTAATTAGTACTGTCACTATAAGAGCATCTTGATGCGTGTCCTTTAAGTGGTAGTGTAGAAAGTTTGGTTGCAATTTTATGTTTGTTGTGAAAAAAAAAACATATTATATTATTATTATAATAATAATTCTTCTATCATGGTTCAAGGCAATAACTTTCAACAACAGTAGCAGCAAAGCAATGCAGCACACCAGGCTTGGAATATGTCCACAAAAGTGGATGGAGCAGTAATATGAAAATTTGGGCTCATTTGGTGGTCAACGGTTTTCGCAGTTAAGTCAGAGAGGTGGGGTGTCTGGGGGGGGGGGGACTCCCATATGAAACAAATGGGGATGTTCATAAGAAATTTTGAATTAGTATAATGCATAATAAATACATGGATTAGATGCAACTAAGAAAATCTACAAAATGTAGGTTTAGCTGTACCACTTTTTTTTAATATCCTACAGTGGACATGCTCCCTCTTCCTGTTGTGGACCCTGAGGTGAAAATGAGCAGGGTTGAAATCCAAGCCGTCTTCCCTTCAGTACCCCCGGAGGAACCTCCAAAGAAGCGAAGAAGATCATCTGGCTCTGCCTCGGGGAAAGGTAGTAAGTACGGGTAAAGCCGTAACCCTTTACCCCCCAAGGCAAATGGTCATTTTTCGTAAATTAAAAAATATAAACTGGATATCCATGTATGATACACCATTTGAAAGGTGTTGATACATAAATTCCATAAAACTCTTAAACAAAGATGAAGAAAGTTACAGTTTTAAAGAAATTAGTTTAATTGTCAAAACGAAAATTATTAAAAATGTTGTTCATCTCCATCTATAGTGGGTACACCCCTAAACTATATCTTATTTTGCAGCTCTCAGTGAAATGGCTCATTTCAGTTATGTGGCATGCCACAGATTTATCTGGCAAAAAAGTTTCAAAAGTTCTAGGGGTGGTCAATCAAGTCTAAAATATGGGGGAGGTGCAATTTTGTGCCTTTAAAATGCAGATCTGTCCAAGACAATTTTTGGGCCAAAAATTCAAATTAATTGGACAAATATTGACCAAGTTATGACCTTATGTGCCAATTGGTGTACGGCTCTCAGTGGTTAACTCCGGTTTCTGTACCATGAAATGGCTGGTACAGTAGTATCGATACTCCCCTGGGTGGGATGCTAGCCCATTGCAGCGTGCTCCCTACCACTCTGTTACGGTGAACCAACAATTTATGGGAGCCATTTAATATACACCTGGGTAGAGAGAGGCACTGTGAGAGTAAAGTAAAGCATCTTGCCCAAGAACACCACACAATGACCCCAGCTGGGACAAGAACTTGAACTGCTCATTGCACATTCTCTTGCTTGCTGTTACAGATATGCACATATTTTAATTATTATGTTGTGGGAGAAAAATCAAATAAACTACTAGTGAGTGGGCAACCACGAAACAGGCTTGTAGGGATGACCTAGTAGTTTATTTGATTTTTCTCCCACAACATATACTTCGCTCTGCTTCTATGTATTGAGCACTGTTTTACGAAGATCAAATTTTACACATTATTTTAATTATTATGTTTATTTTTTGGCAAGAGTCTCTGTCAGATACTGATAACCTCCAGTACATGTACAATGTATGTGTACTAGCAAAGTGTGATTTATTGTCAAACCAATAGTATTTTGATCTGTTTTTGTTTTCAGGTAATGGTAAGTCCATTCAGTTGCCCACTTCAGCTTCCCAACAGGTTCCTGTGATCAGCTGTGCCAATACTGAAAGTGAGCCAACATTTATTTGCAGACATACAGTCTTTCTCACTGTGATCTTCAGTAAATCCCGAGATCCAAAGAAATACTCATTTATTGCATCACATTTCCAAACACTAACAAGAGAGTTGAAAATATAATTCACAGCTGAGGTTTCTTTTTTTAAACTTTGTTGAATATGAGAAACAAAATGAAATAAAAATGTACCACTTTAGAGGGAAGTAGAACTTGAGTCACTAATAATTTCATTTTGATGTGGCTATTAATAATTTTATCTTCATCAGAGCAAGTTAAATGTTTCAAACATCCATAATCATAGAACTTCTTCAAAACTATTTTGGGGAATCTTTACAAACCTTCCAAAGTCACTGTGTCGTGAAAATCACACAATTACATTATTTTGGGTAACTAAAACTACTTGGCACAGCAGGTACAGGAGCTTTGTGACATGAAATTAAATATATAATCATAATATTTATAACAAAATTCTTGATTTTGATTGGTTCTGCACGTGCCTATTTGTCACGTAATCGGTCCACAGTCATGTGGGTATCAAATTACAAGTATCCAATTTGAACAACTTCTGTTGCATACCTGTAATTGGACACCTGCATCATTCGCACGTCAGTTCACGTGGGTTCTTTCTTGCTGTTTTCGCACTTCTTGCACAAGAGAGATTATCAAAACACAAAAGAGGTTCACACAAGAGGTTCTAAAATACTTCATACAAGAGGTTCTAAAAGACTTACTAACCTCTAAATTTGTTATTCATGCAATAATTGGTAATAGAACTTTGTGTTGTACAATTCAGGGGGAATCGTGCTCACCCAATTACTCCCTGAATTGTACTTCACTCAGTCCTATTTCTATTACTAGTCAATTAAAGCAGTACTTGCATCTGTTTCAGGCAACATGCAAGGACAACAAATTTCAGTCATAAAGAATGGTAAGTTGAACTGTGTTGTCAAAAGCTCAGTTGACAGTACTGGCACTTGTTAGACTTGGGAATAATTAGGCCAAAATACAAGGGTGCACTCTTTTAATGTAGCATCACGCATCTCTATATCACTTTTTGTGTCAATCCTGTAGGTTTGGAAAATTCTGCCGCCAAAGATGAATCTGCAATGACTGGTGTCAGTCAAACACAGGTGTCATTCTCTTTAAAAGGCAAGCAAACACTTAATGATTGGTTCTGAGGGAATGATTCTGCCTCCTGAGAATCTCAGTGCATCCCAAGGCAGAGCCATGAGAAACATTGAGATTATTTTGACTAACTCTCCCAGATTATCCAGGAGTCTCCCTTATGGGTCACCTAATCTCCTGTGCCGGGTTGTTCAAAGCTGGGTTAAGAAAACCCAGGGTTAGTGAGAAATTCAAGTGTGAAAGCTTTTAAAAAATCAAATTCAGTTTAATTCTTTTTGTCTACAATTTGATGATTGGATGTTATAAAAAGAATAGAGAAAATTATCGACGGAAATGCTTTTGAACAAAGGATTAAAATTTAACCCCCGGTTAGCGCTAATTGGCCTTCCAACAAGTGGGCCCTGGAGAGAAAGAAAACAATCAATACTTAAAATTTGGGAGGAGATTTTGAAATATTTGATACATTTTGTGAATGAATTGGCGGAGCTCTATTTTTAACTCCATTTTGAGGACTGAAAAGAGGAATCTTGATACTTGCAAAATTGGCATTCTCCTGGATTCTTAGGTTGGCATCTCTAATAGTATCAATAGTTCATAAATTAACGTTATCTTTGTGAGCTGATGTTTTAACAGCCTCAGATAAGTCCCTGTGTAAAACAACTTAAATAACAGTTACTGGTAACAATTATTCCATGACCAGGCGTTGGATAAGAGGTGATGGAACCAATAAGGCATGTACAGTAGTGCCAAGTTGCCAATATGCCGTCGCTAGTTTTGAATAATAAATTATTGTTATTAGTAGTCACTGTGGTTGCCCCATGGATTATGTTAATTTTTAAGTCAGTGTTATTTCCTTGATATGAAAATACAGGTTTGGCAGGAGTAACCTCAGAGCAGCCCACATTAATTCTCTCATCACCACAGAACAGCCCAGGAGAAGTAAAATCACCCTCTGCTGGTAAGCAAACTCCAGTGATGTTGGAAAATCACTATATTTAGTCAGTTACATGCAATAATGTTATGGAGTTTTGAAGATAAAATTCCCCATCCATTAGCTCTTTTTGAGAACCCTAACATCCCCTCCCTCCCTCACCTTCATTTGTTCTTGTTCTCTTTTGATTCCGATTTTATATTTGGCAAAAATGCACTGTGACAATTATTGCGCCTCAATTTTCAAAAGTCTGACTCTGGTAATGGTGGACAGCCATCAACATGACATTGCATAACAGCATATTAGAACGCTGTCTTCTTTAGAGAGGGCTAATGGACAATTCAAAGTAACCAGATCCTGGTTGGATAAATATAAGAGTTTGGTCTGGGAATGTATCAATCGCACAAAACAGTTCCAAATGAAGGAGAGGAATTTAAGAAAATGACCTCTCCTTCAGTGTTGTGTGTTACTTGTATTTCTGTGGAGTTTGGAGCCATTTCAAAGTGATTCAAGTTTTTTTTAGGTTCACTGTGCCATGCAATTAAATTCAGTATGCAAAAGCATGCTCCTTAATCTAATGGAGCATGCTGATAGCGTTCAAGCAAATCACTGCATAATTTTTGCTGGCACTGGTTTTTTGATGTAATATGTACATTTCCCCTGGCAATGTTATAAAACAATTAGTTCATGCTTTTAGCTGTGCACCATCAAGTTATGGTGCGACTTGGGAAGTTTGGAGAGCACTCAAGAACCTAGAGTTGCTCTCGGCTATTGCCTCGAGCAACTCTGACGCTTCTTTTCTGCTCTCAAAATTCCCTGCATGCACCATAACTCGATGGTGCTCGCTAACTGTTATGTGTGCTGGACTCTGATAGAGCATTCTATTGACCGGGGTCAATGTGTTGTGTTTTTAGATAAGACTATTTACTGCTGTAATTATCTCATACTGCCACATGCACCCAGGTATTCATGGGTGCTGGCAACAGACATGTCCAGGATTGACCACTGATCAGATGCAAGCTCTTTATAAAAAGCATCACAAAGTGTCCTCATTGATAAAAGTTCTCTAAGACACACATGTATATGAAGTAATATGAAAATGGAAAATACCCTGTCAAATATGAAGTAATAATTGAACAATACCCTTCTTCAATCCTTTAAATAAGTTAATGCAAATTTAAACTAGCATCCCACCCAGGGGGGACTCGTCATTGTAAGGAAACTGGGATATAAAGCTCCGGCCTGATGGGCCACGAGGCTCATACTCTGACTTTACCCCTCTTTTATAAGGTATACTTGCTTCTCAAGGATTTTTAGCTCCGACTAGCTTTGCATCTTCTTTACCAAAGCGAATTCCTACACTCCTATCTCAAGGGACAATTTTTGGCCTTTTATAGATGCTGTAAGTGGTGACGATGAAGATAAAACAAAAAGTATTGATGGAAAGGCATGTCCAGGAAACAGATCAGGTATGTTTTGAAGTGCCCAACCGGTATAATTATATCTGGTTACACTATTCCTTCCAGATATTTTCGTTTGCATTATTACGCTTGTGGCAAATGAACATTTATTTTTTTCATCTTAATCAAACATAACAAAATTCTCTAACGTCATTGGTTATCAGCAGCACGATTTGAGCACTAATTAATAGTTTAAGTAACAGTTTATGTGCCATGATTGTAATTGGACAGTTAACGTACCAAGCTTGTAATTTTACAGTGCAATTGGACAGTACGCGTCACTTGCGCGTGCTGTAAAAAAGACTATCGGCTGTCATTTTCTCCTGCATTTCCGTTACAAAAAGATCAGCTAGTTTACTAAAGGTGGGAAAAACAACAAAGATATGGACATAACCTGGGAAGAAACCAGGATGGCTTTGAATGAGGAAGATGAGAAGGATTGTAATTGACAAATTTGAAAAGTTTAACTACCGGTAAACTTTGCAGTCAGCCTCCGCCATTTTCGATGCCACCAAAATTATGGAAATTGTATTGTGAAGCGTAATCTTATTGAATTCCAGTATGTTATGTTACTGGAAGTGTGTAAATTACTTTTAGCAAGTTTTACAGTGATTCCTTTCATTTCGACACGCTCAGCGTAAACAATAACAAAGGTGTGGGTGACTAGAACCCTTTTAGTTACTGAATTTGATTGTGCGGCCCTACTAGCTAGCTGCTATAAAACAATGTAATTGTGCGGCCTTTGTTTGCAGGTAATAACGGTCAGATTCAGTTGTGGCAATTCCTCTTGGAGCTGCTGACCGACAGAGACAGTCGGCACCTCATCATGTGGGTTGGAGAGAATGGCGAGTTCAAACTGAATGATCCAGAACAGGTGGCTCAACAGTGGGGCAGACGTAAAAACAAACCGGCCATGAACTACGAAAAACTGAGTCGGGCCTTGAGGTATTACTATGATGGCGACATGATTCACAAAGTTCACGGCAAGAGGTTTGTAAAGGAAACAAAAATTATGTTGTGTAGAACAAACTATTAACCTCTTACTAACCGAGCACGAGGGCCGTACTGGGGAATGTTGGCCCGAGGTCGTACAAAAACGACCGAGGGCCGATATTCCCCAGTACGGCTCGAGCAAGCAAGGTTACTAAGTAGTTTATTATATAGCACTCGGGTTGTATATTCTCGTTAAAAACTGACGCACTTTCGGAGGTTTTCCCGGCGGCGCCGTAACGTGTTTTGATATTACGAACAACTCCGAAAGAACAAGCTACCGCGATTTTAAAACATTTTTTAATTAGAGCATTTAAAAACGTTTTCTTTCCGCAATTATAAGTGCGTGGCTAAGGACCGTTCCTATCCTTGTTCCTTTTTGGTTTAGTATCACCTCTTTGGTGTTTTCCTTCCTTAGTAAACTATTATTTTGGGTGAAAGATTAATTAATCAACATGACAGGAATCGAACCCATGACCTCCCGAACACCTGGCGGGCGCTCTATCCACTGAGCAACGACAACTCATGGAGTTCTTATGTCACACGCGTCCCGCATTCTGCTAGGATCAGCAATGTCGCTATCATCATGAGTTGTGGAAATGGGAGTGATGGTAAATTTTCAGCTCGGTAAATTTAATGTGAAAGATTAATTAATCAACATGACACGAGTGTGGGACAAAGAAAAATTCTGAGTACCCGACAGGAGTCGAACCCATGACCTCCCGAACACCGGGCGGGCGCTCAATTTACCGAGCTGAAAATTTAACATCACTCTCATTTCCATAACTCATTATTTTGGGGTTTCCTACAATGCACATTTTAAGTGGAATTTGGTCCGCCACAAAAAAAAGGACTCCAAATATCGTGAACGCCAAAGATAGTATAATTATGGTGGCTGTGTTATTTCTATAACGTCCTGAAAAGTCGAACCAAAAGTCGCATTCCTTTGATTTGCTTCGCATAGTCGAAGTTTGCAATTTGAACCCTGATTTCCCGACTAAATTTTCCTTTCCTTGGAGGCTCGCGAAATCATGATTCCGTTATTGCTGCCGAGGCTACGAGGCAGCCATTCTTATCATGTTCCATCGAGATGCGCGGATTTCTGGATATCTTCAATGCGCCCGTAGTATCGTTGCGCTCAACGATCCATGCGCTGATCTGAGCAGCTGAGTCTGGCGATTGCCAGGAAAGAAGCGAGGAACGAACGATCGTTAAGTTAATGTTTATCTTTCTTCCTTCAGTTGCTATGTCGAATATAAGTTTATTCATTCACGAACGTTTTGGGTACGTTTCAAGAGGAAGGCAATGTGTTTTTTGATTTTATCGGCGCTGTTCCTACATCAACCTCTGGGCAGTATTCCACTTGCTCACAGTAATTTCTCGTGTATAATTTAAAACCAAAAAGTGTTGTTTAAGAGCAGGAAGGAATACACGAACAGCCCCTGTTTTGGCTCATCCTCGGTGTAAGAACCCGTGAAACTCACCAGTGATGTAAAACAAAAAACGAACAAGACATCAAAGAACCTCGAAACAATATAGAACAGAAAAATAATAACTCAAAAACAAAGGAAAAAAGTTACGGGCTCTTACACCGACGTAAACCCCCTCTCTCTTCGTTGAAGGCTCAATTTTGCCCTTCAAGTAGAGACTACCCTTTTCCTCTGATGAAATTTTATCCTTCGTGATGATCTATTTAAGGGCATTCCTTACTGTAATAATCTTCACTGATTCATAGCTCTTTTTTCTCTCTCAGATTTGTTTACAAGTTTGTTTGCGACCTGAAGAATCTGTTGGGATACAGTGCAGGCGAACTGAGCAGACTCGTACTGGAGGCCGAGGAGACGGCCAACGATGCAGAGACTGGGACGAATGGGGGGCATTAATTATTTACCGGTGTAATGTATGCAGTAGATAGTTGTAAATAATAAGAAAAGAGGATTTCCAGCGGTAGTGCTGTCTTATACATGCATCACGTCTGTTAGCCATCGTGGAGCTCGATCTCAATCATGATGAGTCACGCAACGCTTCTCGGACGTCACGCAACAGTTCTTTTGGCGATACACATAACTAAAATAACTCCAGGCTGAGGAATGTGCAACATGGATATATGAATGTCGTAGAGTCGTAGTATGTTCTTTTCGCCGATAGGCCATACTTGTTGTTCTTGAAAGTTAGTTTTGAAAATGGTATTCTCTTTAGTGTGGACCGAAAGGATGAGTTTACCTGCACTCGTTTTCCACGAGGCGGAGTGATGGTCAACATACAGTCTAACTTAGTGTTAAATAGCAATTGCTCACATTATAATAAGTACATAACTATAGATGAGCTTAGCTCTTATGTTATTTAACTATGATATTTTTATTAATAGCATTCAAGCATAGGTGGCTTGCTTGGAGTACGAGAAACTTAACGACCAATCTCTCCCCCCCCATCCACTCCCCCCGTACACCCTTTTTGGACGTACAAACTTGGAATAATTAGCGTCCGTACAGAGATCGGTCTTAATTGACAACGAATGTCAAATGTAATTCCTGTTAAATTTGATTCCTGAAAAAAGCAGTCTAAACACATATTTTAACAGCGAATGATGTTACTTAGCTATTGAATGTAAAGTGTGAAGATCTCCGGGTGAAACGTTTACTCCCAAGTTCGGTTGCAATGCAAATGTAAGTTGGTGTCCCTAAATAATGACAGATGATGCACACATTCCAGTCATAGTCGAGAGTTTAGCCAGGTGCAGTGACAGCCGGTCAAAAGTCCTCCCCACTTCCGAATTCTAACCCTCCACCCACCCATCCCCCCAGTTCCATTACAAGCCCTGGTATCTGGTAACAAAAAGGTGTACTCTAGTTATAACCGCGCGCCCGTCTGTATAACTTCTCCCTGCCCTCCTTTTAATTTAAACGCCCCTCAGATTAAAATAGGCAATAAACAAGTTTACAAGTAGTGTGCAGATAAAAACATTTATTTGGATTGGTTTCCTAACAATATAGTTTGCTACATCAGACCTCAGCAGGCTACTTAAAGGTATTTCGCAGATCTGTACAATGTTTCCTGTACCAGTACATGTATATTATACGCAACATTGCTGGATATCTATCGGACGTTATCCCTACACATTCCAGAGTAGCCTACGTCCGTCAACCTGTGCAAAAAGGAATATATGCGACCGGTAGGGAGAATTCGTATTTTGAT
>OX393570.1:5973457-6023457 GCA_947652115.1 Blastomussa wellsi | reverse complement strand
CATTGTCTGAAAAGATAAGTCAAATTCCCCACCCCCAGGACAACATAATTGGTCACAAGTATCAATTTCTTCCACTTCTCCACTATTAAAAATGGCGGCCAAGTCAAAATTTCCAATCAAAATCCCCACCCTGGGGACAACCTCACAGCCCCGTGGGTAGCACGACCCCTCCCCCCCATCTCGGGCTTAACATTGATAGGTGCATTACTATAGACCTATTCGGCTAACGTGTTTACCTCCATGTTGCTACCCAATTCAGATCATGTGATGATTCATTTGGGAGGTTACAATTGTTTTGTTTGTACATACTTGCATGCAATCAGTTGTGTATGACAAATTGCACAATTGTAACCTCCCAAATGAATCATCACATGACCTGAATTGGGTGGCAACAAGGATGTAAACATGTTAGCCGTATTGGTCTATTATCACAACGTACCTGTGATAAGCATGTATAATATAAAAACTGTGCGGGCCATTACACAAGGGCAGATGTCGTTTAAAATGAAGGTCACCTCTTCTTTGAAGTCGTCTGGAAGCTGAGCCAAGGATAGTACAACATTTCTCGGGTCACCAACGCCGCAAACAAGAATAGATAAGGGCTTGCTATAGTGGACACCTTCGTTCAAGGGCAAGTTAATCAAATCCACGGCTGGAATGTTACCCCAATAATAAACTGTTCCCATACCTGGACCACGGAACAACTTCGTGAAGTCGTAAGCTAATTTCAACTTACGGGATAACTCTTCTATTTTCGCACTTATCAACTGGCAGTTAGCTTTATGAGTTGGCCAAGACTTCTTTTGGCATTCTTTATCGCAGAACCATTCTTTTCGACAGCTCCCGCACGGCTTTAAACCTGGTTTTAACTTGCCACATCCAGCACACTTCCTCTTCAAAGCGGCCGTTTGACAATCGACCTGATGTCGAAACACGTCGCTGTGTTTACATTCATCGCTACAGTAAGACGCTATTCCACATCCAGTGCAAGAGATCTTTGGAGAAGGCGGTGAACAAATGATATCACAACGCCAGCATTGATATCGTTTAAGCATTCTCGCTTGAGAAACTCCTTGTTTTTGGCTAGATAATGAATAATACTTTGGCGTAAATTTACACTGTATAATTAATCACTAGCTTCTGAGAAAGTTTGATGGTTTTCTGAGAATTTATTGCGTACCACGTAAACATGCGCACGCGTGTTGACACTCAGTTAGTCGTTTAAGCATTTGCGCGGCTTCTCTCTTCGCTGACGTTTCGATAATTTACACTTTATAATTTTATTAATCACTTCCGGGAAAGTTTGAATTTTCCAAGAATTTGTTGCGTGACTGTGGAAGGTGATTGGCTGAGTTCATGTACTGTTCGTGCTAACGGTGCTACCTGCCAATCATGTTTATGCAATATGCAAAGCACCCTATCGAGAGAAGGCACATTTTGGCACAATTAGAATTTAACTTCCGATCAGAACGTACCCCACGGTCCGACACTGTGTTACAAACGAGGTTCTTTTGGACAAATCAAAGAGAAATAAACATTCGCA
Source organism: Blastomussa wellsi (assembly GCA_947652115.1). Taxonomy (NCBI): domain Eukaryota; kingdom Metazoa; phylum Cnidaria; class Anthozoa; order Scleractinia; family Plerogyridae; genus Blastomussa; species Blastomussa wellsi. The sequence continues at coordinate 6,021,914 of OX393570.1, read as the reverse complement.
TCGAGCGATCATTGCGCAAAAATGACAGCTATCCAATTTGGCTCAACATCAGATTCAAGGCAAGTTTTATATTTCTACCTTTAAAATTCCGTCTGTGCATTGCATAATATATTATTTCGCGTATGTGCAATTCAGAAATAGGCGTGTTGGCTCCCTACGCATTATATCCATATTATTTATCCCTTTCCAACACTTGAAAGCTAACCGCCAGCAAACATGAGTGAAACTAACTTCAAGCAAATAATGCATTCGGCGTTCGGCGTTCTGCAAATTATGAACCTATCAATATCGGGCGGGGAAGGCGCATGTTTACGTGGTACGCAATAAATTCTCAGAAAACCATCAAACTTTCTCAGAAGCTAGTGATTAATTATACAGTGTAAATTACGCCAAAGTATTATTCATTATCTAGCCAAAAACAAGGAGTTTCTCAAGCGAGAATGCTTAAACGATATCAATGCTGGCGTTGTGACACCGTTTGTTTGCCGCCATCTCAAAAAACCTCTTGTATTGGATGCGGAGTGGCGTCTTACTGTAGCGATGAATGTAAACGCAGAGATGCATTTCGACATCTGGTGGATTGCCAAACGGCCGGGTTGAAGAGGAAGTGTGCTGAATGTGGCAAAGAAAACACAGGATTGAAGTCTTGTGGTAGCTGTAGTCAAGCTTGGTACTGCGATCAAATATGCCAAAAGAACTCTTGGCCAACTCATAAAGCCCATTGCCAACTTGTAAAAGGGGAAACAGAAGAGTTGTCCCGTCGGTTAAAATTTTTCTACGACCATGTCATTCCTGGTATGGGAACAGTTTATTATTGGGGAAACATACCTGCCGTCGATTTGATTAACTTGCCCTTGAACGAAGGTGTCCACTATAGCAAGCCTTTTTCGATTCTTGTTTGTGGCGTTGGCGACCCCAGAAATGTTGTACTATCCTTGGCTCAGCTTCCAGACGATTATAGAGAAGAGCTGACCATCGTTCTGAACGATATCTGTCCTTGTGTGATGGCACGCACAGTTCTTATACTATACATGGTTTTCAAAGGTAAATTTAATTCTTAGCGTGTTTTATTTAGTGGTAGAACCAAATTGTGATTCATTCTCGTCCCCAGAGCCGCTTGTCCCTCTTAGCCGGCTGGGCCTGTACACGAGAAACAAGTGGCTCTGGGGACACACGATTTGATTCGCTGAATTCAAACAAAGGGACTCCAATCACATCAGCCGTTTTAAAATCCTTTATCGTTAACAGGATTAAGACGGCTGATGTGATTGGATTCCCTTTGTTTGATTTCAGCGAATCAAATCGTGTCTCCCCAGAGCCACTTGTTCCTCGTGCACAGGCACAGCCGGCAAAGAGGGACAAGCGGCTCTGGGGACGAGAATGGACGGGAACAAGGTAATAAATTATTTGGAAGGTTATTGATGCCTTGTATAGAGAAGGGGAGCTTTGAAAAGCACGTACAGGAAGATTAAATGAGTGACATACGCATTGTTTAGTTGTTTAGTAAAAGTGAGCAACGCAATGTATGCAATCTACATTTTTAATTAGGTCTTTGAAAGCGTTCTTGAATGTTAAATACACCTTATTCATAAATGGCAGACGCGCGCGGAAAAACTGTAAGCTATACATGAAAACGAGGCGTTTTAGGATAAACAACTTTCGTTTCACAAGATTTTCAGAAGGAATTTTGCTTGTTTCATAGTTTTGAACCTATTTTTTTAGCCGAATGGGGCATTTAGAGTGTTTTTCGTGATCAATTTTGAAATAAGTAAACTCAATGAGAGTTTTGTGACCGGTTATACACATGGGAGCTGTTGATCCGAAGGAAAGAGAGTTCAGTGAAAGTTTTTGGTTTCCAGAAGGACTCGCATCTTCCACAGGAATGGCTTGTGAAACTATGGTGAGAGGTCGGCCCTCATTTCAAGGTTACAGAGGCTTCAAAGGTATGCTCTTCGCATTTTGCAAACGTCGCTTTTTGCTACAAGGTGCTTCAGTTGTTCCTAGTGTTGGTGGATGGCGCTTTCGAGGAGAAGTTCACCAAGGAAACCTCGAGAACCAAGCTCCTTTACACAAAGCCATTTTTGCCTGCGATCCTTTCTTCACATCATTAGGGTAAAAATGCATAGAGCATACCTTTGCAGCCTCTGTAAGCTTGAAATGCAGTCCAACATTTCGCCGTATTTTCGCAAGCCATTCCTGTCAAAGAAGTGAGTCCTTCGGGAAACCAAAAACTCCAACTCTATTCCCTTCCGGATCAACTGTTCCCATCTGTGTACTACCGGACGCACAACAGTAGATATTTGATTTAAAACTCATATTGAGCTCACTTATTTCGAAATTGATCACGAAAAATGCTCTAAACGTCCCGGTTGGCTTAAAAAAAGCTTCTAAACTATGAAACACGCAAAATTCCTGAAACGCTCGTTTATCTTGAAACGCCTCGTTTTTACGTCTAGTACCAGGTTTTCCGCACGCGCCCGCCATTTATGAATAAGGTGTATAGCGTATAGAAATGTGTTTGTAAGTAGTGAATGTACCATTGTTATTGTTATAGTTTTTTCCTATTTTTTGGTTTGTAATTAGTGTTAGCATAATGTTGTAAATAAATTTATTAAAAAAAGAAGATTCTTAGTGGGAGGGGGAGGGGGGGGGGGCACAGAAACGCCTGAGCCACGTTGGGGAGGGCAGGAAGCTGGGTGCCTTTCCTTTCCGCATGAAAATAATTAACGAAAAAGTCCTTAGATACAGTATCGCCTAATAAACTGAACCCATTCTTTGTTATTGTCATTTTTACCTATTTGGTGGTACACTGCATATATAAAGTTTGATTGATTGATTGACTGATTGGTTGACTGACTGACTGACTGATCATGACTGCCTAACTGACTGACTGACCGCCTGCCTGACTGACTGACTGACTGCCTGACTGCCTAACTGACTGACTGCCTGCCTGACTGCCTGACTGACTGATCGAGTGACCGTCTGACTGACTGACTGATCGAATAAAGTCACCCATTCTATGTACGGAAACTAAAAATATTCGACTATTGGTAATCCCTTGTTATCCTCAAAGTCAATCATGCTTCATCCCAATTTTGGCACTGTAATTTTTCCGTCGCTCGTTTATAAAATAGTCTGGAAAAGTAGTCTAATAGTCTATAACTCGTATGCAAACTTAGCGTCTTCCTGGCTTCTGTACCTTTTACTCGCGGCTAGAAGGAACCCATACACATATAATATACAAAACTGATTCTCTTTTTACCTAATTACCTGTAGGAGGAGATAATATAGCAAGTTCGGTGACGCAAATTTGGTATTCACTACGACTTAGTGAAAAGGACTACCTGCTGCTGATGCGCACCCTTCAAGAACTGATCGAAGCATCCAGCCTTGAAGAACTGACGAAAGGTACAATGAAGATTGAGCAAGACCATCTCCACAAACTCGTACAAGTGTGGCGTACCTGGCTTGAACTTAGTTCACGCGAGGGAGATTGGATTACAGAGGCCCGACGAGAGAGGATTGGGAATGATCCAAGTTCAAAAGAGGGGATAGATTTATACTTGAAAGAAATCCCAAAGGAACATAAAAAATCCGCATCTGATTGGTTTGCAAACGGTATTCTGTTGTCTAAGGAATGGCGGAATGACCTTCCTCGTGAAAATTTAACTCTGACCGGGTTTGCTGCCGCTTTTAAACACCTTGGTGTCTCATGCCCTTTCACATACATACTTGATCCATCTGTGATTCCATTCTCATCATGGGATTACAAAGACGTCAAACAGCATTTTTATTGTGCCTCCCTTCTCAAGATGTACAGCCAGTACGTCAGTCACGTGCTCGAGAAGTGCTCTTTGAAGTTATCCACAGGACAGGTGAGGTTCCACTTCCTGTTGTGCAACTGTATGGAGATGGCGCCATTCCTTCCTCCAGACCGGAAATATGACCGCGTCACCACCTCAAACATAGCTGACTATGTTCCGCTGACCAGCATCCTGGACATGTGCAAGCCAGTTTTGAACACAGCCAACCCTTCCGCTGTCATTATCACAGAATTTAAAAATTGGCCTGGGTATTTTAAGTTAAATGAAAAAGTCCTCCTACAGTTCTCACAATTACCACAAAGCTTTCACCAAAAAATCTTTGAAGACACCCAAAATCCCGCTATTGCTTTTTCCAATGGCAAAGTGGCTTATGTGGATTACCACGACTTCAGCGAGGAGTTCATCCAGTTTGTTCGTGCTGCTCTTCTGGTCAATGATCATGAAATCCCGGTAAACAGACGCGCCTGGAGTTCAGTGGCTGACTACAACGGCTTGATTACACGCGACTTCCGTCGTTTCCAAAATCGAGTGTTTCCTGCCAAGTGGCTTCACAACTGCCGCAGAGTAACCATGATGAATGGGTTTGACAGGGCCGTGGAATGGATTGTAAAACCACAATAAGCATAAATTGGACAGGAATGGCAACTGAAGACTTGCTTTTCCACATTGTTTCCACTCTGTAGTGACAAAAGTTCGCCACTTCCTTCCGGATTAATTCAAAAACATTCAACGTGGACAACTCGAAAAGAGTCCACGGCCACAGCGCGCTCGATAGCTAGCGTTGCCGGAGTTTTGATTTTTGGCACATAGAAATTCGTACTGCGTGCGTTCGCGGAGCTGCCGGTTGCTCGACATACCTGCCTGGTCCACGTGACAAAAAATCACCCACGACTGGCAAAGTTTCAATCACAGCAAGGGATGCAAAAAATGCAGGGCAAAAAATATTTCGTCCAAAGAAAGCGAATCGGTACATCAGTGAATGTATAAAACTCGCAATCTTTAAAATTACGCCAATGTTACGATACCTGCAAAACAGCAAAAGGTCAAGCTTGTTTTCGGTGAGCCTCTTGCTGACATGCCGAGCGATTTCCCATAGATTTTTGCTGTGATTGAAGCATTTTCCTCGGGAAAATACATGGCGAACGGCCCAGGAAAACATGGCGAGGAACTAGCCTTTGTGTATCACTCCGTGTAACAACACACATCACGACACCAAATCTTGCTGCCCTCTGATTGGGCCCCAAAACACAAAGAATTTGTGGCACCAATCGGAAGCCAGGACGACTCCAACCGTTTGAAACTGGTTCGGTAAGATTGTGTTCCCAGGGGCTCTTGCGCCGTTCTTTATTTTTTATCGCCGAATTTTTTTGCCCGTTTAGGCTTTCTCTCGCCCCTGGGTCTGCGAGGTTATATTTCCTGCTAAGACAAGAATCAATTGCACACCTAGTGGAATAGAAATGGGAGAAGCGTTCCGGTTCAAGACACCCTCCAGCATTCTGGTGGTTGGTCCGTCGGGTTGCGGAAAGACTTACTTTACCGAGTCGTTACGTAATATATCAAACAGGAGAGACAGTGTTTCATCACATTTCCAAACACCGAGAAGAGAGTTGAAAATACGACGCGCAGCGGAGTAGTTTTGACGAACTTCGAGGTGTTTGGAAATGTGATGAAACACTGTCTCGAGTGTTTCATATATCTTCTCAATCGAAAACGAAGAGAGAAGAAATAAAAAACGAAGAAATAAAATCGTAAAAATCTATGCTAATTAAGATCACATTTCCAAACCACCGTTACGGTTCTGATAACTTTTGTTTTAACGTGGTGAATTATTAATGAGTTTGAGAATGTTGGATCAGTCGTGGGTTGTTTCAAAATCCGCCCCAGAAAATTCATTATTGTTATGTATGTCTGCTGCTTCTTGTTCGACTCAAAATAAATTAAACCTCATCCAAATATTATATTTATACTGGCGGTACTGGCCGTGCAGGTGGTGGTGGTAGTAGGTCACGGTAGTGGCGGTGGTGTCGGTGATGGTGTTGGTGTCTGTGGTGGTAGTGGTGGTGTCTGTTGTGTCTGTGGCGATGGTGGTAGTGTCGGTGATGGTGTTGGTGTCTGTGGTGGTAGTGGTGGTGTCTGTTGTGTCTGTGGCGATGGTGGTAGTGTCGGTGATGGTGTTGGTGTCTGTGGTGGTAGTGGTGGTGTATGTTGTGTCTGTGGCGATGGTGGTAGTGGTGGCCGTGGTGGTGGTCATCGAGGTGGTCACTGTGGTGGTAGTAGTGGTGGTCGCTGTGGTGGTGGTGGTCGTGGTGGTGATAGTGGTGGCGGCGTTGGTTGTAGTGGCGGTGGTGGTCGTGGTGGTGTTGGTGTCTGTGGTGGTGATGCTGGTGGTGACGGTGTTGGTGGTAGTGGCGGTGGTGGCGTGGTGGTGTTGGTGGTAGTGGCGGTGGTGGTGTTGGGGTCTGTGGTCGTGGTCATGGTGGTGGTGATGGTGGTGTTGGTGTCTGTGGTGGTGATGTTGGTGGTGGCGGCGTTGGTGGTAGTGACGGTGGTGGCCGTGGTGGTGTTGGCGTTCTCGTAGAGGAAACGGCTACTTTTTAAATCCTAAATTTGCAGTCCAATATTCAATGTCAATCAACCACGTTTCTTAGTCGCAGCCAGGCCTCCGTACTAATAGCCAGCTCTCTGGCTAGTTTCCAGGTATACAGACTTACAAATTCAAATCCGTGGAAGCAGTCAGTGTTGACTATAGCTAGCTTTAGAAACTGAGCATTCGGGTTTTTCATTGATTCGTCTGTTGCAGCTTAGAGCATGGAAAACACATTCGTTTCTCTTACAGGAGGTCAGACTTTTAACTGATCTTCTGTATTGCCTTGAAAATAACATGGAAAACGTTATCGTTTTTTATGCATTTGCGTCTCTATTATGTGTTGCTATAAAAATGTGCTAAACCAAACACGGCATTTAGTGTTTGAACTCTGGTGCCGTTAGGATTGAAAATGGAGCACGAAACTACTCTTGGCGTGTAGCGGGTAAAATCGGTATCAGTTAGCTGACGCGAGAAATTTCCTAATTTGGTCACAAAAATCGCACCATTGTTGACGCTTGTTTCTAAGGGGATATAACGCTTTTATGCTTAATCAAAATTGAGAAGAGAGAGGGGGTTGATCAATATGATCGTTTGTCTTGATTTTTTTTGCTCAATTCTTCGTCCGTAGCACTACACTACACGTCACCTCACTACACGTCACTACACTACACCACACCACACCACACCATAAATGCGTTAATTTTAGGTGAAAGAATCACGATAATATCGGTTTTTATAAGAGGGTTGGACAAGGTTACAGCCCCCGTTTCTTAAACTATAACGCAAGGTACGATGCTCAAATAAGTTAGAAATGTAGCTGGGCCCATTGTTCTTAATGCAGTTCATAATAGAGTGAGCGATTAAAAATATCTTCTATTTTCAAGTGATTGCATATTTGCTAGTGACAAAAACTGTATTGTAATCTAAACTATTTCCAGTGTTTAGCAGAGTCTTCAACGCATAACAATTAGCATATTAAAGTTTTTTAGTCAACGTTTTGTTGATCCCCAACAAGGGAAGGCCACAGTATTCTAGATGGGTAGGATGTAGGCCTTTTATAGGAGAGGTGCAAATTGAAAGGAACCAAATTCTTTAGTCGTCTCAAAGTTCCAGTTCTAGCGTAGACCTAACAGCTGATGTGTTCCAGCTTATTGTCAATATGAACACCAAGAATCTTCGGATAGTTGGTTATCTCTATTGGAGAGTCGACAATATAAAATACAGGCTCTTGAGAGACGTTTCCCAGAATCATAGTTTGGGTTTTACTGTGATTGACAGACAAATAATTTGAGGAGAACGATGATGATAGCTTAAGAAGATCTTGGTTAAGGGACAGGTCCAAGGCAGAGGTGTTGGTATCTGATGCATAGGTTGTAGTGTCATCAGCATAAAGGCGCAAGGATGAAACTTGAACGACGAGGTTTAGGTCATTGATGAATATATTAAACAAGAGCGGGCCCAAGAGACTACCCTAAGGAACACCACAGTATACGGGCGCCAATCCGAGAATATTCCATTGACTTTCACTCTTTGCTTCGGTTCGGACAGGTAGGAATGTAAGAACTTTGTTGCCCCTTCACCGACGCCATATGCTAGAAGTCGCATTGCTCCTTTGATTTGGGCATTAATCCAGGGAAGATGATTGGTCCGAACAGTTTTTTTTTAATCGTGGGAGCATGTTTCTCTATCATGGCGCATTATACAGTTTGGACCAATAAGCTCAGATATCATCAACATAAACAAAAACCGTATCCCAAGGGGTTGTATGTAGTCAGGTCAGTAAGGAATGCATCCTGATTAAGATTTTTCATACTTCTTGACTCAAATATTTTGACTTTGTATTTCGGTAGTCTTTGCTCTTTGACAATATAAACAAGATCATGATCACTCATGCCGAGTAGTAACGTACCACTTTTAGCCCAACGTTCAGGTCGATTGCCTAGAAAGGATAATGAAGAGTGTCCCAACAACAATTTGTGACACGAATTGTAGCTTTAAAAATGCACTTTTCAGAACAAATTGTCGACCAGCGTCTGTTAGTTAATGGATATTCTGTCGAGTCTCGCGTTGCGAGTCATATCGTAAAACAGTCCCCTTTGTTGTAAAAGTTGGTTTGGTGGGCCGAATTCCACAATAGACCCATTATCAAGAACCATAACCCTGAAAACAAAGAAGAAATTTTTAGAATTTAGTTGCAATCAAACGTTGTTTTTATAATTTTTTGCAATTATTTCATCAGGAATATAATAAAACTGTTGTGCAAAGTGGTGGAGGCAAAATGTTGTATCTTAACAGTGCTGATCAAAATTCAATAATAAGAAATGGAAGTCAATCAGCTCATTTTTGAGTTACAAGAACAGGTTAGACCATTGCTGTGGTAACAAGTAATGTCAAGAAAATAATCACAACTTTTTCACCAATCATGGGGAGTTCGCTTGATACCATTATTGTAACACGATAAACAGTGGTAAAACTGACCAATCAAAGTACAGGCCCTGGAACCTGTTGTTAGCCATCTTATATAAAAGCCGGCACGAGACGAGGAAAGGGACATGGCGAAGCCTGAATTGTCCGTCTGTGGGCACAAATACACCTTATTTGCCAAGGCAGTTTCTTTTTCAATTTAAGACCACGTGACATTCTTTTATAAATCTAAAAATTATCTACTCACATACACGCAACAATTTTAAAATCTGAAAGCAAGAACTCGTAAGAGTATCATCTCATGTCGTCACATGGTCTGTAGTAGAGCAACAATCCCCTCAACGAATAAGGTCTATTGTTATACATCAGACTCACTTTGAAAAATGTGATTGGTCGAGAGCATTCAATCAATTTACAATAGCTTGTGAACTTGACATGATAAATGCAATATCCTGAATAGCCTGAATTGTCCGTCTGTGGGCACAAATACACCTTATTTGCCAAGGCAAATATATCGGCAGATAACACAGACCTCGGTTTTAATAATTCATGATATCAAGCTCAACCTCATCCAATAATTGTTTATTATTGCGAGTAAAATTTCAATTTTGCAAAATTTGATTTAGGTAGATGTGGGGTGGAGGGGAGGGGGTATGACTTTTTACCTATCATAGTCCATAATAGTGTTGAGCCTGTGAGCGATGGTGAACACTGTGCGATCAGCGAACTCACGCCGAATCGTTTGTTGAATGAGCTCATCAGTTTCCAGGTCCACCGCGGCCGTGGCTTCATCAAGAACCAGGATCTTACTTTTACGGAGTAGCGCACGCGCTAAACACACCAACTGCCGCTGGCCAACACTGTGGAAAGTTTAAAAATATATATAAAGAAGTCTAAGTATAACAAGCAATTGCTTTGTCGATCATGTAATTATTGCCGTACAATTGATTCTTGGCAATTGTTATACCTGGTTCGATCTCGCAAAAGACACGTACAAGTATACAGTAGCGTAGACTGACGATACTAAATCAATGCCCAATCTTGTATAGGAAAAGGGCATAGCTAGCCGCGCGGGGGACAGGGGTCGCTTGGCGGGTGACCTGGGATACCCGTGGCTCCCCCATTACCACATCATCCGCACCGCTTCTTACTGAAAGACATTTCGACTGATGAGCTGTGAGACTAGAACAGAGTGGACCTTAGGTCAGGTATGCAGCTATTTTCGTAGGCTTTTCCTTCCATACGCTCACTGCTCAACCTAAAAAATGTCACTTTTCGTAAATCACAGCGTGGATGTCGACATGGCAATTTGGCAGGTACTCTAGGCTTGACACAATGTGAACGCCTGTTTGCAAAATCCTAGCTACACCCCTGCGTTGACTTTCAGAGATCAAAAACTACAAGGACCTTCTTCAGCTTTGAGAGGCAACAGCAATTACATTCAATACGCTTGAGCCGGCTGATTTGTGACACAAGTATCTTGAATTAAGTAGCATTCCCACTTTCAATCATTACAAAAATCAAATATTGACGAAATGCAACGCCCAATGCTCGAATCGTTACGTCACCATGGATCAAACAGACAATTATATGTGCATCCAAGAATCTGATCTATACGATCCAATGTCGTCAATGCAAGAACACCTCAAATAAACCAGCAGAATACATCGGACAAACAAAACGCGCCTAACGTGACAGATTTGGAGAACATCGCAGAGCCATACAGAACAAGACCACCGACGCAGTACCACAACACTTCAATCAAAAGGGCCAAAAACTCGCAGACATCGAACTCATTAACTCCAACAGAGATTCCTTACGCAGAGCACGCGAATCCTATTATGTAGAAAAAGCCATAACCATGCAACCTTTTGGCATAAACAGGGAAGACGACCCTTGATCTCTTACAATCTATTTTTGGACTCTGACATTATGCGCGCATCCACTTACAATGTTTATTCGACCCTATTGGACCGTTTATTTTTTAAAAAAATTGTATTAAATGTCAAATCGCAACCGTTATAGTTAATACAAATATTGTAACGAGCTTCCGTATTCTCATTAAATCCCCCGAGGAAGGACGGCTTTACTGTCCGAAATATCGGGAAAACAAATTCTCAAGTCGTTTTTTCTTTGCTGTTTTTTCATTATTGTTGTTACCACAGATGCTCTGCCTACCTGAGATTTTCCCCTCCTTCTGTTATGATGTGCTGCAGTCCTCCAATTAAACCCATAACAAATCTGTTCAAATGACTCACTTCCAGTACTTTCCATAGTTCATCATCCGTGTATTTATCAAAAGGATCCAAATTAAGACGGAGACTTCCAGAAAATAACACTGGGTCCTGTAAAGAGAGTGGAAAACGCAGTGGCCTAATGGTTAGTGCGCTGGACTCCAGATTGCACGGTCCGGGTTCGAGGCTCGGCCGGGGCACTGCGTTGTGTTCTTGGGTAAGACACTTAACTCCCACAGTGCCTCTCTCCACCCAGGTGTCCACCTTGCGATGGACTAGCATCCCATCCAGTGGGAAGTAGAAATACTACTAGTCCCTTCATGATAAGGAAACCAAGAAAAGGTCGGCCTAGCTGATGGGCCACAAGACTTTTTATATTACCTTATGTTACTCTACCTACACCTACCTGTAAAGACAAAGAAGACAAGGAAAGGATAAAATAATTTCCTCTTGAGAAACGTCCGGAGTCGACGCGAAAACATCCATGCTGACAACGCGATTTTTGAGAGTTCCGTTAGTTTGTCTATTGATTTAGCAATTTCTCATCTGGACAGAGAGGCTGGCTGGCATTCGTATCCACTTGCAGGATGTGAAATGTTTTAGTTCCTTCTTGCGAACGGACAAATTAACCCAAAACTAGAGATCGCGTACTACATAAAACCCCTTTAGCAGAACAGTTCAAGGCAGATTCCTAGTATATGATCGACTCCACACAGCTTCTGTGACTCTACTCTGAACTGTCCTAAGCTGGTGTCATTCGTCAGACCCACTTTAAAAATATTTAGATCTTAGCTAAAAACATAACTTCAACGAGCAAGTGAACGTTGTAGTTTTCAATCTATTTAATGAACAATCGCCAGAAATATTATGGTTCGCTCTTTCTGCTATAATTCTTCTTGACTTGAATTCTGTAGGAGTATTTTGCCCTTGATAACAGGCGCTGGACTTTGGCAGAATTTAGCCGAAAACAGCAAAATTATCTTTGAAAGTGCCCCTTTGGCTATTTTTTGGCAGTTCAGACATTGCTCAGAAATCCTCATTGCATACCTGTGGAATAATGGTGAGTCGTGACCGCAGGTCTCGTAGTCCAATGGTAGCGATGTCAACTCCATCGATAACAATTTTTCCACCAGCCCTCTCCAAAATACGAAACAAAGCTAAAGTCAAAGAGGATTTCCCAGCTCCCGTACGACCTACAATACCGATCTGCAAAGTGAAATTGAAGAACAGTCAATACCGAATACACACACCTTATTGGATATTTGTAGTAATGCTGTATATTTTTACAAGTCTTACAGTATTCTGGCGAGCCCAACAAAGTTACAACACATTAAAATGTCTAATAATTCCTAAAATGCTGACTTTTTAAAGTTTACGACTCACTCGTACGTTCCAGAGTAACGCGGAACCTGTTTAAGCCGTCTTGTGTATCATTAAACTGGTTTGGTGGAGTCCAATATCTTGAGATTTTTGTACTCGTTTCGCGCTTTATTTATAACAAACTATATAATTTTTCATCCATATCAAAAACGCATTAATTTTAGCATCCGCATTAAGGCCTATGATAGCCGCACTAAAACGTTTTTTGATCTTGAACGTAAGGATCATGTTAAATACTTAGGGGTAATAATTGACCAACATTTATCTTGGAAACACCACATTAATTATATTGCTTTAAAAATCAGCAGAAATATTGGAATTATTTCGAGACTAAGACACTTTGTCCCCTTAAAAACACTTCTAAGTATTTATAATTCTTTAATTTCTCCCTATATATCTTACGGCCTCATTGCCTGGGGCCAAGCCTCCAAATCTTATTTAAAAAAAATTCTTATACTCCAAAAGAGAGCTGTTCGCTTGATCTACTTTCTGCCTTTCAGAACGCATGCGATTCCATATTTCGTACAATCTAACATCCTGCCAATAACAATGCTCTACTTCAAACTTTCATCAATCTTAATGCTTGATATAACCACTAACTCTGCACCTATAATTCACCGAGTAATTCGGGTAATTCGTGTTTTACGAAAATTGAGTAATTCGTGTTTTAGTAATTTGTGTTGTATGTCCTTAACACCGCCTGCCTAGATTAGCTCGCTATTTGCAGGCGGTGCTTACTGATTGTAAAAAGATTTTCTTGCAAACTAAATAAACTTGAAACTAAACTTGAAACTTGAAACTTTATTTGTACTCAAAGAAACAACGTAGGAGAATAAAATCTGGAATTTGAATGTAGTTCAGTAGAAATTGCTTTTAAAGTAGTCTTGACATTAATTTATTGGTATTGTAAGCAGGTGGATCATGGTGGAGTGGTATTATAGGTCCATAATCGATATGTTGCGACATGCTGAAGGACTGATGTTTGGATCATTATCTTGACAAGGCCGCACCATATCAATAATACTCATATTCACTTTAATGAAGTCACGTGACTGGGATTGTCAGTTGAATTCCTAATCACTTTAAAGTGTCAAAGTATTGACAAGATCGAATACAGGCGAAGAAAAAAATACATTAAATTAAAGGCAAATGGTTGGAGAACTAACGCAGGAAGCAGAATACAGTTTGAATTCAAGTAACCATATTTTTTGTCCTAATTGTATTATGGTGAGCAAAATTATATTTAAACTTCAATGGGACTAAAATTAAAAAAAATAACGAAAACCAAAATGATATCGGGCGAGTCACGGTGCGCGGTAAATGCAACTATACCTTTTCGGCTGGTTTGATGATAAAGCTAATATCCTGTAGAACCAATGGAAGCCCATCTCTGTACCGTAACTGGAAATTATCGAATATGACGACTCCTTGTTGTGGCCAGTCACGTGATGGACGGCTGTCTGGAATGACCCTCTCGGCCTGGAATGCGATATAAGAAAATTGCATTAAACAGTGACACCCATACTGAGCATGCCTAAAAGCCTTTTCGTTTTACAGCCATGAATACACATACGCATGCGCGATTATCGTTACCAGTCCCAATTTTTATGCAATCTCGTTCCTCGAGTCTTCGTTCTTTACTGCGCAGGCTTGACGAAACAAGCGACTCTCGAAAGTTCCGTTACAGGATCGATTTTGATTGTTTTGAAGAAAATGAAAATGGCCGGAAGTAAAATACCATACCGTTGGGTCAAGCTTTTGAAATGAAGGCATGCGCATTTCAACCGGAAGTCCGATATTTTCGGAGTTCAAATCGGATCTCATTCTCGTCCCCAGAGCATTGTCCCTCTTAGCCGGCTGGGCCTGGGGCACGAGGAACAAGGGGCTCTGGGGACACGCGATTTGATTCGCTGAAATCAAACAAAGGGCGTCCAATCACATCAGCCGTTTTAAAATCCTTTATCGTTAGCAAGTTTAAAACGGCTGATGTGATTGGACTTCCTTTGTTTGATTTCAGCGAATCAAATCGTGTGCCCCCAGAGCCCCTTGTTCCTCCTGCTCCAGGCCCAGCCGGCTAAGAGGGACAAGTGGCTCTGGGACGAGAATGATCGGATCTTTCCAGGGTCGCTCGTTTCCCGATCGACCCTGGGTGCGAGGGTGATTTTTGTGTGGAGGAACAGACAAAATTTCCCAAATAACAGCCGGCTAGGAAGAGATGACATCCGGAACTATTCTAACATAAAAAAATGCATGTGAATACTGCTCGAGATCCCTTTTAGAAGGACAATTCGGGCTACAACTTTTTTGAAGTAATTTATAGAGACAGCCACGGGGTTTCATCACATTTCTAAACAATGAGAAGAGAGTTGAAAATGGGATGCGCAGCGGAGTATTTTTGACGAACTTCGAGGTGTTTGTTATATCTTTGTTATATCTTCTTAATAGAAACTAAAACTAAGGAGAAAAAGAAGAAATAAAACCGCAAAAATCTATGCAAATTAAGATGACATTTCCAAACCATGATCACTGTTCTGATTTCCTTTGTTTGAACTTCATGAATTATTAAAATAAGTTTGAGAGGCTTACAGCCAGAACCAGATTTGTGTAATCCGAATCATACTGGTCAATCGGAATGGACTACTTTGTAAGAAAAGACTTCTAAGAGTCGTAAAATTATAGCAATGTAATATTTATATTACCCACCTCTGTTTTGGCATTGGAGTACTCCTTGACCCTCTCAACTGATACCAAGTTAGTTTCCAGTTGACTCGACATGCGAATCATCCAGTTCAGTTTTGAAGTAATCTGGCCAAGACGAAAAGTTTGGAAAAGGTAGAACAATAAATTGATCCAGAGAAGCCATATTGTAACTACAGTATACTTTACAAACTTGCAGGAGATTATGAAATTTTAAACAAATTAATATAAAAGACTAGTCAATAACATTCTGTAATAGGTTGCATTATATTATGGCAAGGAATATGGCAACGGTTTCTGTAAAACTCGGCGTAAAGTAGAAATGCTCTTTCCGCCTTCTTTTCATTCTACATTATTAGAAGCTTAGCTGTGTTTTTGATTGGAAATACCCGAATCTGATTGGTTCTCCCGTCTTCTGTTCGCTGACACAACAAGCCGCTTGTTTACAAAACATTTCATGGACGGGTAATATCCATCCCGGTATTTTCCTCGGACGGGCACTATGCGCTGATAGTGCCCTCCGCGGATGAACACTATCGCGTCACGTGTTTAATTTAGACCAATGAGAATCGGAGAAAATTTAGTGGTGAACTATAACACGCGATAGAAGTCTCTCATCTAGTTGTTAACAAAATTGTAGCCGCTTCAATTCTTCGCGTTTGTGAAGTGTTTTCAATGTCTGTGAAGATTTCAATAACCTTGTTAAGTCTAGTATCAACGTAACGTCACCTATCACACGATAGAAATCTAGAGCTCGTAATCTAAATGTTAAATAGAAAACTCGGGCCCTTAGTCTAAGGGCCTGATTACATAGTGAATTTTAGCCCGAATAGGGCCTGATAATATGGCGAACCGGGATGAAATTTCAAATTTCAATTATATCAAGCCGGACTGAAAACTGAAAGCTGAAATTTCACGAGCCGCTTTGGCGAATGCAATTTCAGCTTTTTGAAAAACTCACGAGTGCAATGTATATGATTACTTAATAATACAAACATAAAAAAATTCGCCTGGAGGAAGTGCCGGAACATCTTATTGCAGACAGGAGCATTTGACGCGGATTTGACACTTTATTTAATGATTGGCTGATGAAGTTCAGCTCATAATGCTTCGAACTAAAAACGATTCGTTTAAAAAATTTGCAATCATAATCCAGAATTTCGATGTGTAATTTGCACTGGTATTACACATGAACTGCACTGCTCTCAGCCAATCAGAATCGAGCATTTTTTTCATGTATATTATTAAGACTATTATGTCTTTAATCGTTCATTCCTTTTACCTGCAGCGCATATGTCACAGAAAGTCCAACGAGACCTCCACCAATCTTACCGCGGCTGATCACCCCGAACAGTGCCGCAAAGAAGATTATACAATTTCCAATGAACTCCAAACGAAGAGATAGCCATCTAAAAATTAAAGAGAATATAAAACACAATGTAAGTCTGTTGAAGATGTTAAAAATATTTTCTGTAACAAAATGCTCATCCGTGCAGCGTTCTGGTCGACTAACCTGCTGTAAATAGTCGACTCTCGTTATTCTCAGTTCGTTTGACCGTGCGTTCACATAGAATCCTTTCTGTTCGTTTTATGGTTTATTAGGAGCCCCGCCGAAAAGCAGGGCAACGAAAAATTAGTCTATAGACTCATTCAGTTGTTCCCCTCCACGGAAATCTTTAGTAAAAGGCGAAAGATTTATGCGCGTTGAAGGAAAACCAGAGTTAAAAAAAATATGTGAAGATCGGCGCTATATTGAAAGTGATGTGGCAAGACTTGTGGGACAAATAATTCATGAGGACTACCTCGAGTCTTGTACGCATGCGTATCGGATACACTCGAAAGATCGCGACATGATCTAAGCGTTTGTACGGTTAATACGTAAACCGATTACCGAAGAAAAGTCTTCAATTTACCGCGGCATCATTGACAAATTCAAAGTGTCCATGTCCGACGCTTTTTTATTTAAAAAAAGTATATTTCCCATTCGCCATTTCCATATCAGTTTGGCTTTTTGTTATGGCTATTGACGCCATTTAACAAATAGACCAATTCCGATATATTAATATTCTAACATATCACCGAGGCTTGGGGAATAAAAGAAAGATTTTTCATCGAGGCTTAGAAATGAATAAATTATTTATTTTGTTTTATTCCCCCAAGCCTCGGCGCCATGTTAGAATTTTAATATACCGGAATTTGTCTATTGACGCCATTTTTTAATCGAGTGTCCTTTTATTTAATCATGAATTTCTTCGTCATATCTTAAAACAAAATGCGGAGGCCACGAGGCGATAGCCGAGCCGAGTGGCAATGTGATGGCGAAATTGATGATTAAATAACAGGACACTCGCTTAAAAAATGGCGTCCATTTGTTAAATAGGTAAAGTTTGAGAAACCTTACAACGTTAATACGGACTGTTTCACACTAGCATATTACTGATTTAAAACTGCCTTTGCGCCATGTGCGACCATCGGAAATGAATAGAAACTATACGGTAAGAGAAACCGAAACGTTGACACAAATACGGCTGAAATCCTAGGAATACGTAAGTATTTTCAAATGACTGAAAATGGCGAAGTTACCTGTTAGCGGAAACATACAGGTAATAGGCAACTTGATTATCGTCCACTTTGCGATAATTATCCCAGATGAAGAGCTTCTGTTGTGAAAAGGCCCTGATGGTGCTGGCTCCGTTGATCGTTTCTAAGAAATGGCTGTAGATTGGTGATCGGCTCACTGACTCGATCCGTCTCAGCTGTCTCGATGTAGCCACGTATACCCGCTGAAGGGAAAGAAAAGCGTATTTTGCTGTTTATTAAATTAGGATCTATAGAGAAAGTTGTCAAAAGTAATTCTGTGTTTGCTTTGTTTTTGCATTGCTCCGCTTAGTGATTGGTTTAAAATTCTCGCGCCACTTTTTCAACCAATCAGGAGTAAAACCAAAACCAACCGTGACTCGAGGTAAAATTAAAGAAAGCAGAGGTAACAATGAACTGAAAAGAAACAAAGATGGCTTCGAATGAGGAAGATTGAGAAGGATTGCAATTGACAAACTTGAAAAAATAGCCTAAACTCTTAAATTTGTGTTGGTGACAGAGCTCTTTTAAGTATGCCAAATGTGACCTTTTTAACATTTATAATTATTTTTTTGCCGAAGCGATTTTTATCACCCTGATAATTCAAAATAAGAGCTCAGCTGTGATCAATTTCCATGCGTCATTTCCCCCCGCCAAAAAAGGAGCACCCCACGGGTTGGTTTCCAAAACTGCCCCTAAATCACCCAAAAATTTACAGAAAATTACAAAACATAGATTCATGAAATGAACATAGAGATTTTTAGGCTGACGAGAAGAACGAAATCTAAAGAACAATAAACAATTTATGGCATTCCAATTTATACTGTGCAGTGTCGCTTAACAATCAAATCGTCGCCCCTCAATCCTCTGTATCATCAGTATAGCATAACAATAATTAACTGAAATGGTATAACAAACTAAATAGAAGGTAAAACTAATATATATATATATATAACGAGTTTCAATTGAGTGAAAACCAAAGTAATTACTTTTGCCAATCACGAAGGAAGGAGACAATCCAGTGATCCAATGAAAACTCGAAGTTATTACACGTTGCCGACACAAAGCGCGGGAAAACGTGCACGCGCGAGTCACGATTGGCTTTGGTTTTACTCCTCATTGGTTGAAAAAGTGGGGCGGGTCTTTTTAAACCAATCATTGAACTTGGTAATGCAAAACCGAAGCATAAAGCATTGCTTCTACGCAATTCGGTAATTACTTTCGACACTCAATTGAAAACTGTTGTAATGGACATGTCTCCTTAAATTGATGTGGGCCCAATCCCGTGTAAGGGTATTTGATATATATTTTCTCTTTGATTTTTGCTATTGAATTTATTGATTGTATGAAGCGTGAGAGTAAGAATTTATTGTATGAAGCGTGAAAGTTGGCATGGTAACGGGGATTATAGTAACCTTGCGTTTCCAGTAGGCCATGTCCGAGTTCTCTATTGCCTCATTGTCAAAACGAGTGTTAGTGTGAAACCATTAATATGAAAATGTTTTTATCTGCATGTTCATTGTCATGCAAAGCAAACTCCGACGAAGGGCTAACGCTCGAAACGTCAGCTCTTGAATCTCTTTACGGTGGCCAATTCACATTATCAACCCAGTTGATAAAACCAAATTATATTGTTATACTTCCCACCGACGCAGCACCACAGTTTCTTCAGTTAGAAACTTACCCCCTCTATTCATTTTCATATGAATAGTTTCGCACTTAGACTCGTTTTGAAACAGAGGGAAATGGGAACTCGGAAATGGCCTATTGGCTTACCTGAATATAAAAATACAAGGCCCCCAATGGGGGTACGACAGTAAGGAAGAGTGGTGTAGCGTAACTAACAACAACAAGCATGCCGAGCACGTCATAGAACATCTGCAAAAATGACCTCAGTGATATTGGAATTGTTACATCGATTCCATAGATATCCTTCGACAGCCGGTTAATAATCCTTCCAAGTGGAGTCGTATCAAAGAACGTCATCGACAATCGCAAGATATTGACTATCAATTTGCGATGAAATGTTCTGGAAGCTCTGAACGCCCCATAAAACAATGTTAAGGAAAACATGTAGATAAAGAAGGCCTGCCCAGCACCAATACTACCATACACTGTGAGATAAAAGTCTCTTTGTTGATTCGTCGTGACGTTCGCGGAGCTCCAATGAGCTAGCCATATTCCAGAGCCAACGGCGCATGCTTCCATGACCGTGAAAGAGATCAGAGAGAATAAGAACCAGTGTATTCCAGTGTAATTGATATACGACAACAATACTGAAAGTTTGACCTGTCACGAAAATAGACAAGGCATTGATAGGTTAGTACTGTACTGGTCACTCTACATATTAAGCGTACGGGCCGGGAGAGGGGGGCCGGCAAGTCCCTACCTATAAAGAAAGCAACATTCTAACGCAGACGCACGGAGTTGTTGCTCCTGCTGTTTTTGAGTCTTAAAATTCTTTATAACATAGCTAGCAGAGCCGCGCAATCAAATTCAGTATACGTAAGCGTGCTCAAAATCCCGATAGTGCACGCTGATAGCGTGAGCAAATCGACATCACAGCTCCGCACCTGCAGCAAAGTCATTTCGAGAAGCTTGACATCCGACAAATCCGAATCTCTTGCTGTCACCGCCATAAACATCCAGAAAGAAGTCCAGGAAAACAGCATCGTTGTGTCCACTACAACTGAGAAAACCATAAGCGGCTTCGGATCTTTCTTCAACAACTGAACCGTACAAAATGTCTACGTCACTCTTAGATCAAATTTTAGCCACGCTTGTTGACATATACTTTTTGAATAATTTTGACTAACATTTTCCGCTAGTCCTTTGAGCAGAACTCCGAAACCCCCAAAAGGATCTAAGACGACGCAACAACTTTCGACACTTTAAAAGTAAAACCAAAGGAATTCGAAACTCGTGGTTTTGCAGCCTAAAAGAAACTTCATGCGATGTGCGATGACAATTTTATAAACTAAAAGAGATAACTAATGTTTCTCTACGCAAAATTAGTCTCTCCATCCACGACTTACCGTTCCAGTCTCTGTCGTTTCCTCTGTGGTTGTTTTTCCAACCTTGTTACCATTTTCTTGTTCATGTTTGCAGTTCCCCTGGGTAGTTAATTTTTCTTTCCGGCGAGGTACAATGTCATCTTTCTCCAGAACCATTTCGTCGGTTTCGTTATCGCTGTTACCATCTGCATCTATTACGAAAAGTAACATTTTGCGATTTGCAAATTTCCTAATGTCCATTTTTTCCTCACGAGTGCCAAGAACGTAAAGCCCTTGGTCATGCCCTTTAATAAAAGGTGTTGACACTCAATAACAATTATGCCATGAGCCCGCGTTGGATATGAAGTGATAAAATAACTAACGAGCGCGTAGCGCGAGTTGGTTATAATCACTTCATATCCAACAAGGGCGAATGGAATAATTGTTTTTGTAAATTCTCAAACCATATCTCTTGAATTTTTGTGGGAGACAGCTCCTGAAACCTGCCAGTGTCGGCCATTATAGAGGGCTGAAGTTAAAAACTTGGCGCACTATTTTCCATATGACGTAAAACTCCGACTATTGGCTCATAGTCGGAGTTTTTTAGCCACTCAAAAAGCTAGAAATACAATAGTCGGAGCTGAGAATATACTAAAAGAGGATAGTTGAAGTGACATGTTGCAGGGATATGTAGTGCTCATAAAGCATTGCTTCTACGTATTAGTTGAAAGTAGTTCATGTCAATAATGAGTAATTGTTAGTTAAAAGGGTTATAAAAATTCGAACAGAATATCGACAACATAAACAGGTTGCTTTGTTACTATTTGCGGTGGCAGCAATGCTTGCAAAAAATCTTACATTTTGAATAAAGTTGAGTTGAGTTGAGCCAAGTGTAATATAAACTGGAAATAAATAGTATTAAATTTATAATAATGCAATTATCGATTATTTGATTATTTGTTCGTATGGTAATACCAAGGCCTAGATTCTATGTTACCAGACTGAAACTGAAGCTTTGAATAGAAGCAAAGCAAAGGTATCGATAATTCTCCCCCCAAAATACCCTCATCAAACGCATGACTAACACCAACCCCAATTTTCTTCCGAGCTGTAAGTCTGGAGAAAATCCGCAAAAGCCCCTGAATTTTCCAAAAGTTCGGCGTAGGTACCTTCCTGAAGAGACGGAGAAATATGAAGAAGTATAAAATCATCCCAATAAAAAGAATCTTTAAGGAAAAGAAACATCGCTGATGCAATAACGGACAGAGAAAACAATACCTCAGAAACAAAGCCGTCCTGGAGAACAATGATGTGATCCACGTGAGGCAAAAAGCTGATGCCATGAGTCACTAGGATACGAGTCTATATAATGAAAGAACATGTATATGCTAAATTGTATCAAATTCTTTAAATTGTTTCTCGGCTCTCTACTAGGAAAATCGTACAGAAATAAACGAGGACATATATTGTAATGAATTGAGAAAATATTGTAGCAAATTTTGGCAAAAGAAAGCTAGCAATTCCTAACGAAACGTTCAAGTAAGCTGCCCAAAGAGGTAATCCAATAACCCTTGGCACGATTGTCTATTGGTCCTTGTAAAAAGCGGGTGTAAAAAGGTCTAAAAATGGATTTCTACGACCCCTGAGGCATGACGTGTGACTAAATACAGGAATCGATCCGAAACAATTTTTTAAACTTTGATTTTTTTCCTCTAATAAAGAGAAAAAGACAAGGATAACGAGTGGGGTCGAACCCGGGTCACTCCGATCACGTGCGATTCACATTACCACTAGACCACCGAAGTCCTGTTGCTGAGACATGGAAAATTTTAAGAATTTATCTTGTTACCCTTACCATTCTTGAGAGCTAACCGTAACCAGGCTAACCGGAGTGCTTAGCAGGCGATGGCTAAAAGGGATGGCCGAGGGGGACGTTTTTAACCATGAACAGATTGAGTTGTCTTACACGAAGCGTGGAATCGTTGGAACCTCGGTGGCCACTGAAAACGGCTGAGGCTCCAACGATTCAACACTTCGTGTAAGACAACTCAGTCTGTTCTTGGTTAGAAAAATCCCTCTCGGCCATCCCTTTCAGCCAGCAGTTTGTTCGTTGACCGGGTGCCCCTGGAAAAATGAACCTAGAAACAACCGACCCGTATCTGAACAAAACTTCAAGGACGCGAACTAAACCGAGATATCTCCCACCCCTCCCTTACCTTCTCTTTGAGCATCCCATTTGGTCCGATGACATTTTGAAATAGTTGTCGTCCAACGTGAGCGTCCACAGCACTGAGCGGATCATCCAACAAGTAGATATCAGCATTGAAATACACAGCACGGGCCAGGTTGATACGTTGTTTTTGACCTCCGCTGAGGTTAATACCCTGTTTATTTTACAGTAAAAACGTAATTGAAGGTGATTATTAAATTTGTCTGAAAACATCAAGAAGCGTCCCACAATGGCTCAAATTAATATAAAACGCCTGGATTTGTTGTCATCTTCATTATTATTGCACTTACATGATATCGAGTGCCCCAGGGGCGGATCCAGCAATTTGATGGAGGGGGGAAGAGGGTTGGGGTCCAAAGTTAAGTAATTATTGGCGATCCTGTCGATGCGGGAATTTCAGCGTCAAACAAGTAGGAAAAAGGAAGGGGGGATCTGGTATAAAGATATAAAGTACCCGCGTTACTTTCTCAACCAGGAGAAACAATCAAAACCAAACGTGATTCATTCGCGCACGTTTTCCCGCGCTTCGCGTTTTGATTGTTTCACTGGGCTACCTGTGACCTTTGTGCTTGGCTTGAGTGAATACTTCGGTTTTTGTTTCGTGATACTTATTTGAATATTATTTGACTATATAGCAACTTTGTTGTTACCCGTTCTCCAATTTCTGTTGCGTCGCCAGCAGGAAGAATGTCCAGATCAGTTCTCAGAGCGCACGAGTCAATCACGTGTTCATAGAGAGCGGAATCAAACGCTCTGTTGAACAGGATGTTATCTCGTACAGTGGCATTCTGTATCCAGGCCTGCTGGGCAACATAAGCCACAGAACCCTGTAAAGTAAAGGATCAAAAAGTTGTCCGCGTTTGTCTCCTTAAATAGTGAACAATTAAACTTAGAAGCAAGAGAACCTGGCCATATAAAGAACTGTTAAGGGTTGGTTTTGGTTCACACAAAGAATGTCAACGGAAATCCAAAAACAAGCGCAATAGATGGATCGATTGCCCATTGCCTCGTTCCTGTTTTGCCCTTGTGTTATCACTTGCTTTTTGTGTCAAAATTGCCAACGCAAACAAAAGTTCAGAAGAGAATCGAAACGTGACCAGTCCACCATCTTGAAAAGTGAACACAACTGCATGTGTTTCTCACGTTGCGTCTGCGTTCTACGTGATGTGAACGTCACTTTTTGAGTGTTTTCACATGACGTCAGGGCGGCCATATTGGTGTCCCAAAACAAAGAAACTGCGGCCATGTTGGTGTACCAAAGCAATCCTCCGGTAATTGACTCGTCTATTGTTATGAAAATATCATCTTTTGTTTCAGCAATAAAATATGACCGCGTGTCACGTGTTTGAAAATACTCGCATGTGTGAACCAGGCTTTTAAAAATGATTTCATATTGATTTTTGAAAAGACATTATATATCAACGACACGATTTCCAGCTAACAATAATCGCCCCATGTTAAAGCAAAATGTTTAAACAAAATCCCCTTGGCTAATATGTAGCGGCTAATATGTCTGTCTGTCTGTCGAAAGGAAATATTTTCAAAGTGAGATCTTGGGCAAAACCCTTCCACCTAACCTGGAATAGGGACACAACACACCTGGAATCAGTTTACCACGAATAACAATTGTCATACACAACACTCTTATCTCTCTGTTTCCTAAACATGTCTTCTATAAATAATTATCCATAGGGTACAAGCAATAAAAACAATTATTCCAGTCGCGCTTGCTGGATATGGTAGTGTAGTAGCTCTCGTAAGCTTGTAATTCTACTGGCAGCAGTTGCGAGCCCTATTAGGGGTTTTAGGGATACGGGATATTTGGGTAAAAAATTATAGGATACGGGATATTTTGGGGAAAAATTAACGGGATACGGGATATTTAAACAAGAGATTCGGGAATATCAAACATAAAAGTTGGAGATAGAAGCCACCACATGTACAATTAACGGGATGCGGGATATTTGGGCCAAAAATTAATGGGATACGGGATAGTCAGACCCCCCCCCCCCTAATGGGGCCTCAGTTGCTATTGTTTTAGGGTCTAGGGGCATTGTTCCTGTTATTTGATTCTATTGTTTTCACGCAGGGTATGATAATAATAACCAACTTAGGCCAATGTGTCTCGTCGTCTACAGCTGTTTCTAGAAAGATTAAGATGTACTCTAAAATCCCGAAAGGTAATCTGGGTAACAAGATACGTTCCTGACTCTGTTTCTGTTGAAGGTGCTTTTGTTAACACTCGCAAACATGCATTGGTTCGTGCCATTTTCTCAGATTTCCCTGAAATGCAGAATTCAAGGAGCCATGAACTTAAAACTACCAGCAATATCTTTCAGGGTTGTCGCGTGCACGTTTACGCTTTATTCCAACAACATTTCTCGAAACAGCCGTATCTATCATCTCACATCCATCACCCGCTCGTGAAATAATAATTATTGCTAGATAAAAATCTACGATTGTGCAGTAAGAAAACCAGTAAATTATATTGCGTACGTCCACATATACTGTTCCATTTAAATTCTCCGTTTCTCCAAGAAGAGCAGAAAGCAGTGTAGATTTTCCACATCCAACTTGGCCAACCACTGCGACAAGCGAACCACTTGGAATATTCAGATTGATACTGAAACAACAACAAAAGAAAGAAGACAACTAGTGTACAGAGAATGAAAACAAGCGTGTGAGACAGCAGGGATACGACTTGGTTTAGCAAACGTGGCTACTTCATGTATGAACATCATAAAGTTGTAGAAAAACGATTCAGTTGAACACGGCCGTTTATCATTAACGTGTTTTTTCCTTGGCAATTTTATACATTTCCAAAGTTGATTTTATTCATGGTGACTGAGCCCCTTTAAACATCAGAGATTTTTCCTATTTTGGAACCTTATTGCCTGAGTGTACTTTGCCAAAACCTATCGGCCTACAGGTGACGGAAAAGTGGCCGCCAGTTGGCGGACAAACAACCAATAGTCGGCTTACAGACGACCTACAGATTTGTTCGGGGAACTGCTATTCCTCTTTTTCTTATTTCATCGTAAATTCACCACCTCTTGGAACGAGAGATGTCCGATTGGTTCTCAAAACAATAATTAACAGACCACAACAATATAATGCCCCTTGTTCTAGAAAACAATAGAGGAAAACTAGCGGTTACATAGAGATAATCGCTATCTGTAAAATTCTGGCAAAGATTTGGTTCGGCATTTTTGTCCTTTTCATGATTGACAAGGTCGCATAACGGGGTATAGCTAAGGGCTTATAAAACTAAATAACTCAACAACGTTCAAAACGACGACAACAACAGCAAATTTAGTTTACATTTTGAAGTTCAGAAAACCCAAATTAAATTAATCGTTTCCTCACCCATGTAGTTTTGGTGCGTCCTTCTTATTCCAAGCAAACACTCCGTTTCTAACGCTGACCATTCCTGAGGTAAGCAGGGTAGCTGTTGAAGAAGATTGAAAAAGCCTATCATTACTATCTTATTATTTACCATTAAAGGACATTCGAAGTATCACGGAGTTTATCACGATTTTTTGGCCAGAATTAGATATAGCTAAATCGTCTCTAATTTTATTGCATCAAGCGAATTCAGAACAGAAGGACGAGGCAAAACTGATTTCATACGAGTTGCAATGGGAAAACTTGAAAACGTCGGCCCGACTTTTTCAAGTTGGCATCAATCATCGATCTTGGCCATCCGCCCGCAAAACATCTATAAATAGTTTCTATAAATTACAATAGCCTTTCAAAGGATTTTTTATGTTTATCAAGTTCTGTCCTTGTGATTTGGAAAAATTGGCGTAAACTATTTGCGGTGATCTTCTTCCTTAAACAATTTACTTGACATCCTCCTTTTTTATATATTCTTGAAGCATTTCCCGTATGGGGAAAAATGTCACAATTTTGTTACCACACGTCACAAAAATGCCCCCAGGCCTGAAAACCATAGAGGTAGTCCTTACAGCGGACCAATGAAAATAGAGGTTCCAGAGAGGAAGGGGCTACCGGAAAGAAGTATTCGCAGCGTCGCCGTTCAATTGTTTTCCCATGTTTTTCCCACAGAAAAAATGTAATGTGAAATTAAATTCGATATTCTTTACGTTTTTGGTCACTTTATCCTTTTATTTTCCTAACGCGTACAGCATTATATACCTCATACATAATCATAGCAGGAAACATTCAAAAACAAAAAGGTAGTCTTACCGCGTTTATCTCATTTTCATTAATTTAGTGGTAATAGTAATCAAAGCAGTTTAATAGTTCGTTGTTCTTACGTGCTATCCTCTTGACATTATCTGGGTCCAGTTCCTCTAAATCTAAAAACTCTTCCAAGCGCTTTATCGAGACTCGAGCCTTGCGAAAAAGTAAGAGAAAGAAAAAATAAATTTAATTAATGTAACACTTCCATTTAGTATCTGCTTTACAAAAGTTTGACTTGGCGAACATTTCTCCTTTTGTCATGACAAAGTGGCAATAAAAAAGCACAGTCGAAGGTTTTGGGTGATTCTGCAGCAGTGTGATTTTCTTATCAAGGTACGTATAAGGATCGATTTTTTTCTCAAGTAGTTCGCGTATTTTCATCCGGGGAATCCTTTTAAATAACGTGTGAAAAGCCAGGGTGACTGATTGCACCAAGTTTGGGCTGTGAGCAACGGACTTTTAAAAACATATTAAGAAAAGCCAAAATTGTTCTTGTCACTTTCGGTTGCACTGAAAATTGACACAAATAGATACTCGTTGACCAATCCCAGGATTTTCTGTATGTCAGTATGTTGATTCTTTGGCTTCGTGCGTTTCGCCACCTGAATGTCACGCAAGGAGGGGGGGGGGGGGTCATGGGCTCCCCAGGAAACCCCTCCCCCTAGCTACGCTATTGAATGTACTGGTTGGGAAGGACCCTTAAAAGAACTTATAGTTCAACCTCGACGTTGGTACAACTTTTGGGCTGGGCCAAGGTTGAATTTTTTCGCTACTCACTTGTATACACGATGCAATCACATCTGGAAAGAATCCAAGGGGAAAACGCATAATTCCAAACAGCGACAGTGCTACAAATGCTTTGGAAGCTGTGAGGTTATTGCCTGTGAGAACGTACACTGAAAATGTGCTGACAGCAACCTGAATAGAAAAAAATGATGGTCGAGGGAAAGAACACTACAGCACACGGGGCCCATAAAAAATGGTGTTACTGTTTAAAATTGACTTTAAAAGAAATCAACACGACCGACACCGATAAAGCAGGGCTGCAACACTGTGTGGCAGATTCTAAATGGAACCAGCGCGAGCGTGAGCTCACGAAACAGGTGATTCGGGGGCAAGTAAGTTGATTATGAAAGTAAGTTGATTACTTTATATCGCGTGTACGGGCCATTTTGAAATTTTATTTGGGATGGCGCTCGCGGCGGGCTCCGTTTAGAATCAGCTAAATCGCGCTGATAGCCTTCAACTGTAGAGCGAAACAACTGTCCACATCAATCTCATTTGCCGTTTAGACTTCATTAAGCGATTTGAAGGGGTTTGTGTTGACGTTATTATTGACGCTGGACTGGGCGAAAATGAGATTTCCACAGTCGGGTTGTGGATGGAAGAGAGACCCGGTGATTGATTGCCAGGGGCGTAGCCAGAATTTTTCAAGGGGGGGGGGGGGGGGGCGTCACACGGTATGTCACTATATATGTTGATTCTTGGGATTCCCGCGTCGTCGCCATCTAAATATTGTATTTCTTGTATGTTGCTACTTAAAAGGGTCTCACAAGTGGGGGGGGGGGGACCCCAGGGACACCGCCAGCTACGCCCTCAGGTTCTTCCAAAAATACGCTAAACGAGTTTGTGCCTCTAGGTAGGGGTACTACTTTTGAGCTTCTAGGTTTGTGATGATAGGAACATCCACTACATTACACTACCGGTTTGATATGGGTTCAGAATTGACTCATAAGACGGATTGGAAATTTGAACATTTTTGGTCTGAGATGAGGTTGGGCTTCCTAGATGCCAGTGGACATCCCTCCTTGGGTAATCACCTACCATGACCGGCATGCTGTTGTAAATCAAGGTCCATAAACATCTCCACAGTCTGGATTTCAGAAGGTACTTCAGCTCATTTGCGCGCTTGTTGTTGATTATTGACAGGAAAGATTCTTCCCAAGCGTAAAATTTCAGGACCTGAGAAGATAAGATTCGTAACACGAACTATGGATGAAAATATATCATTAAAACTATAGTCAACAGAGAGAAGTGGCTTCTAAAGTTCCTTTAGCGTGTTATATTATATGTTTTTCTTTATAAAATAAGCCCAATTATGGACGCATTTTGATTGGTTCCTGCCTTTGATCTATTAAAGGACACACGTAGTGATGACGTTTATATTTTGCTTCTTTTTTAGATAAAACAGATAGATTCTTTGTTGCCGTGCGCCTGTTCCTTTGATGTTTACCGGGCTTCGTAACCATTCGACTCTATTAACTATGCCGAATTAAACATAGCTTTTTTAATTTTGAATTTTACTTTACATTAAAATTCGCTAGATCTTACTGTTACGTTTAATAGACGGGTGAACAAAAACACCTGAACACCTAAAGCAAGCTTTAATGTTATGTGAATTACAGATGTTCAAAGCTGGAATGTAATTTAAAACAGTAAAAGTGTGTTTTTCCGGTCATGTACTTAATTAATATGGTTAAAATCCTATTTGGCAAGACGGTTGAACTTGGGAGGGACAAGAACAGATTCAGCTAGTGGTAAAATGAAGGCTGAAAGTTAGCGTCCTAAACAACTCGGCCTGTTGCCTCTGTTTCAAAACGAGGCATGATGATCATGGCCATTTTCAATAGAATGTTGTTACACCAGGCTTAATAAAACGATGACTGTTAACCATTTGCAAAAGCTTGCGTATACTTCGTTACTTATCGTTACTTGCTTGCTTGTAGTTGGTTTATTTTACTACAGATTATTGGGTTTAAGGCCCCATTTATATGGTCTCGGGTACCCGAGACAACCCTCCCCCCGAGTTACCCTGGGCGAGCTAACTTTTCACTAAAATGTTGAAAAATTCTACCAACCGTTTATATGATCCTACCCGAGTTGTCTCGTCTCGGCAGGTAGAGTAACCCTGGCAGGCGGGACAACTTTTTCTCAGATAAAAACTTTGGCTCGTCTACCCGGGACAACTCATGGCGTGGCGAGTGTCACGTAATGTCCGGATTTCAGGTTTTTAAGCACAAATTTGCACTAAATAAATAGAATTTAACCCAGCAAGGCCTCCAGTGATCGAATGAACGAAAGAGATTCAAAGGAAGAAGGACAACTGGCGACTTGAATATTTAAATACTTTATGAATAATCAAATTGGGTCAACTTTAACTCTGCTGCCAGGGACAATTTTTTGTCATATAAACGCTCGGTAAAGTTGTCTCGGGAGGGAGGGTTGTCTCGGGTACCCTAAACTATATAACTGAGGCCTAAGAATCATTTTACAGTACCTTAATTCCATAAAGGACCTCATTTATTATCTTGATCCGATCATCTTTCTCTAACATTTGCTGCACCTAACAACAAATCGAAGAAAAATATCAGAAAAATTCAGACAAAAAACCCCGTTTTATTGTTCTAAATATTGTCAAATTTCAATGAATTCTTAGCAAACTTTAACTAAGAACATTTTAAATGTTCAAGGATCAGTTAATGGCTTCCGAAAGCCTTACTCTTCCAAAATATAATTCTTCACTGATATTGTCAACGAAAAAATCTTTCTAGTAATAACTAAAACTGGTTTTGAAATTTAAGGAAAAAATGTTCGCAATAGTATTTTTAGAAATTTGAATAGGAAACAATCTTCAGTTTTGTGCCATCCTACATTATGCAGTACAGGCGTTGTTTTGGCGTCCGAGCGATCAATCAATTGTGCTTATATATGCCGCCATCTTGGATACCTTACTATTTGTTGAGTAAACTGAGGAGTGAGTGAGTGAGTTAGTGAGTAAGTTAGCGAGAAACCGACCGAACGACTGACTAGCCTGCGAGCAGGCTCCGGCTAGACGGGGGTGGGTCGGGGGCGGTTGGGCATTGACCGTCCCCTACCCACCCCGGAGCCTGTTCACAGGCCAACGACTGACTGACTGATCTACCGACCGAACGAACGAACGAACGAATGAATGGATAAATGAATGAATTCAAAAGGGAAGAAGGATGGAGGAAGGAATACCTGCAACTTGTTGACCGTTCTGCCAATGAGAATATTCACAGGAGTTAACAGCACCATTACGCCAAGACCGACATAAATCGACCAGCCCATTGTGCGATGCAGAAAGAAAAGAGAAACACCAACTTGGAAAGGTGCTGACCATAGCATGTTAAGATACGTCATCGCATCCATCAGCCTTTGCGCATCCACCGACATGAGGTTGACAATTTCTCCCGAAGTTGACTTTGCCCGAGATTCGTTGCTTAGTACTAGGGCCTGGGAAAGAATAAATTATTTCCTGAGTATGCAGTGTAATATTAATATTTCTGAACAGGGGTTGGGGTGCTATTTTAAGTACCGATGATCAAACAGCTAGAAATTGATGGTATATTTAATTTGGCCCAATATTTCGGATGGACAAAACCAACCTTTATCAGGGGCGTAAAATGGTAAGTGAGGATGGGAACAAGGGGTACAATACTGGAAAGCTAATGGAACGCAATGGCGCGAATAGTATATAGTGTATATTTCTGTTCTGTTACTTTTTTATGTGTTTTGTCAGCCAATCGCGCATTTTATCTGATCGTCTTTTTAACCCTCCTAACACTGGGCTTTTTTCAATATTTTTATTCACCTAAAATGGGGGGGGGGAGGGTTAGGGTTAGGGTTACTGAGTGTGCGAGCGCTTGTAAAAATAGGTAACAATCTTTGTGAGCATTTCTAGCAGAGGCCTAATTTTGCGAGAGCACTGTAAAATTTTGAGGGACCATTCATGACCCTTCCAAAAGAACCTACTTCACTGGACATCTAAACACGTAATGGAGACGGTACTTCATTGGTTACAGTAGTGAGTGTTTTATTCCTCACGTTTGAACGTAATCAAAACGTTTGATAACTTGTCTCCTTATATATGCTTACACAGGTGTTAGAAGTTCATGGCGGGGTAAACCTGTACTGTCACTGAGACGTGTCAAAAATACAATAAGAATGGAATATACTCTAAGAAAAAGAACTTAGATGAAAATTGACCGAAGTTCAAAATTATAACAGTTTTTTTAAATTAGAAAAAGGAAAGGTTTCTCATTGTGAGAGCAAAGGAACTAAAACTGCAAAATTTAAAGTATGTTTACCATGCAATTGGATTTATTGATGAGCTTGGGATTCTCCCTTATCAACTATCACGCGATAGAAATATTAGTATAAATAAATATTGTCTTAGTATAAGTCTACTAGACTTCAAACTTTTAAGTGTTGTAATTTTGTTGTTGTTAAAACAACAAGATTATCCAAACCTGAAAACGCAAACGCGAAGAAGCGGTTATTTTGTGGACAACCACAACTCACTTTCTACAAGAAAATATATTTTGAGTAGCATCAGATAAGAACATTCGAGGTAAAACGCTAGTAGATTTATAATAAATGCAGATAGAAAAATACCATCAAAACGACTCGATATTCCATAGATAAGTTCTCTCTGCAAACGGAAATCATACTCAAAGAAATATTGCTTTGATTTTGAAATGTTATATCACTTCGGCCTACAAATATCTGCAAAACGATAAATTTCGTGGAGACTACACGAGAAGATATTTTTTTGCCTAACCCTTTTTGTTTATTTACAGATTTAGAGTAAAGATGTTCAAAATATGGCATTTTAAGTTAGGCCATTGTGAACGGAATTATCACATACGGGATTCCCAAACACCAAGGAGCTTAATCGAAACGAGAACTGAGTTACTTCTTGGCGAATTTGGCTTAAATCGTTCAGCTCAGGTCTAAAGAGAATGATGTAGATTTTTGGTAATAATATGCAACACAGAAAACCATAAGCGCTCAACAGTGTTGTAACACAGTCCACAATAGTCACATACCGTCCATCCATTGAGAACTCTACCGGGTGATAAGCTAAGACGGAAAATGAAAATATGTACATCGAAAATGCTATTCGCTTTGCCTCACTAAAATTTTCAGGGATGTTCCTTGTCCTAAATGAACAAAATGCAGAGAAAAGTGTTTGAAAGAGAATGTATGAGCACGTTACCAGGAAGAGCGTTTTCCCAACTGTCAAGTTATACGCCTTGCACTCGATAAAAATGTATTGTTCTGTTATTATATGATCCATTTTCAAAGGTGGATCAAGAAGAAGCCATGCTACTAACAAAAGGAGCAATGGGACGTGCAAAGCTGTTATGATCACTCCTTGCATTCTATTGGAAAGGGAAGTTATCATAAAACGGTGCACTACTGGAACTTGAAAAGCACTGGAGATGCGCAAGACTTTGACCAGGAGAAAGGATAGACACACGTTGTACGTTACGTAACGCCATGGATAAATTATCTTGCAAAGAGTATCGGTGGGTTCAAAAGTATTGATAACCACCAAAGTCAAGAGCAGCAGAATGCATATTAAGAGGACGACGCTAAACTCCCTGTTGGACGCCTTGACAATGGGAGTGTTCCAAAATCTACAGATAACAGCGAATGAGAAAAGTGTTGCGACTATACCAGAAGCAGTTAGTACCAGAATAGCTTTTCCTCCTGCACTGGAATATTTCAGGTTAGACAGCGGTAAATCCATGCACGTTGTCCTAGCTTCATTAGATTGCTTTCCTCTGGGGCATTCCGAACAGCTCTTTGAACCAGGAATCGGGTTGACAGTACCACGAGGGCACGGGTCACACTGCCAACAACATGGCGAAGTGGTGGATTTTCTTGTTCCAGCTGAGCATTGGTCCAAACATTCAGATTTCGGAGGGCCACCAAACTGAGAGTTCCAGTGAATTTTCTTAAACAAATCTAACCGTTTGCCGTATTCTTTATTGTCTTTCCATTTTCCGACTATAACTTCTTTCAATCTTGTTGCATTGGCTTCTTGCACTTGTTGGATATTTACAATATCATATAAGGTCGATCCTCGCTCGCCAAATTTGCTAAAAGTTACAATTCCAGTAAGTCCAACAAAATTAACTTTAGGAAGAAGTCTTTGCATGATATTAATGTCATCGTTAAGTTTTCTAAAGTAATTATCATCTGTATTGTTGAAATCTTGAGCTAAGATGTCCAAAGCATGCGCCACCGTATATACAGCGTCAATGACGTAAGCAGTATAAGAACTGTGCATCTGTTCGACGACATAAGGGTAACAGAGATCCAATGCAACAACATCCTTCTTCAGTGCTGAGCAATTTGTTAGAAGCGCGCTAATCTCGCTCCACCATTCCGGAAAGTACTGTTGAATTGCGCTAAGAGTTAAAGCCTTTTTATGCCGTTGAAATCGTGTATCGGAAGAATATTGAGGTTGGAACCCAATTGATCCATCAATGGTGGAAACGCTAACCTCTGATTGTGAATTGAATACGTCGGTAAGCAGCCACACCCTTCCAGTGAGGTTTTGTCTGCTGACTTCACTAAAGAACTGCCTCTCAGAGCTGCCGTATAAAAACAAAATGACAACTCTGATATTTTCCCGTTTACGTAGTGTTGTGACAATATTCCTGACACTTAAAAGACGACCTTCGGTAGGTATAAATTCTGTCATAGCAACGCAGAAGGAATTGTTTCTTGTAGAGGCCTCTTTGACAAGTGACCACATTCCATTCCGTCCAAAAGAATCATCTTGTCCGATAGCACCTACATAGCTCCACTGGAATCGCTCTATAAAGTCAGCCATGGCTTTTGCTCGAAAACTATCTGACGGCACCATTCGATACAAATGCTTATAAGCATGCGAACGTAATTCAGCGCTCGTTGCAGACGGGCTTATGCCTGAAGCATTCAACGTTTGTAGAAGCCCAGCAATGACAACGGCCGTACGGGATTCACTTGGGCCGATGAGGGCCACGATTGATTTCTTGCCGTCGTCATCCTTTGTTATCTTTGAAAAGCATTTGTCTTTAACAAGGTCGTAAGTGATTCGAGTTGCTTTTGGGATAGTCTCGCAATAATCACGTATATCGTAGCCGAGAGTTACGTTTGGAAGAAGTTTTGAATCGTTGTTGATCTCTTCAATAGCATATATCATGGCCAACGCCCGATCCAAGGCCGGGAGAAAAAACTCACCGCATTTGCCCTCGGAAGTTCCTCGCAAATGAATGGGTAACAGCCCGCCTAAAATGACATCTCCCGGCCTATATGGGGCTTCTATCGCAGCATAGAACGTAAGAAAGAAAATAACGAGAGAGTCCTTCTTTAGATTCATTTTAAACATACTGAAAATAACTCTTTTTTGGTGGCTAGGCCTGAGCTGTAGATTTCTGTGCTGACCTTCCCTCAAGCAGGTGGCAGATCCACTTATCTTGCCTGCTTTCAAAGGGCCCTTGGTGCCAGTTTACCATAGTTTAAAGCGACGGTCGAAATTAAGAGCCGATATGACAACAAAATGATATGCAATTCCTGTGAGAGATAAACTTTTCCGATGTTGAGGTTTAGATGGATTTCCTCAACTTGAATAAATTGGAAATATCTAAGTATTAAGCGATGCTCAACCTATTTTTAATTATCTTGTTTTTAATTAAAAAATTCTAATGTTTTAGACGCAGTTCGTTTCCTATAGATTTTAGTTATTTTGTTGGCACAGAGCGAGCCACATGCTGACAATTCATTGTACGTTAGGGGTGAACACCTAACTAAAAGTCAAGTTTGTTAGTTTTAATTTGAAAGCATTTTCAATTGCCGTTTTCACATAATTTATATGTAAATCAAAATGCATGTATTTGGCATATATTTGACGTCCTGCGCGAATAACTTTGCTCATCGACAAACCGTTCATTTTGGGCCGTGAATGGCATCGCTCTTTTAGTATAATTCAAAATAATAATGTTGCAAAGCACACTGCTGACCAAACAATGTAAGCAGTAGTCTAGTGTAAAACAGAATAACGAAATACGCCAAAACAAAACTTAGCCTTAAAAATCACAAAATTACACTGAAGGAACAGCTGACAATACAGCTGCCCCCCGCTATTATTTTTATTATTTTGTTAGCGTATTCATTACTACATATAGTTAATACTTCTGATGATATCTTGGCTCTTCTGAAAAACTGAAAATAGTTTCTGTTTGCATGGTTTCTGGTTTCTTCAAGATGGGAATAGGGCGGCCTATTAAAAACAGACTTTCAGGATGAACTGTTGAAGTCAAGTGGACCAAATGAATAAGCAAAACAGAGCAAATTCCTTGATCATGTAAATTTAATTACAAGAACACGACCACAACATTTTGACGGGTGTAGGTGAAACGACGAATCGGCGTCGGGGTCGGGGCCGGGGCCGGGGCAGGGGCGGTGGCCGGCTTTGGGGTATACTTAATAATTTTCTTTTAAATTTATTTTCAATAGCCGGTGTTTCATCGGCTAACCGTTAATTTTCATACCCCGAATTTCGTCAAAAATACTCCGCTGCGCACCGTATTTTTCAACGAAGTTAACGAAGCTTTCGAGCTCATCTAACGGTCTGCTTGAGTTGAAGACGACTGTGAGAGAGATACGGTAGAAAACCTTGTTTACTACAAATTTGGGACCTTGTGACGAGGCCGGGATTTTTGTAATTTAACAGCCCAGAAGAATGCAGATCAGTTAATAAGACTGAGTACTGTTGTTAATGCTTACCTTTTCATAAAGTAGTCCAATAACAGAAGACCGTATCCGCATACCAAGCGTGAACATGATATGGAAATACTGCTGGAGAACTA
This sequence comes from Blastomussa wellsi, assembly GCA_947652115.1. Lineage (NCBI taxonomy): Eukaryota > Metazoa > Cnidaria > Anthozoa > Scleractinia > Plerogyridae > Blastomussa > Blastomussa wellsi. Next base: position 5,985,097 of record OX393570.1, on the reverse strand, counting down.
ATGACTGCAATGTAGCGGACACAAACATGGACGCAGCATACACATAACCCTTCCACGTTTCTTCGGAATCGTTTTCTTCTTCAATGAATGCAATTAACATTCTAACAGAGAACAAAATAAAAATGAGTGCATCTGTACTGCAATAAGCATGGCTCATAGCTGCGATTGCTTAACTACGGTTTCTGTAGCATGAAGCAGATAGAAGTATGACTACACCCCCTGGATGGGATGCAAGTCCATCGCAGAGTTACCCTCTAGAATTCTGTCGTCCGGTTGCACCAATTAATTCGCCGTTACTCATTTCTACTCCCGGGTGGAGAGAGGCGCTGTGAGAGTAAAGTATCTTGTCTAAGAACACAACAGATGGCCCCGGAGTCAGTCAGTCAGTCCGTCCGTGAGTCAGTCAGTCAGTCAGTCAATCAGTCAACCCAGCAAGCAAGCAAACAAGTACGCAAGCAAGAGATGATCTCTCAATCTTACGTGGTAGTGAACATAGCTTTGCTGTCAATAAATGTTCAGTCATACTGACTCAATTTGCATCAATATAACGGCAAAGTTTTTATGCTTGCATGCAAATATTGCTATTTTTTGCCCAGTGATATCGAAGTTTACATTAAGGTTTAAAAACAGTATCTTATTCCTACCATAATATTTTTGGCTGTACAAATACTGAAAGCAATCGTGAAAAAAGTTGGTATCAAGACAGTACTCTTCGATTTGTTTTCGAGAAAATCTTTAGTCTTATCCATCTTCATCAAAGTAACAACAATTTGGAGAATGACTGCATTTTATTTCATTAAAAAACTAGCTTTACTTTATTGAATTCGTTTTTAAATGAACATGTCAGCAGGAAACAGGACGGTAACCCAATTGGTATCCAGCCCCAACCAAAAGTAGATAAAAAAGAGTAACTAACCGATGTATTTCATTCCAACATCGAGTAACATTTAGGCGTTCAACTTAAGCCCCACACGTTAAGAGGATTTGTTCTCCAATACGAATCTACAGTAAGGTTCAAACAAAAATTTTATGTACCAACCTTAATATTTGTGGCTGTACAAATAGAAAGCAGTCGTGAAAGAGTTTGCATATAATGGCTGACAGAAAGTTTAAGCCATACATCTTGAGAAGAACTTTTACAAGCGAAGGTTTTTTCCTTTTGAATCCTCGCCTTTCTTTCTCGTCTTTATCGCCAAGTAAACGGTCAGTTTCACGGGGCTCAAGTAGCGGGGAGTCTTCCACAAGGAATTCTTTCTTCCTGCAGAGATATTTCGCACATGTAAATTCGCAGCTAAGTTCATTTAAAATTTTCAGTAGAGAGAGATTGTTGTATTGAAGAGTTGCTAAATTATTTCGAGCATTGGCTATAAAAGGAGGCCGTTTTTATTGTTGGTTAATATTGAAGAGCTTCGTTACTTTATTATATAATACGCGGTCTGCTCGTTATATCGTAGCCTGTGAAGAGGCTCCAGGGGTGGGTCGGGGACGGTTGGGCTTGGAAGCCCAAGCGTCCCCGACCGACCCCGGAGCCTGTCTACAGGCTATTTATATCGACGCATGCGGGCTTCGTGATTCACTGCGCGCGCTTAACGAGCACAGACAAAGGTAGTCGGACTGGATGCAACGTTATATTTTCCAAACATGGGAGCGAGTAACGTCATTTATTAGAAAAGCACAACAATGAAGGGAGCAGATAAAAGCATGTCAAAAAAGGTCACCTTCAAAACTTTTGCGTGAGGTTGTTGGCCTGACTTTGTCCAGCAGCAAATGAGTAAGCCATGCCATGCCATGCCAGGGTATAACCGGGCCAAAGAAACTTGACTTTTTGTTAGGTTCGCGCAACCGATTTATTGATTAACTGTCGTTTCTTATACACCCCTCTGTAACAGACCCAGTGGAATCTTTATCTTCACTGGGTTTTCGGGAAAAAGGTCGCCGGGTTGGCTAATTTCCCACTGGGTTCGCTCGTTTTCTGTTTTATTTTGCTTATTTATTATTATTTTTTGCAAACAAAATACGCTGGGTCACACCGCACAGTCACTGGGTAAAATCAATCGCTGGGTAGGGGAAAATAATCCACTGGGTAGGGTTTCAGTGGGTCTGTTCCAGAGGGGTGTTCTTATCTACCTGTTGCATTTCATTTTCTCGTGATCCCAGATGGACTTTACTTTGGGAACGATGTATGACGCCTTGCTGTTTTTCCGCAGTGCCCAAAGGTCCTTGTCTACCAGGGACCTCTTGTGCCCAGTAAATATGATCCTGAAAAAGGAAATAGCTAGAGATATATTATTCTAATTTCTTCCCTTATCGTAAGGCTGACAAAAATACATCATTCATCATTGTGATTGGCTGAGGGAAGGAAAACCCTTGCAAATTCAGTCAATACTCATGTTATTATAACATTGTGATCAGAACTCCAAATGCTAATCCTAACTTATTTCCACGCATTTCTCTTACGACCAGCTCAGGGAATTTGACAATAGGATGCGTCAGTCAGTCATTTGATGCACAATGTATTCGAATCAGGAACGCTGAACTGAAAATAACAACTATCGTTTCGGAAACAATAGAACCTGTGGTGCGTCAGATGCAAGAAACCATTAAAAAACCACTGTTAAGAAGTGGCCAAAAATATGTAGAAACGTATTCCTCATCTAAATAAATGCAGCAGGACAAGATCTTGGAGAAGGGGTATCACTAAATAAACTAAATTAAAACATTATAGAAACTAAAAAAACTTTTCGATACAAAAATGACCAAATAAAAACGAAAAGCAAGCGAAGGCAAAGACTGACGGTCAACGGTTGACGGTTGACCTAAATCTCACGCCAAAGGCCTAAACAGTTCTAGCACATCCCATAACAACCCGCGAACCTCTCAATCGTGCCGCTAGAATATTGTAAAAGTTCTGACTAATCCATTCAGTCATTCAAACGTCAGAAATTACATTAACTATCGATCAGTAGTTACCAGTTGAGCCACCAAAAGGTGATTCTTGAAAAGCAGTTTGCTTTGTCTTCTGGGCACGGTTTCTAAAGAAAGAAAAGATTAGACATCAAATGAATAATAGTCATTACGTACTAACTCGAGTCCTTTTCTCATATGTTTACCTTGGGTTATTTTTAGTACCAAGTTCAAAAAACGTTCGTCATTATGTACATTTTTACATTATGGAATGTATAAGAAGCAAGAGTATGGCGGAACAATGGGACAGTCAGCATCCTTATCAAGACAGGGAAATTTTCTCTTTATTGCCCGGTGTCCACCAATTGTCTGAGAGAACATGGCCAAATTTGACTGTCAATGGTAATTCTTACCCTCCTGTACTCTTCTTTAACAGCATCCTCTGGTAAAGATGCCCAGTCTACACAGAAGTTTTCTTCATCGGTCACCAGGGACTTTTTGTCGGCCATTTATGCTAGAAAAAATGGCAAACAGTCTGTCAAAATATATCTTGATATGTTAATAAAATTAAAGTGCCAACCAAAAAAATTGTAATGTCGGAGTTGTCCCTTGGGACAGTAAAAAGCATATTGAATCCATCGTCCTTTTAGTTTTGGGAATATTCCAGCAATACCTCGGCCAATCTTAAAGCCTCGTCAGATGTTTTACGGTATCTGACACGTTAGGGGTTAGGATCAAATTCGTATTGCCCTTACTATAGAGTTGACTATTACAGCAACGTTTCAAGTGTCCACGTCCGCTTAACAGAGATGTACTGGTATACAATTAGGAGAATATATTCTGGGACCTTCAAAACTGTCTACTTATTGATGCATGGCTCACAACAATTTTCAGCATATTCAAGTTCGGGTCAGTACTATCACTCTTTATCAGTTGATATTACAATAATGCTATGCCGGGAAAAATGCCCAATCATTGGTGAATAACTCTTGATTATTTTTTGACATTATTTGTTACCATAGCAACAACACAACTGGTTGAAAACACCATTAATGTTAACTTTAAGTGCTTTTAACACAAAAGCGAGCTCAGTTACCCCACATTTTATTATCAAGTTTTGAATAGTATGTTAACCCATTGGCGCTGCGCCGGCCAAAACTGGCCTTGACGAACATTGCCCTTCGTTCCACTTCTAACGTCATCATCTTTGACAAAAACAGGCAACACTTTACTCAATCTTTGAAGGAGAGGATGAGATCTTTCCAATGATACACAGATCGCAGTGATAGAGTTAATTGAGCATGAAATATACATGACATTGCTTAGAAATTTTTAGAGAAACACTCGGAGGAAAATTTGCCTCAACTATACCCTTGGCTACTCTATTACAAGAATTTCCTGTTTGGATGACGCTTCCGCGGAAATTCTTCGACTGAAGACAAGCCCAGCAAGACGTAGCAAACTTTTTAACCCTAAACCTCTTCCAAACTTTACCTTTTGCGCATGCCCGAGCAAAAATGTCATAAAACGGATGGGCGATGTAGCAGCTTTCCTAACATATAATGTGATTGGTTTGATTCCCTAGCCCTAAACAAAAGACTCAACAATTGAAACAATGACTTTGTCTTGAAAACAATAGAAGCTGCTTACAATAACAAACAAAAGTAGTTTTGGATAGCTGCTACACTACCATTCTCGTCCCCAGAGGCCGCGATCCTTTTGGTCAGCACCAAGAATCACGACCTCTGGCCGTCTCCAAAACTGGAAGTCCGCGAATCACGGACTCATTGTAGAATCTGACAATTTTGATTGGCTGAAAACTACAGAACGAGTACTCTGCGCATGCTCACAAGCTGGGGGTGGCTAGAGGTCTCGATTCCTTGGTGCTGACCAAAAGGATCGCGGCCTCTGGGGACGAGAATGCTTCACTACCCAAACGGATGCTCGCACCCGACACCACGGAAAAGGCACCGCGCAAGCGCATGACGCAACGATTTCTTGAGGTTTTCTCGAGGTGGTCAGCGTCAGCAAGGGAGACAATGATACATCGATGGCACAATTTTAGTCCAAACGTGCGAACTTAGGAGCGTATAGCAAAAATTGGAAGCAAAATTATGAAGGTGGAAATTGAGACCTAAATAAACATAATATAATCTACCTCTTGCATAAATCTCAACCTTAAATATTCAAGGCTTTCCCGAAAAATTGCCAAAATGTTCACATACTCTCGTTTATCCGCAATGTCTCGCACCCTCGTACCCAGGTAGCTCGGGAAACGAGCGACCCTGGATGTCCGAAAATATCGGAATTCCAGTTGAACTGTACATGCCTTCCTTTCAAAAGCTTGACCCAGCGAACTACATGGTATTTTACTTTCGGCCATTTTTATTGTATTCACTGTAGCGGAACTTTCGAGAGTCACTCGTTTCGTCAAGCCTGCCAAGTAAGAAAAAAATGTTTACATTTACTCGTTTGTCCGCAGCGTCGGCAGAGAAATTTCAGTGTTCTCAGACCGGCGTGTTGCGTGACAATCTACCCGGCCTCTACTTCAAACAAAATAAACTCGGCGTTTGGGTGCATACTGCTCGCTGGTTAAATTCCTAGACTTGTAAGGTTCACTAAAGCATTTAATCTGATATCATTTGCATATTCGTCTTCATTTTCTACTCTGGAAAGTACTAGATGACTTTTCAAGTTGTTTTACATTGATCGACTACTCACAAAAACGTGTATTAATCGAACTGAAAACTTACCGATATTTGTAAAGCTTGTTCGATCCCGAAGAAACTGAGTTGCTTTGCATCAACCTAAGCGATATCGTCCCGGGGGTATCGTAGCTTGATAGCGACTTCACAATACAAATCCACCAGTTTCATTCTTCAAAGGCATCTTAGTTTGTATATCTCCATCACCATCGATCATTACAGTCCCATGATAAACCAAACTGAACATGCGACGTTACGGCGTCACGTGGTAGTAATCGTACATCGTTGAAGTTTTCAGTCTTCGTGTACACAATCCAACAATAACTCCCGAACAAAGAAAATACAACTGAAGTTTCTCCTTGTGTATTTGTGCAGGAGTTTAAATCGCGGACGGGACAATGTCGTCTTGTGCTTCCTAGCTCGCTATTCCGGCATTTCTGTTTTGTCCGTGTGATAATAAAGAAAATTACCCGAGATATTTCAATCAGATTTCAAGTTCTGTATGAAAGATCCATGGTCGAAAATAAAATAGGTTGCAGCATCATTCGGAGCTTCGAATCAACTCTGTTGTTTTATTCGTCAAAATTTGGTGCATCAATTTCATCCTCTACACTAATTTGAATCACAAAATAGTTACGTGACCCTTGTATTTGTGTCACACACACTGCGTTGTAAGCTATCAAAGGAACGATATTTTAATCTATGCATTTTCATATTCTCAAAATATTAGTTATCAAGCGAAAATAGATTTTGCAAACTCTTTTCTTATCATATTCCTCAAATGCTGTTGTGACCACCAAGATTTTGTCATACTGATCCACTGAAAACGCAAACTCATAAATTGCAATTTTAACTTGGCCGACTTTCTGCCATGTCATTCGACAGGCAAAGACCACTTGGACAAACTGGACCACATTGCAGTTGGTTCTTATTGATCAATATATAAAATTCTGTAAACAGACTCTTTCCTATATTTAGCACAATTGAAAATTTGGAGTAGTCTAATCAGCCTCGTTATTTGGGAGTCAATTTCAGCTTGACTTGGAAAAAGGATCGCGTCCTCTCCAGCTCCACCAGTGTCGCTATTTACACAGAGTGAACGCGAGTCGATATGGTGCATCTGAACTATTTATCAAATCCATACTCGGTATGCCCCTCACTCCCCCTATTGGGTGTAGCATTACACAACGAAATAACACCATCTAATTAAAGTTAACCTTGAACCTACCTCGAGTGATGAAAAATGTCCGCCAGAACAGATGAAAGTAGCTGATTTGTATGAACTTGAATTTATATTTGCTTCGAGTCATTATAATAATAATGTCGACGACTGGCCAGTAAATATGGTTTAACATCCGGAAATGTATGCAAAAACGTGTTGATTAGGTGCTAAACATTTCCTGTCAAATTTACACCTCTTGGCGTTACGCAAACGCCTTTTGCTTTCACCTGGCTTTGCAATCAGTCATTTTCTTACGAAAGTGATAAATTTATCTAAATGTCTTGAGTCCGGGTCTTTTTCACTTAAGGTAACAAAAGCAACACGTTATTAATTACATGCGTTTGATTCAAATTCGCCATAACAGACATGTTATGTAGTGTAGCCGCAATCCATTGAACTCTCATATTGAACTAATCTCGTCCTGGGTAAACATCACTTCACAATGTTAGGTCGTATTGTCTGGCATTTCCCTTGGATGCGATATAGCTTTTACATCCGGTACCGTTCAACGCGTGGGTTATTGTCCGCAATGTTTCATTCAATATCAAAAAATGTATAATAGTTTCTTGGTGGAGAGAGGCACCGTGAGAAAAAATGTGTCTTGCCCAAGAACACAACGCAGTTCCCCGACCGAGGCTCCAACTCGGACTGTTCAATCCGGAGTCAAAGCGCACTAACCATCACCCCACCACGCCTCCCTATCGCACATGAAATACATGACAAACCTTTGTAGTTGAAATCAGGTGATACTTTTAATTTACATATTTATATATATGTAAATACGTGTAAATGTGTAAAATGCATGCATAGTATTATTCACCCGACATTAAAAGTGCTTTATAATAATTTTCTACATGTTACTTTTACTAAATTCTAAAATACCTTATTAATATTTCTAGGTTCTAACCGGTATTACGTAAATTGTTCAAACTAAATAAAATGTGTGCACCATTAACTTAAAAAAGTATGACGATATACTATTGACACGTTTTAGACAAAATACTTGCTAGAACTTATCCCGGTTCCGTTGCATGTGATGAAGCGACTGTCTTCTCTATACCCACCTCAACCCCCCCCCCCCCCTCCCCCCGCCTCCGAGAAAAGGTGCTGGTCCATTACAGACTACTCTGGACCATTTAGTCAGATTACGTTAACAGTTTCCCTGTGTGGAGAGAGGCACTCCGAAAGAAAATTGTCTTGCTCAAGAATACAAAAATCTGCGATTAAACTAAGCTGCAATGGCAAGCTTAGTTTAATTGTTAAGTGGCAATGATTTTCTTATCCGTTTACTGAGGTTGAGGAATATGGAAAATAATTGCGATTACTATGCTTGCATTACTAAATACTAAAATAATCTAGTCCTGTAATCTAGTCTAATACTAAACAAAAACCCAGCTTGAATTTACACGACTTGTACTAGTTACTGTTTCCTGTAACCTCTGGCACCAATAGCCTCTAAAAATACTTTAAAATACGACTAGATTGGTAATATGTGAACTAATGAAGCTAAGCTAATCCAGCGTCTTGTGCCATGCTGTAAAAAATCCCTCCCTGAGCCAAGAGGTTTTCAGGACTGTCAAACTCCACCACGAAACCTTTGTCCAGAACCATGATCCTAAAAAGACAACACAGTTAAATCAGAGATAGAAGCTTACTAATGCAGATAAGCAGACCAATCACAGGAAAGAGAGAGCAAATCTTATGCTAATGGCGGGATTAATAGCACTGCTTTGGAAGACAATTCTCATAAACGGGGGCGGTCGTCGTGTCTGCATTGTTCTGGCTACATTTTCGTCATTGTCAAAGAGGCTTCAACCACGGTCACATTTTTTGTCACAAATGTAAAGAAAAACAACATTTATATTTACACCCCTCCCCACACTATGTTGATGCCTTACATAATCCTTGATGCCTTGTGTATGCTGACGTGGCGCCTTGTGTAAGCTGACGCCCGAGCTTACTGCACGCCATATTGTAAAGAGGACATGTCATTTGTCCTCGTCCATCCGGCACATGAGTACGATAACAATTTCATGTTGTCATGAGGTTTGCAACAAAATATGTCCATGGTTGTAGGTCGAAATAGTTTTGCCTGCCAATTCTGACCAGTTTTTTTTTTTATTATTGAAAACCTGTGGGATTAGCAACAAACTTTAAAATACAATGCAACAATGATTTAGACATTTCAAGATGAAAATTCCACACTTTTCATTAAATCAACTACACGAATTTCGAGAATTAATGAACACAAATGAACAAAAATGGGACTCTGTAGTGGTGTTAGCACTGTTTGTGCAGACAAACTTCAGTTACAAACCTGGTGTAGTCCATGATCGTGTTGAGCCTGTGAGCGATGGTGAACACTGTGCGGTCAGCGAACTCACGCCGAATCGTTTGTTGAATGAGCTCATCAGTTTCCAGGTCCACCGCGGCCGTGGCTTCATCGAGAACCAGAATCTTACTTTTACGGAGCAGCGCACGCGCTAAACACACCAACTGTCGCTGACCAACACTGAGAACAAGAATTACATTTGATTTGTTAGTATGGTAGTAATTTATGATGCAACCGGGTACATCATGTTACGTAGTCATACCGCTGACAAAACCGCAGGCTCAGTCAACTTCAGCCGGGAGGCAGAATTCATGTTATTCTGATTAAAAATAAGCACTTTATACCTGAACTGTAAAGGAAAAACGACTGTATGACTCCTAAAAATAACGTACCTAAGGTTCCCTCCTTCTTCACTGATAGGATACAGAAGTCCTTCTTCTAAACCTGACACAAAGTTTTTCAAATGACTCAACTCCAGGATTTTCCACAGTTCCTCATCCGTGTGGCTATCAAATGGATCGAGGTTTAGACGGAGATTTCCACTAAATATAACTGGATCCTAGAGAAAAAAACAAATAAACAAAATGAAATTACGCTACTTCCCCTGATTAGGGCAATATTACGAAAGAAAACTGAACACAAAAGTGCAAATCAGGTTTGAGGTCATAACTCTCTTACCTAAACACGTTAATTGTGCTTCGGCGCGGCAATGAGTCAATTATCAGGAGGTCACAAGAGTTATGGTTAAATATGACAGAAATCTCGGTGCAGTGAAATGGAAACAAACAGATTCCAAAATCCACGATCAAGAACATGTTTAGGTGCCAGAGTTTTATATAACGAAACTTTTCTCCCCCGAGTAATATGGAAGAGAATAAATGAAAACCCTGCAGGCTTTGTAGACAACTACCCTGTGCACGCTATACATAGGTGTCCTGGAATACCTGAGGAATTGTAGTCAGCGCTTACCTCAGACCACAGTTACTGGAGACTAATCTTAGCATTATCACCGCGATAAATAAAAATTCTTCTACAGGTTCTCTCAAGATCACAACAGAGAAGAACCAAGCTATTCTGTTACGCTACACTTGCCTATAGTATTTTCTGTCTTCCGGATTTCCTGTTAGGCGTGATCGTAGATATCAGTTCCATAAAGCTCACCAGGTCGTGCACCGGTTTTTGCACGCTACACGTGCCTACGTATATTTTACCAAGTCTTCCGTTAACGTTACCTGTGGAATGATAGTGAGCCGTGATCGCAGATCCTGGAGTCCAATCTTAGCGATATCAACTCCATCAACGAAAATCCGTCCACCAGCTCTCTCAAGAATACGAAACAAAGCTAAGGTAAGTGTTGACTTGCCAGCCCCTGTGCGGCCTACAATACCGATCTAGAAGGAAAACCATGAAAAATAAAATCTACATAGTTAAATGTTAGTGACTGTGAATTCCAATTTTGTTCATGCAGAAATTTCAACACAGATTCAACTGACTTACACACTCGATTTACGTGATCTTCTAGAAACTGGAGGCCACTTAAACAGGTCTTAAAGGAACCACGTCACGGTTTGTACCTTTTGAAAAATTTAGCCTATTTTTTTCAAAATAGTCATTTCCAATCTGTTTCAATCTTCTCGATTCTTGGCCATCCTTGTTCCTTTTTGCTTTACTATCATCTCTTTGGTGTCTTTCTACCTTAGCAAACTATTAGTTTTAGTTTTCCTTCGCTTCAAGGGGAACTTGGTTCGTCGCAAAAAAAAAAATAATTCAAAATATCGTGACGCAGCTCCTAATCAATCAAGTACCTTTTCTCCTGGTTTAATGTCACAGCTGATCTGTTTCAGTACAAGAGGTAACCCTTCTCTGTATTTCAAGTCAAAATCCTCTATTACAATGTTCCCTGCATCAGGCCAGTCGTCTGGGGGGCGATTGTCCGGAATGATCCACTCAGCCTGGCACAAAATAATTAGAACATTGAATGTAAGTAAAAGTACACTCACCTCGTGACAATCGCAAACAGGGCGGTAGCGTACAAATTAATTAAATAACAACGACAGCAGCAGTACCAATAACAACTTTATTGCGCAAGATTAATTAATCAACATTGTCCGACCCTCGTGTCATGTTGATTAATTAATCTTTCACATTAAATTTACCGAGCTAAAAATTAACCATCACTCTCATTTCCACAACTCGTGATGATAGCGACATTGCTGATCCAAGCAGTATGCGGGACGCGTGTAACATAAGAACTCAGTAAAAATGACCTGGCTCTCCATGAGTTTTCGTAGCTCAGAGGATAGAGCGACCGCCCGGTGTTCGGGAGGTCATGGGTTCGATTCTTGTCGGGGACTCAGAATTTTTCTTTGTCCCATGCTCGTGTCATGTTGATTAATTAATCTTTCACTTTAAATTTGCCGAGCTGAAAATTTACCATCACTCTCATTTCCAACAACTTTATTTCTTGGTTAGACTTT
>OX393570.1:5958457-5968457 GCA_947652115.1 Blastomussa wellsi | reverse complement strand
GCTTGTAGGAAGCCCAGGCCACCGTAGACTCCCAGGTACATATCACGTTCTTTGTCGGTCGTGACCTTTGCCGAGCTCCAGCGCGCCAACCAGATTCCGGAAGCAACGGAGGCTATTTCTGCCACGACTATAAACAAGACAATTCCGACCGCCAGATAGACTTTGACCGACTTCGCGTAAGCCCAGAACACTGCAAATTTCACCTGTTAACAGTTAACGAACACAACATTGTAGTTAGACTGTTCCTTTCCTGCGATCAGGTGATCTTTGTTTCGCGGCGGGGGGGGCCTGACCGCAGATTTAGTCGGGATGGAGGGAGGGGGTCATGAGTGCAGGGTGACTGTTGACATCCTCTCGTTCTCCCCAACGCAACGAAAGACGTCGAGAGAAGGGAGCGCAAGTTTCGGTTCTTTTCACGCACTCAATAATAGGGAGCAATGACTACGGCGAGGACGACGCCTGGTTAAAAATGAATTTATGTTTTACGTGCGAATCGCACAATCGTGTTCTTTAATCTATTCGGAGCATCCATCGCTTTCAAACGTAGCCCTAGTAGAAAATATAATGCACCTGTCACTGTTGAGCTCCCGGGTGGGGGGAGCAGACCAAGGGGATTTTGACATTGTTATGGACACCAGAGTAAAATTCCCCACCCCTGGGCACCCAGCCAATGTCAAATTCCCGTAGACTGTTCAACAATCTGAGTATGAAAAATCGGGAGAAACTAAGGCTCCAAAACGCCATTTCTAGGGTTCTGGGCCGACAATTTCTGTCAAGAATGTTCGGTAAATTGCCATTTTTCATCTTATCAGAATATCTGAGTGTAAATATTGTTAATAATAATAATTAACATTTATATTGCGCAAATTCCATGTGAATATGATCAAATGCTCATGACAAATTTAGAAAAAATATCAGAACGGATGTCAAAATCGGGATTTTTCCTGTTCCGGTCGCAGGTTGATATGCTGGTCGGGATTCGGAATTTCCAATCAAAATCTGGATAATACCGACGAAATAGGGATGGCTGGATAGTCTGCGAGTCAGAATATGTAAGCGAATAGAGAAAGCAAGAAAGCACAAAAGATACACGGTAGTTTGTATTCGTAAAACACGAGAATAGGCTAAAAACATCAGAAGCGATGGCCTAGATGTAAGGAAAATAAAACAAATTTGCTTACCTTTCGTTCGCTCGTGGCGAAAAAACTTCAAAACAGCGCGAAAAATCAATGGAGATCTTTGAGGAGCAAACTATTTCCAGGTTCTCTTGGTCTTCCAAAATGGCGGCCATGTCAAAATTCCCGACCCAGGGACAGCGCTCAAGTATCAAAAACCCCACCCAGGGGAAAGCTGGCTGAGTCAATTTCCCGTGGGTAGCCCCCCACCCACCCTGAGGCTTAACATTGGTAGGTGCATAAGGACGGCGTTTATTTTCAAACAGAAAACCGGAAATTTAGCCGTCAGGTTCACGTTCTCCAAAGTACTCAGAATTTGGTCTTTTCACGTTGTTGTTTTGCAGACGACAGTAAAGATAATAATGTGAAAAGAATTAAAACGCACAGGCAGAGCTACTTGTATTGTGCTGCTAATTAAATATTTTGTTTAGCAACGTTCTTGTTGACGTTGCCGTCGTGGGTTGCTTAAGCTCCCTAATAAACATTAGAGGCTGCAAGCAATCTTGACTTTACTAAGACTTCATAACTGGATTACAGCTGGATTCAACTGATCTTGAGAAATACTCCATAAAATTCTGAATTTTGCATCTTTGGATCCCAAAATGCGATATAACGTTAAATCGCATTTTGGGGTGCAGCTGTAACAGGTTTTCCAAACCGGGCAGACTTGTCAGAATGGAGTCGCGGACTCGTCAGATTGCTGTTTGCAGGCGCTGTTTCGCTTCTCTTCCAACTCTATGGTGTCCGACAAACCGGGCAGATTTGAAATAAAATATTAACTATAGGTTATAAGGTTATAAACTTACCCGGCCAGTTTCAGATTTTTCCTCTTCAATAATCTTGTCTTCTTGTTCCTGATCTGGTCTGGTGAACTGACAGTCCAGGTCAGCGGTGTCAACAGTGACGACAGACAAGCTATCTGCTCGCTTTCTGCGGAATGGCTGTCCATCCATCAGACTATCTCTCCTCTCTAAGCGACTTTCCCGACGTTCAAAGCTGAAGTCGACTTCGTCTGAGTGCTCTGGAACATCTCTCAAAACAGATTCTTTTCTGGGAGGTGACTCTGTCAATCAAGCATTCAACCAATCAATCAAACAAAAGGTCGCTCAATTAATCGATTATTGACAAATTAACCCACCAGTCAATCAATCAATCAATCGAACATTCACCAATCGAACCACCAATCAATCAATCAATCAAACATCAAATCAAACGGTCAGCCAATCCGTCCATCCGTGCGTCCGTCCATCAATCCATCAATCAATCAGTAAATCAATCAATCAATCAGTCAGTCAGTCAATCAGCCAGCTAGCCAGTCACTCAGTCAGTCAGTCAGTCAGTCACTCAGCCAACCAGCCACTCAGTCACTCAGTCACTCACTCTCTCAGTCAGTCAGTCAGTCAGTCAGTCAGTCAGTCAGCCAGCCACTCACTCACTCACTCACTCAATCTCTCAGTCACTCAGCCAACCAGCCACTCAGTCACTCACTCACTCACTCACTCACTCTCTCAGTCAGTCAGTCAGCCAGCCACTCACTCACTCACTCACTTACTTACTCACTCAGTCAGTCAGTCAGTCAGTCAGCCAGCCAGCCAGCCAGCCAGTCAGCCAACCAGCCAGCCAGTAAATCAATCGATCAACCAATCAGTCGGTGAGTCAGTAAATCAATCGATCGATCCACAGTGATACAATCATTCAGTCGCTTGGTCGATCACTGGGAGAAGAAAAGCCTGACTGCAGCTTAAACCTTAGCCTGCATTGCAGCCGGAAAATTCTCGCTATGGTTTAGGTTGTCTGTAACGCAGGCTACTTAATCCTGCGCAGGGGTTTCAAAACAAGGCGGCGGCTGCCGGAGTTCCACCGGCTACTTGACTATTATGCCGCCGGCTACTCTGGTCATAGCAATCAGCTTGTAACAAAAAAGCTCACTTATAGCAGCCGCCTACTCTACCAGTTGATGACACCTACTTCAAAACATTTTGAAATCTCTGCCTGCGCCATGCAAAAATATGGGGACTTGTCCTTCACAGTTGCGTTCGTATGTATCAACGAAACAATTCTCCTATAAACTCTTAATTAAGCTACGGAGCCTAAACATCGTTAACGTTTATTCAATGTTTAAAAAGCTGCTATAGATAGACAGCCTTCATTTACAATGATCAATCAACTATTTAGATGGGCAAGATGCCAATAACTACTACACACCATTTTCCTCAGGATTCTGTTCAGAACCGAACGTCTTCAAAAACTCAGAAAATGCTCCTTCATTTTGAAGTAGTTCAGTGTATGTTCCAACCTATTAAACCAACAGAGAAGTACATAACTACCTAAAGTTTTATACTGGATATCAAAAAGGAGGGAGTTCCGAAACAACTAACATATACAGGAAACTGTTCTGAGCTGGTTAGGTTACGTCAGTGCGGTGTACAATAGTTTCATTTGAATCACGGAATGAACACACACCACAGACTTAAACGGTTCATTTCAACCGACACTTCATAAAACGTACCTCTGATATTCTTCCATCTTGCAAGACGATGATTTGGTCCACTTGAGGAAGGAATCCGACTCCATGAGTAACAAAAACACGAGTCTGAAAAAAAAACCGTCGTATGTCGAGTTAAGATACATCAGGGAACACATGAAATAACCTCAAAATAATACAATGTCAAACACGTGATTGGCCATACCTTCTTTCTAAGCTTTCCTCGAGGTCCAATGACTTTATCAAAGATGTGTTTTCCAACATGTGAATCCACAGCACTGAGTGGATCATCCAACAAGTACACATCAGCGTCAAAATACACAGCTCGTGCCAGACTGATACGTTGTTTTTGACCTCCACTCAGGTTAATACCCTACATGTCACAAAGAGACGAATCAACGACGACGATGGTAAAGGAGCTCGGTCATGGCTTCTGCATTTTTAAAAATTTAGCCTAAATTTTTCAATTCGTCATTTGTAATCCGCCTCAGTCTTCTCCATCCTCAATCATCCTTGTTCCTTTTTGGTTCAGTATCACCTCTTTGGTGTTTTCTTCCATTGTAAACTATAAGTTTTGTGTTTCCTACATTTTAAGGGTAATTTGGTTCGCCGCAAAAAAATTACTCAAAATATCCTGACGTAGCTCTATTAAGCTCATTAGCGCTATAGTACGTTTCAGTACTTCATTGTTTCAAAGGCTAGGTACGTTGGGTTGTTGGTGTGTTATTAAGGTGATTTGTCAGTTCGTGTACATTAAGTCGGCCCGTCGGCTTATTTGGTTGTCGGCTCCTAGGCTGGTTGCCTCGTGGACTCATCATTTCGTCATTTTATTGGGATTCTCAGTTCATCGGTCCGTTGACTCGCCAGTTCGTTGCTGTCTTTGCATTAAAATTTTTAGTATGTGGATAAATTATGAATGGAATTTACGCTAAGTTAGACTCGAAACACTGTTAATCAGTCGATCTTGGAGATAGCGGCACGCAATGGAGTTGCATACGGGGGCTGCAAGAGCCTTAAGTTTCTAAAGCTCGAATTGTAATTTAAGTTTATGTGTAGTTCCATGCTTCTGTGTCCGTCCGTCCGTTCTTTCGTTCTTTGTTCATTTGCTCGCCCATTCGCTTGTTCGTTCGTTCGTTCGTTGTTGCATTTTTGTCTTTTTTCTTTCGCAATTGTCAAATAATTGTAACAATTTACGAAGAATTTAGCTCCGTACCTTTTCTCCAATCTCGGTCATATCTCCTCCTGGTAAAATCTCCAAATCAGTCCTCAAAGCGCAGTTACCGATTGTACTACAGTAACGTTTAGGATTGAAACTCCTCCCAAACAGAATGTTATCTCTCAGAGTAGCATTCTGTATCCAAGCTTGTTGAGGAACATACGCCACAGAACCCTGAAAATAAATTACACAATGATAATCTTCACCATTGCGTTTCTATGATAAAAGCATTTTACTAGGCAGAGAGAAACATGCTAACAAATGGCCATACACTCATACGATCCGGCCAGATAAGAAGTTTGCAAAATAAAGACATCAAAACGTACGCAACAACCGTACATGTACACAAAACGCAAATAAAATGGACTGGTTTATTTGCATGTACAGAATAAGCACCTGAACCACTGCACCTAATAACGAGGTTACCTTAGGGGTGCACCATTAGAAATGTGAAGGGGGTGGGGGAGGGCAAGATTTTTTGTTCAATCCATGCAGGTTTTTTTTCTGGCTCCTCTGCAATGCAGGAATTTTTCTTTTGTTTTTGATTTTGGACTTCTCCCTTCATGTTTCTAATGTTTAACTGGTTTTGTAAAGCAGGTTTTGACCTGTCCTCAAAGTGCACAACATTATCACAGTGACTGCAAGACAAACTGAAAATGGCGGGAAACGTCACGTGATTCAAGACACGCTCGCCTTTGTCTCGTCTCTTTTTGGTTTCGCTGATTCACGCTTACATGTTATTAGTGTCGGAGTGAATGCAGATGCCTTCTGAGATGACCAAATACTCTCATAATTGTCTTTTTGACTTCTTTGCAAAAAATAAACACTTTCTTCGGAGCCAAATTGATTGTTGCAAAAAAGCCTCACCTTTACATAAGTTTTGCCGGACAACTTTTCCGCCTCTCCGAGAAGTGCAGAAAGCAGAGTGGTCTTTCCACATCCAACCTGGCCAACCACAGCAACAAGTGAACCTTTGGGAATGTTTATATTGATACTAAAACGAGAAAAAAAAATGAGCTAAATAAGAGGAGGAACCAAACAAGGAACTAAACAAGGGCAATTAGTCCAAGCTTTACTTTCTCGCAGATTGTGAAAAGACAGAAAATAGCAATAGGAGGAGTTGCACACTATGACCTACTCCACTCGACCACTAAGACAGACACACCAGCCATCCGTCAAACAACAAAATTACGTCTTTAGAGAGTCAATAAAAAACAATTACCCACCCAACTTTATTACTTATCTGTCGAACCATAGCACCCTTCGCTACCTAACTGTAACACCACAATATTCTATGCCCTAAACCAAAAACAACATTTCTTTTTTAATTATCTTGGGCATAAAATCCAGGCAATACAGAGTCGTACAAAGAAGAAAGCTCTGTCTATTTGCGCCTCTGTTTGGCAGGGCTTGAATGCACAAGCTGCCAAGCTGCTATTCAACTGTGTTCAGTTATGTTGTGAACAAATTTGATAATGGCACGCAAGTCGTGCAAGTTTTTCACCGTTTAGCCAACCATAACTAACCATGTGAACGTCAATCAGCGTACGTTCATCACACTACAATGTATATTCGTTTGCAGTTTGAAACGGCTTTTTGGCAACAAGCATTTGCGAGTTGCGAGTACCCCTGCGGGTCCGTATGACCACCCAACGCAGGTCTGTGTGCAAGTTCACCTTGCGACTAGATGCACTCCTACATTTAACCAAGCCTGTCAGTGACAGACTATTCAGACTATCCAAGGACATTTTGAGTCCGGCATTCGCCTGCATTCTAATGAGCTCTATTTGAGAGCAGTAAGCCCGTCCAAATGTAACGTATATTTAGAGGAACTTACTTTTGTAAGACAGGGCTGTCATTTTTATCCCAGCTGAAAGATCCATCTTCAACATGAATGGCTTGGGAACTGACTAGAAGTCAGAGAAAAGCCAGGAATCAAGTAAATATGATATATCCATGCAGGTACAACTGACCAAGCACCACAAATAAATTTAAAAAGACACTGTTTAAACTTGTTAATATGTGATTTCAGTAAGGCAGAGTTGGAAAGCATGCAAAAGTTTAAAGTCGTCGGCTTCACTGGTATTTTAACCCATTACGTTGTCGTAAACTTATGCGGTACTCTATCAACAGAAATACGAAGCCAGTTTCATTAGCTGCAGATGAGATCAAAAGGCCGTTATAGTATACTCGGCACCGACATGTAAAACAGCTTCTAATGTAATTCGTCACTTTAGGAAGAAAACAAAACATAATGATAAGATGCCATAATTGCTTAGTAAAGGTGCCACTTCTGTGGCGAATGTAGGCTGTCACAGGGGATAATTATTGTGTGGCTTTCGCAACGCAGATCAGTCGACAGAAGAACCCTGTACTGTACTATCATGAACGCTGTTCACTGAATTGGCTTCGCTACTCACTATCTATTCTGTTATTATATGGTTCATCACTAAATTTTCTCCAATTTTGATTGGTTTAAATTGATCACGTGATGCGATAGTGTTCATCCGCTGAGAGATACTATCAGCCCATAGTACTCGTCCATGGGCCGACAAAATTCCCAGACCCCTTAGCTTTTTATGCCTTCCGATGAAAATGTCAATGTTATGGGTTAAAAACGCGTTATAGAGGACAATATGTCGTCTAACAGCGCGACTGTTTTCCCCGATCAAATGGTGGAAATGGCCTATGCTGTGAAAAAGAAGTATAAGTGATGTAATTAAATAATTCATGAACGAATCGCGGACAACCATCGCTAAGTGAAATGCGCGCTTGACAATTCCACAGCAAACCCGCTGTACAATCTGTTCAGTGGTAACTCACTATGTTCAGGCATTGTTTTCTCGACATTGTTTGGATCCAGCTCTTCCAGATTCAGAAAATTGCTGATCCTGTTGATAGATACCTGACCCTACATAAACAAATAAACCATGAGATGGTTCAGGCTGCCTAAGAAAGAGTCTTGCAGTGGATTAGGAGGTGTACTGCAGTACTGGTGTAATAGCAAGTACTTTAAACAAAAAAAATTAATAATGGATCAATCATCGCTCCGTTTCTGGAAAAACCTTTCCCCACCTCACCCAGGGGGGGGGGGGGTACTCCCGTATGAAAATGACGGGGGTGCTCGTCGGAAATTTTCGAAAACACCCCTAAAAGGTACCAGAATCTCATTTTGTGGGCGTGGCTCAGAGTAATTTTTACCCCTAAAAGGTACCATTTTTCTTATTTTTCTTTTGTAGAACAAATGCGGGCCTATACGGAAGGCCCCTAAAAGGTACCACAACATCTTAAGCGGCGGTCATTTTAGATTTTTGCACCCTAAGCGGTACCAATTCACAAATTTTACCCCCTAAAAGGTACGACGAGCACCCCCGTCATTTTTATAGGGGAGTACCCCCCCCGGTCACCTCACCCCTAACCAATATTCCTAGGGGGGAGTTACACTGTGGTTGACAAGCTTCTCATCCAGGGGGAGAGAAAAAACGCTGTCTCGATCCAGACGCCATTGTTACAACCATAAGGGATGCACCATTAGAAATGTGAAGGAAGTCAGGGGTTAAAAAAAAAAACAAAAAACATCCCACCTGCCTGCAAAACAAAAAATTAATTTAAGCAAAAATCCTGCATTGTAAAGGAATAAAACCCAAAACCCTGAATGGGTTGAAAAAAATCGTTTACTCCTGCTGGCTGTGAAAAAACCCCATATTTTTCCAGGAAGACCTACCCCCCTCCCCTTCAAATTTCCAATGGTGCATTCCTAAGATGAACAAGATGAACAATCATCCCATTAAAGGAGGAGAAAGTGAGGGGGGATGCTTACTTCGGGCAAGAGTCCAATGCCCTAACCATTAAAACCACATACCTTCCACCAAAATTACGTTACATCACTGACCTGAATCATGCTGATAATCACATTTGGAAGAAAGGTAATTGGATATCTCAAGATGTTGAACAGTGACAGAGCCACAAATGCCTTGTTAGCTGTCAATTCGTTGCCAGTAAGAACATAGATGGCAAACGTTGCAAGGGCAACCTGAGATTTAAAAAAAAAGGCTTAATATTATTTGGAATTGTTTTTCAGATGAACATAATTTTCAGTTTGGGAATTTGGCATGATTACTTTGCCAAGTTGGGGGTGTGTCTTATAGCCGAAATACAGGATCGATTCAGGCCAATCAGGTATCAAAACCAGTTATGTTCCATCCACGAGCAGAAGACGGCCGCTAGATGAAACTTCGTTAATGAGTCAAAGCAGAATGCGATGGTTATTGTCTTTGGCAATGTTCACTGTCTTAAACCAAAAGGAACGAGGATGATTATAAGCAGGAAAACGGATGACAATGTCGAACGTGATAGAATTACTAAGATGCACAATCTGTGTTGTGACTCTGCTTTCAGGATACTAGACTTGAATTCTAATTGTTAGAAGACAAGGAAAACTATGAAAACAAGATTTTTTCAATGTTAAAATAGTGCACCCACGAACCAACGTCACTTCGCCGGGAAAATGCAATGGTCGTGGCCATTCTACTACGACTATCAACAAGAATGTTGTAGTGGTGAAAACAAGTAATCGAAATGTAGACAGTTTTATCATTTTGTGATAAGAAAAGGACCTAACTGGCTTCAATAAAAAAAATCATGCTAATTTTGGTGCTGAAAAAAGGGTGATGTAGACTTTGACTTAAAAAAAATTGAGGCAGCTTGCAATACCAAAAAAAGCAGTTTTCAACAGCTGCCATGTTACTGGGAAAAAAGGAAAATAAAGTTTCGTGGGATATTCCTTTTATTCGTACACACGACAAAAACTTTCAGTCAAATCTTGGTACTCGTGTCATGTCCTAGAATCGAAAGGTCTCTACTTAAATGCAGGCAAGTTCAAGTCATATTGTGGCCAACTCTGGTTAAACTGCATTAACCCTAAGGACTTGTTAGCTATAAAACAAATAAAAATTACCATGAACGGGGCACATGTGAAGGTAAAGGCAAATGAGGCATTTAAATATGCAGCGTTTCTCAGCTGTCGTAATTCACGTTGGCGAATTTCAGATACTTTGCTCATAAATGACGTTTCCCAAGCATAAAGTTTAAGGACCTGGAAAAGAGAAACAAGCAATGTTACAT
>OX393570.1:5943457-5950957 GCA_947652115.1 Blastomussa wellsi | reverse complement strand
AGTCAGAAATGGGTTCTCATTTCAGATAGTCTCCCCTGCAGTTCTCCAACCCTTGGTATTCTGTGTGTGTGGGGGGGGGGGGGGAAAAGGGGTGGCTGCTTCCTGCACCTGTTTACTCCCGACTCCAGTAAGCCCCAATCTCGTCCCAAGAGCCCGCTTTTCTTTTGGTCAGCACCAAGAACACGGACTCTGGCCAGTGCTGATCCCGGAATTCCGCATTTCACGGACTTCCGGCCAATTTGCGCAGATGCAGGACGTTTTCAATTAATATGATTGGCCAAAAATCCAAACAATACACCATGCGCATGCTCAAAACATCGGTCCTGGCCAGAGTCTGTGTTCTTGGTGCTGACCAAAAGATAAGCGGGCTCTCGGGACGAGATTGCAGTGAGCCTCTTCATTTGTGGCTTCCTTCTTTCTATTAGAAAACATTACACAAATTTTTTTTGCCACTTTTCCCGGTTCCTGCCAGCTTGTGTACCTGCCCTCCTGTAACCCTCCCCCTCCTATACGCCTCCTGTATGCCTCCTGCCTTCCTGTCCCTCTCCCACCCTCTTGTAACCCTCCCGCCCTCCCATACCCCCTCCTGTTCCCCTCCAACCCTCCTGGATGCCTCCCACCCTCCTGTACCTCTCCCACCCTCCTGTAACCCTCCAACCCACCTGTACTCCTCCTGTCCCCCTCCTGCACCCCTCCAACCCTCCTGTATGCCTCCCACCCTCCTGTACCTCTCCCACCCTCCTGTAACCCTCCCACCCACCTGTACCCCTCCTGTCCCCCTCCTACCCTCCCGTCCTCCTGTTCCCCTTGTGTCCCCCTCCTGTATGCCTCCGACCCTCCTGTAACCCTCCCACCCACCTGTACCCCTCCTGTCCCCCTCCAACCCTCCTGTATGCCTCCTACCCTCCTGTACCTCTCCCACCCTCCTGTAACCCTCCCGCCCTCCTATACTCCTCCTGTACCCCTCCAACCCTCCTGTACTGTACCTCTCTCACCCTCCTGTCCCCCTCCAACCCTCATGTATGCCCCCCACCCTTCTGTACCTCTCCTACCCTCCCGTAACCCTGTGCCCTCCTGTACCCCCCCACCTACCTGTCCCCCTCCTGTACCCCTCCCACCCTGCTGTAACCCTCCCACCCGCCTGTAACCCTCCCACCCTCCTGTCCCCCTCCTGTACCCCTCCAACCCTCCTGTATCTCTCCCACCCTCCTGCACCTATCCCACCCTCCTGTACCTCTCCCACCCTCCTGTATCTCTCCCAACCTTCTGTACCTCTCACACCCTCCTGTACCCCTCCCACCCTCCTGTACCTAGATAAGATAACATAAGATAACTTTATTTATACACGGTATTTCCATCAGCTTATTTAGAAGTATTTATGTTAATCAACTAACTACCTATCTTCCTAGCTACAAAAAAAGGTGTGAAATACAAAAGAATAAAAACTGCTTTTCATGGAGGCCGTGTTCAAAAAAACATACTTAAAAATTTCGGTTAAGAATTATAATACAAATTTACTTAAAACTGTGGCGACTCAGTTTTGTCTTAAACTCGCTTAAGGAAGTCGCTTGTCTTAATTCTGTGGGTAAGTTGTTCCACAACTGAGCTCCACTGTATGAAAAACTTCTCTTCAGGTAATCAGTGCGAGGTTGTGGAAGAACTAGTTTGTTTTCGGTATTCCTCAAACGATAAGCACTCGCGTTGTCGCGATAAACGAATTTTGATCGTAAATATTCTGGTGTCATCCCATGTAAAGGCTTATACATCATGGTAGATTTATTTTCAAATCTTTGATGACAGAGTTTACGCCACCCTAATGCCCGGAACATCGCATCTAAATCACTATCGTAGCTCGCAGACATCAAAATGCGGGCAGCACGATTTTGAAGCCTTTGAAGCTTTTCAGAAAGGCCCTTTCCACAGTTTCCCCATACCACATTACAATAATCAAAGTGAGGCTGAACAAGGCTATTATAGACCCTGATCAAAATGTTAAATGGGATATAATTTCGTATTCGTTTAATTGCACCAATGGCTGAAGCAATCTTTTTACAAACATTTTCAATGTGGCACTCCCAGTTCAAGGGAGTGAACCTCTCCCAACCTCCTGTACCTCTCCCACCCCCCTGTACCCCTCCCACCCTCCTGTACCACTCCTGCCCCCTTTCCACCTCCACTATTTTCTCTTGCAACTTGGTGCTAAGAAACCTACTTACTTCATCAACTGTGGCTGAAGAAACTGAATTATATCAAATATAAGTTTCAGAAGCATTCCAACCATGAACTGAGGTCCAAACTGGTACGCCATGGCTCGCAGTAGGGAGGCTTTCTTCTTCTTCTCTTTTTTCTTGTCCTTTTTCTTTTCGTCCTTCTTTGAAACAAATTCCACTTTGGTTTCATCATTTTCTTCTTCATTCAACCTTGCCATCTCCTGTACATGTTCCTGTTGCTCCTCCATAGGACATCTCTTCCCACTAGAAACAAAAGGAGGGTAGGGTTTATTAGAGGGGGAAGGGACCTGTGACTGTTGACATTTCCTACAAAGATGAATTTGGTGCTTACAACTCTGGGAGTATTGTTATTCTCCTCCCCCTATATGGTTTTCTGCTAGTCTATCACATGTTACTCCCCAGGTTGCCCCAACAATTCACTGGATGGTACACATTTATACTCCTGGGTGGTTCAAAGCTGGGTTAAGATGATCAAAGTTAGTGCAAAATTTGAAGCTAGAAAAAGCAAATTAACTCTGAAAGTTTAATTCTTTTGGTCTAACAATTTGATGATTGGATGCTCTAAAAAGAATCTAGAGGAAATATCTGAAACACTGGAAGCAAGAGAGAGTAATAATATTGTCAAGATAGCACTCACAGTACTGCTGTCATGTAGTAGTACAAGATAGTATGTACTGTAACATTGTACGCGACACTACAGCATTTAAGACTTTAATAATTTGCAACTTAACAGGTGCCAGTAAAATGGAAAAAAACTTGATGAATATTAAGGAGTCACATTACATTGCACATCGCTCTTCTTCCTTGGCCCACTTTTCCATAAACTTGGGAACAATAGTCAGTGACTTGTTACTTTTGTTTAATGCCCACAAATCATCGTCGACCAATGGCCTCTTAAATCCTTTGAGAATCAACCTGTAGATAAACAATGACGCAAGAAAGGAGACTATAATTCACTCTTCAGGACTAGAGCAACGACTTCATAAATTAAAGAGTTTTAGGTTTGGATGGTTGACATTCTCGACACTCCAAGTCTACTGGTCGCTCTGTAGTAGAGGATCCCTAGCCTACAAACTTACAGTGGAGCTCTGTAGACTATATAAACAATGACGCAAGAATGGAGACTATAATTCACTCTTCAAGACTAGAGCAACGACTTCATAAATTAAAGAGTTTTAGGTTTGGGTGGTTGACATTCTCGACACTCCAAGTCTACTGGTCGCTCTGTAGTAGAGGATCCCTAGCCTACAAACTTACAGTGGAGCTCTGTAGACTATATAAACAATGACGCAAGAATGGAGACTATAATTCACTCTTCAAGACTAGAGCAACGACTTCATAAATTAAAGAGTTTTAGGTTTGGATGGTTGACATTCTCGACACTCCAAGTCTACTGGTCGCTCTGTAGTAGAGGATCCCTAGCCTACAAACTTACAGTGGAGCTCTGTAGACTATATAAACAATGACGCAAGAATGGAGACTATAATTCACTCTTCAAGACTAGAGCAACGACTTCATAAATTAAAGAGTTTTAGGTTTGGGTGGTTGACATTCTCGACACTCCAAGTCTACTGGTCGCTCTGTAGTAGAGGATCCCTAGCCTACAAACTTACAGTGGAGCTCTGTAGACTATATAAACAATGACGCAAGAATGGAGACTATAATTCACTCTTCAAGACTAGAGCAACGACTTCATAAATTAAAGAGTTTTAGGTTTGGGTGGTTGACATTCTCGACACTCCAAGTCTACTGGTCGCTCTGTAGTGGAGGATCCCTAGACTAAAAACGTACAGTGGAGCTCTGTAGACTATATAAATATTAGTTGAACAAGAAACAGCATAAGGGGAAAACTATTTTTCAAGGGAGTTGCATTGAGACACTTGACCTCTAAAACGTATCTTTAGGTATAAATGTACAGAATCTAGGTTAATTGCATCAAGAGGTTTTGCCCAGAATTATAGCTGTGTCATCATTTTCTACCATTCAAAATCAATCTTACTTGTTAATTGTGCTGCTGAATACAGAAGTGTACACTGATTATTTTAAAATAATTATGTCACCAGAACCGACTTACCCATCCAACCACCAAAATGTTAGTTTTGAGAAAATATTGGCCTTCTCCTCTGGACATGGACCCTGTTGTTAGACAAAATATGATAATTAGTTGAACAAGATCAGATCGATCAGGGAATAAAAATTATAGTTTCTTCATGCATGATAAAATATGTTACCCTATTTGCAACATCTCTTTCAGCTGGAGCCTCAGGAAAGAACTTTAGATCAACTTGTGAATTGACCAAGGCTGCTGTCAATTCGACATTGTGTTCTAATTCTTCATCCCTAGAAGAAAATTAATATAATTGATTTTAGATATAGGTAGTGCATGTCAACATAACAACAGGGTTCGTACCCCTTTTCAAAGACAAATTTCCAGGACTTTTCCAGGCCTTTTCCAGGACTCAAATCAAATTTTCCAGGACTCCAAAATTCACATTAAACCCTTAATCGTCCAAGATCCCAATATAAATTCTCCCAACTGTAAGCCTCGCATTCCTTATAAAGTTAGTTCAGAACAATTCATTTCTTGAGTTTAACAGATTTCCAGGACTTTCCAGGACCTGTAATCTTTTACCAGGACTTTCCAGTCCTGGAAAATGCCATAATAAAATTCAAGGACTTTCCAGGTTTTCCAGGACCCGTACGAACCCTGTAACAAAAATGCATGTATCTGATCATCATAGACACCAAGTCTCACGCATAAGACTTGTAAGTCCGAGGTAGAGGTCTCAGCTTAAGTTAGTTTTAAAAAATAATGTGGGGGCTGGAGCCAATATAGGGCTCAAGTGTCTGGACACTTACAAGGTGTCTGTCTAAGGTAGGTGTCCATTAGCAGAGATTCGATTGAACTTACTCTTCATGGGTCATGTCATCTTTTAGCGGTACCACACATGTGCTAGGAATGTATCCTTTCTCCCCACTGTCAATGTGCTTTACATAAAGCCACCAGTCCACACTCCTCCCTAGCACCTCAAACTTCTCTCCTCGTTTTACAGCAAGCTGGGCTGAAATGTCAGGAGCTGTGTCGACAGCCTCTTGTGTTTTGAGATCATCGTCCTGATTAGGGTCATGTGCAGACACTGCTATAACAAGCAGATCCTTTTTGGCCTGCTCTCCCATTGTCGCAGTCAGCGTTTAATATATTAATATTACACCATTGGTTTGGTCACCCGCCTTGGTTAAAGGCCTAATATACAAGTGAAATACAGAATTTATTAACTAGAGACAATCAGATACGAAAAATATTAATATCTTCAGTAGGATCAAGCCAGGTACAGTACATTGTAAATAGACTTAAATGTGTTATTAGACAACACTACTACTGCATGTTGCATGGTGGACATTACCTGTTTTGAGGGGTCTTAAAATTGTAAGAGTTACTATAACCTCGCTCGGCATGTACTGAACGACGCGAAAGATTGAATACGACAATAAAATTTCATTAGGTGTGTTAAAATGATGAGTCACGGTTCTTAGGTTTTGTCTCGTAACCACGATGGTTTCTCGAGATGCGTGGCGACCGCGTGGGAGCTCGATCAATAACATATACAAAATGCAGCATCATATTGCATAAGCTCGTACAAAAAACCCAACAAAGAAATATTGGCGCAAGTACAAACATTATAAACATGTTGCAAACAGATATGCTGAAATATTTAATTAAAACTGCCGCAGATTCATTATAATAATAAAGCCTTCATGCAAATCCAACAACGCTACATTTTAAACCCGTTCGCCAGAGGCACACAGAGAAAAATGGCAATTACCAACAAAGTGCGCTTGAAAGGTTAACAATTTTGCACTCAAGGCTACAATTTGAACAGCGTTTCATCGTTATTATTGACAGCAACTAGATAACACTGCATCGCACATAAATTTTATGTAAAGCAGATTTCCAGCGGCGAAGCAAAAGTATGCGATCTCGCCAGTGCGATCAACTCTAACAGCCTTACGAGTGATTGTTTCGATTTCAAAATCGTCTGTTCACATGTACTAACCTTTTCAGCGCTTGCTAACTGTTGAAAGCTTCTTCGAAAGCCGGGACTGAAACCGCTCAAGGGGTCGGCGAAGGGAGTGTTCTGTTTTGATTCGAAGTTTGTAAGACTGGGTTTTAGTGTAATGACGTCACATTTTGGCGGGAAGCGGTTCGTCACGCCATCTTCGTATTTTTTACATGAAACCGACAGTTTATATAAAACACCAGCGAAATACCGTGTATTATTTTAAAAAAACTAGCTATGGCATATTGCACTTATCCACTTCCGGTCTTTTTTCGCGAAATAAAAGAATCCATGTTTTGCAATGATTGTACAATATTTTTCGCTGCGGCTTTTTGCCAGACAGCCGGGCACGATCTAGACTCGTTTCGTCACGCGGAGGAACGCGTGACGACGCCCAAAGGACTTCTGCGTGGGAGGCAAGGCACGGTCCAAAATAGACTAAATTGCCCGGCAGTCGGGAATATTTACAAATTCTCCATTGGAAGGCTCTTTCAAATTTCCGACTGATATAGTTCTCTTTCGTCATCTTGAGATCCATCTTCTGTGACTAATCTAAGACTTGCACCGTCGATTCGTAAAAATGCTTTGTACGTATAATTGATTTTTATTATTTTTATTTTATTTTGTATCATTTTATTTCTTATTTTTATTATTTTTTGTTATTTTAATTATTATTTTTGTTATTTTAATTATTATATTAGTATTTTAATTTAATTTTTTATTATTAATTTTATGAATTATCAAAAATGGTGGTTACGGGTAGTTCCGGATCGGTTCCGGGTGGTTCCGGGTCGGTTTCTGGTGGTTCCGGGTCGGTTCCGGCTGGTTCCAGGTGGTTCCGGCAGGTTCCGGGTGGGTTCCGGGTGGGTTCCTCGTTTTACATACACCCAAATAAAAATGCCCTCGACAGCTTTGATTTTCGGAAAGGCAACAACAGTTCGCAAATTCGCAAACAATGAGACTTCGTTCTTTAAAACCTTCTGCTACTTTACTTTTCAGCTAACAAATGGAAAGAATCCAAACTGTTTTAGTTTACACGAATATCTTTTTAATTAAAAGAACGTAAACGATATGAGAAAACAGAGCAAACCAAGTTGATTTCCTAAAGAGAAGCCCGAGTACACGCAGTTATGCGTCTAGTTTCTTATCTATTCACGATTCACAGCCAGGGACACCACAGACAGCCCAAGCTCACATTGTCATCAGGATCA